>JAVIAB010000159.1:2830341-3469493 GCA_032433765.1 Megaustenia siamemsis | reverse complement strand
ATGTGTTCTCTTGTGTATTCTTAGAATGTCACTGCGAGTAAAACTCACACCACACTTGTCACATTTGTAAGGCTTCTCTCTGTATGTTTTCTCTTGTGCATTGTTAGATGTGACATTTTGAGTAAAACTGACACCACACACATCACATTTGTAAGTTTTCTCTCCTGTATGTTTTCTCGTGTGGTTATCAGATGGCAACTACGGTAAAACTTACACACACACATCACATTTTGTAGGCTTCTCTCCTGTATGTTTTCTCTTGTGCATTGTTAGATGGTCCTGCGAGTAAAGCAACACCACACACACATCACATTTGTAAGGCTCTCCTCCTGAATGTTTTCTCTTGCATGTTCTCATTTCTGTACCTGATATCATCACACAACCAGTCAAATAACTTGACATTGAAACACTCTCTTTCCCTATCACTTGTCTAGGATTACTGTTATTTACCACTGGAGATTAATATCTTGACTGCAGCCATCACCTGACCTGCGAGAAGAAGCAGAGATTAAAATATAAAAATAAATCATAAATTTAAATGTTGAAGTGGGATGTAACTCTTATAGTCTAAAATATTGTTCTTTGTTTATTTTGAAGCTTTGAATTGTGGAATAAAACTATAACATTTGTATGTGACAATCTAAATGAGTGACTGACCCTGTTGTGTGTGCAAATAGTAAACATCAATATCTTAATATTCAATAGATGACTTCAAGTGTTGTTAGCTGTAAATGTGTACTTTACCTCAGCATTATCAATATAGACAAAAGGTCCATGCCCAGGGCAACTTCCTTCATATTTCTGCTGACATTTCTCACAATCTGAACAAAGAAATGGATTATCAATGCAGTGGTTTTAACTATACAGACTAACAAGATGGCAGTGTGAAATAATTGTCAGCATGAACTGACATAATAAAAACATTGGAGAGTGGGCCCTACTGACTGGCCATAAACAAAGTGCTGACACAACTTGCGGAGGCTCACAACATTCTTAAGAAAACCACTTGTTCAGGATCGCAACATTCTCAAGAAACAATTTGTGGAGGCTCAGAACATTCTCAAAGAAACAATTTGTGGAGGCTCTGAACATTCTCAGAAACAATTTGTGGAGGCACAGAACATTCTCAAGAGCACTTGTGGGATATTCAGAACATTTTTAAAGACACCGCTTGTGGAAGCTTGCAACATTCTCAAGAAACCACTTGTTGAGGCTCAGAACATTCTCAAGAAACAGTTTGTGGAGGCTTGCAAAATTCTCAAGTCACCACTTGTGAGGTTCAGAACATTCTTAAGACACCGCTTGTGGAAGCTTGCAACATTCTCAAGAAATCACTTGTTCAGGCTCACAACATTCTCAAGAAAACCACTTGTTCAGGCAAGCAACATTCTCAAGAAAACCACTTGTTCAGGCTCACAACATTCTCAAGAAAACCACTTGTTCAGGCTAGCAACATTCTCAAGAAAACCACTTGTTCAGGCTCACAACATTCTCAAGAAAACCACTTGTTCAGGCTAAGCAACATTCTCAAGAAAACCACTTGTTCAGGCTAGCAACATTCTCAAGAAAACCACTTGTTCAGGCAAGCAACATTCTCAAGAAAACCACTGTTCAGGCAAGCAACATTCTCAAGAAAACCACCTGTTCAGGCAAGCAACTTCTCAAGAAACATGGTGAAACAAGCTGGTGATAGGATGCATCCATGTCTTCTTCTTCGACCTTTTTAGTACCCAGTGGAGCATAGGTCTTCACAATTTCCAAGTCGTTCTGTCTATGCCATTTCTTTTAAGATCATTCATGTCTTCCCCATCATCTTACATCTCTGCTTCTGTCTTCTCCAAGAATTCCTTGGTCTCCTCTTTGTCTTTTCCCCTGGGGATTCCAAAAAGGGCCCATCGTGTAATACTCTCAGTTGGCTTCCACAGTGTGTGTCCTATCCAGCGCCTTCCCTGTATTACTTTATCCACTGGTATTTGACTGGTACATTTCCATAATTCTATGTTAGTGATTTTGTCCTGCCATTTCCGACCGACTTAACATTTGAGTTGAAATTTTTATTTTTGTATTTAACCTAATTTCTTTGGATTTCCATATGTTTCCCGTGCAATGAAAGCTCCTCTTGCTTTTGATATCCTATTTTGGTATCATTTTCTGTTCAACCTCTTTATCTATTACTGCCCAGATATATGTAAGATTGTACATCTAATACTCCTCTTTTTATATCAATGGGTGCAGAGTTCTTTTTGTTATACTTTATTATTGCTGTTTGCTCTCATTATAAATTACATAGTCGAATGTCCGTGTCATCTAGAACTATATCTTTCAGGCATTCTATAAGTTGTTTATGGTGTATTCTGCCAAAAGCTTTGTGTAGTCAGTGAACAGGCATGTTAGTCTATGTTAGTGATTTTGTCCATTTCCAGCCTTTATTCTGCGTAAGCATCCATTAATGAAAGTCTGTATCTTCGTGATTGTCAATTTTGTTGTTCTCCATGTTTCATAGTCATATAATAGGACCGCCATAACAATTGAGTTGAAAATTTTTATTTTTGTATTTAACCTAATTTCTTTGGATTTCCATGTTTCCAGTGCAATGAAAAGCTCCTTTTGCTTTTGATATCCTTTTCTGTTCCTCCCTCTTTATCTATATTACTGCCCAGATATATGTAAGATTGTACATCTAATAGAGTATTTCTTCTAGTTTTATTTTGTTATTGCCAACTTTATTAATTCTCATAATGTTGGTCTTATCTTTATTAATCTTCAGTCCTAGCTGTTTGTGATCACTCATCAAGTAACTCATTTTAATCCTGCATCTGTTGATGGCTGTGTGATAGGAGAGCTATGTCATCAGCAAAGTCTAAATCATCAAGTGTTTGGTCAGTGACCACTGGATTCTATTTTCTGTCATTTTGAGTTATTTTCATAATTCAATCTATGGCCAGTAGAAAGTGAAAAGAAGCATCCCTGCCTTACTCCTGTTACCACAAGTAACCATGTAAGTACCGCAACTCTGCACCCTGTCATGATGAAGCTGTCCAGTGAGTTGATGTAACTACAAACCTGTGTATAATTTATGGAAGGGCAGTGGTACCAATGGTGGCCTGAAGAAAGTACACAACTCTGCACCCTGTCATGATGAAGCCGTCCAGTGAGTTGATGTAACTACAAACCTGTGTATAATTTTAGGAAGGTCAGTGGTACCAATGGTGGCCTGAAGAAAGTACCACAACTCTGCACCCTGTCATGATGAAGCCGTCCAGTGAGTTGATGTAACTACAAACCTGTGTATAATTTATGGCAAGGTCAGTGGTTACCAATGGGGCCTGAAGAAAGTACACAACTCTGCACCCTGTCATGATGAAGCCGTCCAGTGAGTTGATGTACTACAAACCAGTGTATATTTATGGAAGGTCAGTGGTACCAATGGTGGCCTGAAGAAAGTACCACAACTCTGCACCCTGTCATGATGAACCGTCCAGTGAGTTGATGTAACTACAAACCTGTGCTGGAGGTGTATAATTTAAGGAAGGTCAGTGGTACCCATGGTGGCCTGAAGAAGTACCACACACTCTGCACCCTGTCATGATGAAGCCGTCCAGTGAGTTGATGTAACTACAAAACCTGTGCTGGAGGTGTATAATTTATGGAAGGTCAGTGGTACCATATGCCCTTGGTTAAAAGCCAAGACACGTTGGGGTAGGGTGTGTGGGTGGAACTAGCCCCAACCACGTGAAGGGGTCACATTGACAGTAGTGCAGGAAAATGAGGTGAGTGTACGTGTTACGCCTCATTGTTGACAAATATTAAGAGTAACAGCTGCCAAACATACTGTGATTGGAAGTATACAATGTTGTGCGAGGGTGACATTCCATAAATAAACTTGATTGTGTACTTTTTTTAAATGGTGTTTCATTGACTACTTACTCAATGCAGTCTGTATATGTCTGGGCCTAGCGAAGAATGAAAGCTGGGAGAGGAACCACCAAGCACGGGCCCGGCGAAGCAGTGGACGGTCTTAACAACAAAATGGCACGAAGTACAAGGTTATAGGATCACGACGGACAAGTGTGTCGGGCCACTAGAAGGTCCTGCAGGAGTCAAGCCTAATGCTGACTGAAGTGTGTCAGTCCATGAAGGTGGCACCAGCAAAGGTGATACAGGGCAGTGCAGTACAAGTGCAGTGTCCAGGCAATTGAGCATCAAGATCTGTCACCATCGATTATAAAGAATAGGTCATCACGTCATCGAGGCGGATGTCAAACTTTTTGGTATACATTACAACTGTTCTACACTTTGTTCTCTACACTTGATCCATTAGTGGCAGTACTGAAACTATAGTAGTGTCTTTAACTAGATGAATTCTTCAGCACATTTACAACTGCTCTAACTTTGATTCTTGGTACATGATCTATTAGCGGCAGTACTGAAACTATAGTAGTGTCCTTTAACTAATTAACTTCTTAGGCCTTCACGATATTATTAATTCATCTTTAGACTTCTTTATCTATGTCTAGGTAAGTATCTATATTGATCATAGTCACCTAAACTCTTTCTAGTCCTGTTTCTTTCTTTCTCCTGCTTCTATGTGTGAATAAGCTTTATGTCACTGATCTCATTTACATAAACTCCTTCGCTTAGCCGACAAGCAACCAATCAACATCCATGATGTTGAACTATATTTAACCTTTGTCTTGAATTTACAAAAACAATATGTCATCTTGTCACTCTGTTTAACCTTCAAAGTTTCCAGATAACTCGACCTTGAACTTTAGGCCCTGATAGTAATCTCAGATCTAGTCTGCATAACATTTTGTTGTCGACCTAATTCTTCACATGTTACTAGTCACATACTGTTTCTACTCCCACCTTTTCCATGCTTTGGAAATTCTACTTTCAACTTGCTCTTTTATTCACTTACTATTATACTTTATGTTTTAACTACTCTAGTCACTATACTATTGCATACTGACCAACTGCCATCAAGTTGTACACAATATACATACTGACCAGGTGTCATAAAGTCGTACACAATATATGACACACTGACCAGGTACCATTAAGTCATACACAATATATGACATTGACCAATTGCCATCAAGCCATACACAATAATGATACTGACCAGGTGCCATCAAGTCATACACAATATATGATACTGACCAGGCACCATCAGGTCATACACAATATATGATATTGACCAGGCACCATCAGGTCATACACAATATATGATATTGACCAATTGCCATCAAGCCATACACAATAATGACACTGACCAGGTGCCATCAAGTCATACACAATAATGATACTGACTAGGTACATTTAAGTCATAAATAATATATGATATTGACCTGCACCATCAAGTCATACACAATAATGATACTGACTAGGTACATTTAAGTCATAAATAATAAAGATATTGACCAGGTGCCATCAAGTCATACACAATCTCCACTAACAACCTCTAATAGCAATGCTCTAATAATTCTGCTGTCTAATCCCTTCACAGTCCAATGTAAACAATGACAACTATTCCTCTAACATAACAACTTCAGTTAACTCCTGTGGGTTCTACACACTTCATCATTTTCTACTCATTATTCTATTCTACTCTAGAAGTTAACCTCATGCAGAAAGTTCTCTCACTTGGCTCACAACCTGCCTGGGTGACTGCTGCAGGTCTTCTAAACTGATGTATCCAGTTTCCTCTTTCCACCAATAACAACTTTCCCTCTAATTTGGTCACATGGTCTCTTTGTTCAAGACCTGACTTTTACACAATCATGTGGTCTTCACTTTGAGCATGACCAGTTTCCTTAAAGAACAAATGAGCAGTCACTCTTCCTGGCTACTACTATTTGTATTATCAGCGTTAATCCCCACAACAGACTGTTGTCAATGAGATAAAACTTACACAGAGAACTGTCAGGACAAGAAAGTGATGGAGAATTAGTCTGTTCCATCTTAATAACAGTGGGCACATCACTTTCTTCCTCTCTGTTTGCTTCGGTCTTTACTGCCTGACCCTGCAAATAGTTTGTACATTTAGAACACATCACAGGCAAAATAATACAAAATAGAATTATGGGAGCACATAAGCATATACAGCTGGGTAAATCAGATAGACATCAATGGTAAAGACCTGGCAATGTTAATGGATCAAATGGCTGAACTGCATTAAAATGATGACAATTAACACATTTGATATCTAAGGAGGAAGTGAATTGTGGGAGAAATGAGTAAACAAATAATGTAGAAAATAGATATCAGACTGATGAGTTGTGCAAACAGTAACAGCAGATATCAGACTGATGAGTTGTGCAAACAGTAACAGCAGATATCAGACTAATGAGTTGTGCAAACAGTAACAGCAGATATCAGACTGATGAGTTGTGCAAACAGTAACAGCAGATATCAGACTGATGAGTTGTGCAAACAGTAACAGCAGATATCAGACTGATGAGTTGTGCAAACAGTAACAGTAGATATCAGACTGATGAGTTGTGCAAACAGTAACAGCAGATATCAGACTAATGAGTTGTGCAAACAGTAACAGCAGATATCAGACTAATGAGTTGTGCAAACAGTAACAGTAGATATCAGACTGATGAGTTGTGCAAACAGTAACAGCAGATATCAGACTGATCGTTCGTTCGTTCGCTTTTCGTCAGCTTTGACCTCTGACGAAGTCCCACCCACTCAATTTTGTGGGACTAAATTTTCCGTGTAAAGTCTGTTTTTATCCATTACAGATGCCCCTCGCCATGTAGGCAGATTTACTCCGACTTCAGAGGTACTAATTTTTTTAGGGAATTAGTAAAACCCAGGTGTCCTCGCAGGGTAACGACCCCGGCTGTTGCCGTGGTAAGCCAACCGCCTATCGATTGCGCTAACCGGACACCCCTCAGACTGATGAGTTGTGCAAACAGTAACAGCAGATATCAGACTGATGAGTTGTGGCAAACAGTAACAGCAGATATCCGACTGATGAGTTGTGCAAACGTAACATTAGATATCAGACTGATGAGTTGTGCAAACAGTAACAGTAGATATCATGATGAGTTGTGTAACAGTAACAGCAGATATCAGACTGATGAGTGTGCAAACAGTAACAGCAGATATCAGATCTGATGAGTTGTGCAAACAGTAACGTAGATATCAGACTGATGAGTTGTGCACAACAGTAACAGCAGATATCAGACTGATGATTTGTGCAAACAGTAACAGTAGATATCAGACTGTGAGTTGTGCAAACAGTACAGTAGATATCAACTGATGAGTTGTGCAAACAGTAACAGCAGATATCAGACTGATGAGTTGTGCAAACAGTACAGCAGATACAGACTGATCGTTCGTCGTTCGGTCAGCTTTGACCTCTGACGAAGTCCCACCCACTCAATTTTGTGGGACTAAATTTTGCGTGTAAAGTCTGTTTATCCCAAGACAGGATATGTTGTCAGACTGACTAGAGGTACAATTTTTTGGGAATTAGTAAACCCAGGTGTCTCGCCAGGGTACGAACCCCGGCTGTTGCGGGTAAGCCAACCGCCTATCGATTTGCGCTACCGACACCCCATCAGATGGTTGTGCAAACAGTAACAGTAGATATCAGACTGATGAGTTGTGCAAACAGTAACAGCAGATATCAGACTGATGAGTGTGCAAACATACATAGATATCAGACTGATGAGTTGTGCAAACAGTAACAGTAGATATCAGACTGATGAGTTGTGTAACAGTAACAGCAGATATCAGACTGATGAGTTGTGCAAACAGTAACAGTAGATATCAGACTGATGAGTTGTGCAAACAGTAACAGCAGATATCAGACTGATGAGTTGTGCAAACAGTAACAGAGATATCAGACTGATGAGTTGTGCAAACAGTAACACAGATATCAGACTGATGAGTTGTGAAACAGTAACAGTAGATATCAGACTGATGAGTTGTGCAAACAGTAACAGTAGATATCAGATGATGATTGTGCAAACAGTAACAGTAGATATCAGACTGTGAGTTGTGCAACAGTAACAGCAGATATCAGACTGATGAGTTGTGCAAACAGTAACAGTAGATATCAGACTGATGAGTTGTGCAAACAGTAACAGCAGATATCAGACTGATGAGTTGTGCAAACAGTAACAGTAGTATCAGACTAATGATTGTGCAAACAGTAACAGTAGATATCAGACTGATGATGTGCAAACAGTAACAGTAGATATCAGACTGATGAGTTGTGCAAAAATGTACCTTTATACATTAAGGAGTTAAGGAGATAGAAATATTAGTAGGGTTCATTATACACCCTGACATGGCAAGTTAAATAGAAGAAGTAGCCTAGCAATCAGAAGAATAATTACAGTGCATGCACATTAAAGATAAAAAGATACATAGAACATGCATTTGAATATATCTCACTTGCAATGAAACTGATAACACGAAGAAATGAAGAATTGACAGTGATTTCAGTGATACCAACAAAAGAAGAGAACAATCAAGATAATTTAAATGTCAAGGTGAACTTCAATAAAAGACCTGGAAGCAATAGAACAGAGGTTGAAGATAACTAGGGCTTTTGGAGATCCCTGTAGCAAAAACAAAAACAAATAGCAAGAAACATTTAGAACAGTACTACCAATATGATTTGGAGATGAAGGCGTGCCTCCCAGCACCAGAGCTGGAAATTGTCAACGACCCTGAGCGAGAATACTCTAGAATACTTTAGTCATTGGGCGAACATAAGCAAGCAAGCATATGATTTGTACACTACATGTAAACATGATTTTTTAAATTTAAACAAAGGAAATCACAAGTGGAACAACCTAGAGTGTAGAAGCCAGATTGACTTCATACTTACAAAATGAAAAGACAAGAGAACAGCCATGAGCTGTACTAAACATAAGTGCTGATACAGGCTATAAACTGTTAAACAATGACAGCAAGAAGTGGAAGTAGCAACAACCTATGGAAACTATTCAAGAACAAATTCTTCTTCTGAATCATCTTCCTGGTAGTCCATGTGACATGTATTCCATTTGTTCCTGACAAGCCTCTTTGATTCCTCATAAGTTACTTGTATCAACTTGTTTTAATTTACCACCTTCACATCTGAACACTTGCTCTTTAAACCTCTACCTTAGTTTTATGCAGCCGTGACGTCAGATATAGAACTCCTCCCACAAAGTCTGATCAGAATGTTGTTCTAGCCCACCACTCCCAGAAAAGTAACACCATGACTATATACTTTATATTATGATCCACCAAATTCATGACATTTAACCTCTCTTATTGACCTTGAACAACTATATTGTTTATATACAGAAATACAATTTTACCATTTCTGTGAGTATAAGTGAAGGTAATAATTTTTTGAAAATTTCAATTTTGTGAAATTTGTCTTGGAGGTTGAACTATATTTTTGTGACCACGGTATCGGTAAAAGTGACAGTCATAAACACTGGGCTATAAGGATGGCAATTGTTATTTTAGAAAATTTGTGAGATGTACTGAAACAAAAGACTGCAATGTCAGCTGCGTTACATAAACAATACATATTTTTTATAGCAGAAAGGCAGGAACAGATAATGAAAGCTGCGTAGACAGTAATCCTGAATGTAAGATAGAAACATTAGAATATGTGTCTGGGAAAGGGCTTCATTTATGTCATTTTAGAGTTTCATTCGTGTCATTTTAGAGTTTCATTTGCATCATCGAGACTTAGTTTATTTCAGTTAAAGAAATGTGTCCTGAGCAAGTGTATTCCTTTGTCAACCTGTCTACCTTATTATTTCCAGGAATACTGCAGTGAGATGTAATCCATTGAATCACAGATCTTATGTATCTCTGGCAGAGCATGAGTTGTTCTCTTAGATTGTTGTCCAGAATTAATTGTAATGGGGGACTGGTTGGTCATGAGGCAAGGAGATTGTGAGTTCAAATCCCGGCTGTACAGTTGGGATAATTTTGGTGATTTCTCTCTAGGACAACCACCCCCAGTCTCAGCAGTGAGGCCCTGCTTGAAATGTCAATTACTCATGGACATAAAAAATATGAGTACTTCTGAAGACATAAGAAATATGAGTACTTCTAAAACCCTAACAGGATTTTAACAAAATCCAGCTCCTAGTCTCTATGGACTTCACGAGAGATGAAAGCTGGTGAATGCAAAAAACAAAATAGAAGTAATCACATTGAATACATTTAAAACAATGAACATACAAAGCCTATGAAAAAAGAGTAAGAGAATTCCTTAACTCTTTCAGGACCAGAAAAGGAATTTTCAGATTTGGACCAGGTTAATTTTCCTGTTTCCAGAAATTTTACCATACACCTTTTTTTTTGACTACTTCACACAATAAATTAGATAAATGTGGCATGTGTTTATACATCAATGTCAATAAGACTTTCAAATCAACAGTGGGCATGGCCATTATGTGACAACAATTTGAGAAATAAACAATGAATATAAATTACAAATTTTCCAACGTTCGAAACTAAGACCACACTGGTATCAGCAGAAAGTGAAAGTGAGAACTCTCCTACTTCCGGAAATCAAGTATTGGTCGAAATAAAAATGAAAATCAGTGAACACGAATAAAATATTCAGCTACACCCTAAATAACCGATGTTTCAGTGAGTGGTTGGAAATGATCAGTTTTATAGAACCGAGGTGTTGGATAATAGTCCGGAAAGAGTTAATCATTCACCAGTGAAACAAACACATTTGAAGAAGTTTTACACTTATTTAAGATCAGCATAATAAATATAACCAATAAAAAATATTCACTTATGAAAATGGCAAATCCTAGAAGCTAACCAAACCTAAGATGGAACATAAAAAAAAGTCAAAGTGATTGGGAAAAAAAAATATATATATATATTTGTATATATATAGAATATGAAACCAAAAACAAAAGGCAATAAGACTGCATTGAGTACATACTAGAAACAGTACACTATAAAAGAATAATTATAGATGCTTAATAAAATTATAGTGAAACATTTAAACAATAAACATAGAGAAGTTACTGGGAATCTATACAAAAAAAGTTACAGAAGATAAGCTGAACTGAATATTGGGACCCACAGAAAAAATAAGTAATGGAAATGAGAAAGAAGAAAGTGAACAAGACTAACTAGTAGTGAAAAGGTGAACTCAAACCTCCAGCTAACTTCTTAACATAACATCCACAATCAAAGGTGAAGACAGTACTTCAGCTAACACCTTAACATAACATCAACAAAATAGATGAATATTGCAGAGCTAGTTAATCAATTCTAGGCCAGAGGTAAATATGTGATCATAGTGTTCAAATATGATGTTATTTGAGATGTTACAATCCATTATTAAGAGAATCATATCCATTTGTTGATAATCCCAAACTATTATTCCCAACTAAGTGTTGTAACAAAAGAAACTTGCTACATCTTGAATCCAACAATACAAAGTTTAAAATGGAGCACAATCGTGTATCCCTGTTTGGTTTATAAAAATAATAATATTGTTGAAAAACAGATAAATATGTACTCACAACACCAGCAAGTTGTTTTGTTATATAATCTTGTAAGAATGGAATATTTGCTTCCATCTTTACTTTCACCGTAGCCGAGAAATATAAAATGATGTCAATATTTACATTATTGGTTGCTTCATTTTTTATGATCTGTGCAAGTGTAATGAGTAAGGGAAATAATGTGAGTTATCGCACCTGAAAGATAGAGTATTTTTGGAGTTATCTCTCTTGAGTGAGATAGGAATGGTGTTTAACTCATGGAAGGTGAAAATTGTGAATCCTGAGAGTTCATTGGAAACTTACAACAATAAAGACAAGGTAAGGGAGCATTAGACTGGTTCATTGGAAACTTACAACAATGACAAGGGTAAAGGCATTATACAGCTGGCTGTAGAAGTGATAGAGCTGTCAAGAGCAGTTAATCTGGCTACTGTAGAAGTGAGAAGAGCTGTCAAGAGCAGTTAATCTGGCAACTATAGAAGTGAGAATAGCTGTCAAGAGCAGTTAATCTGGCAACTGTAGAAGTGAGAAGAGCTGTCAAGAGCAGTTAATCTGGCAACTATAGAAGTAAGAGGAGCTGTTAAGAGCAGTTAATCTGGCAACTGTAGAAGTGATCAGAAGATGCCAACAGAAGAGCAAAGAATCGCAGATTGTTTCTCCCCTCGACGCCACGGCAACAGAGGAGGATAGAAGAAGAAGAAGTAGAAGTGAGATGATCTGTCAAGAGCAGTTAATCTGGCAACTGTAGAAGTAAGAGGAGCTGTCAATAGCAGTTAACCTGGCAACTTTAGAATTGAGATGATCTGTCAAAGAGCAGTTAATCTGGCAACTGTAGAAGTGAGATGATCTGTCAAGAGCAGTTAATCTGGCAACTGTAGAAGTGAGAGCTTTAAAATTTTTCCAGCAGGTCCCAAAGTTTAGATCACCAAGAGGATTCTCCTAAAGAGAAGTAGATGTATCAAGACATTATGCTTATAACTTGTGTAAGCTGAAGAAGTGTCTTAGAGCAGAACAAGCCATATAGATAACCTATAAGACAATAGTGATAGATTGTAATAGACTCTGCTAATGTAGAGATTTCTGTCCAAATGTGTGAAGGAATATAATTCCTATAGTAAAGTTGTAATTGTCTACACTAAACAATGTTTAATGATCATGTATAAAGATACTTCTCATTTGTAATTGTCTACACTAAATGTTATTAAATGATCAATGTTATTAAATGATCATGTATAAAGATACTTCTCATGTTGTAATGTCTACACTAAACAATATTAAATGATCATGTATAAGATACTTCTCATGTAATTGTCTACCTAAACAATGTTATTAAATGATCATGTATAAAGATACTTCTCATGTTGTAATTGTCTACACTAAACCATGTATTAATGATCATGTATAAAGTACTTCTCATGGTGTAATTGGTCACTAAACAATGTTATTAAATGATCATGTATAAAGATACTTCTCATGTTGTAATTGTCTACACTAACAATGTTATTAAATGATCATGTTATTAATGATCATGTATAAAGATACTTCTCATGTTGTATTGTTACACTAAACAATGTTATTAAATGATCAATGTTATAAATGATCATGTATAAAGATACTTCTCATGTTGTAATTGTCTACACTAAACAATGTTATTAAATGATCATGTATAAAAATACTTCTCATGTTGTATTGTCTACACTAAACAATGTTATTAAATGTCTGTATAAAGATACTTCTCATGTTGTAATTGTCTACACTAAACAATGTTATTAAATGATCATGTATAAAGATACTTCTCATGTTGTAATTGTCTACACTAAACAATGTTATTAAATGATCATGTATAAAGATTACTTCTCATGTTGTAATTGTCTACACTAAACAATGTTATTAAATGATCATGTATAAAGATACTTCTCATGTTTGTAATTGTCTACACTAAACAATGTTATTAAATTATCATGTATAAAGATACTTCTCATGTTGTAATTGTCTCACTAACAATGTTATTAATGATCAATGTTATTAAATGATCATGTATAAAGATACTTCTCATGTTGTAATTGTCTACACTAAACAATGTTATTAAATGATCATGTATAAAGATACTTCTCATGTTGTAATTGTCTACACTAACCAATGTATTAAATGATCAATGTTATTAAATGATCATGTTAAGATACTTCTCATGTTGTAATTGTCTACACTAACAATGTTATTAAATGATCATGTATAAAGATACTTCTCATGTTGTAATTGTCTACACTAAACAATGTTATTAAATGATCATGTATAAAGATACTTCTCATGTTGTAATTGTCTACACTAAACAATGTTATTAAATGATCATGTTATTAAATGATCATGATAAAGATACTTCTCATGTTGTAATTGTCTACACTAAACAATGTTATTAAATGATCAATGTTATTAAATGATCATGTACAGTCGAACCTGTCTAAGGCGACCATTCACGGGACTTTCAAAAACTGGTCCCATAGGACAGGTGGTCCTGCCTCACAGGTTTCACATAATAAATAGAGCGATAAAAAAAATTTGATCCTAAGCACTATGAAAACTAACCTGCAAATCAGCGTAATCCATGAGTAGAACATAGTGCACATGTCGGTCTACAATAGCCACTGGTTGGACACTTTTCATAAAACACGATAGTTAAACACACAAAAATATTTTGTCGAATCACTGATATTCGTTCTTCCAGCGTTAATGCTTTTGGTTTTACACTTTTGACACTGGCCATTTCCTATATTGTGTGTAACACTTTTAAAATCCACAAAAATAATTCACTGAGATCTGTACATGTACGTGAATACATTCTAAGCGGGCAATGACTAATTCTTTAGTTAATTCCTGTAATTTATACGGGCCACGCAATGGTCTACTCTGGTCTAGACGGAACCGCGAAGTGATGTCACTTCACGAATCATAGATCTCTGTCTGCCGTGTTTCTCACACCAGTATTGACTGATAAACGTAACACGTCCCACTGTAATCTGGGACTCACTAAATACGGGAAAACTTCGACACCTGAAGACACCTGTGTCGATCGTTTATGGCTCCCAGCGAGACGGAGAAGTACTGGCTGGTCAGTGTATCGTTATCAGTGTTACCCGCGTGTCGTAAACGGGATAAATAACATTGGCGGCGGTTAATTAGCCTGGTCTCTGGTCGCGTCATACGGTGAGCGCCGTAATCAGTGTTAGCATATAGTAAAAAACTCGGGGAAATTGTAGACCCGGTCCTATAACCAGGGAAACGCTTTAAACAGGTGGTCCTAAGACCAGGTTCGACTGTATAAAGATACTTCTCATGTTGTAATTGTCTACACTAAACAATGTTATTAAATGATCAATGTTATTAAATGATCATGTATAAAGATACTTCTCATGTTGTAATTTACAAAATGCCAGGAGTAGGGCAAATAAAGAGAGAGACAAACTATCGTATTTTAATTCATAATGTTCTTCCATCTTATAACGCACTAGACCAGGGATGGCCAATAAGGTGCCCGTGGCCACAAGTGGCCCGCCATGTTCTTTTTTTGGTCCACGGCAGATAAAAAATAAAATCAGGTTGCGTTGAGCAAAATGTCCTGGGTAAAATTGATTAAAAATTTATTACATTAACTTCTACCATGGAAAAAGCTAACTCAAATATTCCCTAGTAGTATGTTTAAAATAAAGTATAATTATTGGTGGAAACATCCGAGGTAAATCAAAGAAGAATAATAGTATAAGTAGACCTATGTTTAACACTCGGAACACTCTAGTAGTTAGTTTAACATCGCCTTCCCGTCATTCCCGACCCATCCTTTTTATCCGTTTGATCATCCTGCAATCAACTGAAACAAAGGAAGAAGCAATGGTTCTAGAACTGACTCTTAGTTCGGCGAGTTCAAACAGTTTCCGCCAAGAAATACTGTCAGTCACCCACCTCCTCCTCTCCAACACATTCACCCCACATTAATTTTACTTGAAGTTTCTTTCCTCCAATCCTCTTTTCATCACTCAAATTATATATCCGATCTAATAATTCTGATTTTGTTGAGTTACAGTGTACAGTTCCATTTTTAACAGGAAACAGTGCTATTGTTGTAATCTGTGTTTTCATTGTCTGTTGCTTAAAAAATAATAATAAAAAAGTGGCCCACCATTTGAAAAAAATTGGCCATCCCTGCACCAGATCATGAAAGACCAGAAATAAAGTCTTGCTCCAGTAAGTATAAACCACAATGATAATCAGTGGGACACACACAGCAGCTCAGCAAGTTTGAATGGATGTCTTTGTTAGATGGCTAAATTGCTGATGATGCATTATTTGATGTGTCAAAGCATGACATTCGTCCTTTACATTTAATGCCAAGAATATTGAAGATGGTAATTAGTAGCACTAAGGATCTCTTACATTATAATGTGTTCATTGGAAGGCCATGATCATATAGTAGCTAGTACTTCACATTATGCTCTTACACAAGGTGTTCAGTGTTTGAGACTAGATATTAAGATTTAAGTTTTATTGATATACACAAGGTGTTCAGTGTTTGAGACTCTAGATATTAAGATTCAGTTTTGTTGATCTACACAAGGTGTTCAATGTTTGAGACTATAGATATTAAGATTCAAGTTTTGTTGATCTACACAAGGTGTTCAATGGCTGAGGCTAGATATTAATATTGAAGTTTTGCTGATCTACACAAGGTGTTCAATGTCTGAGGCTAGATATTAGGATTTACGTTTTGCTGATCTACACAAGGTGTTCAATGTTTGAGACTCTAGATATTACGATTCAAGTTTTGTTGCTCTACACAAGGTGTTCAATGTTTGAGGCTAGATATTAAGATTTAAGTTCTGTTGCTCTACACAAGGTGTTCAATGTTTGAGACTGTAGACAAACCAACAAATTTAGAAAAACTGCAGATATCAGGTCTATCTTGTCTGTCTGTGTGACTATTTATCATCCTTTAATGCTGAAGATGGCACATAAGGCAGACATTTTAGACTCTCAATGTCAAACAAAATTTGTTATCAAGTTTAAGACCTTACACATAATATACATTGTAAATCACAACACATCTTTTCTCTGGACGAGTCGCTCAATCTCAATAAAAGAGCTGATGTTTGGTAGACTCTCGTCTCAGTATTCTTTTTAGTGTTTCTTCAGGTTGGTTTCTTTTTTTTTTACCCTCTGGTTCCCACCTGAGGGCTTGCTTTGCACATCTCTTGTTGTCTTTTCTCTTCACAGGCAACATCTGATCACCTACTTCACATGATTGATATTTTCACAAGCTGCTCTAAAAATTTCAAGACAAAAGAAAAGATAGAATTTTAAGGGAAAGATCCAACAATTTGCAGTAGAGACCTACATGTAGTAGACCAACATAAACAACTTTGAAAGACAAGAGAGAAAACTTCTAAGTGAAATAAACTAAACAAGAGAGAAAACTTCTAAGTGAAATAAACTAAACAAGAGAGAAGACTTCTAAGTGAAATAAACTAAACAAGAGAGAAAACTTCTAAGTGAAATAAACTAAACAGGACATAGAGCACTCTGCTAGCATCCATATCCACTCTTTCCTAGGTTCAATGTCTCCAAGTGGACACATCTGTTGAACAGTGTCCCCCCAGCCAGCACCATCCATATCCACTCTTTCCTAGGTTCAATGTCTCCAAGTGGACACATCTGTTGAACAGTGTCCCCCCAGCCAGCACCATCCATATCCACTCTTTCCTAGGTTCAATGTCTCCAAGTGGACACATCTGTTGAACAGTGTCCCCCCCAGCCAGCACCATCCATATCCACTCTTTCCTAGGTTCAATGTCTCCAAGTGGACACATCTGTTGAACAGTGTCCCCCCAGCCAGCACCATCCATATCCACTCTTTCCTAGGTTCAATGTCTCCAAGTGGACACATCTGTTGAACAGTGTCCCCCCAGCCAGCACCATCCATATCCACTCTTTCCTAGGTTCAATGTCTCCAAGTGGACACATCTGTTGAACAGTGTCCCCCCAGCCAGCACCATCCATATCCACTCTTTCCTAGGTTCAATGTCTCCAAGTGGACACATCTGTTGAACAGTGTCCCCCCAGCCAGCACCATCCATATCCACTCTTTCCTAGGTTCAATGTCTCCAGTGGACACATCTGTTGAACAGTGTCCCCCCAGCCAGCACCATCCATATCCACTCTTTCCTAGGTTCAATGTCTCCAAGTGGACACATCTGTTGAACAATGTCCCCCCAGCCAGTGCCATCCATGATTTTCCACTTTTGAACCAGCTGTCCTTTCTCTTACCAATCTCATTGTACAACAAAATACTTCAACAATTTGATAAAGTACATCTGTTACTGAATGTCTTTAACACCAAACAATCAACTCACTTTATTTTCTGGTTCATCTTTTACTTTTTCCACTGGTATCAAATTCTGAGTTTCCATATTTTTGTCAGTCTGAGAATGAAAGAATAAGGTCTCATGTTAGTGAGAGCAAATACTGGAATAATGAGACCTATGAAGGACACAATGAACATAGTTATATTTAATATGAACATTTTAACTTTCAAATCTTTCACTATTGACAAAATGAGCCTGTTAATTAATAGATAGGTATCTCCTATAAATAAAGACAATCTTATATAAATCTCAATTTCTACACTTTTTTGAGAACATTTATAAAAAATTAACTTTGATAAAAGTCACAACAGAAAAACAAATAAGTAATTCACTATGTACATTATGGCAACATTTTGTACACTTTGATGATAGTGAATTAAATTTGTTGAAGTTTCACCAAAATGAGACCCTGAAATCTCAAGAAGAACTGCAGTGAGGTGGAATTTGGGAAGAAAGTGAATGAGACAGGGATCAAAGACAACCTGGTAGTTGGAAAGTGAATGTATTTGCAAGAACAAAGTCATGAGATTAAAAGGAGAGGAAATTCTGAGATGATCAACAAAATAAAGCCAGAAAGTTACCTTTAAAAGATCAACATCTGCCAAACTTCAACAGTCTCTGAAGACACAAATTGTGAAAGAAAAGCATAAAACAAAGGGGAAAAATTGGGCAAAAGAAAAGATTTGCAACATAGAGAAACACTAAGTAGAAAATGTGACTTAGAGAAACACTAAGTAGAATATAATTTGAGAGGCAATATCAGCTCCTCTGCCAAGACAGAGAAGCTCACCCAGAACAGAAACATGTGGTGAGACTAACTACAGGTCCAGCATAAAATATGACAAACAACAACAAAGAATCATCAAACTTGGAGAGTTGTCAATGTGCTGTCTTATGTGCCATCCTTGGCTTGAAAGGACAATAAACGGATAGATCCAACTCACCTCATTATCTGGCTCCTGTTTTATATTCCAGATTGGAATGTAACTCTTTGTATCCATATTTTTGTCTGTCAAAGAGAAATGGTGGATGTTTAATATTCAGTAAATTGGAAAAGTATAACAATAAAGTTATGAGAGTTGATAATACTAATGCTGGAATAGTGTCATATTAAAGTTAATATGGGATAATACTAATGCTGTAATAGTGTCATAATAAAGTTAATAGTGTCATAATAAAGTTAATGAGAGATGATAATACTAGTGCCGGAATGGTGTCATAATAAAGTTAATTTTCTTCTACTTTTCTCTTTTCACTGATACCTAAAAGGTGTCGTGGTATATATCATGTCATTTTTGAGCTGCTCGAACTGTCTGAATTAGTGATTTTCCTTTGTTGTAACATGTCTCTGTCACTGCATCTATCCATCTTCTTCTGGTCTTCTTCTTGGTCTTTTTCCATGCATTCTCGAAGAACGCCCTTGATGGTGATTGATAAGGATTCATTCTGACCAGGTAGCCAAACCATTTAAGTTCCTCTAGAACACATTATGGCAATAGAAAAATTAAGGGAAGAAGAGAGGGAATGTGAAAGAAAAATTGCAATAATAGTTTAAGTTCATGAGAATGGTTTGGTAGAAAGTCAAACTCAATAACAGAAATTGTGAACAGCTGTTAAGATAGAAGGGTGTTGGGAGACATGATCACCTGCATGGTGCTTAATGATGATTGGAGTCATAAGTCAATGATCTCCCAGTTAGGAAAAAAAAAAAAGAAAGAAAGAACATGTCACACTTTAAATGTGGTGTTGTACTGCATGGGCAGACTAGACTCAGTGTGTCCATATTTGTCTTGACCACATGAATATTTTGTACAAATTATATATTATTGTCAGCACTACACCAGTCATATTTCTTACTTTCCAGACTTTCACTTTCTTCTTCTAAAAAAAAAGACTCAGCAGTAGCTGGTTGGTCTATCTTTATAAAAAAGACATTTCACCACAGGTTAAAAAAAATAGCCGGGACCACTTCAAGTTTGGGTGAATGCTGAAGGTGGTTGGTCTCTTCAAAGATTATGGTAACATAATAATTATAATAAATTATATGCCTGCCACTTTGCTTCTCTTATAGGTGTTCTTTTAGTATCTCTCTTAGGTCTTTCTTCTTATCTGTATCCTGATGTTTCCCACAGAGAGGTTGTTTCTGTTATGTTAATGTTTCTTCTCAGCACATGTTTGACATATGATAACCGTATAATCATGATGTCTATTTTCTCCTAATTGTAAATGAGATTGTTGGATGCATGGCCATTCCATTTCTCTTATCTATTTGGTTCACCCACCAAGTTATGGTCGTCATCTGTATGTGGTAGGGCATACCGAATATGTTGTTGTAATTGGATAACATACAATTTTTTATAAGGCAAGCATAATCATAATATAAATAATCTAAGGTATGGTATGATACAGTCATAATTTCTAAGAGTGAAAATGAGTTATGAAAAATGTTAGACATTATTCATTATAGTGAAGGAAAGCAAAAATAAAGGACTCTGCCTTAATAGCAAGAAGACAGAAGTAATGGTAACAACAAAGAAACAGATATCACCACAGTGCACAATTTCAAACAAAAGACAAATAGAATAATATTAAAACAGGTATATGAATTGAAATATCTAGGAACATTGTTAACCTCAGATGGTAGATGTACAACAGAGGTGAGATGCAGAATAGCCCAAGCAAACACACCACACAGCTTTTCAAAAATGAGGCAGATACTATACAATCCATTTTTGACAATCATCATCATCATCAAGTACCGGGCCTGCTGGCATAGGTGATCATGTCTCTCCACAACTTACGATCTCGGCAGCTATTTATCATTTCTGTTGTTGACCTTCTGCCAAGCCATTCTCTTAACTCTTTCTGTATGATCCGCCGTATGGTGCGCCAAATCCATTTCAATTGCGTACGATCAGCCGTATAGTGTGCCAAACATAATTTGTTTCATGTAACCGTCAACAAACTGTATTCCTATATTTTAGATTGACTATTTTATACAGATTCCTTCACTGGAGAGTTCCTTCCTTCTTCCCCACGAGGTTCAAGTGGAAAGACGTAGTCTAACGTGTGATTTTTTCATTTGGAATTAGTGTTTATCGTAAAAAAAATTGTAAACAAAAATCAGCTGATCGAAATGGCTTCCAGTAGCAGTGATTGTAATGCTAAAAGTCAGTTGATGACGGCTGATGAAGCTTGTCAATTAATTTTTCTTGATGATTCTGATGATAGTTCAGACACTGTAAGTGTTGATAATATAATAACAATGGTGATGACAGTGATGCAGATATTATCGATTTTTCAGTAGAGGAAAATGAAAGTCTCATTTTGAATATTGACAGTGATGAGGAATACATTCCTTCAGAACCAAAAAAAACCAAAAGCAGCTGCAGGTAGAGGTAGGGGCAGAGGAAGTGATAAAACTACCAAGAAAGCCACATCTAACCCAACTGCCAGGCCTAGCTCATCTAGACCTATAATCCCAGCTGAGTCTGAGTGGTCAGAAATTACAACTGGCAGCACTAAAAATAACTTTCACTTTCATCCACTGCGAAAGCCAGGAGTTAGTCTTGAGCACCTCACAGATTCTTCCTCTGCATTGGATTTTTTTGGGTCATTGTTTGATGATGAAGTTTGTGAAACTTTGTTATCTAGCATCAATTCTTATGCAAAGAAAAGAACTGATATCAACACTCCTGCACGCAAGCGCTCTGTGTTTGCAAGGTGGCAAGACATCACAAGACCTGAACTTGACAAGTTCTTGGCACTGCTGATATATATGGGTTTGTTCAAAGCTTCCTCTATTGCTGACTATTGGTCACTATCAGCAGAATTGTATATTCCTTGGATCCACCATGCTTTCAATCGAGATAGATTCCAGGACATTTACCACACAATGTTGCACTGTGGTGATGAGGCAGCGGAAGGCAAAGAAAAATAGAACCATTCATGAATCTTCTCCTTTGCAAGTTCCGAAAAGCCTTCTATCCCTTTCAGGAACTTAGCATTGATGAGATGGTCATAGGCTATAAGGGTAGATGGCAGTTCAAGCAGTTCAATGCCTCGAAGCCAAGCAAGTACCACATCAAGACCTTTGGTCTATGCGACGCTGCCACGGGTTATGTTGTCAACATTCTAACCTATTTTGGAAGAAACACTTCCTACAATCCTGAAGCTGATGCAGATGGTGGACATGCTGTAAGTTTTCGACACTTTATTGGAGCATGTTGGCACAGGACATAAAATTTTTGCTGATTGCTATTACACCACACGAAAATTGATTGACCACATTCTTTTGAAGAAGTAGTACTATACTGGGGCTGTCAATGTTCGTCGTGTTGGCTTTCCGCAGGAAACCAAAACATTATCTCTGGAGCACAGAGCAATGAAATGGTACATGCATAATGATAAAACCAAGCTCTGTGTTGCATTCAGAGATAAGAAGGCAAAAAAAAATGTTGTGATGGTATCCTCTGATGCCAGAGTGCAAACAAAAGCAGTAAAAGATGTAAACAAGCCAGAAATGATTTATTTCTACAACAGAAATATGAATGGGTGCGACAAACTAGACCAGAAGGTGGCATATTACTGTGTCTTTGAACGCAAAACTGTTAAATGGTGGAAAAAAATTTTCTTCTGGCTGTTGGAAGTGTCGCAGGTAAATGCGTATATTTTATTTTGTTTATGCCGAGCTACTGGCGACAAAAGAGTCTCTTTAAAAGACTATAAGAAAATTGATGAGTCAATTGACACAACATGTTGTCATTCAACAAGAAATGAAACTTCCAGGAAGGCAGCCAGAGGCAAGCTGTCTCGCAAAATCCAGAGGAAGCCGTCACATTGTGGATTATGCCGCAAGAGACCGTGAATGCGTATATTGTTCAACTCCAACAAAGCGTGCACGGACTCATTTTTTCTGTTCAGGATGTCAAATTCAACCACATCTTCATCCAAATGCATGCTTCAAGGCATTTCATGGACAATAAATGGAGAAAGTGTTTTTTGTGTAATTGAAAAAAAAGTGTCAATATTGTGTATATAGTGATTTGTGTGTGTGTAGTCAAACAAAAGTGTCAATATTGTGTACATAGTGATTTTTTCCCAAAAAGTTGAAATTTCATTTTTCTCACTTGTTGTGATTGTGCATGACAAAATATCAGTTATTGTTATGCTACATCAACCAAACTTTCATGGCTGCTTAGAGACATATTGATATTTGTTTTTTTCACAAAATAATTCATATTGGATTACTATGACCAGATCTACATGATGGTAAGTAGTCAGTTGTGGTTTTAATTTGATGTTTCAACTTTTTTTGTTGGTCGTTTATCTCCAATATTTCTTTTTACATGTTTTGTATCATCTTGGTATTGATGAAATCAGATTCCTTGTTCAATTATCTAAAAATTCATATATAATATGTTAAGTGTTAGATAAATATAAAACATGTAGATTGATGTTTTAAGACCATAAGGTCCATCAAAAATTTTGTCTCTGAAATCTCCTCCATTGCATTGACAAAAGCCTTCCGTACTGAAAGAGTTAAGCTGTCTGTTATTTTTTCTCTTTGCATCCCTCTATCTCTTCGTCCCTCAAATTTTCCAGTTGTTACAATATATTCCAGTTGTTCTCTTCTCATTACATGGCCAAAAAATGATGATTGTTTCTTCCTAATATAGGAAATTAGCTCTCTTTTTGCTTTGACCTCTCTCAGAACATCTTTATTACTCTTCTTAGCTGCCCATGGTACTCTCAATATTCTTCTGTAAAACCACATTTCTACAGACTCCAGTGATTTTCTCGTCTGTTGTCCTATTGTCCATGATTCGCATCCATATGTTAAGACTGGCTCTACATAACATTTAAGAACTCTTTTTCTTGTTTCTATTGTCAAAAATGGATTGCATAGTATCTTCCTCATTTTTTTGAAAAGCTGCTTTTGCCTGAGCCATTCTGCATCTAACCTCTTTTGTACATCTTCTGTCTGAGGTTAACAAAGTTCCCAAATATTTAAATCAATTTACCTGTTTTAATATCGTTCCACTTGTCTTTATTTTGCACTGAGGTGATGTCTTTTTCTTTGTTGTTACTATTACCTCTGTCTTTTTGCTATTAAGGCTGAGTCCTTTATTTTTGCTTTCTTTCACTATAATGTCCAACATTTCTTGTAACTCATTTTCACTCTTAGTGATTAAGTCTGTATCATCAGCATACCTTAGATTATTTATATTATGACCTTCAATTGTTATTCCAGGCATGCCCCTTATGGATCTTAAAATAATCTCACTATAAATATTAAACAAATTACAAATCTGGTGACAGCACACAGCCTTGTCTACTAACACCCTGTTTTATTTGTTGAAACATTCCCAATTGTTCCAGTTCTTATGGCCGCTGATTTGTTGCCAGTACATGTTCTTTTATAATTATTATTCTTAGATTTTTGACAATAGAAACAAGAAAAAGAGTTCTTAAAATGTAAATGTTATGTAGTGCCAGTCTTAACATATGAATGTGAATCATGGCCAAAGCCAATGGAACAAAAGACACGAAAATCACTGGGGTCTGCAGAAATGTGGTTTTACAGAAGAATATTGAGAATTCCATGGACAGCTAAGAAGAGTAATGAAAACATTCTGAAAGAGGTCAAAGCAAAAAGAAAGAGCTGATTTCAAATATTAGGAAGAAACAATCATCATTTTTTGCCATGTGATCAATTATCATAATGAGAATAATGGGAACAGTTGCCAACTGTGTTGGAATACGTTTTAACAACTGGGAAAATTGAGGGATGAAGATATAGAAGGAAGCATAGAGAAAAGATACCAGACAGCTTAAGATAGGGTGACTATTCGTCCCCGATTTCCGGGACAGTCCCCGGAATGTAGAAGTTGTCCCCGAAAGAAATTTGTCCCCGATTTCAGTGAATAAATAAATGTTCATACACGGAATCTGCCCTCTTTTAAAGTAATCACTATGACTCAGGACGTTACTGAGTTGTGTTTCTTTATCCCAGACTGAGCGGCATTAGCAGGAAGATAAAAGAGAAGACTTGGACGTGTTGTGTCGGAGATAGCTCTTTGAACTCTTGAAGCGCGGTGCTACGTCACTTCTATTCCCAGCACTCACTTCTATTGGGATGGGTTTAATTTAAAAAAAAAAACAGACACTCTCTCTCCCCCACCCCTGCCTTTCCGGACATCTCCCGCCAAAGTATCTTTCCCGGCCTATTTTCAAATCAGTCCGAATGTAATGACAGTACAGTGCAGTCGTGTTTTATATTTGTGATCTTGTGCACACACAGTCACACACCCACCCACACATATTATAAATATATTCTATTCTATTGACCTTTCGAGCCGTAACCGGCCCATAGGGCGTAGACCAAGATACACCTTCTCCTATATGAATTTTTGTTCTAGCAGTTTTCTTTTAAAGATATTTTATCAAATCTCGCCATCTGTCTCTGTTCTGTGCAAGCAGTTCTATCTCATTGAGGGAGCCGATTCCTGCTGCTCTTGCCTCTCTCATCAATGTTCTTCTCAGTGTCTCCCTGGGTCTTCCTCTTTTTCTTTTACCTGTTGTTTCCCATATGAGGGCTTGCTTTGCTATTCGATTATTATCTCTTCTCATCACATGTCCAACGTATGACCATCGTCTTTTCTTTATTACTGAAGATATTAGTGGTTGATTGGCGATTTCTCTAATTTCCTCGTTTGTTTTGAATTCGTTCCATTCTATACCAAGTATTTTCCTTAGACATTTATTTTCGAATGCGTTCAACTTTGTTTCTATATCTCTTGTTGTTTTCCAGCTTTCACACGCATACGTAAGGGTTGATAGTACATTTGATTTGAATAGCCTAAGTTTTGTGTTTGTGCTAATGAGTTTTGATTTCCACAACTTTTCAAGGCTTCTGAAAGACATTGCTGCTTTAGCCAGTCTGATTCTAATTTCTTTGCTCGTATCTCCTTCTCGATCAATGTGACTTCCAAGATAGATAAAGTGATCGATCTCTTCTACTGGTTTGTTTTCCATGTATATTTTGTCACTTTTTGGAATTAAACTTTTCATGACTTTAGTCTTTTCATGATTGACCTCAAGCCCAATTTTGCTGGCTATTGATGATAGTTCATTTGTGTTTTCCTGCATCGTTTTTATCTGACTGCTGATGAGAACTATGTCATCAGCAAAGTCGAGGTCCTCCAAATGGTCTCCTTGTATCCATTCGATGCCTTTATTACCAGTGCAGCATTTCTTCATTATGAAGTCCATAACAATTCCAAATAACAAGGGCGATAAAATACATCCTTGTTTAACCCCAGTTTCTATTGGGAAACATTCGCTCAGTCCTTCCTCTGTTCGAACTGCACATGTGTAACCATCATACATGTCTTTGATAATATTTATTATTTTTGATGGTAAACCATATTGCTTCAGAATTTTCCACAAAGAATCTCTATGAATACTATCAAATGCTTTTTTGAAGTCGATGAAGTTAAGTACAAAGGTTTTTGCTTTTCAATGTGTTCCTCCAATATAAGTCGTAGAGTGAAAATGTGGTCAAGACAGCTTCTCCCTTTTCTAAACCAGCCTGTTCTTCACGCATTACTGTATCTATTGAATCCTTTATTCTATTTAGGATGATTTTACAGAATAACTTTGAGGCAACTGACAAAAGTGTCACGCCTCTCCAGTTGTTACAATCTCTAAGATTGCCCTTTTTTGGGATCTTAACAATGATTCCTTTTTTCCATTTATGAGGCGTCTTCTCTGTTTTCCAAATGATGTTGAACATTTTTTGGAGATGTATTAAATTAGGGCTATCAATTGCCTTGAGGATCTCAGCTGTTAACTTATCCTCTCCAGCAGCCTTGTTATTGGTCATTAGCTTTAAGGTGGTTTCTATTTCACTCAAGGTGAAGTCATCTAAATTTACATCTAATTCTGCTGCTGGTGTTTCAGCTTCAAAATCTATTAAACTGTGAGGTAGTGGACGGTTAAGAATTTCTTTGAAGTGTTCCGCCCAACGGGCTTTTATGTCTGCGCTTGTTGTTAGCATTAATCCAGATTTGTCTAGAATTGGTGTTCCACTGGATGTATAGGTGTTTGTCAGCATCTTTTGTACAGTATAGAGAGTTCTGCTGTCTCCTGTAATTGCAGCTGTCTCTGCTTTCTCTGCCAAGTTGTCTATATAAGCTCTTGTATCTCTTCTTGCCGAACTTTTCACTTTGTTGTCTAATTCTTTGTATGTTGCTTTTGCCAGAACCTTTCCAAGATCTGTCTTTACATTAGTCACGGCTCTCTTTGCTTCTCTTCTTTCTTTGATGTATTTCCATGTGGTGTCTGAGATCCAAGCTCGTTTTTCCATTTTCTTCAGTCCGGCACTTGCTTCTGCTGCTGTCATTAGTATTTTGCTCTGTGAGTCCCACATTTCATTGATATCTAAGTCTATTTCACCGAGTGCTGAATAACAATTACTTAGCTCTATGTTAAACTTTTCCTTTATGAAAAGAACGATATATATATCGTTCGTCCCCGATTTTGTGGGACAGTCTCAGAAATAAGCAAAAAAATCATCTGAAATGTAAAAAATATGACAATTGTCCCCGGAAACAATGGGAAAAAAAATGGTCACCCTGGCTTAAGAGAATAGATTGGTAGAAAGGCAGGTCAACAACAGAAAAATGATAAATAACTGTCGATATCAAAAGTTGTGGGGAGACATGATCAGATCACCTACTCGACGCCAGCAGGCAGGGCAGGCTTGGTACTTGATTGATGATAATCATTTATCATTTAATGATTTATCATTGTATTTATTATTAAATTAGACTTTATTATTAGTTTAAGTTATTATTGTTACAATAAATTATAAAATTATTGAAAATGAATGAATTATTCTTAGAATAATAATTTTAATATGATATGATATGCCTCCGCCACTAGGCTGAGGCTCAAACAATGAATCAATATTTCAAACTAAACTTTGACTTTGATTCAAACTTTTCAAACTCAAACCAACCTTGTTGCTTGTTGTCGTCCCTATCGATTCTTAATTATATATACTTTAATTCAAATTTGATTTGCCACAACTACTAGATTACAGCTGTATAATTAAATGAAATGCTATAAAAGTATATTGACACTCTAATTGATGTGGAAGAGCATACAAAAGTCAATGTTCGGAGTGCAGTGATGATGGCCCACAATTAACTCAATATAGCACACAGACTGTCATGGCGGGATATGAATGATATGATGAGATTATTATATTGCCAGGTTGCAATTTGCAACCAAAATTAAATACTCGAGATAAATAAAATGTATTGTATCATAGACGTTCCGGTTAGCGGGGTAATGTTCTGCCCTACCAAAGGAGTAAGACGTCTCCTTTCCTCCACTATCTTACTATACCTGCTCTAACATCAGATCGTCAATATTCAACTTTCATTCCATTATTCAGACAGACACAGATGTACAATACTTGCTCTAACATCAGATCGTCAATATTCAACTTTCATTCCATTATTTCAGACAGACACAGATGTACAATACTTGCTCTAACATCAGATCGTCAATATTTAACTTTCATTCCATTATTTCAGACAGACACAGATGTACAATACTTGCTCTAACATCAGATCGTCAATATTTAACTTTCATTCATTATTTCAGACAGACACAGATGTACAATACTTGCTCTAACATCAGATCGTCAATATTTAACTTTCATTCCATTATTTCAGACAGACACAGATGTACAATACTTGCTCTAACATCAGATCGTCAATATTTAACTTTCATTCCATTATTTCAGACAGACACAGTTGTACAATACTAGCTCTATTATCAGATCGTCAATATTCAACTTTCATCCAGTAAAAAAAAAAATGGTGACGTGTAGGTCCAAAAGACCACTTATTTTGTGAAGATGATAGTTAGCTAGGGTAGAAGTATTCGATTTATCGAATCACTTTAATCACTAGTGGGAGCATTGAATAGATCAATATACCTTTGTTCACACTAGCACGTGAAGGTATTAGATATTCCCCATTGCGGTTAATTGACAGCTAGCAGACTATCAATCTTTCGTTCGCTTGAAGTACTGTCTATATGTGCAATGTTGTTTTTTGTTTATATGTTATAATTATTATTTATTTATTCGTGTTAACATCCGTAAATAACATGGAAGGAACAAGATCCAGTAAAATACGGTCCGTGTAGCCTTTCATTGAATCGCCTTCAACAAACTTCTTCTTTCCTTCCTCATTTGCTTTTCAGCGTCAAAGGGAGATATAATTTGCGGTCTTTTGCTCTTCTGTTCGCCTCTGCTGCTGTTATGTTTCCTAGTGCTTCTAATATTCCATCGACCCATCTTCTTCGTGGTCGACCCTTGGGTCTGGTGTTCTCACAACGTTTGTTGAAAGCTCGTTGTGTTGTGTTTTGTTCTTTCTGCCTTGTCACGTGGCCAAACCATTTTATCTGTTGTTTCCTTATATTTTCTATGGCGATCTCCTAGCTTTTTTCTCAGTTCTTCATTTCTGATCTTGTCTCTCAGACTGTTTCCTGTCATTCGTCTAACACATTTGATCTTTGTAGAGGTTATTTTTTCTTAATGTTCTTGCAACTAGGGTCCAGGTCTGGCATTGGTAGCACAACGTTGGATGAAGATTGAATTGTATAGTGCTCGTTTTGTCTCCAGAGGTATTTCCTTGTTGGACAATAGTGGTGATAACTGTCCGATGATTTGACAAGCTTTGTTGCATCTTGATTCTCTATCTCTGCCGTTTGAGAATTATCGTTTGTCATTAGGTCATTAGACTTCCTATGTTTCCCTGTGTTTTCGGGACCACGTTGACCATGTGATAACAAAATCCCGCAAAGGATTAGCCGCCTTGAAGGTCATGGCAGCTGCCAACATCGAGCAGAGGCTACTTACTCTTCTGTTCCAGGGATTAGTCCTCGCACCAATCGAGTATGCCCTGGCCATTCTTACTGTCAGTACGACTCAAATTGATAGGCTGGAGAAAATACAAAATGAAGCCATGCGCATTATCCTGGGATGTACGAGGGACACTCCCTGTGTGGCAATGAGGTATCTTCTTGACTTTCCAACCATGGATGACAGAATCAAGATCTGGAGAGCACGAGCATACCTGAAGATTAGTACAGATACAGAGCATCCATTGCACCACGTGCTCAACACAGAGAAAGGTACCAGGCTAAAAAGAGGCAAATCATGGGTGGGCCGAGCAGAAGATGTCATCAAACAGGTCTGTGGGCTTACCAATCTCAGCGTTGGTGAGGAGTGGATACCGGTGCCTACGTCATTCAAGGGGACTTTCTCATGTATTGTCACACTCGACAGGAAAAGTAGGGAACAGAACCCGGTCGTGGTAATGCTGAGGTCAACGGTCTCATCTGCGATAACACCGATGAGAAAGATGCAGTCATCTATACAGACGGATCTGTAAGACGACACGAAAAAAGTGCATGGGCATTTACAGCACGTTCGGCAGGCAGAATGGCCAAGGAAGACAGTGGTGCATACGCCATGACCACGAGTAGCATGACAATGGAGGTGATGGCAGTGACCAAGGCATTCAAATGGTTAGAGTCACAAGACTACATCCACGCATGTATACTGAGTGATTCGATGAGCATGATAAAAAAAGTGGAGGCGGGCTTTGTACGCATGCAATGGGTAGAGTCGTTGCAGAAATCCAAAATACGTAAGGTCACCTTTGTCTATGTCCCTGGACATGCGGGAGTACGGGGAAATGAGAGAGCGGACAGGTTGGCTAGCTGCGCTGTCGTTGAGGACGGGCAACCGATGGATCGGGCGGACGTCATCAATGCACTCCGAGATGTGGGAAGAGCACAGGACTTCGACAAACACAGTTCCACGTCACTTCTTCGGATGATGGAAATGGTAGTTAAGATGGGCACAACCAGAAATGAGAAACTTGGTGGCCGTGTAAGAAGACTTATCAACCAACATAGAACTGGAGTCGTCAGTCGCTGGACACTGAGGGAATTGCTGAGGAGGGGATCTGAGCACCTATGGACATGTTCGGAGTGCAATGATGATGACCCGCAAATAACTCAATAACTCAACTCAATAACTTCCTATGTATTTGAATACCTCTACTTGTTTTAGTTGTCTGCCTTCTATAGTTGTGTTGATGTTCTGTTTATTTGTGGTGATGTTCATGACTTCTGTTTTGTTGATGTTGATTTTCATGTTGTATTTTGTGCCTGAGATGTTGAGTTTGTTTAAGTGTTCTTGTAGGTCTTCTATTGTTTCATGTATTAGTGCCTGATCGTCTGCAAATAGAAGCTCGTTGATCTCCTCTGTCTCTGATGGGTTGACTAGCTTGTATATATGGTACATGTATGTTATAAACAGTGGGGGGGGGGGGGTGGGAATAGTACGCACCCCTGTCTTACGCCTGATCTAACTTCGAAGTGGTCTGTGTAGCCTGCTGCTGTTCTGACACTGCAGCTGCTATTGACGTAGAGGCGTTTAATAATGTTGGTTAGATATTGGCTTACTCCGTATGTTGTTAGTATCTCCCACAGTTGTTCTCTGTTTACTCTGTCGAATGCTTTTTCCTGGTCAATGAAGGCTATGTATAAGTTTTGATTGTGTTCAGTCGTTTTTTTCTGCAAGCTGTTTTAGTGTGAATAGTGTGTCGGTACATCCTCTGTTTTTTTTTTCGGAACCCCATTTGAGAATCGCTTAACTGTAGTTCTATTATTGGTCTCAGCCTTTTTTCCAAGATCTTGGCGTATAGCTTTCCTACATGGCTGAGAAGAGATATACCTCTATATTGATTGCAGTCGCTTTTGCTACCTTTCTTTTTCCATATTGATATGATGATTGCCTGTTGCAAGTCTTCAGGGTCTTGTTGTTGGTGCCATGCTGCATTAAATATTCTGTGCAGCCATTGCATTCCTGTTTCTCCTGCTGCTGCTATTATTTCTATTGGTATGTTATCTATCCCCGGCGTTTTATTTCTTGGTGCATATTTGATTACTTCTTCGATTTCCTCTTTCATGATGTTGGGTTCAGTATTTGTGAGTTCTGGCGTGGTTTGTGTTGTCTTATTGGTGGTTGGTATGTTTAACAGGTCTTCAAAATATTCTTTCCATCTCTGTTGCATACATTGGTTATTTGATATTGGCTGTCCGTCTTTGTCATTTATCAGCTCAGTAGGATCATGGTTTTCTTTTCTCGCTCTTGTGGCTTTTACAACTTTGTAGAAATCTCTCGTGGCTGTCTTGAAGTCCCTGCTCATGTTTTGTCGGATTCTATCCAATTCTTTTGCTTAGCTTCTTTGATCAACCTTTTAACTCTTTTTCGAACTAAGGTATATTTTTCATATTTTTCCTGGTTCTTGTTCTCCCTCCAATTTTTAAACAGTTTCTTCTTTTCCTTAATTGTTTCTCTGATTGTTTCGTTCAACAAACGAATAAATAAATACAACCATAAAGTGTAAACAAATACACCAATCTCAATAGTTAAGAGATACGTGAGCACGGAAATACAACTGATACAGTCAAGATGGAACTCGCTGTACTGAAATGTAAATTCATAGCAGACTATGACAACTCACTCAACATATTTCAATAAATAATACAGACCGTGACATGGCTAATAGATGATTTATTTCATCCTTCAACTGCTGCATGTACACAGATTTACTCATAATATACTCCCTCATTAGACGCTCAGATCTACACCAGATGGCTGCAGGAAAATCACAACGATAACAGACCTCACTTAGAACTAAATGAAGAAAATGGTAAACTCTGGGTTTAAACGAGAAGTATTGATAGGATTTACTTGAAGAAATAATAATATATATTAACAATATATCACAAAATAGCAAAACAAAATATCACAACATATCACAAAATATAACATTTTATAATAATATATCATAAAAACAGCACAACATTATATCATAACATAACCAAATATATCAATATATCATAACATAAAACTACAGGATGGACGCTACCTTCATTTGATCTTGAAATCTACCAAGATAGTTCCCTCCCGCCGGTAAAATAAATCACCAATGAGTGCCCAATGTCACAAAGAGACAGTCAATGTCTGACATTTGTAAACACGACTAGACAGAGTTATCGACCTCAACCAAGTTGGTGCCTTAATCAGAGAATGGAGAGTCAGTTTCGTGCATCTTTTTTTTTTAACTACAGAAGAGGCATTTGATACCTAACTTGAGCGCCGAATCAGTGATGATTACCTAATCTGTTATGATTTAGAACTGGTAAGAAAATAGCGAAATTATAACCCTACTTCTAGTTTGACTAATTCCTTGCATCATGTATGTGGCCAAACATATCAATACATATTACATTACAGATTACATGTGGAAAGAAAGCAGTTATTTCAAACTGGTTGTGGCATAAAAAATAATTGATTTAACGTAATAGCAGCAATTTATTTTAGTGACAAAATTGTGACAATTTGACTTTCAAGTAATTGAAAGGGGGAGGGGGGGGGTGAAACATGTCATTAGCAGCGAACCACTACAGCTACGTCATAGACGGGCACATTTGATCATAAACTTCAGTAGCTTTTGTATCCCCTGCTTCAATGTCTACAGCAATGCCATCCACAGACGGAGTTAAGTTTCATCATAAACTTCAGTAGCTGTTATCTCCCCTGCTTCAATGTCTACAGCTACGTCATAGACGGAGTTAAGTTTCATCATAAACTTCAGTAGTTGTTGTATCCCCTGCTTCAATGTTTACAGCTACGTCATAGGCGGAGTTAAGTTTGATCATACACTTCAGTAGCTGTTGTATCCCTGCATCAATGTCTACAGCTACGTCATAGACGGAGTTAAGTTTGATCATACGCTTCAGTAGCTGTTGTATCCCCTGCATCAATGTCTACAGCTACGTCATAGACGGAGTTAAGTTTGATCATACACTTCAGTAGCTGTTGTATCCCCTGCTTCAATGTCTACAGCTACGTCATAGACGGAGTTAAGTTTGATCATAAACTTCAGCACACGAATCCATAGGTCTTGTGGGTATTCTTCATCCAGAAAATTGAGAGTTATTGTTTTTCGCTGTAGAATAATTTGTTTCTCTTTGTATGACTCTTGGCATGTCTGGTGTTTGTCTACAAATACGCTTGGCTTGGTGGATAAAACTACTTCTCTTAAGTCGTCCAAGTGCAAGATTTTGGAATCGGTCCTTCATTGGTTGTCTCGGCATGCATGCACATTTTTCTCCAATATTGGTGTTGATTTCATTGCTCCTGTGATGACCCTAAGTGCCTGGTTTTGTACTTTATCCAGATCTTGCAGTGTGGTGTTTGATGCTGAACACCATGCGGATGATCCATATTCTAAATGTGGGCGTATACTCTGTTGGTAAACTTTACTAAGTATTTTCCCACTCGCACCCCACGTGGTTTCACACAACTTTCTTAGAATAGCCAATTTCCTCCTCGCTTTTTTGGGTTGCCTTATTTATCTGCTGTTTCCAAGATAGTTTGTTATCAAATGTTACTCCGAAATATGTAGCCAGTATGTCTTCTTTCAAAGGCTCATTGTTTATGTATATGGCTTCTGCTTTTTGTTTTGGGGAGAGAGTGAAAAGTGTAGTACTGCATTTGTCTGTATTGATGCTGATAAACCATCTACTTATCCATGAATTCAGTGCATTCATAGCTCTTTGTAGCAATTTGGAGGCCACTGTTGCATACTCCTCTGTGCACCACATTACTAAGTCATCTGCATACATTGCCACTTTGATACCATGTTGAACACCAAATTCTTAATTCATATCAAGGTCCTCTTCCCATCATATACCTCCGGTACATTGATGACTGCTTCAGACTTACCGATCTACCTGAGGATGACCTCTCCAGGTTTATCGACTAGATTGGTAGTTATTACAAAGCTATCAAGATCACATGTTCTATATCCACTTCCTCTGTTACCTTCCTAGATCTTATTGTTTCTTTGGGCACTTCTGGTCTAATTTTTAATGATCCCCGATGATCGCCTTCAAGCGCAAGAGGAATTTGGGAGATATTCTGGTTAGGAGCCATCTCACTCGCTCCGACCATCAACACTTCGGTACGGCCACTTATGGTCAGATACAGTATCACCTGTGCCTATTAGCTCCCTACTGACGTGGTCTTATTTCCTGATGGACGGTTCGAGACCAAGCATGGCTTCACATGTGTGTCCCGTAACATCATTTATGCCATCATATGCCAACGATGCCACATGACTTACATTGGCGAGTCTGGAGACGATTAGCTTAAAGATTTTGTGAACATTTACGAGATGTTCAACGGAATACTGGCACTCCAGTGTCTTCCCATTTCAACTCCCCAGACCACAAGGGCAAAGACGACATCCGTATTACTGGTATTGTCCTTTGTCACTCTGGCGACCGCAGCCGAGTTGCTTTGGAGAATCGCCTCATAGTACAGAATGGCTCGCTGACCCCACGAGGCATGAATGTATCACACTCGTACACATAGCTCCTTTTCGGTTACTCCTTCCCTTTTACATAGCATTCTCTACTGCACATGTTGGGCTCTTTAGTCTATCTACTATGCCATGCTATTAATAGTTCACCTCCACTCTTCCCCATTGAAACAATTCGGTGTTCTCCTATACCCCTTTTTTTCTGTGCTACTTACCCCTCATATGTTTTATTGTACCCCACTCTCATCCTTTTGAGTACCTGTTATTCTACTGTTCTATTCTTTCTCCTTTGTGTTTGCACACTGACCCCGGTGGGCACTCTTCTGGTTATGTGTGCGTTATGCGCACATTTCTACAAATATATATTATTGTCCCCGTATGGGTGTGCACATGCATGTATGTGTTCATATGTATGGGCATTTATATATATATATATATATATATATATATATATATATATATATATGCATGTTTGTGTGCATGTATGTATGCATGTATATGTGTATGTGTTTGTATATGTATGTGTATGTTGATTTGATATGTATTAGTAGGTGCATGTCTGTTTGTACGTGTATATATATATATATATATATATATATATATATATATATATACAGTAATCTGTGTGTGTGTACACCTGTATTTACGGGCTCTTAGATACTTTTAGACATTGTCAGTGTCTTTGCAGTCGAGGTAACCTAGACAGCGTTCCACCCGCTCGTGTATTTTTATAACCCTTCACCTGACCAGAGGGTATAATTACAGCTACGCCTGTGTAACTCGCCCTTTCCTATTCTGACCACTATCCACGACACAGGGAAGTCATTTCTCTTTACATGAACCAATTTCGATTATTTTGTTTTGGATGTTTCGTTACTAGTTAGCTATGTAGGATTAGTTTTATTTACTTACATATCTGTGTGTGCGTGTTGTTTGTTTGTTCCTGCTGAAGGCCTATTGAGCCGAAACGTCGTTCATACCTGTGACGTCTACTAATCACTTAAAGCTTGCACCATATTATTTTTTTTTTCTAATTTTGTTTCTATTTTTTCAATTTTCCCTGAAAAACAGTTTAGGTTTTTTTGGCTTTTTAAAAATGATGTTTGGCTTAAAATCAGAATTGTCATCTGGCAACCCCGGACCCTGCTAGGCCGACGTCTGCTGCTGGGCTGGTCCTCAAGTGTTACCCGTTACGTTACTGTACTTGAATTGAAGTGAAATATAACTTTAAATTATACAAAAAATAATAATAAGGCAGGTACCATTTTGGTAATTTCCTAGTTTGATCAGATATATTATTTCAGTTTGGAAGAGTGATGTCCCCTAAAATATGTCTGCCAAAATACAGTGGTTCTACGCATTCTTGGCGTTCCCCGTTGGGGTCATTACGCTGGCATGTAATCATTTCGGAGTATCTGTTGATTGGGCGTTGGGTCCAGGGGTTAGGTTTAGCTTTAGTGTTAAATATTTATAAATATATTATAACGCGTGACAAAAACGACGCCACTCGGCCTAATTATGATCTTCTGATCGAAGGGAATTGTGCGGTTGATTACCAATCGCCGTAATTTACTGCCAAATGTTGGAAGATGCCAAACTTTGGCTATTAATTAAAATGCACATACACACACATAAATACAAAAAATATCTAGAAATAGCTTAGGTACTTTGGCTTTTTTTTCAAAATAATTTCTAATAATTGAAACCAGGATAGCTAAATAGCCCTCGAAGTACTTTGTGAGTAATACAGTGATATACAAGTGAAAATATACAATTTATTTCCGGTCTGTGATCGTTACCCTATGCTATAGTCATTGAGATCGCCTTTCGTGGAAGACACTACTGCAATAGCCAATTTTTTAGTTGGCTGCGTGGCAGTGTACCAAGCGTTCGGCTTCTCGTGGCAAGGCGCGGTGCCACTGAGTACGGGTTCGATCCCACTTCGGACCATATATTGTTCTTCGTTTTTTTCTATTGTTGTTTGTCTGTCAATTTTTCCGAGTGCTAACACATACTTCTTTGTTCTATTATTCCCTATTATCGCCTCGGAAGTTCCCCATATAATAATATTTATGTATTATTATTTGTACCCAGTATATAAACTGGGAACTACTATTCGTGCTGTTTCGTCCAATAAATGTTTGTCTACAACACAAGTATTCAGCCCTACTGGGAGATACTTGCATTAATAGGAAAGTACTAATATACAATTTATTTCCGGTCTGTGATCGTTACCCTATGCTATAGTCATTGAGATCGCCTTTCGTGGAAGACACTACTGCAATAGCCAATTTTTTAGTTGGCTGCGTGGCAGTGTACCAAGCGTTCGGCTTCTCGTGGCAAGGCGCGGTGCCACTGAGTACGGGTTCGATCCCACTTCGGACCATATATTGTTCTTCGTTTTTTTCTATTGTTGTTTGTCAATTTTTCCGAGTGCTAACACATACTTCTTTGTTCTATTATTCCCTATTATCGCCTCGGAAGTTCCCCATATAATAATATTTATGTATTATTATTTGTACCCAGTATATAAACTGGGAACTACTATTCGTGCTGTTTCGTCCAATAAATGTTTGTCTACAACACAAGTATTCAGCCCTACTGGGAGATACTTGCATTAATAGGAAAGTACTAATATACAATTTATTTCCGGTCTGTGATCGTTACCCTATGCTATAGTCATTGAGATCGCCTTTCGTGGAAGACACTACTGCAATAGCCAATTTTTTAGTTGGCTGCGTGGCAGTGTACCAAGCGTTCGGCTTCTCGTGGCAAGGCGCGGTGCCACTGAGTACGGGTTCGATCCCACTTCGGACCATATATTGTTCTTCGTTTTTTTCTATTGTTGTTTGTCTGTCAATTTTTCCGAGTGCTAACACATACTTCTTTGTTCTATTATTCCCTATTATCGCCTCGGAAGTTCCCCATATAATAATATTTATGTATTATTATTTGTACCCAGTATATAAACTGGGAACTACTATTCGTGCTGTTTCGTCCAATAAATGTTTGTCTACAACACAAGTATTCAGCCCTACTGGGAGATACTTGCATTAATAGGAAAGTACTAATATACAATTTATTTCCGGTCTGTGATCGTTACCCTATGCTATAGTCATTGAGATCGCCTTTCGTGGAAGACACTACTGCAATAGCCAATTTTTTAGTTGGCTGCGTGGCAGTGTACCAAGCGTTCGGCTTCTCGTGGCAAGGCGCGGTGCCACTGAATACGGGTTCGATCCCACTTCGGACCATATATTGTTCTTCGTTTTTTTCTATTGTTGTTTGTCTGTCAATTTTTCCGAGTGCTAACACATACTTCTTTGTTCTATTATTCCCTATTATCGCCTCGGAAGTTCCCCATATAATAATATTTATGTATTATTATTTGTACCCAGTATATAAACTGGGAACTACTATTCGTGCTGTTTCGTCCAATAAATGTTTGTCTACAACACAAGTATTCAGCCCTACTGGGAGATACTTGCATTAATAGGAAAGTACTAATATACAATTTATTTCCGGTCTGTGATCGTTACCCTATGCTATAGTCATTGAGATCGCCTTTCGTGGAAGACACTACTGCAATAGCCAATTTTTTAGTTGGCTGCGTGGCAGTGTACCAAGCGTTCGGCTTCTCGTGGCAAGGCGCGGTGCCACTGAGTACGGGTTCGATCCCACTTCGGACCATATATTGTTCTTCGTTTTTTTCTATTGTTGTTTGTCTGTCAATTTTTCCGAGTGCTAACACATACTTCTTTGTTCTATTATTCCCTATTATCGCCTCGGAAGTTCCCCATATAATAATATTTATGTATTATTATTTGTACCCAGTATATAAACTGGGAACTACTATTCGTGCTGTTTCGTCCAATAAATGTTTGTCTACAACACAAGTATTCAGCCCTACTGGGAGATACTTGCATTAATAGGAAAGTACTAATATACAATTTATTTCCGGTCTGTGATCGTTACCCTATGCTATAGTCATTGAGATCGCCTTTCGTGGAAGACACTACTGCAATAGCCAATTTTTTAGTTGGCTGCGTGGCAGTGTACCAAGCGTTCGGCTTCTCGTGGCAAGGCGCGGTGCCACTGAGTATGGGTTCGATCCCACTTCGGACCATATATTGTTCTTCGTTTTTTTCTATTGTTGTTTGTCTGTCAATTTTTCCGAGTGCTAACACATACTTCTTTGTTCTATTATTCCCTATTATCGCCTCGGAAGTTCCCCATATAATAATATTTATGTATTATTATTTGTACCCATAGCTAAGTAGCCCTCGAAGTGAGTAAAACAGTGATACCTGAATCATGTTTGTACGACAATTAGAAAAAAAGTTACGATTTTTTAAGTGAATTATTTCTGTGTTAAATGATGCAAAGAAGAAAAAACCATAGCGCCAGGTTGGCCATGCAAAAAAAAGCCAAATTTTAAATAAGAAGCCAAATTTTTTTTTTTATTAAATTAAAATTATTATCATTACATTTGGTGTACAGTTTCAAAATAATCATTATATTTGGTGTACAATAAAAAAAAATAATACTTTTTATTTGATTTGCGTCAAAAATAAGTCATTTAAATTGATTTATATCAAAGTAACAGTAATTTTCAGGAATTTACGTCAAAAATAACAGTAATTCTCTGCAATTTATGTAAGAATAATTATAAATTTCTATGATTCACATAAAAATAATACTGAATTTCTGCTAAAGAAGTCACATCATTATTATTGTTATTTTATGTGTATAAGAAGTATAATTTTATTATTAATTTTTTTTTATTCATTAAAAAAAATATATGTATTTACAGTATATAAATAAAAAAAAACTTTCAATTCAATAATTGGGAATATTTATTAATATTAGGCAACTGGAAATACTACATTTTAAATTAAATATAACTAACTTATAACTACAATGTATAATAACAAAAAAAAAAAACGTTGAGTGAGTCTGAGTTAGAGGCACTTGATGATGGTTGAAGAGACCAAACTGGAAATTTTGTATAATGATGGTGTGGTCGTTCAAATGCCAATAATTTCAATAGGGGCTATCATATCCATTTAAAATTTCCCACAAATATGTAGAAGTGGTTATAGAATCAGGTTATCTTTATTATTTAAACCTACGTTCGCAGGATTTTTTTCTGCAATGACTTAAGTTCAACAGTGGACATAAGTCTTTGATCCCTGCTGGATCGCCGCCATGCTAATCAATGGGGAAAACAAATGCCGATAATTTCAATAGGGGCTATCATATCCATTTAAAATTTCCCACAAATATGTAGAAGTGGTTATAGAATCAGGTTATCTTTATTATTTAAACCTACGTTCGCAGGATTTTTTTCTGCAATGACTTAAGTTCAACAGTGGACATAGTCTTTGATCCCAGCTAGATCGCCGCCATGCTACCAATGGGGAAAATTTTCGATAATGGTGAGATTATTCAAATGCCGATAATTTCAATAGGGGCTATCATATCCATTTAAAATTTCCCACAAATATGTAGAAGTGGTTATAGAATCAGGTTATCTTTATTATTTAAACCTACGTTCGCAGGATTTTTTTCTGCAATGAATTAAAGTTCAACATTCGAAATAGTCGCCGATCGGCCATGTTATTTTATGGAGCGAGCAGGGGCATCAATTTTCGCGATTGCCGCAACATCCTAACACGAATCATTGTGAAATTTCACACACTTATGTAAAAATGGACGCTAAATCTAAATATCCATATTATTTTACTGCATCATGCTTTTTTTCGGGTGAAAATATGATGAGACCGTCGTATGTAGCTGGAACATGCGTTGTAAGACAAAATACAATCGTTTTAAATCACTTCCGACTTTTTAAATAGGCGGACGGAACTCTCATTGTTAGGAAACAACTTAAGTTTCGTATAAATAGCTTCCGGAAACATCATCGGAAAACGATTTGCATACGATGTAAAAATTCGGAGATTTTTCACACGGCGTCCTGGCCACCTATATTTACTTAAGTGACGTCACAACCGGTGACGGCGTCTCTAGAGATATCGAAGTACCTAAATAGCTTTACGAAACACAATGCAACGTCTGTATTACCTCAAATTACCTGTCAGCGATTAGCAATCTGGTGCGGAGCTTGAGAATAACAACGAGTGTGATGAAAGTCCTCAAAAGGACCATAGTGAAAACTCTAGGCAATCTAAAATAGTTAATTGTGAATGTTTGGTTGTCCTGAAAAGGACAGTTGTGAAGTGGGCAGGTTTGGAGCAATCTTATGTTGTCCTGAAAAGGACAGTAGTTTGCAGGGATGTGATGATTTTACACAGGATAACTCTCTGCAATTCCTGTAATTAGCGTCCCTAGGACGTTTCCTTGTCTGATTTCATTTCTGAAGGCGAACTCGTGTAGAAACGATGGGAACAATGTACGCCTAGTGCCGAACTGTCTCTTCAATTTCCTTTTGGCCCGCATCCACATATTTTCAATATTCTGTGTGTGAATTTCGGGATCATCTGGGTCGACAAAATTCTCTTGATGGATGACTGAACAATGGGTATAAATACCATTTGCAATTCGACTGATATTGGCATATGCAGACCAGCCGTCAGAAATAATGTGGCTTCCAGGTAAAATATGGGCAACTATCTCTTTTGTTAAAGTAGCCTCGGAGCGATCTGGTACTTCTACTAGAAAGCATTTTCCTGAAATCCTTTCTATTCCACCGAACACCCAGTGACCCTCATTCCATTGTCCCCTGTGATATTTTCGGTGAAAATATTTGGACTCGTCAATTTCCACAACGATTGGTTGGCCTAGAATGTCCATACCACCAATTTGACTGAAGTGTCTGACCATGTATTTCTCACATTCCTCGCGTAAAAAATTACACCAATCCACTACAGTATTTTTATTGACGCCTGCCTCATGCTGGATCAAGCTCTGTGGAAAATCGCTGCTCCAACAGTAGATCATAATTAAAATTTGTTTTAGTGATAGATGGCTCTTTGTGAAAAATGATCCATCACGAACAGACTTTCCAAAACTGCACCCCTGACATGACCACTGATAGCCATCTACTCCTCTGCTGTAGGCTACTAAACGCGCAGGCATATGACAAATGTTGCATAGACACGTATTTATTATTAGTCTACGCTTAGCTAACCACTGAATACACAATTTATTAGTGGCAATCTGGGGGGGTGTGTGATGTCCGCACTTGACATCACCAAAAGGTATTTGAAGCGTTCATAGCCTCTCATTTGCCAGGCTCAGTGGATGTCGGATGACAAAACTCTCTGTTTTGACAAAATCCTCTCTGGTTTTGATGGACTAAATTCAACTCCACTGGGCCACTGTGCCCAAGGCCACACCTACACGTGGTCCCTCTGTTATCGCAAAGTTGGTCTTGGGCGCGACCGAGTTCCCAGTGGTATAACTGGGTCGGGAGGAGGTGAGCCCCTATAGATGCAGGGCTAGAGCCAACCAACATGTGGTATACGCCATTGCCCTCTCCCTTGAGTGAGTGTCTTGTCTTCTATCTTATTACTATTTCTATAGGAACCCCCTGTGGACAGGGTGAGAGCTTCAGCGAAACCGCCTCGAGACCATCTACTGACATACTTGAAGACAAATGACTCTAGTACTGACTTGGAGTCCATCATGTTCCCTTCAACAGTCCTGTAGTACATCGCACAGACACAAGTGACCCAGGACGTGACGATCCTCTGTCGATACATTTGGCCCCCATGAGATACGCCTGAATGAACGGAGTAAGTGCTAGTGACAGTAGGTGGCGGGGAATGGGCTGTTGTGAATCCTGCTTGAATACAGGGCCTAGAAAGTGAACAAATGGATGGATGATATGTCAGCAGAGACAGAGACACAATACATGCCATGGATGGAATTGAGGCGAGGATTTGCAAAACCTTCACCCTGGGGTAGGAAGATAGCCCACAGGTCCCCCAGTTTTAACAATGCCATGTACAACAAGAATATAAATCAATACGAGCTCGGACGCCGCCTCGGTCAACAAGGTCCGCGCCAGACAGTGAGCGACCAGGCTGGACTGTGCGATAAATTAGCTACTGGAAGAAACACAAACAACTCATATAATAACCAGAAACCTCGGATCCAACAAAGTTCAATATATAAATATTTTAATGGAAGAAAGAGCATGAAGATTGGTCAGAGAGAAAAAACAAATAAATTAAACATACTACAACTTAATATTTCAGGCCTCAAAAACAAGAAAACAGAACTAACCAAAATCATGTACAAATACCAGATCCATATTGTCCTACTGCAGGAAACACTACACAAGAACATAGACACACATATAACAGGTTACACCAGCTATCCATGTAAGTGCACCAACAACTGCAGGGGTATAATCACCTACATCAAAATCAATATACAGGGAGATGTAGCATCACTAAATAATGCAGAACTAACAGATGTTCAGAAAGCCACAATTTGGTTTGCATCCAGCAAATATAATATTTATAATGTTTACAACCCACCAGGCACAAATTGTAACATAACAGAGCTTGATCAAGTCAACTACCATAGAACTATCTTGGCTGGAGATTTTAATGGACATTCAACACAATGGGGATATTCTAACTCAAATCCCACAGGAAAATACATAGAAGATCTTTGCCAATCAACTAATCTTACAATCATGCAGGACACAGAATCAACACCAACTCTCCTACATAGAGCTCATCTCTCCCTTAGTAGACCTGATCTGACCATTTGCTCTGCTGATCTCATAAGCTACTGCCACATTGAAGTTATTGATGACATAGGCAGTGATCACAGACCCATAGTCACCATAGTAGACACAAAAACAACAAAAATCCAAACAAAACAGAGAACGAGATGGAATTTCAAGAAAGCTGACTGGAAGCTATATCAAGAAAAATCCGACCAACTCCTGAACAATCTGACAGACAACAGCGTAGAAAAATTAAACGAGATGTTCACACAAATAATACTCAACACTGCAGAACAAACTATACCTAAAGGATGTAGAACACAATATCAACCATTTTGGAACACAGAACTGGAGACAGCAGTATCAGAAAGAAAGAAAGCCAGAACAATACTTGAGCAGAACCCAACTTTGAATAATAAAATAAGCTATAACAAGGCTAGTGCTAAGGTCAAACTAGTTACTAAAAAAGCAAAGAAAGAGAAATGGCAAGAAACATGCAGTAAACTCGATTTGCGACATGAAGGAAATAAAGCCTGGAGACTTATGCAACATCTGTCTGGTGATAAAAGAGAACCAAATCCTAAACCAATCAAATTTAATAATGAAATCATCAACTCTAAAAAAAATATAGTTAAAAAATTTAATAGTTACTTTGCTTCAGTCAACAGAGCGAACAAACTTACAGATGGCGATAAAATTCAGCTACATAATTTAAAATTAATTGAAAGAGCCCCAATAACAAATGCTGCAATATTTGAAGAAGATTTTAACATGAGGGAACTAGAAAAGGCATTAAGAAAATTAAAATGTAGAAAATCTCCAGGCCCTGACAAGGTACACAATGAGATGATAAAGCATCTCGGCAAGTCAGGGAAAGAAACATTACTCAGACTGATCAACAAGTCATGGAAAGAAAGCAAAATTCCCAAGACATGGAGAAATGCCTATATAGTGCCATTGCTCAAAAGAACAAGCCTCCAGATAACCCCAGAAGCTATCGTCCCTATCCTTAACATCATGCATAGGTAAAATAGCTGAGAGTATGGTCAATAGCAGACTATACTGGTATCTGGAAACCTCTAATACTCTGTGCTACGAACAAGCTGGTTTCAGGGCAGGCAATAACATAGAAGACCAAATCCTCAGGTTAATACAACAGGTCCAAGATGGATTTCAGAAGAGACAACATACTCTAGCCATCCTAGTAGACCTGCAGCAGGCTTATGATAGAGTCTGGATACTCTAGCCATCCTAGTGGACCTGCAGCAGGCTTATGATAGAGTCCGGATACTCTAGCCATCCTAGTGGACCTGCAGCAGACTTATGATAGAGTCTGGCGTAAGGGGCTTTTATTGAAGATGAGAGATGCCGGAATACATGGGAAACTGTACAATTGGGTCAAATATTTCCTAGTTGACAGAACAATACAAACTAAATTAAATGAATCCATTTCAGACAAAGAGGTGCTAGAAGAAGGATTACCACAGGGATCACCACTCAGTTGTACCCTTTTTTTGATATATATCAATGATCTGACCAAAACCTTGATAAATAAAAAAGCTCTATATGCGGACGATCTGGTCATGTGGAGTACTAACGAAAATATTAGAACAGCTGAAGCACAACTAAACAAAGACCTGAGACACCTAGAAGAATACTGTAATACCTGGAAAATAAAAATAAATGTACAGAAAACAGTATATACAGTATTTACTAGAAGTAACAAAATAGCTAAGGCAAACATCAAACTCAATCTCCAACACAATAGTCTTCAAAAAGAGGTACACCCTACATACTTAGGAATACAACTAGACCGGCAACTGAACCTGAAGAAACACGTAGAGAATCTCGCTAAGAAAGCAACACAAAGACTTCAACTAATGAAAAGGCTTTCCAGCACCTTATGGGGAGCAGATAAAGAAACACTTAGAAATCTCTATCTGGGATATGTTCGCTCTGTTTTGGATCATGGTAGCTCGCTCCTAGTGACATGCAGCAAAACAACTAACATGGCACTGGACAAGATACAAAATAATGCATTACGACTCATCAGCGGTGCAATGAGGTCCACTCCAGTTGCAGCCTGCGAAATCCACTTCAATGTGGAACCTTTAGAGTTGAGGAGAAACAAAGCCGCTATGGTTCTCTATGAAAGACAAAAAAGAATGGAGAAGGACCACCCTAACAGAAAATTAGTAGATACATGGACTCCAAAACAAAGAATTAAGCAGATGTCAGTATTACAACATGTTAGAAATATACAAAAGAAATTCCATCTATCTGAAAAACGACTACAAACATCAAGAGTCATCAAAGAAATGCCACCAAGTACGAATTATAAAAAACCTGAAATAAATGTAGAGATATGTAACTGAACAGGTAAAAAAGCAGACCCAGTATCAGTAACACTAGCAGCAAGGAAAACAATAGATACTTATCCAGAAGACTGGATACATATATACACAGATGGTGCAGCCACTAACGCTACTTCAAAAGCTGGATATGGAATACTAATACATTATCCAGATGGAACAGCAGAAGAAATTTGTGGCCCTTGTGGTGAAGTCTGTAACAATTATGAAGCAGAAATAACAGCTATTGAAACAGCAATTTATCATTTAAATACGATTTTCGATACCACACCATCAAAGAAAACAAACACAGTCATTTTTACGGATTCCAAATCGGCTCTGCAAGCACTGGAAAACAACACGAACAAAACAGAACTCACACAGCTTATCATAGACACAGACAAACTCATTGAAACACATAACATAAGATTGGTAATGCAATGGATCCCAGGACACTCAAATATACCAGGAAATGATAAGGCAGATACATTAGCTAAGAGAGGATCCAAACAGACACAGATACATACATCCATCACACTGGACACAGCCAAACAAGTCATAAAATCCAACAGTAAGGAGGAGTGGCTGAATGGATGGGCCTTAGGGAAAACAGGGAGAGAGCTTTTTAAATATATGGCAAGACCAAATCCACAAGACAACATAAACAACCTAACAAGAAGAGACCAAACCATCTTCAGACTGAGAACAGGACATGTTATGCTAAATAACCACATTAATAGAATACAACAAAACCATACCCCAGTATGTCCACTCTGTAATCACCCACAAGAAACTGTAGAACACCACCTGTTTCAATGTCCAGAGCTCACTGACATTAGAACAACAATACTTCCTCAAAGACCCTCCAAATGGAATACTCTGTACGGAACAACAGCAGAACTTAAAAATACCTGCAGATATTATTACATGGCATTGGGCCGAAGGGCATCAGCTCAAAGGTTACTGGATCCATAACAACAACAACAAAATTAGTGGCAATCTCGGGAATCAGAGTTAGTAAATTCCATCTATCCTCTGCAATGATGTCATGAAAAGTCATGATCTGCCCAACATTCACAACTTCAGTTGGGGCTCTAGGTCGCCCGGTCATTTTGCCAATACAGTAGTACCAAATTCAAGTAAGTGAACTCAGAACTGCTTAGCTGGTTTTTAAATATTAGACAAACTAGCCTATATATATAGGCGGATAATTAGTAAGAAGAAGCATAAGAAAGGATAGGGGTTCAGCCAATTATTAATTAACATCTCGATTTGGATGCAGACGCTGACCCGAACGCCACGCTGACCCAAACGCCAGTGTGAGTGACACATGCCAGCGTAATGACCCCAACGCCAAGAATGCGTAGAACCACTGTATTTTGGCAGACATATTTTAGGGGACATCACTCTTCCAAACTGAAATAATATATCTGATCAAACTAGGAAATTACCACCATTTTTTAATATATGTATTAATTATATTATTTAGATTTATTATGTTACAATAAATAAAATCATCTTGTCTTCTTTTCTCATTTCACTGATACCTAAAAGGTTTCGTAATAATTATAATAATATATTGAATTGGTTATAATTGGTAATAACTTAGGACTTAGGGCAGGGTGACCATTATTTGTTTCCCATTGTTTCCTGGGACATTTGTCATATTTTTTACGTTTCAGAGGATTTTTTTGCTTATTTCTGAGACTGTCCCACAAAATCGAGTACGAACGATATATATATATATAAATATATATATATATATATATATATATATATATATATTATATATATATATTATATATATATATATATATATATATTATATATATATATATATATATATATATATATATATATATTATATATATGTGTGTGTGTGTGTATACAAAATATATATTTATTTATATATATATTTAATTTATAAAAATAATATGTGGGTGGGTGTGTGACTGTGTGTGCGCAAGAAATTTTGTAGATGCAAAAAAAAAAGATAACTTTAAATTTCACAATAACTGTGTTTATTTGCTGTTTGAATTTATTTTTGTTAATATCCACGGTACTTATGCGATACACGCACTTAATGACATTACAATAGCTAGTTGTGTTTCTCAATTAAAAAAAAAATTTTTAATAAAAAAAATTTAAACAACATATAGATATCAATTTCAGTATTAAAGTAATGTTTACAGTACCTTATTTATACTGAAGAGGTTGTTGCCTCGGCGTGGTACTTGTTTTTTGAGTGTATCTTTCTTTTCTCAAGATCTCATGAATTGAAGCAAGTTTTTCACTGAAGCTTTCACACGATAAATTGATGTTAGTTTTTACTGTTGCCGACTTTGGCGAGATACTTTGGCGGGAGATGTCCGGAAAGGCAGGGGTGGGGGGAGAGAGAGTGTCTGCTTTTTTTAAAAATTAAACCCATCCCAATAGAAGTGAGTGGTGGGAGTAGAAGTGACGTAGCACCGCGCTTCAAGAGTTCAAAGAGCTATCTCAGACACAACGCGTCCAAGTCTTCTCTTTTATCTTCTTGCTAATGCCGCTCAGTCTGGGATAAAGAAACACAACTCAGTAACGTCCTGAGTCCTAGTGATTACTTTAAAAGAGGGCCGATTCCGTGTATGAACAATTATTTATTCACTGAAATCGGGGACAAATTTTTTTCGGGGACAACTTCTACATTCCGGGGACTATCCCCAGAAATCGGGAATGAATTGTCACCCTATTACAACTGGCAAAATAAAATGAAAGAGAAAGATGGATCACAGATGAAAAAGAGTGCAAATACTGGATAGCTTGGTGTCATTGCATGGAAAACAGTCAACAACAGAACTGATATGATGCACTGTTGATAGAAGATTGTAGGAGGTCATGATAACCTACACCAACCAGTATGGCACATGATGATTATTCCAGTGTTAGTATTTATGTTAGTATTTATATTATCATCTCTCATTAACTTTATTATCACACTATTCCAGTATTAGTATTATCATCTCTCATTAACCTTATTATTGCACTATTCCAGTATTAATATTATCATCTCTCATTAACTTTATTATGACACTATTCCAGTATTAGTATTAATACATTGTAGTATTATCATCTCTCATTAACTTTATTATGACACTATTCCAGTATTAGTATTATCATCTCTTATTAACTTTATTATGACACTATTCCAGCATTAGTATTATCATCTCTCATTAACTTTATTATCACACTATTCCAGTATTAGTATTATCATCTCTCATTAACCTTATTATTGCACTATTCCAGTATTAATATTATCATCTCTTATTAACCTTATTATGGCACTATTCCAGTATTAATATTATCATCTCTCATTAGCCTTATTATGACACTATTCCAGTATTAGTATTAATACATTGTAGTATTATCATCTCTCATTAACTTTATTATGACACTATTCCAGTATTAGTATTATCATCTCTTATTAACCTTATTATGGCACTATTCCAGTATTAATATTATCATCTCTCATTAGCCTTATTATGACACTATTCCAGTATTAATATTATCATCTCTCATTAACTTTATTATGACACTATTCCAGTATTAGTATTATCATCTCTCATTAACCTTATTATGGCACTATTCCAGTATTAATATTATCATCTCTCATTAGCCTTATTATGACACTATTCCAGTATTAATATTATCATCTCTCATTAACTTTATTATGACACTATTCCAGTATTAATATTATCATCTCTCATTAACTTTATTATGACACTATTCCAGTATTAATATTATCATCTCTCATTAACTTTATTATGACACTATTCCAGTATTAGTATTAACAGTATTATCATCTCTCATTAACTTTATTATGACACTATTCCAGTATTAGTATTATCATTTCTCATTAACCTTATTATGACACTATTCCAGTATTAATATTATCAAAGATAAATGAGCAAAGAAATTAGAATCAGACTGGCTAAAGCAGCAATGTCTTTCAGAAGCCTTGAAAAGTTGTGGAAATCAAAACTCATTAGCACAAACACAAAACTTAGGCTATTCAAATCAAATGTACTATCAACCCTTACGTATGCGTGTGAAAGCTGGAAAACAACAAGAGATATAGAAACAAAGTTGAACGCATTCGAAAATAAATGTCTAAGGAAAATACTTGGTATAGAATGGAACGAATTCAAAACAAACGAGGAAATTAGAGAAATCGCCAATCAACCACTAATATCTTCAGTAATAAAGAAAAGACGATGGTCATACGTTGGACATGTGATGAGAAGAGATAATAATCGAATAGCAAAGCAAGCCCTCATATGGGAAACAACAGGTAAAAGAAAAAGAGGAAGACCCAGGGAGACACTGAGAAGAACATTGATGAGAGAGGCAAGAGCAGCAGGAATCGGCTCCCTCAATGAGATAGAACTGCTTGCACAGAACAGAGACAGATGGCGAGATTTGATAAAATATCTTTAAAAGAAAACTGCTAGAACAAAAATTCATATAGGAGAAGGTGTATCTTGGTCTACGCCCTATGGGCCGGTTACGGCTCGAAAGGTCAATAGATAGATAGATAGAATATTATCATCTCTCATTAACTTTATTATGACACTATTCCAGTATTAGTATTGATAGTATTATCATCTCTCATTAACTTTATTATGACACTATTCCAGTATTAGTATTAATAGTATCATCATCTCTCATTAACTTTATTATGACACTATTCCAGTATTAATATTATCATCTCTCATTAACTTTATTATGGCACTATTCCAGTATTAGTATTATCATCTCTCATTAGCCTTATTGTTATTCCAGTATTAGTATTATCATTTCTCATTAACCTTATTATGACACTATTCCAGTATTAGTATTATCATCTCTCATTAGCCTTATATCTTATTCCAGTATTAGTATTATCATCTCTCATTAGCCTTATTATGACACTATTCCAGTATTAGTATTATCATCTCTCATTAGCCTTATTTTTATTCCAGTATTAGTATTATCATCTCTCATTAACTTTATTATGACACTATTCCAGTATTAGTATTATCATCTCTCATTAGCCTTATTATGACACTATTCCAGTATTAGTATTATCATCTCTCATTAGCCTTATTTTTATTCCAGTATTAGTATTATCATCTCTCATTAACTTTATTATGACACTATTCCAGTATTAGTATTATCATCTCTCATTAAGTATCATAATTGTATTAAATCATTTAAAATATGGCTGCCAACTTTGCTTCACTTATAGGTGTTCTTTTTAGCGAATAGTGAAACTCTAAAAGGCTTCCTTTTTTCCTGTATCAAACAGTGATGTTTCCCATAGAAGAGGCTCAACATTATATGAGCCTGTTTTGATATTTGTTTGTTGTTTTTTCTCAGCAATTGTCCGACACAAATATATGTGCATTTTTTGTTTCTAATTGTGGAAGAGATCGCTGGTTGCATGACCATTTTTCTTATCATTATCGTGAATACATTTCATTCCCAAACGAATAAGATGGTAATTTACGTGTTTAATGTCCCAAATTATTTATATTCAGAGCAACGTCTCTTTGCAGCTTTGCACTTTATTTGGTCGCGCTGCAATTTGTCCTTAGAAAGAAGACCACTGGGTTAAGTTCAAGATTTGGCAAACAACTAACCTTAAACCATGTTGAAAAAAAACAATTAATTAAATTTTAAAAATCTCCAAACAGTTGATAGATAATTAAAGCATGTCCGGTCAGTGTGGGGAGATCACATAAACTCGTAAATTAAATTATCCACAAGATTATTACCCACAAGACCCAGAAGAAGATGGATAGATGCAGTGATAGAGACATGTAACAACAAAGGAAAATCACTAATTCAGACAGTTTGAGCAGCTCAAGAACGACTTCTTTCTTCTTCTATCCTTCATCTAATGCCGTTGGCGTCGAGGGGAGATACAATCAAGAACAACAAACGATATAAACTAAGTATTCTAACTTTCCTCTTCTCATGATGTACCCATCAAATGTTGATTGTTTCTGAAAGGGGCTAGGCTCAGTGTGTCCATATTTGTCTTAATCACATGAATATTTTGTACAAATTATATATTATTGTCAGCTCTACACCAGTCATATTTCTTACTTACCTCTACAAAAAATCCTCAGAACCAATTTAAGACTGTGTGGATATTGAAACTGGCTGATTTACTTTATGATAATAGTAATAATATGCCTTATATTTAAACTCACTACACTAGACTAGAGGAAAAATAATAGCAGTGAGTAGGCTTACGAGTACCACTTTAGTTTGGATGATATCTTGAGGCGGGTTTATCTCTCACTATTATGTATTATATATATAATGGCACAGGTGAATGCAGTGATTTTAGAACAATAAGCCTAATGAGCCAGGTAACACTAATTTTACTTTAAGTTATACAGGGAAGGATTCAGAATAAAATTAATACTGAATTAGATGAGCAACAATTTGGATTCAGGAAAAACAGTGGCACAAAAGAAACCATATTTAGCACGAGAACATTGATTGAAAAGTACATAGAAGTAAACAAACCAGTACATGCCTACTTCATAGACTACACCAAAGCTTTCGATAGAATACACCATAATCAACGTATCACTGCCTAAAGGATATAAATCTAGACGACACAGACATACGACTAATATGTAATTTGTACTGGGAGCAAACAGTAATAATAAAATATAACAAGGAGAACACCATGGACATAAAAACATGAATAAGACAAGGATGCATCCTATCACCAAGCTTGTTCAATCTATACACTGAGCAAATATTTAAAAACATCTCAGAGATGACAGGCCTAAATATTAATGGAAAGATAATCAATAACCTAAGATATGCTGCTGTTTTACTAGCACAAAATCCTAAAGACCTACAACAATTGCTTAACTCTTTCAGAACAGGAAACAGGAATTTTCAAATTTGAACCAGGTTAATTTTCCTGTTTCCAAAAATTTTACCATATACCTTTTTCATTTGACTACTTCACACAATAATTTAGATAAATGTGGCATGTGTTATACATCACCGGAAAAGGAAATGGATAAAGAAAATGGAAATAACAATATATTTATGATATGTAATTATTTAAAGGAATAAAATATTGTTTAAAATATAAAATATTCAAGGTAGATAATTTTTAATTTAAAATATTGTAATTTATTTATCATTTTCCATGTTTATATGTGTTGCTATCCATTTGTCTTGAAATATTACACAACATGATCCAAATTCCTTTGAGATACAGTTTATTTTATTAATTTAAGTCCACAAATAATGAAATTATGTACTTTTTTGTAAATGATCCCAGAATTAAAAATATTATAAATTGATCTATCTATCTTTCGTTCGCCTGAAGTATTGTTTATATATAGTGGGCCAATGGATTTTCCTCAGTCTACTATATTCAGTGCAGTTTTGAAGTATGTTCAGCAGTCTGGGACGCCTGTCCACATGTACAAGTAGTTGAGGTGCCGATCTTTAATTTTGTATACATGTGGCTATGGAGTCAATTGTGTCCTGTTCTGAGGCATATAATGATAACTTGTTCATATCTATTCATATTATGAAAGGCTTCCTGATTTGGGGCTTGTGGTCCTCAGATTGATTTGATTATCTGTTTCTTATGATGGTATGTAACCGGCGTATCTAGTTGTGTGTGTCCTGTTGAACCTTCCTTTGCCAACTGCTCTGCTTTCTTATTTCCTGGTATTCCACAGTGCGATGGGATCCACTGCAGGGCAACCCTGTGGTGCTTGCAGAGTTCAGTCAATAGGGTCTGCAGATGTGGTAATTTTCTGGATTGTAGTGCTTGGAGTACTGATCTTGCATCTGTCAGAAACACTACAGGCTGTGGGCTAATATTACTGTTCAGCAGTTTTTCTATTGCCAACTTTATTGCTTGGATTTCTGCATCATAATTGAGACAATATTTCTCTGTTGCTATTTTATTCATATCCCTAGTGTTATTTGAGTACTCTATATATGCACCTGCTCCCCCATTCTTTACTGCATTCTGTGCTGATCCATCTGTGTACACATGAATCCATAGGTCTTGTGGATATTCTTCATCCAGGAAATTGAGAGTTATTGTTTTTCGCTGTAGACCATTCTGTTCCTCTTTGTCAACTATTCCTTTCACTTCTGTCCATATTTGTATTGATAATCCTGATTCCTCTGCCCAGGGAGGCTGTTCTGGTATGGGCAGTAGGGGGTTAACAACTCTTGGCATGTCTGGTGTTTGTCTACAAATACGCTTGGTGGATAAAACTGCTTCTCTTAAGTCGTCCCAATGCAAGATTTTGGAATCGGTCCTTCATTGGATGTCTCGGCATGCATGCACATATTTCTCCAATATTGGTGTTGATTTCATTGCTCCTGTGATGACCCTAAGTGCCTGGTTTTGTACTTTGTCCAGTTCTTGCAGTGTGGTGTTTGATGCTGAACACCATGCGGATGATCCATATTCTAAATGTGGGCGTATACTCTGTTGGTAAACTTTACTAAGTATTTTCCCACTCGCACCCCACGTGGTTCCACACAACTTTCTTAGAATAGCCAATTTCCTCCTCGCTTTTTGGGTTGCCTTATTTATCTGCTGTTTCCAAGATAGTTTGTTATCAAATGTTACTCCGAGATATGTAGCCTGTATGTCTTCTTTCAAAGGCTCATTGTTTATGTAGTTGGCTCCTGCTTTTTGTTTTGGAGAGAGAGTGAAAAGTGTAGTACTGCATTTATCTGTATTGATGCTGATAAATTATCTATTTGTCCATGAATTCAGTGCATTCATAGCTCTTTGTAGCAATTTGGAGGCCACTGTTGCATTTTCCTCTGTGCACCACATTACCAAGTCATCTGCATACATTGCCACTTTGATGCCATGTGGTAGTTCAGTAACTAGGTCATTGATGTAGATTAGAAAAAGTGTTGGAGATAGTACCCCTCCCTGTGGAACGCCCTGACACTATTCCAGTACTAGTATTCATCATCATCATCAAGTGCTGTCTCTGCAACGAAGGTTGGCTACCATGGAGCGCCATTCTGCTATGTCTCTTGCTTTGATGGTGCAGGTTGTCATAGGCTAATTTGTCCATCTTTTGATGTTACTCGTCCATGTTAGTCTTGGTCTGCCCCTGCCTCTTTTATCTTGTATTTTCCCCTCCAGGATTACTTTTAGTAGGCTGTTTTGTCTTTTATCATGGCCCAAGAATCGCATTTGTCTTGTTCTAATTGTGTTTAGTAGTTATCTTTTCATTTTTAGTTGTTTTAAGACTTCATCATTTGTTTTCTTTTCCTTCCATCCAATTCTACCTATTCTTCTATATATCCACATTTCAAAGGCTTCGATTCTCTGTTCTGTTTTCTTGTCTAATGTCCATGTTTCAGCACCATACAGGAATATTGAGATGTAAAATTTTGCTATTCTTAGTTTTAGCCCGGGTGTTATTTGTTTTGATGTTAATATGTTCTTCATGACATTAAAATTACCTTTTGCCATTCCTATTCTTTTGTTTATTTCAGTTGTACATTTTCCATCACTGGTTATAGTGTTTTCAAGGTAGTTGTAGTTCTGAACTGTTTCCAGGTATATTCCTTCAATTTTGATATCCACTTGTAGGTTTTGAGTATTTTCTTTATTTGTGATCATAGTTTTAGTCTTTTTGATATTCATATGTAGTCCATATTTTTTGCTTGTCATGTTTATTTCATTAAGTAATTGTTTTAGATCTTTAGGATTTTTTGCTAGTAGTACAGTGTCATCAGCATATCTTAGGTTATTGACTATCTTTCCATTAATTTGTAGGCCCGGCATCTCTATGATGTTTTTAAAGATCTGCTCAGTGTATAGATTGAACAAGCTTGGTGATAGGATGCATCCCTGTCTTACTCCTCTTTTTATATCAATGGGTGTAGAGTTCTCTTTGTTATATTTTATTATTGCTGTTTGCTCCCAGTATAGATTGCATATTAGTCGTATGTCCATGTCATCTAGATGTATCTCTTTTAGGCATTCTATCAAAAGCTTTGGTGCAGTCTATGAAGCAGGCATATATTGGTTTGTTTACTACTGTGTACTTTTCGATTAATGTTCTCATGCAGAATATGGCTTCTTTTGTCCCGCTATTTTTCCAAAATCCAAATTGCTACTCATCTAATTCAGTATTAATTTTATTCTCAATCCTTCCCTGTATAAATTTTATCAAGATTTTTGTAAAATGGCTCATTTGGCTTATTGTTCTAAAGTCACTGCATTCAACTGCACCATTCTTTTTAGGCAATGCAATGAAAGATTGATGTTTTTAGTTCATTTGGTATGTATCCTGTGTGGTATATGATGTTGCATATGTCTGTAATCACTTCAATGCCAAAATCTTCTAGTGCCTGTATCATCTCAATCTGTATGCTTTCAGGTCCTGCTGCTTTTTCATTGTTTTTATAGCTTTTCCCACTCAGATTTTAAGATTTTATAGCCTGATGTACATTTTATAACTGGTTTCTTGTCCTTTTGATCCTGAAATAGTTCTGTTATATATTCCTGCCATCTGTCTATAATATCCTTATTGTCTGTTAGCATTTTTCCTTTTTTGTATGCAATGCATCCACCTTCTGTGGCTTTTTTATTTTTATTAGTCATTCTCTTTATTTCTGTGTGCATTCCTTTTAAGTGTTGTTTGCTTTCCATAGTAGTATTAGTATTATCATCTCTCATTAACTTTATTATGACAGTATTCTAGTATTAGTATTATCATCTCTCATTAACTTTATTATGACACTATTCCAGTATTAGTATTATCATCTCTCATTAACTTTATTATGACACTATTCCAGTATTAGTATTATCATCTCTCATTAACTTTATTATGACACTATTCCAGTATTAGTATTATCATCTCTCATTAACTTTATTATGACACTATTCCAATTTACTGAATATTAAACATCCGCCATTTCTTTTTGACAGTCAACAATATGGATACAAAGAGTCACATTCAAGTCTGGAATATAAAACAAGAGCCAGATAATGAAGTGAGTTGGATCTATCCATTTATTGTCCTTTCAAGCAATAGATGACACATAAGACAGCACATTAAAAACTCTCCAAGTTTGATGATTCTTTGATGTTTTATTTTGTTAGATTTTTAACTGGAACTGTAGTTAGTTTCACCACATGTTTCTGTTCTGGGTGAACTTGTCTGTCTTTGCAAGAAGATGATATTGTTTCTCGTATCTTGTTCTACTGTTTCTCTATGTCACATGTTTTTCTACGTAGTGTTTCTCTATATCATATTTTTTTTTGCCCACTTTTTCTCTTTGCTTTGTGATTTTCTTGTAATATCTCCACATTTCATGACTAACATATGCCCACCTTCTTTTCTTGATTGTAGTTATTGTTAGATGCTTGACCAATTCTCTTATTTCTGCTCTAGTCTTGAATTCATCCCATGGTATACAAAGTATTTTCCTGAGACAGTGATCTGAATGTGTTTTTTTTTAGTTCACATTTTGTGTCTTCAGAGACTGATGTGGTGAGGCAGATGTTGATCTTTTAAAAGTAACTTTCTGGCTCTATTTTGCTGATATTCTCACAATTTCCTTTCCTCTCAATCTCATGACTCTAATTTTGTCTAAACATAAATGGCTGGCCAATGTGCAGAATGAACAAATCAGTTCTATCATGTCACTAGGTCTATTCTCATTTCACTGGAATTCTTTCCTTTTTCTTTCTTATCTGAAAGGGCATTGACTACAATAATATGACCTGTAGTCTTCTTCTTCTACTGTTTAGCTCCCTGTGGAGCATAGGTTGTCAACCAATATTTCCAAGCCGTTATATTTCATGCCATTATTTTAATATCATTACATGTCTTCCCCATCATCTTCATCTTTGCTTCCATCTGTCTTCTCTAAGAATTCCTTGGTCTTCCTCTTTGTCTTTTTCCATGGGGATTACAAAAAGGGGCCTGTTGTGTAATACTCTTAATTTGCTTCCACAGTGTGTGTTCTGTCCAGTGCGATTTTCTTTGCTGTATCTCTTTATCTACTGGTATTTGACTGGTACATTTCCATAATTCTATGTTAGTGATTTGGTCCTGCCATTTCCATCCTTTTATTCTGCGTAAGCATCCATTAATGAAAGTCTGTATCTTCATGATTGTAATTTTTGTTCTCCATGTTTCACAGCCATATAATAAGACTGGCTTAACATTGGAGTTGACAATTTTTATTTTAGTGTTTAACCTAATTTCTTTGGATTTCCATAGTTTCCCACTGCAGCAAATGCTCCTCTTGCTTTTGATATCCTTTATTTTTGTATCATTTTCAGTTCCTCCTTCTTTGTCTATATTACTGCCCAGATATATGTAAGATTGTATGTCTAGAAGAGGTATTTCTCCTATTTGTATTTTGTTATTGCAAACTGCATTAATTCTCTTAATTTTGGTCTTATCTCTATTTATTTTCATTCCAATCTGTTGTGATCTCTCAAGTATGTTCATTTTATCTTGCATCTGTTGATGGTTGTGTGATAGGAGAGCTATGTCATCTGCAAAGTCTAAATCCCTGCCTTACTCCTGTTCTTAATTCAAATGTGCCTGTAAGTTGTCCCTCATGCACCACACTACATTTCATTCCTTCATACATTGCTATGTCATCATCAAAGTCTAAATCATCAAGTTGCTTGGTCAGTGACCACTGGATTCCATTTCTGTTGTTTTGAGTTATTTTCATAATCCAATCTATGGCCAGTAGAAAGAGAAATGGAGATATAAGGCATCCCTGCCTTAGTCCTGTTCTTATTTCAAATGCTTTTGTAAGCTGCCCTTCATGCACCACACTACATTTCATTCCATCATACATTGCTCTATCAGAACAATAGTCTTACTTACTACATATTGAGTGAGAGCTAGCAGAACCTGTTTTTGTCAGTAACATATCAGTAATTATTTTCACTCTTCCACCTGGAACAGGTCACTAGAGATCATTGGGACTAGAACATTATCAATCTTAATTTTGAGATGATTTTGTTTCTCTTGTCTTAATAATAAAGTAAAAGACAAAATAATTACTTCATCTTGACATTGAAGTATGAATGGGAAATATTCTTTTTCTGTTGCATTCATCCAATGACTACTCCATTAGATCCATCCTTAACAGAGCAGTAATTGTGTGTTGAAATATTAATCAGATATTGTCCAATGAGTCTTCTGTGTGTTACCAAGTAATGACCACAAAGTCAATATGTTTGTAGCACCAGCACACAGAGATTCATGTTGCAGGCAGCTGTCCATTGATCAAAGTGGAATGGTGCCAACCCCAGATTCACCCTTGGATGGGATGATGTGATCTGTGTTTGGCTACAAATTCCCCACCAACTGGACTGTGGTTAGGTTCAGTGTTTCACTGAAGGCCTGACTTAATTTGTTGGGACAGCAATTCTTGGGACACACTCACTGATCACAGGGTCTACACAGATTTTGTGCTGGCACATGACGGTTGTGCTGCCCCTGACAGCAATTCTTGGGACACACTCACTGATCACAGGGTCTACACAGATTTGGTGCTAGCACATGGAGGTCATGCTGTCCCTGACAGCAATTCTTGGGACACACTCACTGATCACAGGGTCTATATAGATTTGGTACCGGCACATGATGATTATGCTGCCCTTGACAGCCATTACAGGTGTTGTTTATTTTCTATTGTAACTTGGATCAAAATAAAATTATTTTTTTTAATGTTCTCAAAAAGTTTAGAAATTAAGATTTGTATCAGATTGTCTTTATTTAGAGGAGTTACCTGTCCATTAATTAATAGGCTCATTTTGTCATTTGAGAACGATTTGAAAGTTTAAATGTTCATATTAAATATAACTATGTTCATTGTGTCCTTCATTTGTCTCATTATTCCAGTAGTTGCTCTCACTAACATGAGACCTTATTCTTTCATTCTCAGACTTCCAAAAAAATGGAAACTCAGAATTTGATTAAAGTGGAAAATTTGAAGAATGAACCAGAAAATAAAGTGAGTTGATTGTTTGGTATTAAAGGCATGCAGTAACAGATGTACTTTATCAAATTGTGGAAGTATTTTGTTGTACAATGAGATTGGTAAGAGAAATGGCAGCAGGCTCAAGAAGGAGAAAATCATGGATGGTGCTGGCCAAGGACAGTGTTCAACAGATTTGTCCATTTGGGGACATTGAACCTGGGGTAGGGTGGATATGGGTGTCAGCAGAGTGCTCTAGGTCCTTTTTGGTTTGCATCACTTTTAAGTTTTCTATCTTGTCTTTCAGAGTTGTTTATGTTGGTAAAATGGGTATATGTTTGGGTGATTGTTTCTGGGAATATTTGAGCAACATTTTTTGTTACACTGGTACTTTGGTGACAGCCAACTTCAGTGCTCCTGATGTCACTTAGACATCAACATTATCTTACACTCCTTGGATGACCAGACTTGGTTCTCTCTTGAGAATCTTCTCATAAATTGCAATGGTTTTTATTTTTAAACCTTAGGGTGTTCAATTTTTGTTTTTCTTCCCTCTAATGGCATATTATATCTCTTTGCATTTTGTTGATCTTTTCCATATCTTCCCCTCTTTGTAAGTTAATTTGTCTTTTCATTTTGTTGGTCTCTTCCATATGTTCCCTTCTTTGTAATTTAATTTGTCTTTTCATTTTGTTGATCTCTTCCATATGTTCCCTTCTTTGTAAGTTAATTTGTCTTTTCATTTTGTTGATCTCTTCCATAGCTTCCCTTCTTTGTAAGTTAATTTGTCTTTTCATTTTGTTGATCTCTTCCATATGTTCCCTTCTTTGTAAGTTAATTTGTCTTTTCATTTTGTTCATCTCTTCCATATGTTCCCTTCTTTGTAAGTTAATTTGTCTTTTCATTTTGTTGATCTCTTCCATATGTTCCCTTCTTTGTAAGTTAATTTGTCTTTTCATTTTGTTGATCTCTTCCATATGTTCCCTTCTTTGTAAGTTAATTTGTCTTTTCATTTTGTTGATCTCTTTCATATGTTCCCTTCTTTGTAAGTTAATTTGTCTTTTCATTTTGTTGATCTCTTCCATATGTTCCCTTCTTTGTAAGTAAATTTGTATTTTCATTTTGTTCATCTCTTCCATATGTTCCCTTCTTTGTAAGTTAATTTGTCTTTTCATTTTGTTGATCTCTTCCATATGTTCCCTTCTTTGTAAGTTAATTTGTCTTTTCATTTTGTCTTTTCATTTTGTTGATCTCTTCCATATGTTCCCTTCTTTGTAAGTTAATTTGTCTTTTCATTTTGTTGATCTCTTCCATAGCTTCCCTTCTTTGTAAGTTAATTTGTCTTTTCATTTTGTTGATCTCTTCCATATGTTCCCTTCTTTGTAAGTTAATTTGTCTTTTCATTTTGTTGATCTCTTCCATATGTTCCCTTCTTTGTAAGTTAATTTGTCTTTTCATTTTGTTGATCTCTTCCATATGTTCCCTTCTTTGTAAGTTAATTTGTCTTTTCATTTTGTTGATCTCTTCCATATGTTCCCTTCTTTGTAAGTTAATTTGTCTTTTCATTTTGTTGGTCTCTTCCATATGTTCCCCTCTTTGTAAGTTAATTTGTCTTTTCATTTTGTTGGTCTCTTTTATTTCTTCCCCTCTTTGTAAGTCCATTTGACTTTTTATTTCAAAGGAAGCTGTATGGGAGTCAGTATTTAATGTGGGCAAGTTCTATTGTCCAGGACAACAAACATTGCCTTCTCTTTACTTCTTGGATGAGCCTATCTTGTTTTGAACCTGAAGTAACTTGGAGAATTGACTTTAGAACATCTAATTTGACAGTTTTTTTAGGCATAGTTTTTAAAAAAAATTATTTTCATCTAAATGGCCGTGTAGTTTTGTTGTACATGTTTCTGTGGTGTATGAAAGAGCCTTCCTCTATTTCCTGTCAGGTATATATTGTGTTTACCCTTACCTCCTTTCTTACAATCTCCATTAGCAGAACCATCTGTGTATTCCTGTACTTTCTGACTTGTGAGGTTTATCATGGTACTCTCCATTTTTGTGTTTGATTAGTTTGAACTACTTCTTCATAGTTTCAGTTTGAGAGCTTTGTGTAAGTCCTTATAACTTCTAGTACACGTAGGTCTCTATTGACAAAAGGTCTGGTCTTTCTCTTAAAAGCCTATCTTTTATTCTGTCTTTAAATTGTTAGTGCAGTAACAAAGAATACAAAATTATCAATAAAGAGAAGAATGTAGTCAAATGTTGGCCTTGTGATGAGAAGAGACAAGAGAATCTCAAAGCAAGACCTAAAATGGGAACCACAGAGTAAAAGATACTGTGGAGACACTTAAAAGAACATTGAGACGAGTGGCAACAACAGTAGAAAACCACTAACATGTCTTGTTGAGTGACTAACCAAGAATATGGATGTGTGGCGATTCCTGTGTATGATCTTGATAATAAGGATCGTCAATCATAGAGTATAAAATTTCTGCCATTTGTGCAGATAGATAGATGGTTGAGTGAGTGGGCAGGAACCTAATAATTGCTGTTGTTTTTTTTATGCTTTGTCTTTTCACTTGTTTTCATTTGTTTGTACCAGATTAATCACAAAAACATCAAAACTTTTCATTTTTAATATCGAGTATCTCAAATGCTTAACACCTTGTGTAGATTAGCAAAAATTGAAACTTAATTCATCATCATCATTGAGTGCCATCTCCTGCATCGAAGGTTGGCTACCATGGAGTAACATTCCGCTCTGTCTCTTGCTTTGATAGTGTAGGTTGTCAAAGGCTGACTTGTCCATCTTTTGATGTTACTCGTCCATGTTGGTCTTGGTCTACCCCTGCCCCTCCCTCTTTTACTTTGTATTTTTCCTTCCAATATTACTTTTATTAGGCTGTTGTGTTTTTTAACATCTTAATATCTAGTCTCAAATAATGAACATATTGTGTAGATCAACAGAAATTGATAAAAACCAATAATATAAATATTGACATCATTTAAAAAAATATTTTTAGGACAAGGTGAAAGTAAAAGTGGAAGCAAATATCCCATTTCTGCAAGAATATAAATACAAACTTGATGGTGATGTGAGTGCATTTATTTATCTGTTTGTAACATTATTATGTTTATAAACTCTTAATGGGAGGCTAATTGATTGGGATTATCAACAAATATGATATGATTCACCTTATATTGGATTGTCTTCTTCTTTCCTTCCACATTTGCCTTTCAACGTCGAGGGGAGATATAATTTGCAGTCTTTTGCTCTTCTATTTGTTTCTGCTGCTGATATGTTTCCTAGTGCTTCTAATATTCCATTGCTTCATCTATTTCATTGTCGACCCTTGGGTCTGGTGTTCTCACAACGTTTATCGGGGGCTCGTGTAGTGTTTTGATCACTCTGCATTGTCTCATGACCAAACCATTTTATCAGTTGTTTCTTTATATATTCTATGGCGGGGGCTATTCTTAGTTTTTTTCTCAGTTCTTCATTTCTGATCTGGTCTCTCAGGCTGTTTCTTGTCATTCGTCTAACACATTTCATCTCAGTAGAGGTAATTTTTCATATTCTTGCATCTAGGGTCCAGGACTGGTATCGGTAGCACAATGTTGACAAAAAAATATTGCCAAATAGAACAGAAGGGCAGCCAGAAAAATAAGGCTTACAACCAGCTCATCAGTAACGAACAAGTAACAATTTGTAGACTGAACAGGCCACAGCAGATTGAAGTACCACCTTTTTAACACTGTAAAGATAGGAACCTTTGATGAATGAGGCACTGGAAAATGACTGCTGAACATCTGCTACAATAATTCCTGACATGTGCTGAACAGAGAAGGTTCTTGTGGCCACCATCTCTTACATACTGGAACAAGCTGTAGTGAGATGTCACCAGCCTTGATCTGACCAATGATCTCTTTAACTTATTAATAAAGATATCTAGAGGTGTATTCAGCAAAAGAAAGTATTTATTCTTGAATAGTTTCCATTGGTTGTTGCTACTTCCATCTCTTGCTGTCATTGTTTAACAGTTTATAGCCTGTATCAGCACTTATGTTTGGTACAGCTCAAGGCTGTTTTCTTGTCTTTTCATTTTGTAAGTTAGTCATCAGATTATGCTCATTGCTCACCAAACAACAGTCGATAAATGCTCTGATCTTCTCTAAGATTCTGCTCATTACTCACCAAACCAACAGTCCATAAATGCTCTGATCTCCTCTCAGATTCTGCTCATTACTCACCAAACAACAGCCCATAACCACTCAGATCACCTCCCAGATTCTGCTCATTACTCACCAAACAACAGTCCATAAATGCTCTGATCTCCTCTCAGATTCTGCTCATTACTCACCAAACAACAGTCCATAAATGCTCAGATTCTGCTCATTGCTCACCAAACAACACCACATAACCACTCAGATCACCTCTCAGATTATGCTCATTGCTCGCCACACAACACCCCATAACCACTCAGATCACCTCTCAGATTCTGCTCATTGCTCACCAAACAACTGTCTATAAATGCTCAGACCTCCACCCCACCAAGATCTGCAATGTGAAATGATCAACTAGTTCACACGTCCAGGCTGATCTCCTGGTAGCTCTCCTGAATCTAGACAAGTATCCCTCCTGACTAATAAAAAAAAACAGTAGTTACACTAAATCTGCAAAGTTGTGAATAAAACCCCATCATTTCATCCTTCATCATGAGCATACAGCCAGTTTTGGGATATGTGAATGTCCATCATGATGATGTATCGCACTCAACAATGAATGCACCAGTTACTCCATGAATGAAGTCAAAACATCGTAGCATAAGTATCTAATCAATCTGGCTTCTAGACTATGTTCCACTTGTGATTTGCTGTGTTTAAATAAAATGTTTACACGTAGTGTACAAATCATATTGGTTGTACAGTTCTAAAATATTCCTGCCTTTTCTATTTATTTTGCTACAGGGACCTCAAGAAGCTCCAAGTTATTCTTCAACCCCTGTTTTATTGGTTCCAGAACTTTCATTGACAGTAAAGATGGAAGAAAACAGAGAGGAAGATAGTGATGTGTCCACTGTTATTAAGATGGAACAGACTAATTCTCCATCTCTTTCTTGTCCTGACAATGACAGTTTTCTATGTAAGTTTTATCTAATTGACAACTTGAGTTACGTCTGTTTTTACTTGGTCAGTTCATGTTGACACTTACTTCACACTTTGTATCTCATTTCACACTTCAATCTTTGTCAGTCTGTATGTTAAAACCACTGCATTGATAATCCATTTCTTTGTTCAGATTGTGAGAAATGTCAGCAGAAATTTGATGGAAATTGCCCTGAGCATGGACCTTTTGTCTATATTGATAATGCTGAGGTAAAGTACACAATTACATCTAACAACACTTGAAGTCATCTATTGATATTAAGATATTGATGTTACTATTTGGACACACAACAGGGTCAGTCACTCATTTAGATTGTCACGTACAAATGTTATAGTTTTATTCCCACAATTCAAAGCTTCAAAATAAACAAAGACAATATTTTAGACTATAAGAGTTACATCCCACTTCAACATTTAAATTGATGATTTATTTCTATTTTTTAATCTCTGCTTCTTCTCAGGCAGGTCAAGGTCAAGATACTAATCTCCAAGTGGTAAATAACAGTAATCCTAGACAAGTGATGGGGAAAGAGAAGGTTTTTTCAGTGTCAAGTTTATTTGACCGGTTGTGATGATGCAAGGCAAAACAAAAAGGAGAGAAGTGTTACAAATGTGATGTAAAAAGTAAAGTAAAGTACCCCTGTCACACCAAGTGGCGTATAGGGAATATGGTGTTAGTGACTATAAATTTTACAGACCTTCGGCACATGATTTTATGGGTAATGTGGTCGGTATTACGCCCGTGCCGCTTCACTTTCCCAGAAAAAATATGGTACCCATTAAAGGCTGAGTGAACCCGGAAGCCGTCGGTTGGGATCGAACCCTACCCCTTGTCCTTTGTAGTCCAGTTCACTAACCACTGAGCTATCGCGGCTCCACAAATGTGATGTGTGTGGTGTAAGTTTTGCTCATAGTGGCAGTCTAATGATGCACAAGAGAAAACATACAGGAGAGAAGCCTTACAAATGTGATGTGTGTGGTGTAAGTTTTACTCATAGTAGCAGTCAAATAAAACATAAGAGAAAACATACAGGAGAGAAGTTTTACAAATGTGATGTGTGTGGTGTAAGTTTTACTCATAGAAGCAGTCAAATAAAACATAAGAGAAAACATACAGGAGAGAAGTTTTACAAATGTGATGTGTGTGGTGTAATTTTTTCTTCATAGTTGCAATCTAATAATGCACAAGAGAAAACATATAGGGGAGAAACCTTATGAATGTAATATGTATGGTGACAATTTTACTCAAAGTGGCAGTCTAACAGTGCATAAGAGAAAGCATTAAGTAGAGAGGCCTTATAAATGTGATGTGTGGGGTGTCAGTTTTGCTCAAAGTGGTAGTCTAATGATGCACAGGAGAGAGCATACAGGAGAGAAACCAACATAAAGTGTGATCTAAGTTTTACTGAAAGTGACATTCTAATTGTGCATAAGAGAAAACATACAGGAGAGAGGCCTTACAAATGTGTTGTGTGCGGTGTAAGGTTTACTCAAAATTGCAGTCTAAGGGCACACAAGAGAAAACATACAGGAGAGAAGCCTTACACATGTGTTGCGTGCGGTGTAAGTTTTACTGAAGTAACATACTAATAATCTAGATCCTTCCTGCATTGTTATAGATCTATTAGAGTTTACAGTTTTTTTTGTTTTCCATCCATCTTTATGCTTGGAGATGTTCAATCTTATCTAGTGAGGCTATGCCTGCAATCTTTGCTCTTCTTATAAGTGTTAATTTAATGTTTCGTTAGGTATTCCTTGATTCCTGTGTTCTGATGTTTCCCATAGAAGAGCCTGTTATGGACTTCTCCTGTTGTATCTTCTGAACATGTCTGACCTGTCCATCTTCTCTCCCTAATTGTAGATGAGATCATTTATTTGTTGCGTTGCTGTTTCTCTTATCTCAATGTTAGTTTTGAATTCATTATCATTCTGTCGTACAGAGTATTCTTATAATTCATTTGTCTTAAACAATTTTTATTTTCTGTGAATCTTTTTTGTTGTTTTCCATCTTTCACATGTGTAGGTAAGTGTTGATAATATGTTTGAGTTGTATATTCTAAGTTTGGTTTTCTTGCTTAGTGTTTTTGATTTCCATTTTGTGTCCAAGTTTTTAAAAATTTTCTGCTGCTTTTGCTATCCTGCTTTTGGTTACTTCTGTTTTTCACTTTATTGAACTATATTACTACCAGGGTATATTTTACAGTCTACTCAATGTCTGATTTAGATGTATATTGCCCTCTGGGGTATTGTTATTTTTCATTATTTTTGTTTAATCCCTGTTGATTGTCTTATTCTTTCCGCCATGGATGAGAAGTTTTTTTTATTATATCTTTGCATCTTGTTGACATTGTCACTTTGGAGTCTAGCGGTCTGACCACTGATTAATTACGTCATACACAATCTGATGACATAACGATCTGATGATAATGTTGTTAGTGACAAGCCACGCTCCCCACTGCACACTGATCAATATCGGCATTGAAGCTGGCCGCCTGCTGCAATGAGTGTTGGTGGCTTCCCCTTCCCCCTAACAAAACCTGCTGGAAGGATGGGCGCGTGATTTGTGTCACTGCTGGACTGCTTCTTACTTGATTGAACAGCTGCTCAAGACTGGCAAGGAAACTGATGCTGAGCTTCCCTTCATGATCTCTGAACAGCAGTACTTCGTGCTGTTTCTATGATGGGCAGACATTCAGACCCCAGACTTCTCCACAACCCTACTGTTCTTTCTTCACCATACCGATCATAACCACAAACACTGATGAAATTCGTGACCAAAATTTTCACTCATAAAATAGGACTGAGTTTTTTCACAGTTCATCTGACCAGTAACACCACAAGGTAGAAAAACTAGCGACTTGCTCAGCTGCTGACACACATGAAATATATTGTAGGCACCATTAATTACACTCGTGCCTCATCCATTCTAGCACTCCCATGGATCACTCTGAAACTCCTCCTCTTAATCTCTAACTCAAATTTTCTTCCCTACATAAACATCTTAGCTGTCTCGATTTTAACCACAAGACTGACTTCTGCACACCTATCTATCTATCTATCTTTCGTTCGCCTGAAGCATTGTCTATATCTGCAATGTCGTTTCCTGTATAAATGTTACTGTCTTTTGTAATTCTTGCAGTGGCCCATATAGTTTTGTCTGTAGTGTTGTATCTATGGGCCAATGGATTTTCCTCAGTCTACTATATTCAGTGCAGTCTTGAAGTATGTGTTCAGCAGTCTGGGGCGCCTGTCCACATGTACAAGTAGTTGAGGTGCCGATCTTGAATTTTGTATACATGTGACTATGGAGTCGATTGTGTCCTGTTCTGAGACGTATAATGATAACTTGTTCATATCTATTCATATTATAAAAGGCATCCTGATTTGGGGCTTGTGGTCCTCTGATTGATTTGATTATCTGTTTCTTATGATGGTATGTAACAGGTGTATCTAGTTGTGTGCCTGTTGAACCTTCCTTTGCCAACTGATCTGCTTTCTCATTTCCTGGTATTCCACAGTGAGATGGGATCCACTGCAGGGCAACCCTGTGGTGCTTGCAGAGTTCAGTCAATAAGGTCTGCAGATGTGGTAATTTTCTGGATTGTAGTGCCTGGAGTACTGATCTTGCATCTGTCAAAAACACTACAGGCTGCGGGCTAAGATTAATGTTCAGCAGTTTTTCTATTGCTAACTTTATTGCTTGTATTTCTGCATCATAATTGTGACAATATTTCCCTGTTGCTATTTTATTCATATCCCTAGTGTTATTTGGGTATTCTATATATGCACCTGCTCCCCCATTTTTTACTGCATTCTGTGCTGATCCATCTGTATACACACGAATCCATAGGTCTTGTGGGTATTCTTCATCCAGGAAACTGAGAGTTATTGTTTTTCGCTGTAGACTATTCTGTTCCTCTTTATCAACTATTCCTTTCACTTCTGTCCGTATTTGAACTGATAATCCAGATTCCTCTGTCCAGGGAGTCTGTTCTGGTATGGGCAGTAGGGGGTTAACAGCTCTTGGCATGTCTGGTGTTTGTCTACTAATACGCTTGGCTTGGTGGATAAAACTGCTTCTCTTAAGTCGTCCCAATGCAAGATTTTGGAATCGGTCCTTCATTGGATGTCTCGGCATGCAAGCAAATTTTTCTGCCTGTATCAGCACCTTTGTGTCCCTCCGTTCTCTCAGTGCTGGTATCCTCCACAATTTCTCCATCTCTAATATTGGTGTTGATTTCATTGCTCCTGTGATGACCCTAAGTGCCTGGTTTTGTACTTTATCCAGTTCTTGAAGTGTGGTGTTTGATGCTGAACACCATGCAGATGATCCATATTCTAAATGTGGGCGTATACTCTGTTGGTAAACTTTACTGAGTATTTTCCCACTCGCACCCCACGTAGTTCCACACAGCTTTCTTAGAATAGCCAATTTTCTCCTTGCTTTTTGGGTTGCCTTATTTATCTGCTGTTTCCAAGATAGTTTGTTATCAAATGTAACTCCGAGATACGTAGCCTGTATGTCTTCTTTCACAGGCTCATTGTTTATATAGATGGCTCCTGCTTTTTGTTTTGGGGAAAGAGTGAAAAGTGTAGTACTGCATTTGTCTGTATTGATGCTGATACACCATCTATTTGTCCATGAATTCAGTGCATTCATAGCTCTTTGTAACAATTTGGAGGCCACTGTTGCATACTCCTCTGTGCACCACATTACCAAGTCATCTGCATACATTGCCACTTTGATACCATGTGGTAGTTCAGTAACTAGGTCATTGATGTAGATCAGAAAAAGTGTTGGAGATAGTACCCCTCCCTGTGGAACGCCCTGGCGCAGTAAGACCTTCTTACTCTTAAGACCATCCAGTTGCACTCTGGCTCTCCTGTTATGCAGGTATGCTTTGACCCATTTGTACATCCTGCCATTTACTCCATAATTTCTCAGTTTCTTCAAAAGCCCTTCCTTCCATACCTTATCAAATGCTTTCTTTAGGTCTATCCATGCTGCTAGTACCAGTTTCTTTTCTTGAAACGCATCCTCAATTTCCTGGGAAAGATAGGTTGCCTGATCTTCGGTAGAGTAACACTGTCTAAAGCCTGCTTGTTGTGGGACAAGGAGATTTTCACTTTCCAGGTACCACTGCAGTCTGAGATTGATTATACGTTCCATTGTTTTACACAAACAGCTTGTAAGGCTGATTGGTCTATAGCTGGATGTCATTGAACCATCTTTTCCTGGCTTTAGTAATGGTATCATAATTGCTTCTCTCCATGCCTGTGGCACTTTACCTGTGATCCAGCAAATGTTGTAGATCTGCAGTAGTTTTGCTTTAGCTGCAGTTCCCAAGTTCTTAATCATTTCATTAGACACTCCATCACTACCTGGTGACTTTTTCATTTTTAATTTGGATATTGCCAGCTCTAGCTCTCTTTGTGTAATGGGTATTTCCATGACTTCATGTGCAGTCTCTTCTTGTCTTGCATTTTGTTGTTTTAGACGGGTCTCTTGACGTTTCTCTAGGCTAATTTCAATATTGTTGTCATTTGCAAAGGAGTCTGCAAAGTGATTTGCTGCATGTTTACCTGTTAGAATGTTTCCATCCTTCTTCAGTGTAATTTTTGTGTTCCCTTCTGTACCCTCATCATTCAGCTGTTTACAAGCTTCCACACTTTTCTTGTGTCTCGTTCTAGATTCATGTACTCTGTTTTCTCTTTCCAACTTCTCCGTCTGGCTTGTAGTTTAGCCCATTGAAATTTGGCTTTAGCATGCTGATAGTTATTGTGGTGTTCCTGGCAGGGGTTATTTTCTGCTTGTTTTCGAGATGTTTCCATGTCATTGTGCAGTTGCTCTAGTTCACTATTCCAGTATGGTTTGTAGTGTTTCCGTGCCCCTCTGGGTATTGTTTCACTGGCAGCTTGTATTATTAGTCTACTGAATTCATCAACTATTAACAGTCACCAGGGACTGAAAACCAAGACTGGCCAGGCCTTCCTACACCCGTGCAAGACCACAGTCTGCTCTAGCAATTTTAAGTGCTGAAGTCGGAGGCAACCAGCCAAAAGGCGCACTACAAAAATCAGGATGCCACGCACTCACGCCAATGGGAAGCATGCCTATAACTGCACACCTATAATTTTAGAGACTCGGTGGACTAACTCTAGTCCCTCTTTGCTTCCAGGAGCCTTTGGCCTATTGCTTATTCTAACTAAGGTTCCTACAGTAAATTTGTCTCACAGGCCATCCCCTGTGCATCTCTACTTGAGTCTCCCTGAAATGGAAACTGGCTATCTAAAACTTAACTGTTCCTACACTTAATCACAGTTCGAACTCTTTGCTCGATCCTAATCAACATGACAAACAGTTAGCTCTTCAACTAACGCTGAATTAATTAGCAAGATCCTTGCACACACATAACGAATATGAAAATATTCAGCCTTTTAACTGAAGCTGAATCACTTAGCAAGCTCCTTTTTTCACACATAACGAATATGAAAATATTCAGCCCTTCAACTGAAGCTGAATCACTTAGCAAGCTCCTTGCTCGAACATAACGAATATAATAAAATATTCAGTTCTTCAACTAAAGCTGAATCACTTAGCAAGCTCCTTGCTCACACATAACAGATATGAAACTATTCAGCTCTTCCACTAAAGCTGAATCAATTGGTAAGCTCCTTACACACACATAACAGATATGAAACTATTCAGCTCTTCCACTAAAGCTGAATCAATTGGTAAGCTCCTTACACACACACAACATATATGAAAATATTCAGCTCTACAACTAAAGCTGAATCAATTGGTAAGCTCCTTACACACACATAACAGATATGAAACTATTCAGCTCTTCCACTAAAGCTGAATCAATTGGTAAGCTCCTTACACACACACAACATATATGAAAATATTCAGCTCTACAACTAAAGCTGAATCAATTGGTAAGCTCCTTACACACACATAACAGATATGAAACTATTCAGCTCTTCCACTAAAGCTGAATCAATTGGTAAGCTCCTTACACACACACAACATATATGAAAATATTCAGCTCTACAACTAAAGCTGAATCAATTGGTAAGCTCCTTACACACACATAACAGATATGAAACTATTCAGCTCTTCCACTAAAGCTGAATCAATTGGTAAGCTCCTTACACACACACAACATATATGAAAATATTCAGCTCTTCCACTAAAGCTGAATCAATTGGTAAGCTCCTTACACACACATAACATATATGAAACTATTCAGCTCTTCCACTAAAGCTGAATCAATTGGTAAGCTCCTTACACACACATAACATATATGAAACTATTCAGCTCTTCCACTAAAGCTGAATCAATTGGTAAGCTCCTTACACACACATAACATATATGAAACTATTCAGCTCTTCCACTAAAGCTGAATCAATTGGTAAGCTCCTTACACACACATAACAGATATGAAACTATTCAGCTCTTCCACTAAAGCTGAATCAATTGGTAAGCTCCTTACACACACACAACATATATGAAAATATTCAGCTCTTCCACTAAAGCTGAATCAATTGGTAAGCTCCTTACACACACATAACATATATGAAAATATTCAGCTCTTCCACTAAAGCTGAATCAATTGGTAAGCTCCTTACACACACATAACATATATGAAACTATTCAGCTCTTCCACTAAAGCTGAATCAATTGGTAAGCTCCTTACACACACACAACATATATGAAAATATTCAGCTCTTCCACTAAAGCTGAATCAATTGGTAAGCTCCTTACACACACACAACATATATGAAAATATTCAGCTCTTCCACTAAAGCTGAATCAATTGGTAAGCTCCTTACACACACATAACAGATATGAAAATATTCAGCTCTACAACTAAAGCTGAATCAATTGGTAAGCTCCTTACACACACATAACAGATATGAAACTATTCAGCTCTTCCACTAAAGCTGAATCAATTGGTAAGCTCCTTACACACACATAACAGATATGAAACTATTCAGCTCTACAACTAAAGCTGAATCAATTGGTAAGCTCCTTACACACACATAACAGATATGAAACTATTCAGCTCTACAACTAAAGCTGAATCAATTGGTAAGCTCCTTACACACACATAACAGATATGAAAATATTCAGCTCTTCCACTAAAGCTGAATCAATTGGTAAGCTCCTTACACACACATAACAGATATGAAACTATTCAGCTCTACAACTAAAGCTGAATCAATTGGTAAGCTCCTTACACACACATAACAGATATGAAAATATTCAGCTCTTCCACTAAAGCTGAATCAATTGGTAAGCTCCTTACACACACACAACATATATGAAAATATTCAGCTCTTCCACTAAAGCTGAATCAATTGGTAAGCTCCTTACACACACACAACATATATGAAACTATTCAGCTCTTCCACTAAAGCTGAATCAATTGGTAAGCTCCTTACACACACACAACATATATGAAACTATTCAGCTCTTCCACTAAAGCTGAATCAATTGGTAAGCTCCTTACACACACACAACATATATGAAACTATTCAGCTCTTCCACTAAAGCTGAATCAATTGGTAAGCTCCTTACACACACACAACATATATGAAACTATTCAGCTCTTCCACTAAAGCTGAATCAATTGGTAAGCTCCTTACACACACACAACATATATGAAACTATTCAGCTCTTCCACTAAAGCTGAATCAGTTGGTAAGCTCCTTACACACACACAACATATATGAAACTATTCAGCTCTTCCACTAAAGCTGAATCAATTGGTAAGCTCCTTACACACACACAACATATATGAAACTATTCAGCTCTTCCACTAAAGCTGAATCAATTGGTAAGCTCCTTACACACACACAACATATATGAAACTATTCAGCTCTTCCACTAAAGCTGAATCAATTGGTAAGCTCCTTACACACACACAACATATATGAAACTATTCAGCTCTTCCACTAAAGCTGAATCAATTGGTAAGCTCCTTACACACACACAACATATATGAAACTATTCAGCTCTTCCACTAAAGCTGAATCAATTGGTAAGCTCCTTACACACACACAACAGATATGAAACTATTCAGCTCTTCCACTAAAGCTGAATCAATTGGTAAGCTCCTTACACACACACAACATATATGAAACTATTCAGCTCTTCCACTAAAGCTGAATCAATTGGTAAGCTCCTTACACACACACAACAGATATGAAACTATTCAGCTCTTCCACTAAAGCTGAATCAATTGGTAAGCTCCTTACACACACACAACATATATGAAACTATTCAGCTCTTCCACTAAAGCTGAATCAATTGGTAAGCTCCTTACACACACACAACAGATATGAAACTATTCAGCTCTTCCACTAAAGCTGAATCAATTGGTAAGCTCCTTACACACACACAACATATATGAAAATATTCAGCTCTTCCACTAAAGCTGAATCAATTGGTAAGCTCCTTACACACACATAACAGATATGAAACTATTCAGCTCTTCCACTAAAGCTGAATCAATTGGTAAGCTCCTTACACACACATAACAGATATGAAACTATTCAGCTCTTCCACTAAAGCTGAATCAATTGGTAAGCTCCTTACACACACACAACAGATATGAAACTATTCAGCTCTTCCACTAAAGCTGAATCAATTGGTAAGCTCCTTACACACACACAACAGATATGAAACTATTCAGCTCTTCCACTAAAGCTGAATCAATTGGTAAGCTCCTTACACACACACAACAGATATGAAACTATTCAGCTCTTCCACTAAAGCTGAATCAATTGGTAAGCTCCTTACACACACACAACAGATATGAAACTATTCAGCTCTTCCACTAAAGCTGAATCAATTGGTAAGCTCCTTACACACACACAACAGATATGAAACTATTCAGCTCTTCCACTAAAGCTGAATCAATTGGTAAGCTCCTTACACACACACAACAGATATGAAACTATTCAGCTCTTCCACTAAAGCTGAATCAATTGGTAAGCTCCTTACACACACACAACAGATATGAAACTATTCAGCTCTTCCACTAAAGCTGAATCAATTGGTAAGCTCCTTACACACACACAACATATATGAAACTATTCAGCTCTTCCACTAAAGCTGAATCAATTGGTAAGCTCCTTACACACACACAACATATATGAAACTATTCAGCTCTTCCACTAAAGCTGAATCAATTGGTAAGCTCCTTACACACACACAACATATATGAAACTATTCAGCTCTTCCACTAAAGCTGAATCAATTGGTAAGCTCCTTACACACACACAACAGATATGAAACTATTCAGCTCTTCCACTAAAGCTGAATCAATTGGTAAGCTCCTTACACACACACAACATATATGAAACTATTCAGCTCTTCCACTAAAGCTGAATCAGTTAGATAGCTTGTTGCTCTCAGGCCTACCATATGAGTAAAATCTCCCCTACCTAACCTTGTAATTTGATTATATCTCTCATCTTCAGCCAATCACTAACCTTCTTACATCCTCTTCCCCTCTAACTGAACCCTCTCAAAATTCTGATAATTCGTTATTCTAACTGAGCTGATTTCCTCACTCTCTCCCTGTGAAATGTTCACATTTTTCTGAATCACTCACTTATCTTATTGTTACACATTCTTCCCCCCTGTTACACTTGCCCCAATCCATTTTAGTCATTTATCTATCCTAAGGACTAAAGTGCACCATCAAACCACTCTACCCTCATACTCTGACTCTATCTTCCCTTCACCTCCTGACTTTACTGCTTCAGGTTTGTGAAATATCCCTATGTTCTACTTATTCCATTACTTCAGCTTATCCTTCTCCATCACTAAACCTCATTATGTACTACTTTTCTCTTCTATGTTACATTACCTCTCTCTCTCTCATTATGCTTCTTACTTACCAGTCATTATTGGGAAGCATCCTCCACAAAACCCCTATAGGGCCCATACAGAACTCCTGGAGGTTGCTCCCTTTGTTCTACTGTTTCTCTGTTGCAAAAAAAAGATGGATCAAAAAGATTTTGTTGTGATTATCGAGCACTGAACAAAGTCACCAAGGATATTAGCTACCAGATGCCAAGGGTTGATGATGTCATGGCTTTGTTTCAAGGGACAGAGCATTTTAGTACGATCGATTGTAAGTCTGGCTATTGGACAATAGAGGTAAAGGATACCACCAAACAGAAAAGAAATTAGCGTTTAATACACATATTTTTTATTCTAAAATGTACTATATACAAACATAAGTCTTCCCTTCTCCCATACATTCCGAACTGGTCCGGCCTTACCCTATCTGTGCTCAAAGCCACCTGTCTTTTTGAACACCCATGGAGTTTCCTGCCATTTGATATCTTGCTCCATTTCCTTGTGGGTAATTTCCTGCCTGACACTTGCATGCAATGTGTCTCATTCGACTGCACCTATAGCATCTCCTTGTTTCTTGGATGCCATGTACCACCTCTTTGTAATTATGCTCATTATGATCTCTTTGCCTCATTTCGTCTATCTCCATTGGATTTTCCTGTCTACCTTGCTTATATACCTCTTCTCTACCCTGCTGCCGGTCTTGCTCAAAACTTTTACTAATACTCTCCTCCTCTATGGCTGTACTTATAACTTTTGACAACGTTGTCGGTGCTCTCCTCGCCAACTGCAACTTTAAACCTCTATTTCTCAAGCCAGCTATAAATGTTGCTACCAACAACTTATTCACCTGCTCAATATCTATTCCCTGTCCAAATCCTTGTTCCGCCACTTCTAACACCTTTACTCCATATTCTTGTACTGATTCACTCTTATGTTGCTGCATCAACTTTAATTTCATAATCGCATGCTCTGCATCCTTATATTTGGCATATCTCTTTGCCAAATATGCTCTAAACTCTTGCCACGTTTCTTCTTTAACTTCTTCTATCCTTCACCTAATGCAGTTCGCCACACCACCCTGACTCATTACTAATGCTATATCCTTCTATTATGTGTCAAATGTCTACTCTTCCCCCAATACTATATGGCATTTGCCCATCGTTAAATTTATCTACTTCCCATGCAAATACCTGAATCCTCCTTGTCACTTCCTGCATTTGTAACCTACTCCATAATTTCTCTATAACCTCCCCCATCTTATGCATGGCTTGCCACATGTACACCTCCTGATTCATTCCTTCCATTCCTTCTGTCATCCCTACTTGCTGTCAGTAACACAGGCATTGCCTTCTTACCATATTAAGAATTTCTCTATTGCATACAAAAACAATTCATTTCTGAACATTTGATGACAATTTCTGAATTTGGTCTCTATCAAATCATGTGAGTGACTCTTGTTGTCACCAACTTCCATTCTGTTATTACAACCTAATAAATATTTCATTATATACAATCCACACCTAAAAAATGCATATCTACACGTTATAATAATTCTTGAATTCAACACAACTAATCATAATCCTAATCTTATTGTCACAAGTTATCATTCTGTGGTATCCCCACCATGTTTGTCCTGTCTGTTACAATCCTACTTTACTAATCTGCTGTTTCTTTTTTTTTCTTTTCTATCAATCTCCCCCCTTCCAATATTCACTGCCTTCCTACTTCACTAGCTAAAAAAAATTTCTGGACACACGTGATTGTGATATCTCTTACACACTTTTACATACCACTCATCCTTTTATCATCTAACTAAATATCAATGACCCTGTGGAAAAAAAACAACACAAAAGCAACAAGTCACATAAACGTTTCACAATGTTCTCCCCTCTAATTATTTAATTACTACCTACTTATCCTAACCCTATTCATTGATGATCCTTAGAATTATGAAACACACTGTTCACCAATGTTCTATAACTGCATAGTCTTATTGATTCTACTGTCCTGAATATCTCGTAGAAAAGTCTTTGCCTTCTCGTACTTGAACAACACAAACTATCTTATTTTCCTCTCACTTTCACTGATCTTTTACTTGAACAGCTATTTAATTGCTTGTCTTCTACCTTGACCTTGTGGTTGTTTACTCCCCTGGAACATGCCTTGAGGACAAAAACAAACACTGTTCTATTGTTACCACGACACAATGTCTTTATACCGCCCTGGTCATGCCTAATATGACAGTTTTTTTTAGAAATTGTTTTTTTTTCTTCATTATTTTCATCTAAATATCAGTGTAGTTTTGTTGTACATGTTTCTCTAGTATATGAAAGAGCTTTCCTCTATTTCCTGTAAGGTATATATGGTGTTTACCCTTACCTCCTTTCTTACTAGCTCCAATAACAAAGCCATCTGTGTATTTCTGTACCTAGATTTCTTTGGAATATATGGCATTGCTTATGAATAGGGCAAAGCTCTTTTTTGTTTCTCTGTTCTGACTTGTGAGGTTTATCATGGTACTCTCTAGTTTTGTATTTGACTAGTTTGAGCCATTTCTTCATAGCTCCAGTTTAAGAGCTTTGTGTAAGTCCTTATAACTTCTACTACATGTAGGTCTCTATTGACAAATGGTTGGGTCTTTCTCTTAAAAGCCTATCTTTTGTTCTGTCTTTAAATTGTTAGTGCAGCAACAAAGAATGCAAAATTATCAATAAAGAGAAGAATGTAGTTAAATGTTGGCCATGTGATGAGAAGAGACAAGAGAATCTCAAAGCAAGACCTAAAATGGGAACCAGAGAGTAAAAGATACTGTGGAGACACTTAAAACAACATTGAGGTGAGTGGCAACAACAGGAGACAACCACTAAAATGTCATTGTTGAGTGACTCATCCAGAACATGGATGTATGGTGAGTCCTGTGTATAATCTTGATAACAAAGATTGTCTGTCAAAGAGACTGGAATTTCTGCCCTATGTGCAGAAAGATAGATGGTTGAGTGAGTGGACAGGAACCTAATAATTGCTGTTGTTTTTTTTTTTAAATTATTTTGTGATTTGTCTTTTCACTTGTTTTCATTGGTTTGTACCAGATTGATCACAAAAATCTCAAAACTTTTTCATTTTCAATACCGAGAGGCACAAATGCTGAATACCTTGTGTAGATTAGCAAAAATTAAAACTTAATTCATCATCACCATTGAGTGCTGTCTCCTATATTAAAGATTGGTTACCATGGAGCACCATTCCACTCTGTCCCTTGCTTTGATAGTGTAGGTTGTCATAGGCTGACTTGTCCATCTCTTGATGCTACTCGTCCATGTTGGTCTTGGTCTGCTTCTGCCTATTTTACTTTGTATTTTGCTTTCTAATATTACTTTTATTAGGCTGCTGTATTTTTTAACATCTTAATATCTAGTCTCAAATAATGAACATATTGTGTAGATCAACAGAAATTGATAAAAACCATTAATGTAAATATTGACATCATTATTAAAAATATTTTTAGGACAAGGTGAAAGTAAAAATGGAAGCAATTATCCCATTCCTGCAAGAATATAAATACAAACTTGATGGTGATGTAAGTGCATTTATTTATCTGTTTGTAACATTATTATATTTATAAACCAAACAGTGATACAGAATTTTGCTCAATTTTAAACTCAGTAATGCTGGATTCAAGATGTAGCAAGCTTATGTTGTGTTTACAGCTCTTACTGGGAAACTAATTGTTTGGGATTATCAACAAATGTGATAGGATTCTCCTTATATTTTTGGATTGTCTTCTTCTTTCCTTCCTCATTTGCCTTTCAGCGTTGAGAGGAGATATAAGAGTGCCCGTTTCTCTTCTAGAGTTATTTCCTTGTTGGACACTAGTTATGATAGCTGTCCAATGACTTGGCAAGTTTTGATGCATCTTGAGTCTATCCTTGCTGTTTGTGAATTGTTGTTTGTCACTAATCTTTCTAGGTATTTTAATTCCTCTACTTGTTTTAGTTGCCTGCCTTCTATAGTTGTGTTGATGTTATGAAAAAGGGTTGAGGTAAAGGGACGGAGAGATTATATGAGAAGGAATTAGATGGAAGAGGTCAAAGGGTGAAGTTTAGATATGGTTGTAAACAGAGAACAACTCAGAGCCACAGGATAAGGACATTCTTGGGTGAGCGGGTCGTGAACCATGAAGTTTGTGAAAATGAGGGGGAAGTTAGGAGGACAGAGGATTTTGAGTAGGAAAAAGATTCATTCGAGATTGAGCGAGTGCTCTGTGTGGACAGGTTGTTAGTTAACAAGCCGATACCATGGGATGGATTAGAGGTGGTTTAGTAATGCCCAGAAGGGTTGTGACTTGAGAGGGACATGTTATTTCCAGTCACTAACATGGTGAGTTGTGATAGAATAAGGAGGAAAACGATTCCAGAGATATTTTGTGTAGAGTAGGGAATAGATAGACTCTGCAGTACCGGACAATGTAATGTGTATTTAAACTAAGGAGCTATGATACTCAAGTAATCAGCTAGTGTAGGACTAGTACACTAGATAGAGACACCGCTCAGTGGATAGTTGAACTGGTGGGGGTGCATGGAGTTATGATACTCAAGTAATCAGCTAGTGTAGGACTGGTACACTAGTTAGAGACACCGGTCAGTGGATAGTTGAACTGGTGGGAGTGCATGGAGTTATGATACTCAAGTAATCAGCTAGTGTAGGACTGGTACACTAGTTAGAGACACCATTCAGTGGATAGTTGAACTGGTGGGAGTGCATGGAGTTATGATATTCGCACTCAGGAGATTTATGTGGAATTAGTGAGCTAAGTAATGCCCACTAGAGGGGAAGGCTTAATGGTAGCTTGTCCAAGGAATAATTAGTTAGTAAACTGCATCGCTGGAAAAGGGGATGCTAGTATCAAGTTACGATAGTAATTTGTGAAGAGACTTTATGGAACGTGTTTTGTTCCCACCAATATTAGGCTGACTGTAAGCCATCAAGTTACTATAGTAATGTGTGAAGAGACTTTATGGAACGTGTGTTGTTTCCAACATTGTTAGGCTGATTGTAAGCCATCAAGTTACTATAGTAATGTGTGAAGAGACTTTATGGAACGTGTTTTGTTCCCACCAATATTAGGCAGACTGTAAGCCATCAAGTTACAACAGTAACTGTGAAGAGACTTTATGGAATGTGTGTTGTTCCCAACAATATTAGGCTGACTGTAAGGCATCAAGTTACGATAGTAACTGTGAAGAGATTTTATGGAACATGTTTTGTTCCCACCAATATTAGGCTGATTGTAAGCCATCAAGTTACAACAGTAACTGTGAAGAGACTTTATGGAATGTGTGTTGTTCCCAACATTGTTAGGCTGATTGTAAGCCATCAAGTTATGATAGTAATTTGTGAAGAGACTTTATGGAACGTGTTTTGTTCCCACCATCATAAGGTTGACTGTCTGCCATCAGGCTACAGTCGCATGAACTCAGTATTAACTAGGTTGTGAAGAGACTTTAGGGAACAAGTGAATAGGCTATGTTATGTACAGGGTGATTAGTGCAGCAAGGAATGGAGAGCAGCTGCCGTTGATGTTGTGACGTTATCAAAGGCATAAGGGTGTATCAGCATAGTACTAGTTTGACACTGAGGGTGCACACGTGCTAGAGAAAGTTTGTCCTCAGGAATACACCAGACATTGTAGGAAGGGAGTTATGACATGAACGTTATGTTGTATGAAATGTTTGAATTTCACGATGTCATGTGGCAGGCCAACAAGAGTGTAGGACATGAATGTTATGTTGTAAGAAATGTTTGAATTTCACGATATCATGTGGCAGGCCAACAAGAGTGGTCTGGGATTGAATAAAGTCATTGTGTGCAAAGTTCTCAGTTGTCAATTCCATCATTCATATTTGTCACTGTACTGTGTCACCGTGAAGAACGAACACTGGTGTCGTGGGTCACTATCATCACAACGTGAAGTCAAGTCTAATCTGATCGGGGGCCAAGGGGAGGCAGGTTCTGAGTGAATCTGCCCGGGCAGTCCAACTGCGTCATAAGGTGGGCTCAAGTCTCAAGGAGCTTGACTTGAATCTACAGCAGTCTGTTCCTAGCACGACCAAGAAGTGAGAAGTCTTGGTTGGTCAACCCTAGGAGGGCGCAACCGGCCAGTGGGTGAGGGCGCTGATCTCACGAGCCTATCCAGTTGCAGGAGTTCCGGGTTCCAGTACACGGTCAGAGTTGCTGGTCATCCAGTCGCTGACCATGTGGGTGATATCAAGGTGAAGACAAGGTCAAGTCCTTCAATGCTGACATCACAGTCGGGGGAGTCCTTGGTGCTCGTGTGATGGTTCAATGCCTTTGCAGTCTATGGTTGGTTGCTGTTCAATCGGTGAAATGCAGAAGATGGAGAATGTAGAGAGGAGAGAGGGACGCGGTTACAGTTAAACCGTGAATAAAACTCCATCATTGCACCCTTCATTATGAGCATATAGCCAGTTTTGGATTAATTAAAGTCCATCATGATGACGTAGCACACTCAACAATGAATGCACCAGTTACTTCAGAGAATGAAGCCAAAACATCATCTTAAAAGTATGAAATCAATCTGGCTTTTAGACTCTAGGTTGTTCCACTTGTGATTTCTTGTGTTTAAATAAAATGTTTACACGTAGTGTACAAATCATATTGGTTGTACAATTCTAAAATATTCCTGTCTTTTCTATTTATTTTGCTACAGGGACCTGAAGAAGCTCCAAGTTATTCTTCAACTCCTGTTTTATTGGTTCCAGAACTTTCATTGACAGTAAAGATGGAAGAAAACAGAGAGGAAGAAAGTGATGTGTCCACTGTTATTAAGATGGAACAGACTAATTCTCCATCTCTTTATTGTCTTGACAATGACAGTTTTCTATGTAAGTTTTATTTGACAACTTGAGTATATCTGTGTTTACTTGATCATTTCATGTTGACAATTATTTCACACTTTTTATCTCATTTCACACTTCAATCTTTGTCAGTCCACTGCATTGATAATCCATTTCTTTGTTCAGATTGTGAGAAATGTCAGCAGAAATTTGAAGGAAGTTGTCCTGAGCATGGACCGTTTGTCTATATTGATAATGCTGAGGTAAAGTACACAATTACAGCTAACAACACTTGTAGTCATCTATTGATATTAAGATATTGATGTTACTATTTGCACACACAACAGGGTCAGTCACTCATTTAGATTGCCACATACAAATGTTATAGTTTTATTCCCACAATTCAAAGCTTCAAAATAAACAAAGACAATATTTTAGACTATAAGAGTTACATCCCACTTCAACATTTAAATTGATGATTTATTTTTATATTTTAATCTCTGCTTCTTCTCAGGCAGGTCAAGGTGATGGCTGCAGTCAAGATACTAATCTCCAGGTGGTAAATAACAGTAATCCTAGACAAGTGATAGGGAAAGAGAAGGTGTTTCAGTGTCAAGATTATTTAACTCATTGTGATAGTTATCAAGGTAAAGAGCTGAGAACATGCAAGAGAAAACATACGGGAGAGAAACCTTACAAATGTGATGTATGTTTTGTAAGTTTTACTCGTAGTTACCATCTGACAGTGCACAATAGAAGTCATACAGGAGAGAAGCCTTACAAATGTGATGTGTGTGGTGTTAAGTTTACTAATAGTAGCAATCTAATAAGACACAAGAGAAAGCATACAGGACAGAAGTCTTACAAATGTGTAAGTTTCACTGAAGGAGGCAGTTTAACAAAGCACAAGAAAACACATACAGGAGAAAATCCTTACAAATGTGATGTGTGTGGTGTCAGTTTTACTCAAATTGGCAATCTAATGGCACACAAGAGAAAACATACAGGAGAGAAGCCTTACCAGTGTGATGTGTGTGGTGTTAGTTTTACTCAAATTGGCAATCTAACGGCACACAAGAGAAAACATACAGGAGAGAAGCCTTACAAATGTGATGTGTGTGGTGTCAGTTTTACTGTAAGATGTCATCTAATGAGACACAAGAGAAAACATACAGGAGAGAAGCCTTACCAATGTGATGTGTGCGGTGTAAGTTTTGCTCAAAATGGCCATCTAATGAGACACAAGAGAAAACATACAGGAGAGAAGCCTTACCAATGTGATGTGTGTGGTGTAAGTTTTACTCAAAATGGCAGTATAAGGACACACAAGAGAAGACATACAGGAGAGAAGCCTTACAAATGTGATGTGTGTGGTGTCAGTTTTACTGAAGGAGGCCATCTAACGGAACACAAGAGAAGTCATACAGGAGAGAAGCCTTACAAATGTGATGTGTGTGGTGTACATTTTACTCAAAGTAGCAGTCTAATGACACACAAGAGAAAACACACAGTAGAGAAGCCTTACAAATGTGATGTGTGTGGTGTCAGTTTTACTGAAAGAGGCAATCTAATGAGACACAAGAGAAAACATACAGGAGAGAAGCCTTACAAATGTGATGTGTGTGGTGTCAGTTTTACTCAAAATGGCAGTCTAAAGGCACACAAGAGAAAACATACAGGAGAGAAGCCTTACAAATGTGATGTGTGTGGTGTCAGTTTTACTGTAGGATGCCATCTAATTAGACACAAGAGAAAACATACAGGAGAGAAGCTTTACCAATGTGATGTGTGCGGTGTAAGTTTTACTCAAAATGGCAATCTAAAGGCACACAAGAGAAAACATATAAACGAAGCCTTACAAATTTCTTGAATATTTTGATAAATGTTGCTTGACCAAACATAACAAACAGCAGATTGCTACATTTCTTGAACATTTTGATAAATGTTACTTTACCAAACATAACAAACAACAGATTGCTACATTTCTTGAACATTTTGATAAATGTTGCTTGACCAAACATAAAAAAAGCAGATTGCTACATTTCTTGAACATTTTGATAAATGTTACTTGACCAAACATAACAAACAGCAGATTGCTACATTTCTTGAACATTTTGATAAATGTTACTTTACCAAACACAACAAACAGCAGATTGCTACATTTCTTGAACATTTTGATAAATGTGACTTGACCAAACATAACAAACAGCAGATTGCTACATTTCTTGAACATTTTGATAAATGTTACTTTACCAAACATAACAAACAGCAGATTGCTGCATTTCTTGAACATTTTGATAAATGTTGCTTTACCAAACATAACAAACAGCAGATTGCTACATTTCTTGAACATTTTGATAAATGTGACTTGACCAAACATAACAAACAGCAGATTGCTACATTTCTTGAACTTTTTGATAAATGTTACTTTACCAAACATAACAAACAGCAGATTGCTGCATTTCTTGAACATTTTGATAAATGTTGCTTTACCAAACATAACAAACAGCAGATTGCTACATTTCTTGAACATTTTGATAAATGTTACTTTACCAAACATAACAAACAGCAGATTGCTACATTTCTTGAACATTTTGATAAATGTTGCTTGACCAAACATAACAAACAGCAGATTGCTACATTTCTTGAATATTTTGATAAATGTTGCTTGACCAAACATAACATACAGCAGATTGCTACATTTCTTGAACATTTTGATAAATGTTGCTTTACCAAACATAACAAACAGCAGATTGCTACATTTCTTGAACATTTTGATAAATGTTGCTTGACCAAACATAACAAACAGCAGATTGCTACATTTCTTGAACATTTTGATAAATGTTGCTTGACCAAACATAAAAAAAGCAGATTGCTACATTTCTTGAACATTTTGATAAATGTTATTTTACCAAACACAACAAACAGCAGATTGCTACATTTCTTGAACATTTTGATAAATGTGACTTGACCAAACATAACAAACAGCAGATTGCTACATTTCTTGAACATTTTGATAAATGTTGCTTTACCAAACATAACAAACAGCAGATTGCTGCATTTCTTGAACATTTTGATAAATGTTGCTTTACCAAACATAACAAACAGCAGATTGCTACATTTCTTGAACATTTTGATAAATGTTACTTTACCAAACATAACAAACAGCAGATTGCTACATTTCTTGAACATTTTGATAAATGTTGCTTGACCAAACATAACAAACAGCAGATTGATACATTTCTTGAATATTTTGATAAATGTTGCTTGACCAAACATAACAAACAGCAGATTGCTACATTTCTTGAATAGTTTGATAAATGTTGCTTGACCAAACATAACAAACAGCAGATTGCTACATTTCTTGAACATTTTGATAAATGTTACTTGACCAAACATAACAAACAGCAGATTGCTACATTTCTTGAACATTTTGATAAATGTTACTTTACCAAACATAATAAACAGCAGATTGCTACATTTCTTGAATATTTTGATAAATGTTGCTTGACCAAACATAACAAACAGCAGATTGCTACATTTCTTGAATATTTTGATAAATGTTACTTGACCAAACATGACAAACAGCAGATTGCTACATTTATTGGAACTGTTGTGTGTAAAAAATTGTGCTAAATAATGTGTGCAGACAGAGTTGCACTGTGTTTTAGTCTGGTGTCTATTAAGGGTTAAACTTTCTCCATTTAGATTGTCTGTGTCTACTCCTTCTTTCCCCATTGCTATCATAACTTCATTTATTATCTTTTCCTACTTTAGCATTAAAGTCACCCATCACTATTAATATACCATTGATTATAAACATAAAAAAGTAAAAAGTAAAGTACCCCCGTCACGCCTAGTGGCGTATAGGGAATATGGTGTTAATGACCATAAATTTTACAGACCTTTGGCACATGATTTTTGGGGTAATGTGGTCAGTATTACGCCCGTGCCGCTTCACTTTCCCAGAAAAAAATCTGGTACCCATTAAAGGCTGGGTGAACCCGGAAGCCGTTGGTTGGGATCGAACCCTACCCCTTGTCCTTTGTAGTCCAGTTCACTAACCACTGAGCTATCGCGGCTCCCTTGATTAGAAACATGCTATTATTAATCTATAGTTCACTGGCTCCCATTCGGTAAGATTGTTACCAGCAGAGACGTCCATTATAATCACCACTCCTCCATAATGTTTATTATCATCTCTACTTGTATAAATGATTGTTTTGTTGTTGTTAATGGATTTTTTTCCCTTTTTTACCCCCTTCCTGGCCATCTAATTTTGCTAATTTCTATTATACCAAGGTGGTGTTTCTCTATTGTGTTGACAACATGCGCTAGTTTGGTAGGAGCAGCCATTCCAGAAACCTATTTGCACTAGTGTTTTCAGGCTCTTGATATAATATAATCCCCATGCTATTGATTTTTGTAGCAATTTATCTCATACAACATACATTAAAACACACAGGAGAGAAGTCTTTCAAGTGTGAACTCTGATGAAGTTTTGCTAACATAACACATACTGGATATAAACCTTTCAAGTGCAATGAAGTTTTGCTAAGATAACACACACCGGATATAAACCTTTCAAGTGTAATGAAGTTTTGCTAACATAACACTTACTGGATATAAACCTTTCAAGTGTAATGAAGTTTTGCTAACATAACACATACTGGATATAAACCTTTCAAGTGTAATGAAGTTTTGCTAACATAACACTTACTGGATATAAACCTTTCAAGTGTAATGAAGTTTTGCTAAAATAACACTTACTGTATATAAACCTTTCAAGTGTAATGAAGTTTTGCTAACATAACACATACTGGATATAAACCTTTCAAGTGTAATGAAGTTTTGCTAAAATAACACTTACTGGATATAAACCTTTCAAGTGTAATGAAGTTTTTTTTTGTTTTTTTTTTGTTTGTTTTTTTGTTTTGTGTTTTACATAAAACACATGAGAGAACCCATAGAGGAGGGAAATCCCACAAATGTGATGTATATGGGGGCATGTTTTCCCTAGAGTAAATCTAAATATAGACAAGAAAACCCATACAAGAGTAGACCTACATATCCACAAAAGATTACATACAGGACACAAACCTAGTTAATGTGATATGTGTGTTCAAGTATTGACTTATTGTTATGTTGTTAAAACTAAATGCAGATAATAATGCAGAATGAAGTGGAGGATGCAATTCAACACATAAAAAGAGGCAAAGCTCCAGGTCCTGACAATATAACAATCGAAGAGATAAATGCATTAGGAGAACTGGGAGTACAAGTCATACTACTCAATGACATATATAAGTCTGGACACATGCCCGAAAATCTACTAAAATCTATCTTTGTAGCCACACTGAAGAAGTCAGGCGCCACTGATCGTGAAGACCATCGCACTATTAGTCTTATACATCTTAAGAACCTTGATAGAAAGAGCTATAGAGGTAAAGAAAGATCTATATATGTGCTTTATAGACTACACAAAAGCAGTCTGGATAGTAAAAAAGCAGAAGTAATGGTCATATCAAAGAAACAATTATCACCATCATGCAGCATGAAAATAAACAGGACAAATCTGAAACAAGTACAAAGTTTCAAATACTTGTGTACAATAATAACTTCAGATGGAAGATGCACCACAGAAATAAAAAGCAGAATAGCTCAGGCCAAAATAGCATTTCAGAAAATGAAAAATATCTTATGCAACAAATCTATGTCAATAGAAGTGAGAAAGAGAGTTCACCAGTGCTATGTAGAAGAAAATTCTGACCTATGGAAGCGAATCATGGACAGTAGACAAACAAATGAAAAGACGATTAGAGGCCGCAGAGATGGGATTTCTCAGAAGAATGTTGAAAGTTCCCTGGACAGCTAAAAAGACCAATGATGAAATTCTCAAAGAAGTCAACAATAAAAGGGAACTACAAAAAAATATCAGAAAGAAACAAATCAACATTTTTTTGGGCACATCATGAGAAGAGGAAAGTTGGAATACTTGGTTACAACTGACAAATTAAAAGGAAAAAGAGATCGCGGATGACAAAGAGGGAAAATACTAGATAGCTTGGTGTCATGGCATGGAAAGCAGTCAACAACAGAATTGATATGATGCACTGGAGATTGTTGAAGGACATGATCGCCTACGCCAACCGGTATGGCACATAATGATGATGATGAAACTTACAAAAGTAGACACTGAAGAAAGGACTTAATTCTGTGGATTGAATTAGTTGTTAGAGGTGTGTTCATTATTGGAGAAAATAAGAAGTGATAAAACAAATTTACAATTGAATCTTTTTTCTTTCAAATTGTCTGTAAATATTTATGTATATCAAACAATCATTTCCCACATACCTAGATTGTAATTATTTTCTTTTCCTTATTATATTCTTTTCCTTATTATATTCATGTCTTTTTAAATATACTTTTTTAAAATAATGTTTTGTTTCATTCAACTTTCTGTAACATGTTTTTTAGCAGCTTCATGTTATGTGTGAAATCATTGGACCTTATTATATACTATTGTATAATATTAATCTGGGGACTAGTTAGTGTGGTTGTAGAGGCATGACTTTCCATGTTGTACACCAGGGTTTGAAGTTCCATTATCCCCATCAGTCAACCCAGCAGGAAAACAAATGTGAGTACCTGGTCGTTTGTCAGTAAAGGTCTGGCATCACCGGAGAGAGAGCACTGGGCTGTGCTCCCTCAAAAGATGTGCCCATGATAAGTGATGGCTCTACACACCACTCCCTTATGTCAGTAAAGGTCTGGCATCAAGGGAGAGAGAGCACTGGGCTGTGCTCCCTCAAAAGATGTGCCCATGATAAGTGATGGCTCTACACACCACTCCCCTATGTCAGTAAAGGTCTGGCATCAAGGGAGAGAGAGCACTGGGCTGTGCTCCCTCAAAAGATGTGCCCATGATAAGTGATGGCTCTACACACCACTCCCTTATGTCAGTAAATTACTGCTACTGGACACTTTGACCTTTAATATTAATATCTTGATTTACTGATGATACAGTTGAATACCTTGATGAGACTCTACTTGTTCTAATTGGATCTGATGGGACTTTAACTCCCATAACTGTATACTTTCTGTAAATTATATCTTATTGGAACAGTCAGGGTGTATGTTCTTATGCTGAGATGGACAGTGGTGCAGATATGGGAATATCTCAACTACAATGAAACTGATTCCATGAATAGAATAGGAATGTCTATAACATTCAGCAATCTCACAGTGTTGATAAATATAGTTTATCTGTGCATGGCTTGATCAATGCATGTGCTAGTACTTCTCCATATTTGTGATGTTATTACCAGATCTTTGAGTAAAGTAACTCAGACAGTTCATCTCGACCACAACAACTTCACATGTAAGTGACTTGAAAGAATTCAACAAATCCAAAGAGGTCTCACACACTGACAGATTGACATGAGACATTTCCTAACTCATATCTCCACTGAAATAAAACAACATATGAAATCTATGGTGTAGGCTCACTGAGAACTAGGTTGTCTGGCTTCATCATTGTCTGCTATCTAATTAATTCACTCATTTTATATTCACAAACATATCTAATTGTCTGATTATCATCATTGTCTGCTATCTAAATAATTCTCTCAATTTAGCTTCAGAAACAGATCTGTCTGACATCACCATTGTCTGCTATCTAAATAATGAACTCAATTTAGCTTCAGAAACAGATCTAACTGTCTGACATCACCATTGTCTGCTATCTAAATAATGAACTCAATTTAGCTTCAGAAACAGATCTAGCTGTCTGACATAACCATAGTCTGCTATCTAAATAATGAACTCAATTTAGCTTCAGAAACAGATCTAAGTGTCTGACATCACCATTGTCTGCTATATAAATAATGAACTCAATTTAGCTTCAGAAACAGATCTAACTGTCTGACATCACCATTGTCTGCTATCTAAATAATGAACTCAATTTAGCTTCAGAAACAGATCTAACTGTCTGACATCACCATTGTCTGCTATCTAAATAATGAACTCAATTTAGCTTCAGAAACAGATCTAAGTGTCTGACATCACCATTGTCTGCTATATAAATAATGAACTCAATTTAGCTTCAGAAACAGATCTAACTGTCTGACATCACCATTGTCTGTTATCTAAATAATGAACACAATTTAGTTTCAGAAACAGATCTAACTGTCTGACATCATCATTGTCTGCTATCTAAATAATGAACACAATTTAGCTTCAGAAACAGATCTAATTGTCTGACATCATCATTGTTTACTAACTATCTAAATAATTAACCTAATTTAGCTTCAGAAAAAGGTCTAAGTGGGCCCCTTATTAACTTTTGACACAGCTTTACAGATCACTAGTTGATCTCAAATCAACTATTTTTCTCTCAATTGTTATCCTCGTCAACTTTAGCTGACCCAAAATCTCCTGCTGGTTCATATCTTCTTTAGTATCCATTTTCTCTCCTTTTTTGTTCATTATTTGTTCATCATCCCATGTCTCTACCTCTTATAATGTTGACCACTCTTTTCCAAATAATTCAGTTATAATCTGCTTGTGTCCCCTTTCTACTAATAATTGTCTATCTACTATAATCTCTTTCCAAGTTAGACACTTGTCCTATTATCTCCCATGTAATAGATCATCATCATCATCATCATCGAGTGCCTTCTCCACAACGAAGGTTGGCTACCATGGAGCGCCACTCTGCTCTGTCTCTTGCTTTGATGGTGCAGGTTGTCATAGGCTGGTTTGTCCATCTTTTGATGTTACTCGTCCATGTTAGTCTTGGTCTGCCTCTGCCTCTTTTACCTTGTATTTTCCCCTCCAGTATTACTTTTAGTAGGCTATTGTGTCTTAACATGGCCCAAAAATCGCATTTGTCTTGGTTGAATTGTGCTAAGTAGTTCTCTTTTCATTTTTAGTTGTTTTAAGACTTCATCATTTGTTTTCTTTTCCTTCCATCCAATTCTACCTATTCTTCTACATATCCACATTTCAAAGGCTTCAATTCTTTGTTCTGTTCTCTTGTCAAATTTCCATGTTTCTGCACCATATAGGAATATTGAGAAGATGTAACATTTGGCTATTCTTAGTTTTAGCCCTGGTGTTATTTGTTTTGATATTAGTATGTTCTTCATGACATTAAAATTACTTTATGCCATTCCTATTCTTTTGTTTATTTCAGTTGTACATTTTCCATCACTGGTTATAGTATGTCCAAGGTAGTTGTAGCTCTGAACTGTCTCCAGGTCTATTCCTTCAATTTTGATATTCACTTGTGGGTTTTGAGTATTTTCTTTGTTTATGATCATAGTTTTAGTCTTTTTGACATTCATACCTAGTCCATATTTTTTGCTTGTCGTGTTTATTTCGTTAAGAAATTGTTGTAGGTCTTTAGTATTTTCTGCTAGTAGTACAGTATCATCAGCATGTCTTAGGTTATTGATTATCCTTCAATTAATTTGTAGGCCTGGCATCTCTATGATGTTTTTAAAGATTTGCTCAGTGTATAGATTGAACAAGCTTGGTGATAGGATGCACCCCTGTCTTACTCCTCTTTTTATATCAATGGGTGTAGAGAACTCTTTGTTATATTTTATTATTGCTGTTTGATCCCAGTATAGATTACATATTAGTCGTATGTCCATGTCATCTAGATGGATCTCCTTTAAGCATTCTATAAGTTGCTTGTGATGTACTCTATCAAAAGCTTTGGTGTAGTCTATGAAGCAGGCATGTAATAGATAGGTCTATGTTTTATTCATTATGTTAGCAACTATTTCTGCTAATTCAGTATCTATTTTTTTCAAAATTCTGGTAATCTCTACTGGTAATTTACCTTCAATTTCACCCATTTTGTTATAAGCGGTAAGCAATTTCGTGCTGAAGATAGATGTATTCAACCACATTGAGCAAAGTATCATGCATTGTTATCTTTTAAACTTTTAATGAAAATAATTTTGTTTTGAATGGTTGTATTGATTCTGAATGATTTTATTTCTTCTAAAATTATTGCAATATATAACATGACAGCCAATAAGTTGTGAAGCAACATTATATTGTTTTCTCTTTGATTATTTGTTCTTTTTTTCCATTTTTGTGTTAATGTTTCTGCATGTCGTTTTTGTTCTCGTGTGTTCACATGTCATGTCTAGAATAAGGAAATACATCATCACACAATGTGATGTTTTTTATGGTGTGCCCATAGTTCTACCTCTCTTTTTGTGTCCACATCTATACATTTTTATTTCTTGTTTATGTTTCTATATTGTTATTTCTTTTTTGCCCATATTTTACATTTATATTTGCTGTCTTTGTTGAAGTCGCAATAATGCACCAAATGAAGGAGCTGACAAGAGTTTGTTATTGCTGGTGTGTACTCACTACCACGCGAGAGGGCTGTTGACTTAATGACGGTGTCCCTGACACCATTTGAGATGTTTAACAATTATATATGACCTTTTGGCTGAGAAAGTGTTGATGATGGGGCCACTGAAAGGGCTTGGTATCAAAGAAAGATTCCACTGATGATTACATTACACTAATACAAAGAATGGCCAGATTGTGTCACTAAAGTAGTATAATGATAATTGACTTGTTTCAATTCCACCATAAGATAAGCATCAAGTGATGACTTCTATGCTCACTTTTTGATTGTTCTTGTTTGAAGTATATTAATCAGTCAGTCTCTGGTATTGTGCTGTGAATGTATATTTCTAATCAGGAGTTCAGACTATGACCTCTCTTATACCTGTAGCTGCTGTACGTGGGTCGCTTCTGTGTCACTCCTGATTAGTCAGCCATACCTCTACGTGACATAACACACGACAATCAAAGACACAACTCGTGTGTAAAAGCATATGAAAATAAGCAACTAGTCAACTCCATGACCAAGCCTCCTTCATCTGAGCGCCATAGGCAAAATAATGAAAAATTTAAAATAGCCGAGCTGCAGATTGCAGTAAGCATGACTTCCCATTGTGCAATAGGTACAGTAGATCTTCTTAGTGAAATCATGACCTCCCATTGTGCAATAGGTACAGTAGATCTTCTTAGTGAAATCATGACCTCCCATTGTGCAATAGGTACAGTAGATCTTCTTAGTGAAATCATGACATCGCTTGGCCAGGGAAGCATGACCTGCCATTCTTGTCTTGATTGGTAATTACAATTTCCACCATTTGTGACTTACATATCTGTGTGTGTGTGTGCTTTGTTTATTCTTGCTGAAGGCTATTGAGTCGATACGTTGTTCAAATTTGTGTAATCTATCAATCACATTCATTTGCATTTCTTTGCCTTAACCCTTCAGACAGTCTTACCGTATTTCTATTTTGTGTCTGTCCAGGTCAGACAGTACAATCTTACCATATTTCAATTTAGTGTCTGTCCAAGTCAGACAGTACAATCTTACCGTATTTCTATTTTGTGTCTGTCCAGGTCAGACAGTACAATCTTACCGTATTTCTATTTTGTGTCTGTCCAGGTCAGACAGTACAATCTTACCGTATTTCTATTTTGTGTCTGTCCAGGTCAGACAGTACAATCTTACTGTATCTCTACTAAGTGCCTGTCTAGGTCAGACAGTACAATCTTTATGTATCTCTACTAAGTGTTTGTCCAGGTCAGACAGTACAATCTTACTTTGTCTACTAATTACCGTTAGCATACATTCACTCTGTTACATGTTTACTTCTACTATTTGTTACTTCCACAACTGAACATGTCTTCTTGCTTATATTTATTATCCTGAGCCTATAAAATTACCACACATCTTCAAATGTTTTTGTTTCATTTGGCAAATTATTTAAGAATTATCTCACACTTTTCTCAGAGGTTCTGATTGTTTCAGTGTTTTCAATTTGTTTGTTGTGATATATTGCTTCATATTTGTTCTAGACATTGATCTAAGAGAAACACTGTACAAGCTCTATCAGAGATGCATTAGATCTGTGATTGAATGGATTCCATCTCACAGCAATATCCTGGAAATGATAAGGCAGACAAGCTGGCAAAGGAAGTCAGGCACAAATCTTTCTATGAAGGATCAAAGAGTTTTATCAGAAAAAAATGTATGGGGAAGAAAATGCAAAACAGCAGCAGGGCTCCCATAAAAATGATGTCTACAATCAGCTCAACACTAAATAAGAAGTAACAATTTGTAGGCTCTGAACAGGCCACATGAGATTGAAGTACCACCTTAGTAACACTGTAAAGATAGGCACCTCTGATGAATGTGTCACTGGAAAATAAATGACTGCTGAACATCTGCTACACTCATTCCTGACATGTGCTGAACATCTGCTACACTCATTCCTGACATGTGCTGAACATCTGCTACAACCATTCCTGACATGTGCTGAACATCTGCTACACTCATTCCTGACATGAGCTGAACATCTGCTACAACCATTCCTGACATGTGCTGAACATCTGCTACAACCATTCCTGACATGTGCTGAATATCTGCAACAACCATTCCTGACATGTTCTGAACATCTGCTACAATCATTCCTGACATGTGCTGAACATCTGCTACAATCATTCCTGACATGTGCTTAACATCTGCTACAACCATTCCTGACAAGTGCTGAACATCTGCTACAATCATTCCTGACATGTGCTTAACACCTGCTACAACCATTCCTGGTATGTGCTGAACATCTGCTACAATCATTCCTGACATGTGCTTAACATCTGCTACAACCATTCCTGACAAGTACTGAACAGAGAAAGATTTTGTTGCAATAATAATATATATACTGATACAAGCTTTAGGGACATGTCACCAGCTTTGATCTGACCATTGATCTCTTTAACCTATTAATATTGATATCTAGAGGTGTATTCAGCAAAAGAATGAATTTATTCTTGAATAGTTTCCATTGGTTGTTGCTACTTCCAATTCTTGCTGTCATTGTTTAACAGTTTATAGCCTGTATCAGCACTTATTTTTGGTAAACCTCCAGGATGTTTTCTTGTCTTTTCATTTTGTAAATGAGTTAGTCATCAGATGATGCTCATAGCTCACTAAACAACAGTCCATCAATGCTCAGATCTCCTCCCCAGCAAGATCTGCAATGTGAAATGACAAACTAGTTCACAAATCCACACATGATCTCCTTGTAGCTCTCCTGAATCTAGACAAACATCCCTCCTGATTAACATTAAACAAAAACAGTAGTTACACTAAAGCTGCAAAATCGTGTACTCCATCATCTCACCCTCATTATGAGCATACAGCCAGTTTTGGGATGTGTGAATGTTTATCATGATGACGTAACACTCTCAACAATGAATGCACCAGTTACTCCAGGAAATGAAACCAACTGGCGCAAAACCCCTGAAGTGAAATCTTTGGTTGACTGGACAGAGCAGTCTATATTAAGGAGCTGTGAATACATTAGCATCGAACAAATTCAATGACATGTTATAGAACAGCTTATCAACTCTACAATGGGGAAATGGTTGAATTATAAGTTAAAGAATACATTGTTATCTCAAATGTAATATATTTGAATAAAAAAATATACACTTGATACGTCCTTTTCCTTATTATATGAGAAAATGTGAATAAAGAGACTCACCACGAAAATTCCAACAGGCAGCACAACAAAAAATCCCCCCCCCCCTTTTTACCAATGGCAAAACCTGGTCCGGTGACGTGGCAATCACTCATCCTAATGCTGGCACTATACTACTGTTGTGCCTGGCCTTGTCTCCTTTCTCCTCCACCTGTTGACTTTTGAATTTGACACCAGCTTTGCCTAAAAAGTTGGTTTTTTTTTCTGCTCCTCATGTGCTACTATCTGCAGAAAGATTTTCCTCGTTTCTTTAACTGATAGAGAATTCATTCATAAAAGTCCTTCAAAATTCCTTATATCTCAGCACGGGTCTCTTTCCGTCCTTAAGTTCACCAGGCATTTGTTTGTTTTGGAATATGAATGTTTGCAATTCTTCTTACATGACCCAGCCACCTTAGTCTATGGCTCATAAGTGTTGTCATGATGGATGGGAGTTTGGTTCATTGTAAGACATTAGAGTTGTTTACTTTGTCCTGCCATGATGGATGGGAGTTTGGCTCACTGTAAGGCATTAGAGTTGTTTACTTTGTCCTGCCATGATGGATGGAAGTTTGGTTCATTGTAAGACATTAGAGTTGTTTACTTTGTCCTGCCATGATGGATGGGAGTTTGGTTCATTGTAAGACATTAGAGTTGTTTACTTTGTCCTGCCATGATGGATGGGAGTTTGGTTCATTGTAAGGCATTAGAGTTGTTTACTTTGTCCTGCCATGATGGATGGGAGTTTGGTTCATTGTAAGACATTAGAGTTGGTTACTTTGTCCTGCCATGATGGATGGGAGTTTGGCTCATTGTAAGACATTAGAGTTGTTTACTTTGTCCTGCCATGATGGATGGGAGTTTGGCTCACTGTAAGGCATTAGAGTTGGTTACTTTGGCCTGCCATTTGATGTTTATAATCTTTCGAGGAAATGTACATGAAGACAATGATAATTGAAATACAGAGAAAAAAAATGTATGGTAGCAAGTTTACGTAGGTGAGTAACAAAATAAAAATTGACGTTTCGGGCAAGTAAGCCTTCAGCTGGAACAACAAACAACAGCACACACACACACACATACATATATATATACAAATTTAACTACATTGAACTAACTATACAGAAGAAAACAAACCAATATATGCCTGCTTTATAGACTACACCAAAGCTTTTGATAGAATACACCATAACCAACTCATAGACTGCCTAAAGGAAATAAATCGAGACGACACAGACATACGACTAATATGTAATTTGTGCTGGGAACAAACAGCAATAATAAAATATAACAAGGAGAACTCTACACCCATGGGCATAAAAAGAGGAGTAAGACAAGGATGCATCCTATCACCAAGCTTGTTCAATTTATACACTGAGCAAATCTTTAAAAACATCTCAGAGATGCCAGGCCTAAACATTAATGGAAAGATAATCAATAACCTAAGATATGCTGATGATACTGTTCTATCTATCTATTGACCTTTCGAGCCGTAGCCGGCCCATAGGGCGTAGACCAAGATACTCCTTCTCCTATCTGAATTTTTGTTCTAGCAGTTTTCTTTTAAAGATATTTTATCAAATCTCGCCATTTGTCTCTGTTCTGTGCCAGCTGCTCTATCTCATTGAGGGAGCCGAATCCTGCTGCTCTTGCCTCTCTCATCAATGTTCTTCTTAGTGTCTCCCTGGGTCTTCCTCTTTTTCTCTTACCTGTTGTTTCCCATATGAGGGCTTGCTTTGCTATTCGGTTATTATCTCTTCTCATCACATATCCAACATATGATCATCATCTTTTCTTTATTACTGAAGATATTAGTGGTTGATTGGCGATTTCTCTTATTTCCTCGTTTTGAATTCGTTCCACGCTATACCAAGTATTTTCCTTAGACATTTATTTTCGAATGCGTTCAACTTTGTTTCTATATCTCTTGTTGTTTTCCAGCTTTCACACGCTTACGTAAGGGTTGATAGTACATTTGATTTGAATAGTCTAAGTTTTGAGTTCGTGCTGATGAGTTTTGATTTCCACAACTTTTCAAGGCTTCTGAAAGACATTGCTGCTTTAGCTATTCTGATTCTAATTTCTTTACTTGTATCCCCTTCTCGATCAATGTGACTTCCAAGATAGATAAAGTGATCGATCTCTTCTGCTGGTTTGTTTTCCATGTATAATTTGTCATCTGTTGGAATTAAACTTTTCATGACTGTAGTCTTTTCATGATTGATCTCAAGTCCAATTTTGCTGGCTATTGATGACAGTTCATTTGTGTTTTCCTGCATCGTTTTTATCTGACTGCTGATGAGAACTATGTCATCAACAAAGTCGAGGTCCTCCAAATGGTCTCCTTGTATCCATTCGATGCCTTTATTACCAGTGCAGCATTTCTTCATTATGAAGTCCATAACAATTCCAAATAACAAGGGCGATAAAATACGTAGGGAGGTCAAAAAGTAATGCACACCAATTTTTTTCTCGGAAACTATTCGGGCAAAATGTGTGAAATTTTCACAGATTGTAGCTGAACATCCCCTTGACACTACCTATTTTTCAACATAATCTCCGTCCAAGCGTATTGCCTTACGCCAACGCGAAACTAGGTCATGAATGCCTCGTTTGTACCAAGTTTTGTCCTGCTCGCGTAGCCATTTTTTAACTGAACGGATCACACCCTCATCATTGTCAAAGTGTGTCCCACGCAGGAATTTTTTGAGTGGTCCAAACAGATGGAAATCTGAGGGAGCCAGATCAGGGCTGTAAGGAGGATGGGGCAGTACAGTCCAACCAAATTTGTTGATTGCTTCCCGTGTTACCAGACTCGTGTGAGGGCGTGCATTGTCATGTTGAAGCAACAAATCTGCAGATGGCTTATTAGGCCGAACTCTGTGGAACCGATTTTTGAGTTTTGTCAGTGTATTGATGTAAGCTGTCGAGTTGATTGTCTCACCTCTTGTCATTACATCAACAAGAATCACACCATCAATGTCCCAGAAGACAGTGATCATCACCTTTCCGGCTGATGGAGATGTTTTGAATTTTTTTCTTTTTGGTGACTGCGGATGATGCCATTCCATTGACTGCATTTTTGTTTCAGGCTCATAATAATGTGCCCACGTTTCGTCACCGGTAACAATTTTTGACAAAAACATTTCTCCTTCAACACCGAAACGCTCCAACAATTCAGAACAGAATGTTTTCCTTTGAACTCTGTGATCATTTGTTAGGCACCGAGGAACCCATCGAGCGCAAATCTTTGAATATCCGAGAGTTTTAAAAATTGCGATTGCACTTCCCTTGCTGACTGTAAGCTGCAATGCCAATTGCTGACTAGTGATACGCCTATCCTTACGAATAATGGCATCAGCCCGGTTTAACATGTCTGTGCTGGTAGCCGAGGCAACACGTCCAGAACGCGGTCAATCATGCAGCTCCACTCGTACACTTTCTGCAGCTTTAATTCTCTGAACCCAGCGACTAACTGTGCTCCTATCGACTGCAGAACATTTGTAGACTGCACACAGTCGTTTATGAATGTATGCCACAGTTTCTTTTTCCGCAACCAGAAATTCTATGACAATTCGCTGTTTGTAACGGACATTGTTGACAAGCTCCATTTTAACGGTTCATAGATTGCGTAATATTTATCACAATGCTGTGCAATTTGGTGCACATAATTGGAACATGTCATATTCCAAGTGTGCAAAATTTCATATTCCTATCTTTATTATTAGCCGAGAAAAAAATTGGTGTGCATTACTTTTTGACCTCCCGTATTACATCCCTGTTTAACCCCAGTTTCTATTTGGAAATATTCGCTCAGTCCTTCCTCTGTTCGAACTGCACATGTGTAACCATCATACATGTCATTGATAATATTTATGATTTTTTATGGCAAGCCATATTGCTTCAGAATTTTCCACAAAGAATCTCTATGAATACTATCAAATGCTTTTTTGAAGTCGATGAAGTTAAGTACAAAAGGTTTTTGCTTTTCAATGTGTTCCTCCAATATAAGTCGTAGAGTGAAAATATGGTCAAGGCAGCTTCTCCCTTTTCTAAACCCAGCCTGTTCTTCACGCATTACTGTATCTATTGAATCCTTTATTCTATTTAGGATGATTTTGCAGAATAACTTTGAGGCAACTGACAAAAGTATGCAGGATAAAATGAGTATATTAGATGAGAGATCACAACAGCTAGGACTAAAGATTAATAGAGATAAGACCAACATTATGAGAATTAATGCAGTTGGCAATAACCAAATAAAACTAGGAGAAATACCTTTTACTAGACGTAGAATCTTACATATATCTGGGCAGTAATATAGATAAAGAGGGAGGTACAGAAAATGATACCAAAATAAGGATATCAAAAGCAAGAGGAGCTTTCATTGCACTGGAAAACATATGGAAATCCAAAGAAATTAGGTTAAATACAAAAATAAAAATTTTCAACTCAAATGTTAAGTCGGTCCTATTATATGGCTGTGAAACATGGAGAATAACAAAATTAACACTCACGAAGGTACAGACTTTCAGTAATGGATGCTTACGCAGAATAAAGGGATGGAAATGGCAGGACAAAGTCACTAACGTGGAATTATGGAAATGTACCAGTCAAATACCAGTGGATAAAGAGATACAGCGTAGACGAAGACCGTGGATAGGACACACACTACGGAAGCCAACTGAGAGTATTACACAACAGGTCCTTTTTTGGAATCCCCAGGGAAAAGACAAAGAGGAAGACCAAGGAATTCTTGGAGAAGACAGATCGAAGCAGAGATGAAGATGATGGGGAAGACATGGAATGATCTTAAAAGAATGGCAAAAAAACAGAACGACTTGGAAAGTGTTTGTTGAAGACCTATGCTCCACTGGGAGCTAAAAGGTAGAAGAACTGACAAAAGTGTCACGCCTCTCCAGTTGTTACAATCTCTCAGATTGCCCTTTTTGGAATCTTAACAATGATTCTTTTTTTCCATTTATGAGGCGTCTTCCCTGTTCTCCAAATGATGTTGAACATTTTTTGGAGATGTATTAGATTATGGCTATCAATTGCCTTGAGGATCTTAGCTGTTAACTTATCTGTTTTATACTGTTCTACTAGCAGAAAATCCTAAAGACCTACATCAATTGCTTAATGTGATAAGCATAACAAGCAAAAAATATGGACTAGAAATGAATATCAAAAAGACTAAAACTATGATCATAAACAAAGAAAATTCTCAAGACCTACAATTAAATATCACAGTTGAGGGAATACATCTAGAGACAGTCCAGAACTACAACTACCTGGGACATACTATAACCAATGAAGGAAGATGCACAACTGAAATAAACAAAAGAATAGGTATGGCAAAAAGTAATTTTAATGCCATGAAAAATATACTAACAACAAAACAAATATCAGCAGGGCTGAAACTAAGAATGGCAAAATGTTACATCTTCTCAATGTTCCTGTATGGTGCAGAAACATGGACATTAGACCAGAAAACAGAACAGAAAATTGAAGCCTTTGAAATGTGGATTTATAGAAGAATAGGTAGAATTGGATGGAAAGAAAAGATAACAAACGATGAAGTTTTGAAACAACTGAAAATAAAAGAGAACTACTAAATACAATTAAGACAAGACAAATGAAATTTTTGGGGCATGAAGACACAGCAGCCTACTAAAAGTATTATTAGAAGGAAAAATACAAGGTAAAAGAGGCAGAGGAAGACCAAGACTAACATGGATGAGTAACATCAAAAGATGGACAAGTCAATCTATGACAGCCTGCACCATCAAAGCAAGAAACAGAGTAGAATCGCGATCCATGGTAGCCAACCTTCGTTGCGGAGAAGACACTCGATGATGATGATGAACTACATTGGGATAATATGCTGGATAACATTTGTCCATGTCCCTAGACATGCGGGAGTACGGGAAATGAAAGAGCGGACAGGTTGGCTAGCTGGGCTGTCGTTCAGGACGGTCAACCAATGGATCAGGCGGACATCATCAATGCCCTCCGAGATGTGGGAAGAGCACAGTACTTCGACAAACACAAATCCACGTCACTTCTTCGGATGATAGAGATGGGAGTTAAGATAGGCACATGTTCAGAGTGCAATGATGATGACCTGCAATAACTCAATATGCTAGATTGTCAAGAAAGGTAATAAAGTAAAAAATTGTGACTTTCCTGAGGCCAATTTAGTCAGCCACTGACTGAACTAGAATTTGGCGGGCGGAGTGACCAACTATATATCTCACTGACCAGGCAGTCAGGTGAGTAATAAAAGGGAAGGGTTTCAAAAATATGGGGAGGTGGGTACAAGATACGTATAAACTGTGTATATCTAACTATGGGCATGCACACCGAACATATATGCAAAAAAGTATGTAATAAAGAGGTCCCTCAAAGCCAATAACTTTGGCACCTGGTGACTTTTCAGACAATGTCAGTAGTATAGCAGGAAGGATTTGGATATCATTTGGCCGTAAATTAACAAAGATATATAGTGTGGTGCGCAGCGCACCACATGTACACGCGAGACAGGGAGAGTTAACCGTGACCTTTCGTGTCGGTGACCCTGGAAGTGACCTGTTTATGTTTGGTGTGCGCTGACTTTTGGAGTTCAGTGGCCGGGTGACCGCTTATCTCGTGGGGTGTCAAGTGGTCAGCGGGGCTTATCTCAAGTGGGTGAGCGGGGCTTATCTCAAGTGGGTGAGCGGGGTGTCTGTCGGCGTGACCTCCGCATTTTAAAAATTCCGAATTATTTTAAAAAAAAACTGTCTCCATCGTATTTCGAACACGGGTCTACGGCGTGCCAGGCCAGACACTTACCACTATGCTACAGGCGATCACAGAATTAGAGGCTGAATGAGACAGGTGAGTCGTGACGCTTTTGTTGGTGCTCGACAGCTATCTAGTAGTAGAGAAAGATTGACCCGCATTTAGGCGCTAAATTAACAAAGATATATAGGGCAGCGCGCGGCGCGCATAACGCGTGCGGCGCAGGGGGAGTTAACCGTGACATTTCGTGTCGGGATGCCCGGTGACCTCTCGTTGACCTCTCGGGTGACCTCTCGTGGTGGGGGCGGCGGTGGTGCTGCGAAGTGGTGACCTCCCGCGGTGGTATCATAACTTTCACATTCTTTCTTTGTATGGTCGCTCAAATGTCTTGACCAATATAACTTACTGAAGACAACTTTTAACGTGTATCTAACATTTTCTTTACAACTACAGGTAACAACTTAGTCCGTTACACATGTCTTGCTATAGACAGGATCGCGTGCTAATGACTTTAACAGCTAAATGGTAGATGAATATTTAGGCTAACTTGAGAGTCGTGGCGATCTCTCGGCGCCATGGTCGGGGTGAGCTCTCGCAGTGGGGACCTGTTATGATCAAAGACCCTATGTCTCTGTGAAATTTCTCACTTGGGTAACTTAAGCTGGTCTAGCCGTCTAACAGAGAGACAGTAAATTAATGTACTTTTGATATTCTATTACTGTTGTGTTTTTTGTAGTGGTTGTAGTAATAGTAGTAGTAGTTAAAGTCGTTGTTGAAGTTGTACAACTAGTGTGACTTGTATTTTGTAGAGTTATAACAGACAAGTGGGGGCTATGCCTTTTTTTTCATGTATAGTAGAGAGATGGTAGAGTCTTATAGTTATTTTTATGCATGACAACTTTAATGTATCTATAAAATTTATTTTGAAATTAAAGGAAACATACAACTTACTCAGGGCTTGGCCAACTAACAGCAGCGGTCTTGCTAATATACTTAACCCGTGGAAACATCAGCATCATGAGACTTATTAATGTCCAAATTGACCACTTGTTCATAACACGGATACGACAGCGATGATGACTTTAACGGGTACGGAATCAAAGATCCCGTGGGTTTTGTTTTAGTCGATGACAACTTTTGAAATAGTAGCTGACAACTTTTGTATTAGCAGATGACAGCTTTCAATGACTGTTTGCATGCTATGTCATTGTAGCAGTCATGTATGTCATGTCGATGTAGTAGACACGTATGTCATGTCATTGTAACAGGCATGTCAATGTAACAGTCATTTCGTTGTAATAGTCATGTCGTTGTAACAGTCACGTATGTCATGTCGTTTTATCAGAGACGTATGGTATGTCGTTGTAACAAACATGTCGTTGTATCAGTCATGTCGATGTAGTAGACACGTATGTCATGTCATTGTAACAGTCATGTCAATGTAGTAGACACGTATGTCATGTCATTGTAACAGTCATGTCAATGTAACAGTCATTTCGTTGTAATAGTCATCTCGTTGTAACAGTCACGTATGTCATGTCGTTTTATCAGAGACGTATGGTATGTCGTTGTAACAGACACGTATGTCATGTCATTGTAACAGTCATGTCAATGTAGTAGACACGTATGTCATGTCATTGTAACAGGCATGTCAATGTAACAGTCATTTCGTTGTAATAGTCATCTCGTTGTAACAGTCACGTATGTCATGTCGTTTTATCAGAGACGTATCGTATGTCGTTGTAACAGACACGTATGTCATGTCGTTTTATCAAAGACGTATGGTATGTCGTTGTATCAGTCATGTCGTTGTATCAGTCATGTCGTTTTATCAGAGACGTATGATATGTCGTTGTAACAGACATGTCGTTGTATCAGTCATGTCGATGTAGTAGACACGTATGTCATGTCATTGTAACAGTCATGTCAATGTAACAGTCATGTCAATGTAACAGTCATTTCGTTGTAATAGTCATCTCGTTGTAACAGTCACGTATGTCATGTCGTTTTATCACAGACGTATGGTATGTCGTTGTAGTAGACACGTATGTCATGCTATTGTAACAGGCATGTCAATGTAGTAGACACGTATGTCATGTCATTGTAACAGTCATGTCAATGTAACAGTCATCTCGTTGTAACAGTCACGTATGTCATGTCGTTTTATCAGAGACGTATGGTATGTCGTTGTAACAGACACGTATGTCATGTCGTTTTATCAGAGACGTATGGTATGTCGTTGTATCAGTCATGTCAATGTAACAGTCATTTCGTTGTAATAGTCATCTCGTTGTAACAGACACGTATGCCATGTCGTTGTAACAGACACGTATGGTATGTCGTTGTAGCAGACATGTCGTTGTATCAGGCATGTCGATGTAGTAGACACGTATGTCATGTCATTGTAACAGTCATGTCAATGTAACAGGCATGTCAATGTAACAGTCATTTCGTTGTAATAGTCATCTCGTTGTAACAGTCACGTATGTCATGTCGTTTTATCAGAGACGTATGGTATGTCGTTGTAACAGACTTGTCGTTGTATCAGTCATGTCGATGTACTAGACACGTATGTCATGTCATTGTAACAGTCATGTCAATGTAACAGTCATCTCGTTGTAACAGTCACGTATGTCATGTCGTTTTATCAGAAACGAATGGTATGTCGTTGTAACAGACACGTATGTCATGTCGTTTTATCAGAGACGTATGGTATGTCGTTGTATCAGTCATGTCAATGTAACAGTCATTTCGTTGTAATAGTCATCTCGTTGTAACAGACACGTATGTCATGTCGTTGTAACAGACACGTATGGTATGTCGTTGTAACAGACATGTCGTTGTATCAGTCATGTCGATGTAGTAGACACGTATGTCATGTCATTGTAACAGTCATTTCGTTGTAATAGTCATATCGTTGTAACAGACACGTATGTCATGTCGTTGTAACAGACACGTATGGTATGTCGATGTAACAGACAGGTCGTTGTATCAGTCATGTCGATGTAGTAGACACGTATGTCATGTCATTGTAACAGTCATGTCAATGTAACAGTCATTTCGTTGTAATAGTCATCTTGTTGTAACAGTCACGTATGTCATGTCGTTTTATCAGAGACGAATGGTATGTCGTTGTAACAGACATGTCGTTGTATCAGTCATGTCGATGTAGTAGACACGTATGTCATGTCATTGTAACAGTCATGTCAATGTAACAGGCATCTCGTTGTAACAGTCACGTATGTCATGTCGTTTTATCAGAGACGTATGGTATGTCGTTGTAACAGACATGTCGTTGTATCAGTCATGTCGATGTAGTAGACACGTATGTCAATCCATTGTAACAGTCATGTCAATGTAACAGTCATGTCAATGTAACAATCATTTCGTTGTAATAGTCATCTCGTTGTAACAGACACGTATGTCATGTCGTTGTAACAGACACGTATGGTATGTCGTTGTAACAGACATGTCGTTGTATCAGTCATGTCGATGTAGTAGACACGTATGTCATGTCATTGTAACAGTCATGTCAATGTAGTAGACACGTATGTCATGTCATTGTAACAGGCATGTCAATGTAACAGTCATTTCGTTGTAATAGTCAGCTCGTTGTAACAGACACGCATGTCATGTCGTTGTAAAAAACACGTATGTCATGTTGTTTTATCAGAGACGTATGGTATGTCGTTGTATCAGGCATGTCGTTGTAACAGACACGTATGTCATGTCGTCTCTAGAGTAAATCGAATAACACTTGAGGTTTCTTCTGGTGAACATATGTGTCCATTGTGTTCAAAGAAGTTTAAATGGTGCGGTGATTTGTTGGCGCGCCCTCGACAACCTACATACAATCATCATGACACACCAGAAAATCTACCTACAACTATCATGTCACACTGGACAACATACATATAACCATCATGCGACACTAGACAAAATTGTAAATTAATAATGATAAAATAATTCGGAATTTTTAAAATGCGGAGCGCCGAGGTCACGCCGACAGACACCCCGCTCACCCACTTGAGATAAGCCCCGCTCACCCACTTGAGATAAGCCCCGCTGACCACTTGACACCCCACGAGATAAGCGGTCACCCGGCCACTGAACTCCAAAAGTCAGCGCACACCAAACATAAACAGGTCACTTCCAGGGTCACCGACACGAAAGGTCACGGTTAACTCTCCCTGTCTCGCGTGTACATGTGGTGCGCTGCGCACCACACTATATATCTTTGTTAATTTACGGCCAAATGATATCCAAATCCTACCTGCTATACTACTAATGTCAGAGAATTTCAAAACATGCTGAGTTATGGAAAACATCAGGCTACAGAAAAAGAGGAAAACCTAGAGAAATACTGAAAAGAACACATATAAGAGAAACATAGTTTGTAGCCATAGACTTATTGGAAAAGATCGAACATGTCTCCAAGAATAGAGAATGATGGCAAGAAACACTACAAGCCCTATGGGACGTCGAGCGGGGCTGAAAGGTTCAAGATTGGCCTCGTTCTCTGAATGTCACCTGGTAGTCCCGTATCAACAAGTGACATCACTTTCTGTGAACTCTGTGGCTGATAGGAATGTGGGACGTCGTTGGGTTTCTACTCCTTGAACCTCAAGTTTAATTTCTTTTAATGATTGTTGTTCAGCAGACCCGCTGCTGGTAATATATGTTTGTTCTTTCATACACATTACATTTCACTCGATTCTTCACGCTTGCTCTCACTGAATCACCTCAAAGTTGACAACCTCAAAACCATAAAATAATTCATTCAATAATATAATATATTTATATATTATATGTATGTATAATAATAATAATACATCACTTCGAATAATTTTATTAATTAATAATTATAAGTTGAAATTTGAATCCGCGGCACATGTCTCGTGTTATGTACATAATGTAACATATGATTGGAATAGCCAAATAATTGATTTTGCCAATATGGCGTGCTGTTCTGCCACTCAAATGCAAACAATCAACAGATGTCTCCCTGTCTGTGGCGCGCAATTCCAATACTCTCAAAATTCAAATGCTCTCTCAGCTCCGCCCACTGTTTCCCGTGATAAAGAATATTACTGGTGTCCGATTTTGTTTTGAACCTTCGTCACTAAAAATTCACCCTAAATGATTCAAATTGTCAACTGTTTCTTGATCTTGTCCATTTACTTTGATTTTTACAACACGTGGATTCACGTCAGAGGAAATAAAATGTTGATATTATTGAGTTATTTGCGGGTCATCATCATTGTACTCCGAACATGTCCATAGGTGCTCAGATCCCCTCCTCAGCAATTCCCTCAGTGTCCAGCGACTGACGACTCCAGTTCTATGTTGGTTGATAAGTCTTCTTACACGACCACTAAGTTTCTCATTTCTGGCCTGTGCCCATCTTAACTCCCATTTCCATCATCCGAAGAAGTGACGTTGATCTGTGTTTGTCGAAGTCCTGTGCTCTTCCCACATCTCGGAGGGCATTGATGATGTCCGACCGATCCATCGGTTGCCCGTCCTCAACGACAGCGCAGCTAGCCAACCTGTCCGCTCTCTCATTTCCCCGTACTCCCGCATGTCCAGGGACATAGACAAAGGTGACCTTACGTATTTTGGATTTCTGCAACGACTCTACCCATTGCATGCGTACAAAGCCCGCCTCCACATTTTTTATCATGCTAATCGAATCACTCAGTATACATGCGTGGGTGTAGTCTTGTGACTCTAACCATTTGAATGCCTTGGTCACTGCCATCACCTCCATTGTCATGCTACTCGTGGTCATGGCGTATGCACCACTGTCTTCCTTGGCTATTCTGCCTGCCGAGCGTGCTGTAAATGCCCATGCACTTTTTTCGTGTCGTCTTACAGATCCGTCTGTATAGATGACTGCAACTTTCTCATCGGTGTTATCGCAGATGAGACCGTTGACCTCAGCATTAACCACGACCGGGTTCTGTTCCCGACTTTTCCTATCGAGTGTGACAATACATGAGAAAGTCCCCTTGAATGACGTAGGCACCGGTATCCACTCCTCACCAACGCTGATATTAACTGTTTGGCTTTATTCTGGCTTTTCTGAAGCCGTGATTGACCTTGTTTTCTGATTGTCACCTGGTAGTCCCGTTAATTACGTCACTTCCTGTAATAAGGCCGACAACAAGCTGCTGCTACATACAGCCACTGTGTTTAAGGAAATTAAGGCAGGTCATAGGACGAGATTGGTGAGTACTTAATGTTGATGGCTCATGAAATAATAATAATTGATGAGATGGATGTGTCGCTGTGTGTGTACCAGGTCATACTCATAAGGCATAGGACGAGGTTGGTGAGTACTTAATCTTGCTGGCTCATGAAATAATTGAAACGTGTCGCTGTGTGTACCAGGCCTTGAGTTAGGACGAGATTAGTGAGAATCTTGCTGGCTCATGAAATAATTGAAATCTCACAAAAGATTCAGAATGAAATTCTTAAAAATCATAAATGAGTCAATGTCAACCATCCATGGCGCGGAAATTTACGAGTTTTAGTTTAGTTAGCAGTGTCCCAACCGAGTAAACCCTAAGCCTAAACCTAACACAGGGGTCTTCTAATGATTATGATAGATTGATTTGAGAACGACTGAAGAAAGTTCAAGAGGATGTTTGTTTGAGCAGAAATAATTTGGGACACTGAACTAGACCTTTACCCATATTTTTACAAGATATCTATTCTTCTTCTTCTTTCCTTCCTCATCTGCCTTTCAGCGTCGAGGCCGAGGGGCAATATAATTAAATTTGTGGCCTTTTTTGCCTTTTGCTCTTTTGTTCGCCTCTGCTGCTATGTTTCCTATTGCTTCTAATATATTCCATCGACCCATCTTTTTCGTGGTCGACCCTTGGGTCTCGTGTTCTCACAACGTTTGTTGAAGGCTCGTTGTGTTTTGATCTGTCTGCCTTGTCACGTAGCCAAACCATTTTATCTGTTGTTTCCTTATATATTCTATGGCGGGGGCTATTCCTAGCTTTTTTCTCCATTCTTCATTTCTGTTCCTATCTCTCAGACTGTTTCCTGTCATTCGTCTAACAATTTTCATCTCTGTAGAGGTTATTTTTCTTATTGTTCTTGCATCTAAGGTCCAGGTCTGGCATTGGTAGCACAACGTTGGGATAAAGACTGTGTTGTATAGTGCTTATTTTGCCTCCAGAGTTATTTCCTTGTTGGACAATAGTGGTGATAACTGTCCAATGATTTGAAAAGCTTTGTTGCATCTTGATTCTATCTCTGCTGTTTGAGAATTATCGTTTGTCGTTATACTTCCTAGGTATTAGTATTTGAATTCATCTACTTGTTTTAGTTATCTGCCTTCTATAGTTATGTTGATGTTCTGTTTATTTTTGGCGACATTCATGACTTCTGTTTTGTTGATGTTGATTTTCATGTTGTATTTTGTGCCTGAGCTGTTGAGTTTGTTTAAGTGTTCTTGTAGGTCTTCTATTGTTTTATGTATTATTGCCGGATCGTCTGCAAATAAAAGCTCGTTGATCTCCTCTATCTCTGATGGGTTGGCTAGCTTGCATATATGGTCCATGTATGTAATAAAATAAACAGTAGGGGGGATAGTACGCAAACCTGTCTTACGCCTGATTTAACTTTGAAGTGATCTGTTTAGCAAGATATTATAGATAGCAAAATATGCTTAAGCCCAATGAGGTGTAATGGCATGGGTTGGATCAAGATGCAGATTGCCTCTTGACTGTCTTCCGGAGTTTACTGTTGTTGCCATGCTGTAATGAATATTCTGTGCAGCTATGTAACTCCTGTTTCTCGTGCTGCTGCTGCTATTATTTCTGCTGATATGTTGTCTAACTCCAGTCCTTTATTTCTTGGTGCTGACTTCTGTAAGTTGTGTCATTCCACTTGTACTAGGTATACAATTACAATTCTCAATGTTTGAAGAATATGTTGGTGATTAAGAAAAACATTTTGATATGAACATAAAATAGGCCAGCTAACTTCAGTTCTCTGCCAGTTTTTAAGTGAGATAAATGTATTTTTTCCAGAGGAATGTAAGAATATGATTGGTGTGGTGCTGACAATAATATATACTTTTTACAAAATATTCACATGGTCAAGAAAAATATGGACATTGAGACAGTCCCTTTCATGCCAAGCAGTGGAACACCACATGAAACTTCAGGACATTTTTGGTAGATGGTTGCTTTTCCTCTTAGATCCCTAATTGTTTGTCCAGACTGGTTAGATTTGGGGCCTACCCCAACTTACAACTAGGTTGATTAGGATCTCAACTATTTGTTGTTCTTTGAACCTGATACAAATGGTCAGCTATGAGTCCCTATTCACTTTCAGCCCAAGTGTTGTTGGGTATTGTAGGTCTGAAAAATCAGTTATAAATTTAGAAGTAAATAAATAACTGCATTAAGTTAATGAAAGACTAGAAATGTTAGACATTATAGTGAAAGAAAGCAAAAATAAGGGACTCAGCCTTAATACTAATAGCAAAAAGACAGAAGCAATGGTAACAACAAAGAAAAGACATCGTCTCAGTGCAAAATAAAGACAAGTGGAACAATATTAAAACAGGTATATGAATTTAAAATATCTGGGAACAAAGGTAACCTCCGATGGTAGTTGTACAACAGAGGTGAGATGCAGAATGGCTCAGACAAAAACAGCTTTCCAAAAAAATGAGGAATATACTCATCATCATCATCGAGTGCCTTCTCCGCAACGAAGGTTGACTACCATGGATCACCATTCTACTCTGATTCTTGCTTTGATGGTGCAGGCTGTCATAGATTGATTTGTCCATCTTTTGATGTTACTCGTCCATGTTAGTCTTGGTCTGCCTCTGCCTCTTTTACCTTGTATTTTCCCTTCCAATATTACTTTTAGTAGGCTGTTGTGTCTTTTAACATGCCCCACAAATTTCATTTGTCTTGTTTTAATTGTATTTAGTAGTTCTCTTTTTATTTTCAGTTGTTTTAAAACTTCATCGTTTGTTATCTTTTCTTTCCATCCAATTCTACCTATTCTTCTATAAATCCCCATTTCAAATGCTCCAATTTTCTGTTCTGTTTTCTTGTCTAATGTCCATGTTTCTCTGCACCATACAGGAATATTGAAAAGATGTAACATTTTGCCATTCTTAGTTTCAGCCCTGCTATTTTATTTTGTTGTTAGTATATTTTTTCATATTTGGGTTTGATTTTGGATTTGGTTTCAAATTGGGCTTGAGGTCAATCATGAAAAGACTAAAGTCATGAAAAGTTTAATTCCAACAAGTGACAAATATACATGGAAAACAAACCAGTAGAAGAGATCGATCACTTCATCTATCTTGGAAGTCACATTGATCGAGAAGGGGATACGAGCAAAGAAATTAGAATCAGACTGGCTAAAGCAGCAATGTCTTTCAGAAGCCTTGAAAAGTTGTGGAAATCAAAACTCATTAGCACAAACACAAAACTTAGGCTATTCAAATCAAATGTACTATCAACCCTTACGTATGCGTGTGAAAGCTGGAAAACAACAAGAGATATAGAAACAAAGTTGAACGCATTCGAAAATAAATGTCTAAGGAAAATACTTGGTATAGAATGGAACGAATTCAAAACAAACGAGGAAATTAGAGAAATCGCCAATCAACCACTAATATCTTCAGTAATAAAGAAAAGACGATGGTCATACGTTGGACATGTGATGAGAAGAGATAATAATCGAATAGCAAAGCAAGCCCTCATATGGGAAACAACAGGTAAAAGAAAAAGAGGAAGACCCAGGGAGACACTGAGAAGAACATTGATGAGAGAGGCAAGAGCAGCAGGAATCGGCTCCCTCAATGAGATAGAACTGCTTGCACAGAACAGAGACAGATGGCGAGATTTGATAAAATATCTTTAAAAGAAAACTGCTAGAACAAAAATTCATATAGGTGAAGGTGTATCTTGGTCTACGCCCTATGGGCCGGTTACGGCTCGAAAGGTCAATAGATAGATAGATATTTTTCATGGCATTAAAATTACTTTTTACCATACCTATTCTTTTGTTTATTTCAATTTTACATTTTCCATCATTGGTTATAGTATGTCCCAGGTAGTTGTAGCTCTGGACTGTCTCCAAATGTATTCCCTTAACTGTGATATTTAATTGTAGGTCTTGAGAATTTTCTTTGTTTATGATCATAGTTTTAGTCTTTTTGATATTCATTTCTAGTCCACATTTTTTGCTTGTTATGTTTATCACATTAAGCAATTAATGTAGGTCTTTAGGATTTTGTGCTAGTAGAACTGTATCATCAGCATATCTTAGGTTATTGATTATCTTTCCATTAATGTTTAGGCCTGGCATCTCTGAGATGTTTTTAAGATTTGCTCAGTGTATAGATTGAACAAGCTTGGTGATAGGATGCATCCTTGTCTTACTCCTCTTTTTATGTACATGGGTGTAGAGTTCTCCTTGTTATACTTTATTATTGCTGTTTGCTCCCAGTACAAATTACATATTAGTCGTATGTCTGTGCCGTCTAGATTTATATCCTTTAGGCAGTCTATAAGTTGGTTATGGTGTATTCTACCGAAAGCTTTGGTGTAGTCTATAAAGCAGGCATATATTGGTTTGTTTACTTCTGTGTACCTTTTCAATCAATGTTCTCATGCAGAATATGGCTTCTTTTGTCCCATTGTTTTTCCTGAATCCAAATTGTTGCTCATCTAATTCAGTATTGATTTTATTCTGAATCCTTCCCTGTATAACTTTTAGTAAAATTTTTGTTATCTGGCTCATTAGGCTTATTGTTCTGAAGTCACTGTATTCAACTGCACCATTCTTTTAGGCAATGCATTGAAAGTTGATGTTTTTAGATCACTTGCTATGTATCCTGTATGGTATATGTCATTGCATATGTATGTGATCACTTCGATGCCAAACTCTTCTAGAGCCCATATCACCTCTATCTGTATATTGTCAGGTCCTGCTGCCTTTCCCTTTTTCATTGTTTTTATAGCTTTTTCTACTTCAGATTTCAGGATTTTATAGTTGTATGTACTATAAAAGTTAGTTGTCTGGCTTTTTGTCCCTTTCGTCATGAAATAATTCTGTTATATATTCTTGCCATCTGTCTATTATATCTTTGTTGTCTGTTAGCATTCTTCCCTCTTTGTTTGTAATTCATCCGTTTCCTGCAGCTTTTTTGTCTTTATTAGTCATTCCCTTTATTTATGTGTGCATCTCTCTTAAGTTTTGTTTACTTTCCATAGTTTTGACTTCTAGACATCTTTGGTTGAGCCAGTCTTCTTTTGTTTTTTTTTGCACATTCTTCGTATTTCATTGTCTATAGCCTTGTATCTGGCAGTGTTTTTCGCTTGTCTTCTATCTTCCATTTTTTCTAAGATTTTGTCAGTCATTCATTTTTGTTTTTTGTTACTTTCCTTTTTGGACAAGGTGTTGCAGGATTCTTGTATGCTGATTTTTATGCATTGCCATTTTGTTGTGACTTTTTCCTCAGGATTTTCTCTTCTGTACTGCTCAATCCCCTCTTCTAGCAGCTTCTGATATGTGTTCTTTACTTGTACAGTATAAGTTTCTTTTACATCTTTCTGGTTTAACGCTGTTATATCTATTGGTGTTGCTGAATTAGTTTTTTGTTTGTTTCTCTTTAATTTGATTTTCATTTTTATCATTACAGGATTGTGGTCTGCTTGCTTGCTTGCGTTCGCCCGATGACTAGAGTATTCGTAGACTGTAGAATTCCTCTTTGTCATCAGTCCTTAAAAGGACGTTAAGTGGGCGTGTATACGTTGTGTTGTGGTTTGCAGTATAACTGTTATATTTGCGCCTTTCGGCCCAACACATCCGACTTCAGCACGCAGGATTGTGGTCTGAATTAATATCTGCTCCTGGGTAGGTTTTGTACTTCTTGACACTGTTCCTGAATCTGTCTTTTATCATTATGTGATCTATTTGATTCCTGTTCCTGTCTCCAGGGCTTTTCCATGTGTATAATTTTCTTTTCTCTTGCTCAAAGAAGGTGTTGCATATTATCAGTCTGTTTTCTTCACAAAATTGTATTAATCTTTCTCCTCTGTTATTCCTTTTTCCTAGACCATGATTTCCTATAATGGTCTTATATTTACATTTTTCTACTTTAGCGTTCATATCACCCATTATAATCAAGATGTCTGATGATTTCACTTGCTTCATAACTGTGTTTAGATGTTTGTTCGTCTGTATAGTCTTGAGTAGGTGCGTATGTCTGTATTATTGCTATGTTGAATGGTTTTACCTTCATTTTTAATAGTGTAATCTTTTCATTGTATGTCCAGTGGGTATTTATATATTTTTGTAGCTCTCGTTTTATTAGAATGCCTACTCCTCTTTGATGTTATTTTGTGTTACCTGAATATATAAATATATTTATCGTCATGTATGTATCCACTTTCCTTCCATCTTGTTTCTGATATGCCTAAGATATCTATGTTTAATCACTCTGCTTCTACCATTAGATTTTCTAATTTACCTTGTTAGTATACGGTCCTAACATTCCATGTAGCTATTTTTAATTTATATTGTTTTAATATTATATATATAACATATAATATTATATTATAATTGTTTTAATTTTTAAAAACAATAGTTAAAATTTCTCTCCATGGCTTTCTTTGGAGTGTTATGTGATGAGGCTCCAATCTCTTTCATGGTGGTCTGCCATATTCGTCTTATGACACTATTTTTGACAATAGAAACAAAAAAAAGAGTTCTTAAATGTTATGTAGAACCAGTTTTAACATATGGATGTGAATCATGGACAATGGGACAACAGACAAGAAAATCACTGGAGGCTGTAGAAATGTGGATTTACAGAAGAATGTTGAGAATACCAGGGACAGTTAACTCTTTCAGGACCAAAACAGGAAACAGGAATTTTCAGATTTGGACCAGAAAACTCAACTTTTTTTCCTGTTTCCAGAAATTTTACCATATACCTTTTTCATTTGACTACTTCACACAATAATTGAGATAAATGTGGCATGTGTTATATATCACTGGAAAGGGAAATGGATACAGAAAATGAAAATAGCAATATATTTCTGATATGTCATTATTTAAAGGAATAGTTATATTAAAAAAATAATATTCAAGGTAGATAATTTTAAATTGAAAATATTGTATTTCACTTACCAATTTCCATCCAGACATGTGTTGCTATCCATTTGTCTTGAAATATTACACAACATAATCCAAATTCCTCGAAAATACAGTTTATTTGATGAATTTATGTCCACAAATAACAAAATTATGCACATTTTTATAAATGATCCCAGAATAAAAAATTTTCAAATTTTTTACATCACAACAATATTATTTACAAGTCAAGTTTATTATTTTTATTGACACATATGTACTTATTGTGTGTGATATTCCCTAAAGCATGTTTTAGCGCACAGATGTGGCTTATCCGGACAACCTGTACAATAATAGCTGCTTCGTTTTCTTACTTTCCGCTGCTCCGAAAAATGAACACGCTGCAGGTCTTTCCCATCAAAATCAATGAGATGGATGGCACCCTGATATCTCTGCGGCTTCATGTTCCATTTTTTCCCCGACTTGGATAAATCAACTTGAAGAAGGTTGTTAGGAATAGGTGTCTCTGCTCCTACTATGCTACACAAATCATAATAAGCAGCTCCTTGAAATCTGAAGGCATAGGCTTTTCAGTGTTAGGGCGGCTCAAGTTATATAAAATATGAGCATTGAGTTGTGTGATCTCAATTATCCACATAAATATTTTCTTCCACCACTTGACTGTCTTCCTTGTGTGGTTCCCATAATATGAGATCATCTGATCTACTCTGTCACATCCATTCATTGAGTGGTTGTAGCTATTGATGGGTGATGGCTTCCTGACTTGACTCCTACCTTCATTTCTGACCTCATATGTGACACTTCCATGTGTTGTCACCAATTGGCAGGGCTTTTTGGATTTTTTATCCCTCCAGCTGACACACATAACTTGCTCCTCATAATTGATGAACCTCTTTGCCTCATTCACTGATATTTTTTTTATTTTGACTTCTGCTGGAAATCCGTGTCTGTTGGAATTTAGCGTTCCAGTGTAGTTGTGATTTTTCTGCCGCAGAAATTGAACAAGTGACAGGGAAGTATAATACTGGTCAGCAAACAAATGATGATGATCTGTGATGCCTTCCAGTAACTTGTCGAAAACTTTGACATCATGTGATGAATGTGGGTCTGTAAGCTGTGTCCGTATCAAAATATACCAGGAGGTTGAAAATGTATCCGGTGATTGAGCCGCAAAGTCCGTATGATTTGATATGATATTTTTTTGGCTTACTGGCATTGTACTGCTTGTACTTAAATCTTCCCTTGTAGCCTATAACCATCTCATCGATGCAGATATTTTCAAACGGATAAAACGCTTCTTGAAATTTTTCGATCAATGAATTTATGACCGGCTCAATTTTACATTTTCCAGATGCATCAGGACCAGCCGCATGAAGCATAGATTGATAAATGAGTAAAAATCTTGTCCGACTAAACATGCACCTAAACCAAGGACTACTTTTAAATGATTGAATGTACCAGTAATCCTTTATAGAATTTGTTGCATTCATTCCCATGGCAATCAGGACTGCCAGAAACTGAAGAAAAGTATTACGGTCCAGCGGTGTCCATTTAGTCAAACTTGAATACCTGCGTACAGGAGTACTCAATTCCATTTTTTGCTGAGCATAATTGTTGATATTTTGAATCAGACTGTCAACAATTGTGTCAGTCAACAGGCTCAGAAAATACTTTGAAGGTGAAGCATTTTCTGGAAGATCTAACTTACATCCAGAATTTATATTTTGGAAGCTAGATTTTCCTATGGTATCGCCATCTCTGGCTTCATGCCACCCATCAGCAGGCTTCCTAGCCACATCTGTCCTGTCAGCTTTGGCTGACAGAATAGTATCAGTTTCATCGTCAGAATCACTGCCATTAAATTCCTCTGAGTCACTGATAGTGCTGGACTGGAGGCATCGACCAGCTAAACCTAAACAAGAGAGTCTTGGTTTTTTACCACTCGACTTACCACTACGATTATCATGACTATCACCACAAAGACTAAAACTCTCGTCTGAATCTTCTGAATAGTCCATTTCTGATTCACCAAATAACAATGTTTCGAACATAGATCTCGCTTGTTCTGCACTATATCGTTTCGGGTGAGATGTACTGCAAGAACTACCAGCAGTAGGCGTGGCCAATGTTGTGATAGAAATTTCAGAAAAAAAACAATGAATATCAATGAATAATTTTTAAAGATACAAACGTCAACCCACGCCGTCGTAAGCGGAAAGATCAAGGAAAATAACTCTCACGACCAGAAATCAAGTATTGGTTGAAACAAAAATGAAATTCGGTGAAAATGAAACAAATATTCAGCTATATCCAAAATATCCGACATATCGGTGTTAACCAAAAGGATAATGCTGAGGACTCGGCGCTGGACCTGAAAGAGTTAAGAAGAGCAATGAAAACATTCTGAAAGAGACCAAATCAAAAGAGAGGTAATTTCCAATATTAGGAGGAAACGATCATCATTTTTTTATGCCATCTAATGAGAAGAGAACAGCTGAAATATATTGTAACAACTGGGAAAATTGAGTGACGAAGAGATAGTGGGAAGCAAAGCGAAAAGATACCAGACAGCTTAAGAGAATGGCTTGACAGAAGGTCAGCAACAGAAATGATAAATAACTGTCATGAAAGAAAGTTGGGGAGAGACATGATCACCTACGCCAGCAGACTTGCTACTTGATGATGATGATTACATCTCTCATTAACTTTATTATGACACTATTCCAGTATTAGTATTGTCATCTCTCATTAACTTTTTTATGACACTATTCCAGTATTAGTATTATCATCTCTCATTAACTTTATTATGACACTATTCCTGTATTAGTATTATCATCTCTCATTAACTTTATTATGACACTATTCCAGTATTAGTATTATCATCTCTCATTAACTTTATTATGACACTATTCCTGTATTATTATCATCTCTCATTAACTTTATTATCACACTATTCCAGTATTAATATTATCATCTCTCATTAACTTTATTATCACAATATTTCTGTATCAGTATTATCATCTCTCAATTAACTTTATTATCACACTATTTCTGTATTAGTATTATCATCTCTCAATTAACTTTATTATCTCACTATTCGTGTATTAGCATTATCATCTCTCATTAACTTTATTATCACACTATTCGTGTATTAGTATTTTCATCTCTCATTAACTTTATTGGTGAAAGCTGGTATGTGACAGCTTTCACCATTGCTAAGACATCCAAACACTTCTATAGCAGCTAAACAAACAAATGATAAATAGCATGTTCATACCAACTTTGTGCTATGAAAGTCAAATATGGACCCTTTCTAAATCACATTTAAGGAAGATCAATACATGTGAGATGCAATGTTTGAGAAAAGTAACAAACAACACAAGAAGAGATAGAACACCAAATGAAACCATAAGAAAAATAGTAGGAACAAAACCCTGCCAAGAATATATATAACAACAACTTAAATGGTTTGGCCACCTGGTCAGAATGAAACCTTATCAATCACCATCAAGGGTGTTCTTCTCAAGAATGCATGGAAAAAGACCCAGAGGAAGATGGATAGATGCAGTGACAGAGACATGTAACAACAAAGGAAAATCACTAATTCAGACAGTTCGAGCAGCTCAAGAACGACAAATGATATAAACCATGACACCTTTTAGGTATCAATGAAAAAAGAAAAGAAGAAGAAGATTAACTTTATTATGACACTATTCCAGCATTAGTATTATCATCTCTCATTAACTTTATTATGACACTATTCCAGCACTAGTATTATCCCGTATTAACTTTATTACGACACTATTCCAGCAGTAGTATTATCCCATATTAACTTTATTATGACACTATTCCAGCACTAGTATTATCCCATATTAACTTTATTATGGCACTATTCCAGTATTAGTATTAGTATTATCATCTTTCATTAACTTTATTATGACACTATTCCAGTATTAGTATTATCATCTCTCATTAACTTTATTATGACAATATTCCAGCATTAGTATTATCATATCTCATTAACTTTATTATCACACTATTCCAGCATTAGTATTATCATCTCACATTAACTTTATTATGACAATATTCCAGCATTAGTATTATCATCTCTCATTAACTTTATTATTATTATGACACTATTCCAGCATTAGTATTATCAACTTTATTGTGATACTTTTCCAATTTACTGAATATTAAACATCCACCATTTCTCTTTGACAGACAAAAAAAATGGATACAAAGAGTTACATTCCAATCTGGAATATAAAGCAGGAGCCAGATAATGAGGTGAGTTGGATCTATCCTTTTATTGTCCTTTCAAGCCAAGGATGGCACATAAGACAACACATTGAAAACTCTCCAAGTTTGATGATTCTTTGTTGTTGTTTGTCATATTTTATGCTGGACCTGTAGTTAGTCTCACCACATGTTTCTGTTCTGGGTGAGCTTCTCTGTCTTGACAGAGGAGCTGATATTGCCTCTCAAATTATATTCTACTCAGTGTTTCTCTTAGTCACATTTTCTACTTAGTGTTTCTCTATGTTGCAAATCTTTTCTTTTGCCCACTTTTTTCCCTTTGTTTTATGCTTGTCTTGTAAAATCTTCTCATCGCATGACTAACATATGACCACCTTCTTTTCTTGATTGTAGTTATTGTTAGATGCATGACCAATTCTCTTATTTCTGCTCTAGTCTTGAATTCATCCCATGGTATACAAAGTATTTTCCTGAGACAATGATCTGCATGTGTTGTTTTTTGGTTCATAATTTGTGTCTTCAGAGACTGTTGAAGTTAGGCAGATGTTGATCTTTTAAAAGTAACTTTCTGGCTTTATTTTATCTCAGAATTTCCTCTCCTCTCAATCTCATGACTCTGATCTTGCCAATACATTCACATTCCTACTACCAGGTTGTCTTTGGTCTTACTCACATTCACATTCCTACTACCAGGTTGTCTTTGGTCTTACTCACATTCACATTCCTACTACCAGGTTGTCTTTGGTCTTACTCACATTCACTTTCCTACTACCAGGTTGTCTTTGGTCTTCCTCACATTCACTTTACAACTACCAGGTTATCTTTGATTTTCCTCACATTCACTTTACAACTACCAGATTATCTTTGGTCTTCCTTCCAATCTCTTTCGAACTACTAGGTTGTCTTTGGTCTTCCTTTCATTCACTTTACAATGCCAGGTTGTCTTTGATCCCTGTTTCATTCACTTTCCAACCAAATTCCACCTCACTGCAGTACTTCTTGAGGTTTCAGAGTCCCCTCATTTTGGTGAAACTTCAACAAATTTAATTCACTATCATCAAAGTGTACATACTATTGCCATCATGTACATATTTAAATATTTTGTTGTTTATTTTCTGTTGTGACTTTAAAAAAAAAAAAACAATTTGACTAATTAAAAAAAAAATGTTCTTAAAAAAGTGTAGAAATTGAGATTTATATCAGATTGTCTTTATTTATAGGAGATACCTATCTATTAATTAATAGGCTCATTTTGTCAATAGTGAAAGATTTAAAAGTTCAAATGTTCATATTAAATATAACTATGTTCATTGTGTCCTTCATTGGTCTCATTACTCCAGCATTTGCTCTCACTAACATGAGTCCTTATTCTTTCATTCTCAGACTGCCAGAAATATGGAAACTCAGAATTGTATTCCAATGAAAAATGTGAAAGATGAACCAGAAAATAAAGTGAGTTGATAGTTTGGTATTAAAGACATGCAGTAACAGATGTACTTTATCAAATTGTGGAAGTATTTTGTTGTACAATGAGATTGGTAAGAGAAAGGGCAGCTGGTTCAAAAGTGTAAAATCACGGATGGCACTGGCTGGGGGGGGGGGGGGGCACTGTTCAACAGATGTGCCCACTTGGAGATATTGAACCTAGGAAAGAGTGGATATGGATGGTGCTGGCTGGGGGGACACTGTTCAACAGATGTGTCCACTTGGAGACATTGAACCTAGGAAAGAGTGGATATGGATGGTGCTGGCTGGGGGGACACTGTTCAACAGATGTGTCCACTTGGAGACATTGAACCTAGGAAAGAGTGGATATGGATGGTGCTGGCTGGGTGGGGACACTGTTCAACAGATGTGTCCACTTGGAGACATTGAATCTAGGGAATAGTGGATATGGATGCCAGTAGGGTGCTCTATGTCCTGTTTAGTTTATTTCACTTAGAAGTTTTCTCTCTTGTTTAGTTTATTTCACTTAGAAGTTTTCTCTCTTGTTTAGTTTATTTCACTTAGAAGTTTTCTCTCTTGTTTAGTTTATTTCACTTAGAAGTTTTCTCTCCTGTCTTTCAAAGTTGTTTATGTTGGTCTCATTCATATAAGTCTCTACTGCAAATTGTTGGATCTTTCCTTTAAAATTCTATCTTCTTTTGTCTTGAAATTTTTAGCGCAGCTTGTGAAAATATCAATCATGTAGGTGGTCAGATGTTGCCTGTGAAGAGAAAAGACAGCAAGAGATGTGCAAAGCATGCCCTCAGGTGGGAACCAAAGGGTAAAAGTAAAAGAAACCAACCTAAAGTAACATGAAAAAGAATACTGAGATGAGAGGCAACACTACCAAACATCAGCTCTTTTATTGAGATTGAGCAACTCATCCAGAGAAAAGATGTGTTGTGATTTACAATGTGTATTCTGTGTAAGGTCTTAAACTTGATAACAAATTTTATTTGACATTGAGAGTCTAAAATGTCTGCTTTATGTGCCATCTTCAGCATTAAAGGATGATAGTTAGTCACACAGACAGACAAGATAGACCTGATATCTGCTGTTTATCCTAAATTTGTTGGTTTGTATAGAGTCTCAAACATTGAACACCTTGTGTAGATCAACAAAACTTAAATCTTAATATCTAGTCTGAAACATTCAACACCTTATGTTGATCAACAAAACTTGAATCTTAATATCTAGAGTCTCAAACATTGAACACCTTTTGTAGGTCAGAAAAACTTAAATCTTAATAACATCTAGTCTTATACATTGAACACCTTGTGTAGGTCAGCAAAACTTAAATCTTAATATCTAGTCTTAGACATTGAACACCTTGTATAGATCAGCAATACTTAAATCTTAATATCTAGTCTTAGACATTGAACACCTTGTGTAGATCAACAAAACTTGAATCTTAATATCTAGTCTCAAACATTGAACACCTTGTGTAGATCAACAAAACTTGAATCTTAATATCTAGAGTCTCAAACATTCAACACCTTGTGTAGATCAACAAAACTTGAATCTTAATATCTAGAGTCTCAAACATTCAACACCTTTTTATGAGCTCTTGACAGCTCATCACACTTCTACAGTTGCCAGATTAACTGCTCATGACAGCTCCTCTCACTTCTACATTTGACAGTTTAACTGCTCTTGACAACTCCTCTCACTTCTACAGTTGACAGTTTAATTCCTCTGACAGCTCCTCTCATTTCTACAGTTGCCAGATTAAATGCTCTTGACAGCTCTTCTCACTTCTACAGTTGCCAGATTAAATGCTCTTCTCACTTCTACAGTTGCCAGATTAACTGCTCTTGAAAGCTCCTCTCACTTCTACAGTTGCCAGATTAAATGCTCTTGACAGCTCTTCTCACTTCTACAGTTTCCAGATTAACTGCTCTTGACATCTCCTCTCACTTCTACAGTTGACAGTTTGATTCCTCTGACAGCTCTTCTCACTTCTACAGTTACCAGATTAACTGCTCTTGACAGCTCTTCTCACTTCTACAGTTGCCAGATTAACTGCTCTTGAAAGCTCCTCTCACTTCTACAGTTTCCAGATTAACTGCTCTTGACAGCTCATATCACTTCTACAGTTACCAGATTAACTGCTCTTGACAGCTCCTCTCACTTCTACATTTGACAGTTTAACTGCTCTTGACAACTTCTCTCACTTCTACAGTTGACAGATTAACTGCTCTTGACAACTTCTCTCACTTCTATAGTTGACAGATTAACTGCTCTTGACAACTTCTCTCACTTCTATAGTTGACAGATTAACTGCTCTTGACAGATCATCTCACTTCTACAGTTGCCAGATTAACTGCTCTTGACAACTTCTCTCACTTCTATAGTTGACAGATTAACTGCTCTTGACAGATCATCTCACTTCTACAGTTGCCAGATTAACTGCTCTTGACAGCTCCTATCACTTCTACAGTCAGCTGTATAATGCCCTTTACCCTTGTCATTGTTGTAAGTTTCCAATGAACCAGTCTAATGCTCCCTTACCCTTGTCTTTATTGTTGTAAGTTTCCAATGAACTCTCAGGGTTCACAATTTTCACCTTCCATGAATTCATACACCATTCCTTTCTCACTCAAGAGAGATCACTCCAAAGACACTCTATCTTTCATGTGCGATAACTCACATTATTTCCCTTAATCACACTTGCACAGATCAACAAAAATTGCAGCAACCAATAATGTAAATATTGACATCATTTTTATATTTCTAGGCCACGGTGAAAGTAAAGATGGAAGCAAATATTCCATTCTTACAAGATTACATAACAAAACAACTTGCTGGTGATGTGAGTACATTTATTTATCTGTTTTCTATCTATTGACCTTTCGAGCCGTAACCGGCCCATAGGGCGTAGACCAAGATACACCTTCTCCTATATGAATTTTTGTTCTAGCAGTTTTCTTTTAAAGATATTTTATCAAATCTCGCCATCTGTCTCTGTTCTGTGCAAGCAGTTCTATCTCATTGAGGGAGCCGACTCCTGCTGCTCTTGCCTCTCTCATCAATGTTCTTCTCAATGTCTCCCTGGGTCTTCCTCTTTTTTTCTTTTACCTGTTGTTTCCTATATGAGGGCTTGCTTTGCTATTCGATTATTATCTCTTCTCATCACATGTCCAACGTATGACCATCGTCTTTTCTTTATTACTGAAGATATTAGTGGTTGATTGGCGATTTCTCTAATTTCCTCGTTTGTTTTGAATTCGTTTCACGCTATACCAAGTATTTTCCTTAGACATTTATTTTCGAATGCGTTCAACTTTGTTTCTATATCTCTTGTTGTTTTCCAGCTTTCACACGCATACATAAGGGTTGATAGTACATTTGATTTGAATAGCCTAAGTTTTGTGTTTGTGCTAATGAGTTTTGATTTCCACAACTTTTCAAGGCTTCTGAAAGACATTGCTGCTTTAGCTATTCTGATTCTAATTTCTTTGCTCGTATCCCCTTCTCGATCAATGTGACTTCCAAGATAGATAAAGTGATTGATCTCTTCTACTGGTTTGTTTTCCATGTATATTTTGTCACTTGTTGGAATTAAACTTTTCATGACTTTAGTCTTTTCATGATTGACCTCAAGCCCAATTTTGCTGGCTATTGATGATAGTTCATTTGTGTTTTCCTGCATCGTTTTTATCTGACTGCTGATGAGAATGCTGATTTCTTATTGGTTATATTTATTATGCTGATCTTAAATAAGTGTCAAACTTCTTCAAATGTGTTTGTTTCACTTGGCGAATGATTAACTCTTTCCGGACTATTATCCAACACCTCGGTTCTATAAAACTGAACATTTCCAACCACTCACTGAAACGTTGGTTATTTCGGGTGTAGCTGAATATTTGATTCGTGTTCACTGATTTTTATTTTTATTTCAACCAATACTTGATTTCCGGAAGTAGGAGAGTTCTCACTTTCACTTTCTGCTGATACCAGTGTGGTCTTAGTTTCGAACGTTGGAAACATTTAAATTTATATTCATTGTTTATTTCTCAAATTGTTGTCACATAATGGCCACGCCCACTGTTGATTTGAAAGTCTTATTGACAACACTTCTTGCAGTCGACCAAAACGACATAGGGCAGAACAAGCTAGTTCTTTATTCGAAACCTTGTTATTGAGTGATTCAGAAATAGAGTATTCATAGTATTTAGACTTGGACAATAATTTTGTTGTGATAATGGGTCGGAATATTAGTAAAAGTTATGATAAAAGGCAAGACGATCTGGCTTAGGTTTAGCTAGTGGATGCCATCTATTCCAGCACTATAAGTGTCTCAGAGTAATCGAGTGGTAGTGATTCTGATAACGAAACTGGTACTTAGGGACATATCACACAAAATAAGTCCAGTTGTGTAAATAAAAATAATAAACTTAACTTGTAAGTAATATTGTTCACATAAATTTATAATATTTTTCATTCTGGGATCATTTACAAAAATGTACATAATTTTGTTATTTGTAGACATAAATTAATCAAATTAACTGTATTTTTGAGGAATTTGGATTATGTTGTGTAATATTTAAAGACAAATGGATAGCAACACAAATAAACATGGAAAATGGTAAGTGAATTACAATATTTTCAATTAAAAATGATCTACCTTGAATATTTTATATTTTAAAAAATATTTTATTCCTTTAAATAATAACATATCATAAATATATTGCTATTTTCATTTTCTATATCCATTTCCCTTTCTGGTGATGTATAACACATGCCATATTTATCTAAATTATTGTGTGAAGTAGTCAAATGAAAAAGGTATATGGTAAAATTTCTGGAAACAGGAAAATTAACCTGGTCCAAATCTGAAAATTCCTGTTCTGTTCCTGAAAGGGTTAAGGAATTCTCTTACTCTTTGTTCAAAGGCTTTGTATGTTTCATTGTTTTTAAATTTATTCAATGTGATTACTTCTATTTTGTTTTTTGCATTCACCAGCTTTCATCTCTGGTGAAGTCCATAGAGACTAGGAGCTGAATTTTATTAAAATCCGTTTTTCCCTAACAGCCATGTGCACACGGGTCCCTCACCACACAGGCAGACAAACCTGTCTTCAGAAGTACTCATATTTTTTATGTCAAGTAATTGACATTTCAAGCAGGGCTTCGCTGCTGAGACTGGGGGTGGTTGTCCTAGAGAGAAATCACCAAAATTATCCCAACTGGTACAGCCGGGATTTGAACTCACAATCTCCTTGCCTCATGACCAACCAGTCCCCCATTACAATTAATTCTGGACAACAATCTAAGAGAACAACTCATGCTCTGCCAGAGATACATAAGATCTGTGATTCAATGGATTACATCTCACTGCAGTATTCCTGGAAATAATGAAGTAGACAGGTTGACAAAGGAATACTCCTGCTCAGGACTCATTTCTTTAACTGAAATAAACTAAGTCTCGATGATGCAAATGAAGCTCTAAAATGACACGAATGAAACTCTAAAATGACATATATGAAGCCCTTTCCCCAGACACACATTCTAATGTTTCTATCTTACATTCAGGGTTGCTGCCTTCGCAGCTTTCATTATCTGTTCCTGCCTTTTTGCTATAAAAAATATGTATTGGTTATGTAACGCCGCTGACATTGCAGTCTTTTGTTTCAGTACATCTCACAAATTTTCTAAAATAACAATTGCCATCCTTATAGCCCAGTGTTTATGACTGTCACTTTTACCGATACCGTGGTCACAAAAATATAGTTCAACCTCCAAGACAAATTTCACAAAATTGAAATTTTCAACAAATTATTACCTTCACTTCTACTCACAGAAATGGTAAAATTGTATTTCTGTATAAACAAATATAGTTGTTCAAGGTCAATAAGAGAGGTTAAATGTCATGAATTTGGTGGATCATAATATAAAGTATATAGTCATTGTGTTACTTTTCTGGGAGTGGTGGGCTAGACAAACATTCTGATCAGACTTTGTGGGAGGGAATTCTGTATTTGACATCATGGCTGCATAAAACTAAGGTAGAGGTTTAAAGAGCAAGTGTTCAGATGTGAAGGTGGTAAATTAAAACAAGTTGATACAAGTAACTTATGAGGAATCAAAGAGACTTGTCAGGAACAAATGGAATACATGTCACATGGACTACCAGGAAGATGATTCAGAGGAGGAATATGTTCTGGAATAGTTTCCATTGGTTGTTGCTACTTCCAATTCTTGCTGTCATTGTTTAACAGTTTATAGCCTGTATCAGCACTTATGTTTAGTACAGCTCATGGCCGTTCTCTTGTCTTTTCATTTTGTAAGTATGAAGTCAATCTGGCTTCTACACTCAAGGTTGTTCACCTTAAAAGGATGTTAAGCAGGCATGTTCTGCGTTGTTTTGTGGTTTACAGTATAACAGTTATATTTGTGCCTTTTGGCCCAACACATCCGACTTCAGCACGACATTTTTGAGTACCGGGTTGCCTTCCCTCTTCGATCCCTGCTCGCTTGGCCAGACTAGACAGGTTAGTCTGTTACTGGAGGCACTACGGAGAGGTGGAGCAGGGTCTGGATGGTTTTGGTTCACCGATCCTGGTGCAAGCCATCAGCTGTGGGTTGCTGACAACTTCCAGCTCTGGTGCTGGTAGGCGTGCATTCACCTTCAAATCATATTGGTTGTACTGTTCTAAATGTTTCTTGCCATTTATTTTTGTTTTGCTACAGGGGTCTTCAAAAGCTCCTAGTTATTCTTCAAGCTCTGTTCTATTGCTTCCAGGTCTTTCATTGAAGTTCACCTTGACAATTAAATTATCTTGATTGTTCACTTCTTTTTTTGGTATCACTGAAATCACTGTCAATTCTTCATTCCTTCCTTGTTATCAGTTTCATTGCAAGTGAGATATATTCAAATGCATGTTCTATGTATCTTTTTATCTTTAATGTGCACTGTAATTATTCTTTCTGATTGCTAGGCTACTTCTTCTATTTAACTTGCCATGTCAGGGTGTATAATGAACCCTACTAATATTTCTATCTCCTTAACTCCTTAATGTATAAAGGTACATTTTTGCCATGTCTGTTTTTGCACAACTCATCAGTCTGATATCTGCTGTTACTGTTTGCACAACTCATCAGTCTGATATCTGCTGTTACTGTTTGCACAACTCATCAGTCTGATATCTGCTGTTACTGTTTGCACAACTCATCAGTCTGATATCTGCTATTACTGTTTGCACAACTCATCAGTCTGATATCTGCTGTTACTGTTTGCACAACTCATCAGTCTGATATCTGCTGTTACTGTTTGCACAACTCATCAGTCTGATATCTGCTGTTACTGTTTGCACAACTCATCAGTCTGATATCTGCTGTTACTGTTTGCACAACTCATCAGTCTGATATCTGCTGTTACTGTTTGCACAACTCATCAGTCTGATATCTGCTGTTACTGTTTGCACAACTCATCAGTCTGATATCTACTGTTACTGTTTGCACAACTCATCAGTCTGATATCTGCTGTTACTGTTTGCACAACTCATCAGTCTGATATCTACTGTTACTGTTTGCACAACTCATCAGTCTGATATCTGCTGTTACTGTTTGCACAACTCATCAGTCTGATATCTGCTGTTACTGTTTGCACAACTCATCAGTCTGATATCTGCTGTTACTGTTTGCACAACTCATCAGTCTGATATCTGCTGTTACTGTTTGCACAACTCATCAGTCTGATATCTGCTGTTACTGTTTGCACAACTCATCAGTCTGATATCTGCTGTTACTGTTTGCACAACTCATCAGTCTGATATCTGCTGTTACTGTTTGCACAACTCATCAGTCTGATATCTGCTGTTACTGTTTGCACAACTCATCAGTCTGATATCTGCTGTTACTGTTTGCACAACTCATCAGTCTGATATCTGCTGTTACTGTTTGCACAACTCATCAGTCTGATATCTATTATTTCTACATTATTTGTTTACTCCATTTCTCCCACAATTTGCTTCCTCTCCTTAGATATCAAATGTGTTAATTGTCATCATTTTAATTGCAGTTCAGCCTTTTGATCCATTAACATTGCCAGGTCCTTTACATTAATGTCTGTCTCATTTACCCAGCTGTATATGCTTTTGTGCTCCCATAATTCTATTTTCTTTTTTTTCCTGTGATGTGTTCTAAATGTACAAACTATTTCTAGGGTCAGTCAGTAAAGACCGAATCAAAGAGAGAGGAAGAAATTGATGTGCCCACTGTTATTAAGATGGAGCAGACTAATTCTCCATCACTTTCATGTCCTGACAGTTTTCTGTGTAAGTTTTATCTCATTGACAACGGTCTGTTGTAGTGGATATAACTCTGACAATATAAAAAATAGTAGCTAGGGAAGGTGACTGTTCATTTGTTCTTTAAGGAAACTGGTCATGGTCAAAGTGAAGACCACATGATTGTGTAAAAGTCAGGTCTTGAACAAAGAGACCATGTGACCAAATTAGAGGGAAAGTAGTTATTGGTGTAAAGAGGAAACTGGATACATCAGTTAGAAGACCTGCAGCAGTCACCCAGGCAGATTGTGAGCCAAGTGAGAGAACTTTCTGCATGAAGTTAACTTCTAGAGTAGAATAGAATTAATGAGTAGAAAATGATGAAGTGTGTAGAACCCACAGGAGTTAACTGAAGTTGTTATGTTAGAGGAATAGTTGCCTTTGTTTACATTGGACTGTGAAGGGATTAGACAGCAGAATTATTAGAGCATTGCAATTAGAGGTTAGTAGAGATTGTGTATGACTTGATGGCACCTGGTCAATATCTTATATTATTTATGACTTAAATGTACCTGGTCAATATCATATATTGTGTATGACTTGATGGCACCTGGTCAATATCTTATATTATTTATGACTTAAATGTACCTGGTCAATATCATATATTGTGTATGACTTGATGGCACCTGGTCAATATCTTATATTATTTATGACTTATATGTACCTGGTCAGTATCATATATTGTGCATGACTTGATGGCACCTGGTCAATATCATATATTGTGTATGACTTGATGGCACCTGGTCAATATCATATATTGTGTATGACTTGATGGCACCTGGTCAATATCATATATTGTGTATGACTTGATGGCACCTGGTCAATATCATATATTGTGTATGACTTGATGGCACCTGGTCAATGTCATATATTATTTATGACTTAAATGTACCTGGTCAGTATCATATATTGTGTATGACTTCATGGCACCTGGTCAGTATTATATATTGTGCATGACTTTATGACACCTGTCAGTATTATATATTGTGTACAACTTTATGACACCTGGTCAGTATTATATATTGTGTACAACTTGATGGCAGTTGGTCAGTATGCAATAGTATAGTGACTAGAGTAGTTAAAACATAAAGTATAATAGGAAGTGAATAAAGAGCAAGTTGAAAGTAGAATTTCCAAAGCATGGAAAAGGTGGGAGTAGAAACAGTATGTGACCAGTAACATGTGAAGAATTAGGTCGACAACAAAATGTTATGCAGACTAGATCTGAGATTACTATCAGGGCCTAAAGTTCAAGATCAAGTTATCTGGAAACTTCGAAGGTTAAACAGAGTGTCAAGATGACATATTGTTTATGTAAATTCAAGACAAAGGTCAAATATAGTTCAACATCATGGATGTTGATTGGTTGCTTGTCGGCTATAAACGAAGGAGTTGATGTAAATGAGATCAGTGACATAAGCTTATTCACACATAGAAACAGGAGGAAGAAACCAGATCTAGAAAGAGTTTAGGTGACTATGATCTTATATAGTTACTTACCTAGACATAGATAAAGAAGTCTAAAGATGAATTAATAAATATTGGTGAAGGCCTAAGAATTAATTTAGTTAAAGACATTACTATAGTTTCAGTACTGCCGCTAATGGATCAAGTGCAGAGAGCAAAGTTATAGCAGTTGTAAATGTGCTGAAGAATTCATCTAGTTAAAGACACTACTATAGTTTCAGTACTGCCACTAATGGATCATGTACCAAGAAACAAAGTTAAAGCAGTTGTAAATATGCTGAAGAATTCATCTAGTTAAAGACACTACTATAGTTTCAGTACTGCCACTAATGGATCATGAACTGAGAAACAAAGTTAGAGCAGTTGTAAATATGCTGAAGAATTCATCTAGTTAAAGACACTACTATAGTTTCAGTACTGCCACTAATGGATCATGAACTGAGAAACAAAGTTAGAGCAGTTGTAAATGTGCTGAAGAATTCATCTAGTTAAAGACACTACTATAGTTTCAGCACTGCCACTAATGGATCATGAACTGAGAAACAAAGTTAGAGCAGTTGTAAATGTGCTGAAGAGTTCATCTAGTTAAAGACACTACTATAGTTTCAGTACTGCCACTAATGGATCATGAACTGAGAAACAAAGTTAGAGCATTTGTAAATATGCTGAAGAGTTCATCTAGTTAAAGACACTACTATAGTTTCAGTACTGCCGCTAATGGATCATGAACTGAGAAACAAAGTTAGAGCAGTTGTAAATATGCTGAGAGTTCATCTAGTTAAAGACACTACTATAGTTTAGGACAGCCGTTAATGGATCATGTTCTGAGAATTAAGTTCAACATAGTTGTGAATGTGCAGGAGAATCATTGGTGTGATATTGAATATGACCACTAATGTGTCAAATTCAAATGCTGAGAGACTAATGTAATAAACTGACTAAGCTTAAGTTGTGGTGTCTGTCATTGCAACTACAACTGTTGTGAAGTTCACTGTGATGCTGCCCAAGAATGACTAAGTTCCATTAAGTCATGTGAGTTGTTGAGATCTGATGAAGTTATTGTGCTCAATTATTGATGTTGAATGACACTAGCACAAGTATCATATATTGTATAAGTTATGTATATCTTCTGTCACTAAAGGAAGGAGGCTAGTCAATTTTGACTGGTCACACATTGACATTGACATACAGAACTTGATTAATCTCTTCGTTTTCAAGTACACTGATGTTGTGCAGAGGAGAAAGATTAATACAATTCTGTGAAGAAAATAGGCTGATAATATGTAACACCTACTTTGAGCAAGAAAAAAAGAAACTATTCACATGGAAAAGTCCTGGTGATAAGAAGAGGAATCAAGTAGATTACATAATGATAAAAAATGTGCAAAATGTGTTTCAAAAAAAAAGGTAAAAGAAGACTGACTCAGAAAGAGATGTCTAGAATCAACACTATGGAAAGTAGACAAGTTTTCAGAGGAATGCACACAGAAATAAAGAGAATAACTAATAAAAATAAAAGGCTACAGAAAGCGGATGCAGACAAAAAAGGAAAAAATCTAACAGACAATAAAGATATAATAGATAGATGGCAGGAATATATAACAGGCCTATTTCATGATCAAAGTGACTTGACTTGACTTGACTTAATCCTCTTGTTAGCCGTAAGCTATGAGCTCTTTACAGCTTAATGCCTCTCGTATGAAGGCGCAGGTCCTTCTCAGTTGAACATATGAAGAGTACAGCGTGTTATTGATGGTTGGAGGTAGTGGGAGTAACATGTTCCGTCGATTTTGTAAATGGGGACAGTGTAGTAGCAGGTGATCTACTGTCTCAGATTGTTGACGGCAGTGTAGTAGCAGGTGATCTACTGTCTCAGATTGTTGACGGCAGTGTAGTAGCAGGTGATCTACTGTCTCAGATTGTTGACGGCAGTGTAGTAGCAGGTGATCTACTGTCTCAGATTGTTGACGACAGTGTAGTAGCAGGTGATCTACTGTCTCAGATTGTAGATGGCAGTGTAGTAGCAGGTGGTCTACTGTCTCAGATTGTTGACGGCAGTGTAGTAGCAGGTGGTCTACTGTCTCAGATTGTTGACGGCAGTGTCTGCACACTGGATCATGTTGTGTTTTAATTCTGCTCAGGTGTTGATTGGTAGGAGCATGGCCTGTTCTCAGCTGGAATATCAGGCTCTGGTCCCTTCGCCTCAGCTCCCCCACAGGGTCGAGGGGGTCTGGTTTTGTTTGATATCTGTAGAGTAGGCGTCCAGTCTTGGCTGAAGCCCACATATTCAACCATTCCTCGTGGTAGTTGTTTCTCAAAATTTGCTTACATGTTTTGAGGCTAACTTGAACAGGAGGCTGTGGTAGAGATGCTCCCAGTTTAGTCAACCTATCCGCTCTCTCATTTACTGCAATGCCGATGTGACCAGGCATCCACTGTAGGGTTACAGCCACTCCATAGGCATTGGAGAGTTGGTTGGATACAGATCTTATATTGGAAACCTCGGATGTTAGTCCGCTTCCAATTGCTTCGAGTGCTGATTTAGAATCCGAGAAAATATAAATATCTTCCGGTGCGATGGTGTCACATTCAAAGTCTACAAATATCCTTCTGAGTGCTCTCTCTATAGCAATAATTTCTGCAGAGTAATTGGAGCAGTATTCTCCGCATGGGCGTAATTTTGGGGGTAGTCGTCTGGGTGAGAGTAGGGATACTTGATAACAGCACCGTAACCAGCATTTAGGGTGGCCTTGAATGCAGATCCATCAGTATAAACGTGGAAGATCAAAGTGACAAGAAACCAATAATAAATGTACATCAGGCTATAATATCTTCACATCTGAGGTGGAAAAAGCTATACAAACAATGAAAAAGGGAAAAGCAGATTTTGGCATTGAAGTGATTACAGACATATGCAACAACATATACCATACTGGGTACATACCAAATAAACTAAAAACATCAACTTTCATTGCATCACCTAAAGAGATCTGTGCAGTTGAATACAGTGACATTAGAGCAGTAAGTCTAATGAGCCATGTTACAAAAATCTTACTAAAGGTTATACAAGGAAGGATTCAGAATAAAATCAATACTGAAATAGATGAGCAGCAATTTGGATTTAGGAAAGATAGTGGGACAAAAGAAGCCATATTCTGCATGAGAATATTAATTGAAAATTACACGGAAGTAAACAAACCAAAATATGCCTGCTTCATAGACTACACCAAAAAATTTGGCAGAATACACCATAAACAACTTATAGAATGTCTGAAAGATATAATTCTAGATGACATGGACATTCGACTATGTAATTTATAATGAGTGCAAACAGCAATAATAAAATATAACAAAGAGAACTCTGCACCCATTGATATAAAAAAGAGGAGTAAGACAGGGGTGTATCTGGGCAGTAATATAGATAAAGAGGTTGAACAGAAATGATACCAAAATAAGGATATCAAAAGCAAGAGGAGCTTTTGTTGCTCTGGGAAACATATGGAGATCCAAAGAAATTAGGTTAATTACAAAAATAAAAATTGTCAACTCAAATGTTATGGCGGTCCTATTATATGGCTGTGAAACATGGAGAACAACAAAATTTATAATTATGAAGATACAGACTTTCATTAATGGATGCTCTTGCAGAATAAAAGGATGGAAATAGCAGGACAAAATCACTAACATAGAATTATGGAAATGTACCGGTCAAATACCAGTGGATAAAACGATACAGCGGAGATGATGGTACTAGATAGGACACACACTTTGTAAGCCAACTGAGAGTATTACACGGCACGCCCTTTTTTGGAATCCCCAGGGAAAAGACAAAGAGGAAGACCAAGGAATTCTTGGAGAAGACAGAAGCAGAGATGAAGACGATGGGGAAGACATAGAATGATCTTAAAAGAATGGCATAAGACAGAACGACTTAGAAGGTGTTGAAGACCTATGCTCCACTGGGTACTAAAAGGTAGAAGAAGAAAGAAGACAGGGATGCATCCTATCACCAAGCTTGTTTCACCATGTTTCTTGAGAATGTTGTGAGCCTGAACAAGTGATTTTCTTGAGAATGTTGCTAGCCTGAACAAGTGATTTTCTTGAGAATGTTGCTAGCCTGAACAAGTGATTTTCTTGAGAATGTTGCAAGCTTCCACAAGCAGTGTCTTAAGAATGTTCTGAACCTCCACAAGTGAGAGAATTTTGCGAGCCTCCACAATTGTTTCTTGAGAATGTTCTGAGCCTCCACAACTTGTTTTTTGAGAATGTTGCAAGTCTGGACAAGTGGTTTTCTTGAGAATGTTGTGAGCCTCCACAAGTTGTGTGAGCACTTTGTTTATGCCAGTCAGTAGGGCCCACTCTCCAATGTTTTTATTATGTCAGTTCATGCTGACAATTATTTCACACTGCCATCTTTGTCAGTCTGTATGTTAAAACCACTGCATTGATAATCCATTTCTTTGTTCAGATTGTGAGAAATGTCAGCAGAAATTTGAAGGAAGTTGCCCTGATCATGGACCTTTTGTCTATATTGATAATGCTGAGGTAAAGTACACAATTACAGCTAACAACATCTATAGTCATATATTGATATTAAGATATCAAAGCTACAATTTGCATGCACAACAGGGTCAGTCACTCATTTAAATTGTCACATACAAATGTTATAGTTTTATTCCCACAATTCAAAGCTTCAAAATAAACAAAGACAATATTTTAGACTATAAGAGTTACATCCCACTTCAACATTTAAATTTATTATTTATTTTTATATTTTAATCTCTGCTTCATCTCAGGCAGGTCAAGGTGATGTCTGCAGTCAAGATACTAATCTCCAGGTGGTAAATAACAGTAATCCTAGACAAGTGATTGGGAAAGAGAAGGTGTTTCAGTGTCAAGTTCATTTGACTGGTTGTGATGATCATCAAGGTACAGAACTGAGAACATGCAAGAGAAACCATACAGGAGAGAAGTCTTACAAATGTGATGTGTGTGGTGTAAATTTTACTGAAAGTGGCAGTTTAACAGTACACAAGAGAAAACATAAAGGAGAGAAGCCTTACAAATGTGATGTGTGTGGTGTAAGTTTTACTGAAAGTGGCAATTTAACAGTACACAAGAGAAAACATACAGGAGAGAAGCCTTACAAATGTGATGTGTGTGGTGTAAGTTTTACTGAAAGTGGCAGTTTAACAGTACACAAGAGAAAACATACAGGAGAGAAGCCTTACAAATGTGATGTGTGTGGTGTTAGTTTTACTCGCAATGACCATCTAACAATGCACAAGAGAAAACATACAGGAGAGAAACCTTACAAATGTGATGTGTGTGGTGTTAGTTTTACTCGCAGTGACAATCTAACAATGCACAAGAGAAAACATACAGGAGAGAAACCTTACAAATGTGATGTGTGTGGTGTTAGTTTTACTGAAAATGGCAGTTTAACAGTACACAAGAGAAAACATACAGGAGAGAAGCCTTACAAATGTAATGTGTGTGGTGTTAGTTTTACTTGTAGTAGCAACCTAATGTCACACAAGAGAAAACATACAGGAGAGAAGCCTTACAAATGTGATGTGTGTGGTGTTAGTTTTGCTTATAGTAGCAGCCTAATGACACACAAGAGAAAACATACAGGAGAGAAGCCTTACAAATGTGTTGTGTGTGGTGTAAGTTTTACTTGTAGTGACCTTCTAACAAGGCACAAGAGAAAACATACAGGAGAGAAGCCTTACAAAAGTGTTGTGTGTGGTGTTAGTTTTACTGAAAGTGGCAGTTTAACAGTACACAAGAGAAAACATAAAGGAGAGAAGCCTTACAAATGTGTTGTGTGTGGTGTAAGTTTTACTGAAAGTGGCAGTTTAACAGTACACAAGAGAAACATAAAGGAGAGAAGCCTTACAAATGTGATGTGTGTGGTGTTAGTTTTACTCGCAGTGACCATCTAACAATGCACAAGAGAAAACATACAGGAGAGAAACCTTACAAATGTGATGTGTGTGGTGTTAGTTTTACTCGCAGTGACCATCTAACAATGCACAAGAGAAAACATACAGGAGAGAAACCTTACAAATGTGATGTGTGTGGTGTTAGTTTTACTCGCAGTGACAATCTAACAATGCACAAGAGAAAACATACAGGAGAGAAACCTTACAAATGTGATGTGTGTGGTGTTAGTTTTACTGAAAATGGCAGTTTAACAGTACACAAGAGAAAACATACAGGAGAGAAGCCTTACAAATGTGATGTGTGTGGTGTTAGTTTTACTTGTAGTAGCAACCTAATGACACACAAGAGAAAACATACAGGAGAGAAGCCTTACAAATGTGATGTGTGTGGTGTTAGTTTTGCTTATAGTAGCAGCCTAATGACACACAAGAGAAAACATACAGGAGAGAAGCCTTACAAATGTGTTGTGTGTGGTGTAAGTTTTACTGAAAGTGGCAGTTTAACAGTACACAAGAGAAAACATAAAGGAGAGAAGCCTTACAAATGTGATGTGTGTGGTGTTAGTTTTACTCGCAGTGACCATCTAACAATGCACAAGAGAAAACATACAGGAGAGAAACCTTACAAATGTGATGTGTGTGTTGTTAGTTTTACTCGCAGTGACAATCTAACAATGCACAAGAGAAAACATACAGGAGAGAAACCTTACAAATGTGATGTGTGTGGTGTTAGTTTTACTGAAAATGGCAGTTTAACAGTACACAAGAGAAAACATACAGGAGAGAAGCCTTACAAATGTGATGTGTGTGGTGTTAGTTTTACTTGTAGTAGCAACCTAATGACACACAAGAGAAAACATACAGGAGAGAAGCCTTACAAATGTGATGTGTGTGGTGTTAGTTTTGCTTATAGTAGCAGCCTAATGACACACAAGAGAAAACATAAAGGAGAGAAGAATTACAAATGTGATGTGTGAAGCGTAAATGTTACTAAGAGGCCATTAAATAATACAGAATAAAATACATACAGGAGAAAAGTCTTATAAATGTGATTTATGAAGTGCAGTTTTAAGTCAACATAATGATTTCATACAACACAAATGAGAAAAACCTCATAAACATGACTTATATGTTGCAAGATTTGCTCCCAGTAACAGAACACAAAATAAAATACAGTCGATTAACCTTTCTAATGTGGTGTATTTTTTTTCTTTTTGAGATATTTATAAACACATGAGCCAGAGTGAATCTAAATGCACACAAGAGAATGCATGCAAGAGTAGACCTACATATCCAAAAAAAACCTTCACCCTGATAAACTACATTAGAGCCAAGTGGGAAATTTGTGCCAAGCTGAGAGACACCTACATTGTAGACATCAATAGACATCAAAAGAAAGTCTTTAATAAGGTAGAGAAGTTAACTGGGACAACTCTGAGAGCCACCAAGGAATCATTCCTAGAGGAGAAAAAGAAACTACAAGACATATTGGAGCAAAGAAATACAAAGACTAGAGGAGCAAGAAGAAACTACAAGACATATTGGAGCAAAGAAATACAAAGACTAGGGGAGCAAGAAGAAACTACAAGACATATTGGAGCAAAGAAATACAAAGACTAGAGGAGCAAGAAGAAACTACAAGTCATATTGGAGCAAAGAAATACAAAGACTAGGGGAGCAAGAAGAAACTACAAGACATATTGGAGCAAAGAAATACAAAGACTAGGGGAGCAAGAAGAAACTACAAGTCATATTGGAGCAAAGAAATACAAAGACTAGGGGAGCAAGAAGAAACTACAAGACATATTGGAGCAAAGAAATACAAAGACTAGAGGAGCAAGAAGAAACTACAAGACATATTGGAGCAAAGAAATACAAAGACTAGGGGAGCAAGAAGAAACTACAAGACATATTGGAGCAAAGAAATACAAAGACTAGAGGAGCAAGAAGAAACTACAAGTCATATTGGAGCAAAGAAATATAAAGACTAGGGGAGCAAGAAGAAACTACAAGACATATTGGAGCAAAGAAATACAAAGACTAGGGGAGCAAGAAGAAACTACAAGACATATTGGAGCAAAGAAATACAAAGACTAGAGGAGCAAGAAGAAACTACAAGACATATTGGAGCAAAGAAATACAAAGACTAGAGGAGCAAGAAGAAACTACAAGACATATTGGAGCAAAGAAATACAAAGACTAGAGGAGCAAGAAGAAACTACAAGTCATATTGGAGCAAAGAAATACAAAGACTAGGGGAGCAAGAAGAAACTACAAGACATATTGGAGCAAAGAAATACAAAGACTAGAGGAGCAAGAAGAAACTGCAAGCCACATTGGAACAAGGAAATACAAAGACTAGAGGAGCAAGAAGAAACTGCAAGCCACATTGGAACAAGGAAATACAAAGACTAGAGGAGCAAGAAGAAACTACAAGCCATATTGGAACAAGGAAATACAAAGACTAGGGGAGCAAGAAGAAACTACAAGCCATATTGGAGCAAAGAAATACAAAGACTAGAGGAGGAATTAACTCTGCCAGTGAAAAAGTAGCCTTCTCCAAGTACATAAGATGTATCAAGTATTCAGCAAGACAGAGTTGGAAAGACACAAGAGACAGCCTCAAACTAGATAAAAACAATCCAAAAACTGTGGAAAATTAGCACACAATCAGAACATCCACACAGGCCAGAGAGTAGCAAACATACTGATATAAACTTAAAAAAAAATAAGTTGGATAAACATTCCAAAAGAGCAATATAAAATTGTGAGAAAAGAAAGCAGAGACAGAAAACATGTCAATGGCATCAGAAGAACACCAGATGACCATCTTTACATTTGACAGAGCTAGGCATAGCACTCAAATGATTGTAACTCAAGAGTTCCCCCGGAAAGATGGAATCACCAATGAGATGCTCATAAAACTGGGACAGAAAATCAAGGGTCTGCTCCTAAAGATAATAAAGACCAGCTGAAAGAGAGGAAACATCCTGGCAACTTGGAAAGAATCAATTATGGTGTCCATCTTCAAACTTGGAAAAGACACATTTGACCTATACAGCTATAGACCAATTAGCTACTGAGCTGCCCAAAAAACTTATGGAAAGATTGGTCAACAGAAGTCTTATGTGTCATCTGGAGACAGAACAACTAATTATGCCACAACAGAATGGTTTCTGCCATTCCAGATCAACAGAAGACTTATGTGGCATCTGGAGATAGAAATTATGCCACAATAGAGTGGTTTCTGATAGCACAGTTAACTGTGGAGGCTGTACAAGAAAGGAAACACACATTAGTGTGGGTTGACATGGAGAGGCTTTTGATAAGGTTTGGAGAGCAAGGATTAAAGAACAAACTTCTTGGGTTTGGCATCCAAGGCTGTTTGTTTGACTGGATATCTCAATACCCACAAGATAGATCTTAGACCTGGTAATGGAAAGTAATGCAACAAAAGGCTCCCTAACCACCCCATATACCAAATAATTATCTGCTCTGAAAAAGGAAGACTAATAGCAGCAGCTACACTGCAGTCTCAAAAGAATTGATGATTAGAGATCAAGTGGTGTCCCAAACAAAGTTAAAACCCATACCTCCATCCTGTATGTCTCCCCACGGGAAATATTGACACAGAGAGAAAACACATAGACAATTACCCACAGGACACCTGATCTCACATATACATGGATGGCTCTGCTACAAATGCCACAGAAATGGAGGAGATATGTTTCTGAGGGTGAATAACCAGGAAGAGATTACCAAATCAATAGCTACAGGGACATTCTCAAACAAGCTGAAACTGAAGCCATCAAAGATGCTGCAAAACTGACTATTCAACACAAAAATAATGTGCACAAGAAATTGACGCACTTTCACTCCTAACAGCTCTAAAAACCCCCAGGAAAAGTGAACTAGATGACCTGAGAACAACCTTAGACAAATTGTACAGTAACTTCCAGAGAGTGGTCATCCAGTGGATACCTTCACGCTGTAATATTTATTTATCTATCTATTGACCTTTTGAGCTGTGGCCAGCCCATAGGGCATAGACCCAGATACTGTTTTATCTTATCTAAATTTTTATTCTAGCAGTTTTCAATCCTTGTAAAGATCTTTTATCAAATCTCACCATTTGTCTTTGTTCTGTGCAAAACAACTTTCTCATTCAGGAAACCAATTCCTGCTGCTCTTGCCTCTATGATCAATGTTCTTCTCAGTGTCTCTCTGGGTCAGCCTCTTACCTGTTGTTTTCCACATGATGGCTTACTTTGTCATTTGGTTATTATCTCTCCTCATCACATGTCCAACATATGACCATCGTCATACTGTAACATACAAGGAAATAAATGTGCAGAGAAACTAGCTAAGGAGGGAGGTTACTACAAAAGAAGCATTTGGTCAGCTACGATGAAGCCAAATCCATTATCTAAGGCCAGTATGATGAAACATAGAAATAAGAATGCCCACATTTTATTTTCAGTTGGCATTTATTATCCTGAGGTGCAGACCCTGGGTTTTCTGTCCTAATTTTATGAGCATCTTGTTGGTGATTTAATCTGTTCAAGAGGAACTCTTGGGTTTCAATCCTTTGAGTGCTATGTCTTGCACTGTCAGTGTAAAGATGGTCATCTGGTGTTTTTCAGATGCCATAGACATATGTTTTCTGAAAACAGTTTCCTTTCTCACAACTTTCGGTTGCTCTTTTGGAATGTTTATCCTACTTATATGTTTTTAATTTAATGAGAGGGACAGATACCTGCAACTTTCAAGAAGGGATCAAGCCATCATGCTTCGCCTATGCTCTGGCCACAACTGATTGAGAAGCCACAGGTTCACAAAACTCAAATAGGAACTACCAGTCAATGCCTCTACACCCAAGATGACATGACAACAAAGCACATCTTACAGGATCGCACTGAGACCTGAGGAGGTCAATGTGGCCCAAGTCAACCTCCCTGGAAGAGAAGCTATACATCACTTGAATTATTGAAACAGATAGCATCCTTGATAAGAAAGTCTGGAACCTTAGTCTAAATCAGCCATGATTGCAGGAGAATAAAATCCACACAACATTACATCCAGGACACAAGACTGTTTAATGTGATGTGTGTGATAAAGCATTTGCTTATTATTATGTTGTTGAAACATACAAAAGTAGATTCACCTAAGAAAGATCTTAATTCTGTGTATTGAATTAGTTGTTAAAGGTGTGTCCATAATTTTAATATATAAGAAGTGATAGAACAAATTTACAAACGAATCTTTTTTTTTCAAATTGTCTGTAAATATTTATGTATATCAAACAATCATTTCCCTGTTGTCTAGGTTGTAATTATTTTATTTTCCTTATTATATGCATATTTTTTAAAAATATACTTTTTAAAATAATGTTTTGTTTGATTCACATTTCTGTAACATTATTTAACAACTTCATGTTATGTACATCTATCCATCTTCGAGGTCTACCTTTTGAGAATGCCCTTGATGGTGATTGGTGAGAATTCATTCTGACCAGGTGGCCCAACCATTTAAGTTGTTGCTCTATATATTCTTGGCAGGGTTTATTCCTACATATTTTTCTTATGATTTCATTTGGTATTCTATCTCTTCCTGTGTTGTTTGTTACTTTTCTCAAGCATCACATCTCACATGTATTGATTATTCTTAAATGTGATTTAGATAGGGTCCATGTTTAACTTAGCACAAAGTTGGTATGAAAATGCTATTTATCATTTGTTGTTTAGCTGTTGTAGAAATGTTTGGATGTCTTTACAATGGTGAAAGCTGGTATGTGATAGCATTTGCTTTTTGTAGTAGTCTCATGTCAATTTTTCTGTCTAGTTTTCCATCTTCTGTAAACATTGTGCCCAAATACTTTAATTTCTCTACCTGTATACTCATAACTGTATACTTTCTGTAAATTATATCTTACTAGAACAGTCGGTCTGTATGCGCTTATGCTGAGATGGATGGTGGTGCAGATATAAGGATGTCTCGACTGTAATGAGATTCCATGATTAGACTAGGAACACATGAAATCTATGGTGTAGGCTCACTTGGTAATTCTCTGAGAACTTGGTTGTCTAGTATCATCAGTGTCTGCTAACTATCTAAATAATTTCTCAATTTAGCTTCAGAAACAGATCTAATTGTCTGACATCATCAATATCTGCTAACTATCTAAATAATTCACTCAATTTAGCTTCAGAAACAGATCTAATTGTCTGACATCATCAATGTCTGCTAACTATCTAAATAATTAACTCAATTTAGCTTCAGAAACAGATCTAATTGTCTGACATCATCAATGTCTGCTAACTATCTAAATAATTCACTCAATTTAGCTTCAGAAACAGATCTAATTGTCTGACATCATCAATGTCTGCTATCTAAGTAATTCCCTCAATTTAGCTTCAGAAACAGATCTAATTGACTGACATCATCAATATCTGCTAACTATCTAAATAACCATTCCTGACATGTGCTGAACATCTGCTACAACCATTCCTGACATGTGCTGAACATCTGCAACAACCATTCCTGACATGTTCTGAACATCTGCTACAATCATTCCTGAAATGTGCTGAACATCTGCTACAATCATTCCTGACATGTGCTTAACATCTGCTACAACCATTCCTGACAAGTACTGAACAGAGAAAGATTTTGTAGCAATAATAATATATATACTGATACAAGCTTTAGGGACATGTCACCAGCTTTGATCTGACCATTGATCTCTTTAACCTATTAATATTGATATCTAGAGGTGTATTCAGCAAAAGAATGAATTTATTCTTGAATAGTTTCCATTGGTTGTTGCTACTTCCAATTCTTGCTGTCATTGTTTAACAGTTTATAGCCTGTATCAGCACTTATTTTTGGTACACCTCCAGGATGTTTTCTTGTCTTTTCATTTTGTAAATGAGTTAGTCATCAGATGATGCTCATAGCTCACTAAACAACAGTCCATCAATGCTCAGATCTCCTCCCCAGCAAGATCTGCAATGTGAAATGACAAACTAGTTCACAAATCCACACATGATCTCCTTATAGCTCTCCTGAATCTAGACAAACATCCCTGAATACATTAGCATCGAACAAATTCAATGACATGTTATAGAACAGCTTATCAACTCTACAATGGGGAAATAGTTGAATTCTAAGTTAAAGAATACATTGTTATCTAAAATGTAATATATTTGAATAAAAAATATATACTTGATACGTCCTTTTCCTTATTATATGAGAAAATGTGAATAAAGAGAGTCATCACGAAAATTCCAACAGGCGGCACAACAAAAAATCCCCCCCCCCCCTTTTTACCAATGGCAAAACCTGGTCCGGTGACGTGGTAATCACCCATCCTAATGCTGGCACTATAATACTGTTGTGCCTGGCCTTGTCTTCCATCTCCTCCACCTGTTGACTTTGAATTTGACACCAGCTTTGCCTAAAAAGTTGTGACTTTTTAAAATTTATGTTTCTGCTCGTCATGTGCTACTATCTGCAGAAAGATTTTCCTGGTTTCTTTAACTGATAGAGAATTAATCATAAAAGCCCTTCAAAATTCCTTATATCTCAGCATGGGTCTCTTTCCGTCCTTAAGTTCACCAGGCATTTGTTTGTTTTGGAATATGAATGTTTGCAATTCTTCTTACATGACCCAGCCACCTTAGTCTATGGCTCATAAGTGTTGTCATGATGGATGGAAGTTTGGTTCATTGTAAGGCATTAGAGTTGTTTACTTTGGCCTGCCATGATGGATGGGAGTTTGGCTCACTGTAAGGCATTAGAGTTGGTTACTTTGGCTTGCCATTTGATGTTTATAATCTTTCGAGGAAATGTACATGAAGACAATGATAATTGAAATACAGAGAAAAAAAATGTTGTATGGTAGCAGGTTTACGTAGGTGAGTATCAAAATAAAAATTGACGTTTCGGGCAAGTAAGCCTTCAGCTGGAACAACAAACAACAGCACACACACACACATACATATATATATATAATATAATATAATATAATATAATATAATATAATAAAATATAACAAGGAGAACTCTACACCCATGGACATAAAAAGAGGAGTAAGACAAGGATGCACCCTATCACCAAGCTTGTTCAATTTAAACACTGAGCAAATCTTTAAAACATCTCAGAGATGCCAGGCCTAAACATTAATGGAAAGATAATCAATAACCTAAGATATGCTGATGATATCTATCAGCTATCTATCTATTGACCTTTCGAGCCGTAGCCGGCCCATACGGCGTAGACCAAGATACTCCTCCTATCTGAATTTTTGTTCTAGCAGTTTTCTTTTAAAGATATTTTATCAAATCTCGCCATTTGTCTCTGTTCTGTGCAAGCTGCTCTATCTCATTGAGGGAGCCGAATCCTGCTGCTCTTGCCTCTCTCATCAATGTTCTTCTTAGTGTCTCCCTGGGTCTTCCTCTTTTTCTCTTACCTGTTTTTCCCACATGAGGGCTTGCTTTGCTATTCGGTTATTATCTCTTCTCATCACATATCCAACATATGACCATCGTCTTTTCTTTATTACTGAAGATATTAGTGGTTGATTGGCGATTTCTCTTATTTCCTCGTTTGTTTTGAATTCGTTCCACGCTATACCAAGTATTTTCCTTAGACATTTATTTTCGAATGCGTTCAACTTTGTTTCTATATCTCTTGTTGTTTTCCAGCTTTCACACGCATACGTAAGGGTTGATAGTACATTTTATTTGAATAGTCTAAGTTTTGTGTTCGCGCTGATGAGTTTTGATTTCCACAACTTTTCAAGGCTTCTGAAAGACATTGCTGCTTTAGCTATTCTGATTCTAATTTCTTTACTTGTATCCTCTTCTTGATCAATGTGACTTCCAAGATAGATAAAGTGATCGATCTCTTCTGCTGGTTTGTTTTCCATGTATAATTTGTCATCTGTTGGAATTAAACTTTTCATGACTGTAGTCTTTTCATGATTGATCTCAAGCCCAATTTTGCTGGCTATTGATGACAGTTAATTTGTGTTTTCCTGCATCGTTTTTATCTGACTGCTGATGAGAACTATGGCATCAGCAAAGTCGAGGTCCTCCAAATGGTCTCCTTGTATCCATTCGATGCCTTTATTACCAGTGCAGCATTTCTTCATTATGAAGTCCATAACAATTCCAAATAACAAGGGCGATAAAATACATCCCTGTTTAACCCCAGTTTCTATTTGGAAACATTCGCTCAGTCCTTCCTCTGTTCAAACTGCACATGTGTAACCATCATACATGTCTTTGATAATATTTATGATTTTTGATGGCAAGCCATAATGCTTCAGAATTTTCCACAAAGAATCTCTATGAATACTATCAAATGCTTTTTGAAGTCGATGAAGTTAAGTACAAAAGGTTTTTGCTTTTCAATGTGTTCCTCCAATATAAGTCGTAGAGTGAAAATATGGTCAAGGCAGCTTCTCCCTTTTCTAAACCCAGCCTGTTCTTCACGCATTACTGTATCTATTGAATCCTTTATTCTATTTAGGATGATTTTGCAGAATAACTTTGAGGCAACTGACAAAAGTATGGCAGGATAACATGAGTATATTAGATGAGAGATCACAACAGCTAGGACTAAAGATTAATAGAGATAAGACCAACATTATGAGAATTAATGCAGTTGGCAATAACCAAATAAAACTAGAAGAAATACCTTTACTAAACGTATAATCTTACATATATCTGGGCAGTAATATAGATAAAGAGGGAGGTACATAAAATGATACCAAAATAAGGATATCAAAAGCAAGAGGAGCTTTCATTGCACTGGAAAACATATGGAAATCCAAAGAAATTAGGTTAAATACAAAAATAAAAATTTTCAACTCAAATGTTAAGTCGGTCCTATTATATGGCTGTGAAACATGGAGAATAACAAAATTAACACTCACGAAGGTATAGACTTTCAGTAATGGATGCTTACGCAGAATAAATGGATGGAAATGGCAGGACAAAATCACTAACATAGAATTATGGAAATGTACCAGTCAAACACCAGTGGGAAAAGAGATACAGCGAAGACGAAGACCCTGGATAGGACACACACTACGGAAGTCAACTGAGAGTATTACACAACAGGTCCTTTTTTGGAATCCCCAGGGGAAAAGACAAAGAGGAAGACCAAGGAATTCTTGGAGAAGACAGATCGAGCAGAGATGAAGATGATGGAGAAGACATGGAATGATCTTAAAAGAATGGCAAAAAACAGAACGACTTGGAAAGTGTTTGTTGAAGACCTATGCTCCACTGGGAGCTAAAAGGTAGAAGAACTGACAAAAGTGTCAAGCCTCTCCAGTTGTTACAATCTCTCAGATTGCTATTTTGGAATCTTAACAATGATTCCTTTTTTCCATTTATGAGGTGTCTTTTCTGTTCTCCAAATGATGTTGAACATTTTTGGAGATGTATTAGATTATGGCTATCAATTGCCTTGAGGATCTTAGCTGTTAACTTATCTGTTTTATACTGTTCTACTAGCAGAAATCCTAAAGACCTACATCAATTGCTTAATGTGATAAGCATAACAAGCAAAAAATATGGACTAGAAATGAATATCAAAAAGACTAAAACTATGATCATAAACAAAGAAAATTCTCAAGACCTACAATTAAATATCACAGTTGAGGGAATACATCTAGAGACAATCCAGAACTACAACTACCTGGGACATACTATAACCAATGAAGGAAGATGCACAATTGAAATAAACAAAAGAATAGGTATGGCAAAAAGTAATTTTAATGCCATGAAAAATATACTAACAACAAAACAAATATCAGCAGGGCTGAAACTAAGATAAGCAAAAAGTTACATATTCTCAATGTTCCTGTATGGTGCAGAAACATGGACATTAGACAAGAAAACAGAACAGAAAATTGAAGCCTTTGAAATGTGGATTTATAGAAGAATAGGTAGAATTGGATGGAAAGAAAAGATAACAAATGATGAAGTTTTGAAACAACTGAAAATAAAAAGAGAACTACTAAATACAATTAAGACAAGACAAATGAAATGTTTGGGCATGAAGACACAGCAGCCTACTAAAAGTAATATTAGAAGGAAAAATACAAGGTAAAAGAGGCCGAGGAAGACCAAGACTAACATGGATGAGTAACATCAAAAGATGGACAAGTCAATCTATGACAGCCTGCACCATCAAAGCAAGAAACAGAGTAGAATCGCGATCCATGGTAGCCAACCTTCGTTGCGGAGAAGGCACTCGATGATGATGATGATGAACTACATTGCGATAATATGCTGGATAGCATTTGTCCATGTCCCTAGACATGCGGGAGTATGGGGAAATGAAAGAGCGGACAGGTTGGCTAGCTGGGCTGTCGTTCAGGACGGTCAACCAATGGATCGGGCGGACATCATCAATGCCCTCCGAGATGTGGGAAGAGCACAGTACTTCGACAAACACAAATCCACGTCACTTCTTCGGATGATAGAGATGGGAGTTAAGATGGGCACATGTTCGGAGTGCAATGATGATGACCTGCAATAACTCAATATGCTAGATTGTCAAGAAAGGTAATAAAGTAAAAAATTGTGACTTTCCTGAGGCCCATTTAGTCAGCCACTGACTGAACTAGAATTTGGCGGGCGGAGTGACCAACTATATATCTCACTGACCAGGCAGTCAGGTGAGTAATAAAAGGGAAGGGTTTCAAAAATATGGGGAGGTGGGTACAAGATACGTATAAACTGTGTATATCTAACTATGGGCATGCACACCGAACAGATATGCAAAAAAGTATGTAATAAAGAGGTCCCTCAAAGCCAATAACTTTGGCACCTGGTGACTTTTCAGACAATGTCAGAGAATTTCAAAACATGCTGAGTTATGGGAAACATCAGGCTACAGAAAAAGAGGAAAACCTAGAGAGATACTGAAAAGAACACATATAAGAGAAACAGAGTTTGTAGCCATAGACTTATTGGAAAAGATCGAACATGTCTCCAAGAATAGAGAATGATGGCAAGAAACACTACAAGCCCTATGGGACGTCGAGCGGGGCTGAAAGGTTCAAGATTGGCCTCGTTCTCTGAATGTCACCAGGTAGTCCCGTATCAACAAGTGACATCACTTTATGCGAACTCTGTGGCTGATGGGAATGTGGGACGTCGTTGGGTTTCTACTCCTTGAACCTCAAGTTTAATTTCTTTTAATGATTGTTGTTCAGCAGACCCGCTGCTGGTAATATATGTTTGTTCTTTCATACACATTACATTTCACTCGATTGTTCACGCTTGCTCTCACTGAATCACCTCAAAGTTGACAACCTCAAAACCATAAAATAATTCATTCAATAATATAATATATTTATAATAATAATATATTAATATATGTATGTATAATAATAATAATACATCACTTCGAATAATTTTATTAATTAATAATTATAAGTTGAAATTTGAATCCGCGGCACATGTCTCGTGTTATGTACATAATGTAACATATGATTGGAATAGCCAAATAATTGATTCTGCCAATATGGCGTGCTGTTCTGCCACACAAATGCAAACAATCAACAGATGTCTCCCTGTCTGTGGCGCGCAATTCCAATACTCTCAAAATTCAAATGCTCTCTCAGCTCCGCCCACTGTTTCCCGTGATAAAGAATATTACTGGTGTCCGATTTTGTTTTGAAACTTCGTCACTAAAAATTCACCCTAAATGATTCAAATTGTCAACTGTTTCTTGATCTTGTCCATTTACTTTGATTTTTACAACACGTGGATGCACGTCAGAGGAAATAAAATGTTGATATTATTGAGTTATTTGCGGGTCATCATCATTGCACTCCGAACATGTCCATAGGTGCTCAGATCCCCTCCTCAGCAATTCCTCAGTGTCCAGCGACTGACGACTCCAGTTCTATGTTGGTTGATAAGTCTTCTTACACGACCACCAAGTTTCTCATTTCTGGCTGTGCCCATCTTAACTCCCATTTCCATCATCCGAAGAAGTGACGTTTATCTGTGTTTGTCGAAGTCCTGTGCTCTTCCCACATCTCGGAGTGCATTGATGATGTCCGCCCGATCCATCGGTTGCCCGTCCTCAACGACAGCGCAGCTAGCCAACCTGTCCGCTCTCTCATTTCCCCGTACTCCCGCATGTCCAGGGACATAGACAAAGGTGACCTTACGTATTTTGGATTTCTGCAACGACTCTACCCATTGCATGCGTACAAAGCCCGCCTCCACCTTTTTTATCATGCTAATCGAATCACTCAGTATGCATGCGTGGATGTAGTCTTGTGACTCTAACCATTTGAATGCCTTGGTCACTGCCATCACCTCCATTGTCATGCTACTCGTGGTCATGACGTATGCACCACTGTCTTCCTTGGCTATTCTGCCTGCCGAGCGTGCTGTAAATGCCCATGCACTTTTTTCGTGTCGTCTTACAGATCCGTCTGTATAGATGACTGCAACTTTCTCATCGGTGTTATCGCAGATGAGACCGTTGACCTCAGCATTAACCACGACCGGGTTCTGTTCCCTACTTTTCCTATCGAGTGTGACAATACATGAGAAAGTCCCCTTGAATGACGTAGGCACCGGTATCCACTCCTCACCAACGTTGATATTAACTGTTTGGCTTTATTCTGGCTTTTCTGAAGCCGTGATTGACCTTGTTTTCTGATTGTCACCTGGTAGTCCCGTTAATTACGTCACTTCCTGTAATAAGGCCGACAACAAGCTGCTGCTACATACAGCCACTGTGTTTAAGGAAATTAAGGCAGGTCATAGGACGAGATTGGTGAGTACTTAATGTTGATGGCTCATGAAATAATTGAGACGTGTCGCTGTGTGTACCGGGTCATAGGACGAGATTGGTGAGTACTTAATCTTGCTGGCTCATGAAATAATGAGATGTGTCGCTGTGTGTACCGGGTCATAGGACGAGATCTGTCTCTGTTCTGTGCAAGCAGTTCTATCTCACTGAGGGAGCCGATCGGCGATTACTGCTGCTCTTGCCTCTCTCATCAATGTTCTTCTCAGTGTCTCCCTGGGTCTTCCTCTTTTACTTTTACCTATTGTTTCCCATATGAGGGCTTGCTTTTTTATTCGGTTATTATCTCTTCTCATCACATGTCCAACGTATGACCATCGTCTTTGCTAATTTACACATTCTGTATCAGGTCTACGTTTCATTAACAACATCGTTTTTATGATAGCGGCTTGTTAAACCTCTGATCAACGGTTATATACCAAGCCGGAGAAAAATAATTCCTCCATTTTGGAAACAACCGGAAACAATATTTTTACAAGATATCTATTCTTCTTCTTCTTTCTTCCTCATCTGCCTTTCAGCGTTTGAGGCCGAGGGGCAATATAATTTGTGGCCTTTTGCTCTTTTGTTCGCCTCTGCTGCTGTTATGTTTCCTAGTGCTTCTAATATATTCTATCGACCCATCTTTTTCGTGGTCGACCCTTGAGTCTCGTGTTCTCACAACGTTTGTTGAAGGCTCGTTGTGTTTTGATCTTTCTGCCTTGTCACGTGGCCAAACCATTTTATCTGTTGTTTCCTTATATATTCTATGGCGGGGGCTATTCCTAACTTTTTTCTCCATTCTTCATTTCTGTTCCTATCTCTCAGACTGTTTCCTGTCATTCGCCTAACACATTTCATCTCTGTAGAGGTTATTTTACTTATTGTTCTTGCATCTAGAGTCCAGGTCTGGCATTGGTAGCACAACGTTGGGATGAAGACTGTGTTGTATAGTGCTTGTTTTGCCTCCAGAGTTATTTCCTTGTTGGACAATAGTGGTGATAACTGTCCAATGATTTGATAAGCTTTGTTGCATCTTGATTCTATCTCTGCTGTTTGAGAATTATCGTTTGTCGTTATACTTCCTAGGTATTAGTATTTTAATTCATCTACTTGTTTTAGTTATCTGCCTTCTATAGTTATGTTGATGTTCTGTTTATTTTTGGCGACATTCATGACTTCTGTTTTGTTGATGTTGATTTTCATGTTGTATTTTGTGCCTGAGCTGTTGAGTTTGTTTAAGTGTTCTTGTAGGTCTTCTATTGTTTTATGTATTATTGCCGGATCGTCTGCAAATAAAAGCTCGTTGATCTCCTCTGTCTCTGATGGGTTGGCTAGCTTGCATATATGGTCCATGTATGTAATAAAATAAACAGTAGGGGGGATAGTACGCAAACCTGTCTTACACCTGATTTAACTTTGAAGTGATCTGTGTAGCAAGATATTATAGATAGCAAAATATGCTTAAGTCCAATGAGGTGTAATGGCATGGGTTGGATCAAGATGCAGATTGCCTCTTGACTGTCTTCCGGAGTTTACTGTTGTTGCCATGCTGCAATGAATATTCTGTGCAGCTATGTAACTCCTGTTTCTCGTGCTGCTGCTGCTATTATTTCTGCTGATATGTTGTCTAACTCCAGTCCTTTATTTCTTGGTGCTTATTTTTTTTCTTCCTTTATTTTCTCTTTCATAATGTTTGATATAGTGTTTGTGCATTCTTGTGTGGGTTTTGTTGTATTATTCATTGGTAGTTGGTGTCATGTTAAATACTCTTGAAATATTCTTACATATCTGAAATATTCTTTCCATCACTTTTGCACATGTTAGTTTTTGATATTGGTTGTTTATCTCTGTCATTTATGAATTCAGTGGGATCATGTTTTTCTTTTCTTGCAGTTGTTGCTTCTAATATTTTATAGAAATCTCTTGGGGCTGTCTTGATGTTGCAGCTCATCTTTGTCTGAATTCTGTCCAGGTTTTTTGCTTTGCTTCTTTGATTAAGATCTTAGCTTTTTTCTCAACTAAGGCATATTTTTCATATTGTTCTTGGTTCTTCTTCTTCCTCCAACCTTAATACTTTCTTCTTTTCTTTAACTGCTTCACTATTTTGTAATTCCACCAAATTGTGCTCTTCTTACTTTCTTTCCTCTGTCATCTGTGATATTAGGAACAGCTTTCCTGTCAGATACTCTTTCCTTGTTGTGTTTTCTCCTAGTATAAAATCTGTCTAACTTCTGTAAGTTGTGTCATTCCACTTGTACTAGGTATACAATTACAACTCTCAATGTTTGAAGAATATGTTGGTGATTAAGAAAAAACATTTTGATATGAACATAAAATAGACCAGCTAACTTCAGTTCTCTGCCAGTTTTTAAGTGAGATAAATGTATTTTTTCCAGAGGAATGTAAGAATATGATTGGTGTGGTGCTGACAATAATATATACTTTTTACAAAATATTCACATGGTCAAGAAAAATATGGACACTGAGACAGTTCCTTTCATGCCAAGCAGTGGAACACCACATGAAACTTCAGGACATTTTTGGTAGATGGTTGCTTTTCCTCTTAAATCTCTAATTGTTTGTCCAGACTGGTTAGATTTGGGGCCTAGGTTGATTAGGATCTCAACTAATTGTTGTTCTTTGAACCTGATACAAATGGTCAGCTATGAGTCCCTATTCACTTTCAGCCCAAGTGTTGTTGGGTATTGTAGGTCTGAAAAATCAGTTATAAATTTAGAAGTAAATAAATAACTGCATTAAGTTAATGAAAGGAAAGCATTTAAAATAGGCCAAAATGAGGAGTTCAGTGAGATATATTTTTTATAAACACCATGGTAGTTATAATCAGAATAGCTAAAGCAGCAATGTCTTTCAGAAGCCTTAAAAAGTTGTGGAAATCAAAACTCATTAGCACAAACACAAAACTTAGGCTATTCAAATCAAATGTACTATCAACCCTTACGTATGCGTGTGAAAGCTGGAAAACAACAAGAGATATAGAAACAAAGTTGAACGCATTCGAAAATAAATGTCTAAGGAAAATACTCGGTATAGCATGGAACGAATTCAAAACAAACGAGGAAATTAGAGCAATCGCCAATCAACCACTAATATCTTCAGTAATAAAGAAAAGACGATGGTCATACGTTGGACATGTGATGAGAAGAGATAATAATCGAATAGCAAAGCAAGCCCTCATATGGGAAACAACAGGTAAGAGAAAAAGAGGAAGACCCAGGAAGACACTGAGAAGAACATTGATGAGAGAGGCAAGAGCAGCAGGAGTCGGCTCCCTCAATGAGATAGAACTGCTTGCACAGAACAGAGACAGATGGCGAGATTTGATAAAATATCTTTAAAAGAAAACAGCTAGAGAAAAAATTCATATAGGAGAAGGTGTATCTTGGTCTACGCCCTATGGGCCGGTTACGGCTCGAAAGGCCAATAGATAGATAGATGGTAGTTATACATTTTAACAAATAAAGACAATCAACATATTTTGTGTGTCATACGCCCACAACAAATTTACAGGCTCACATATTCCAGTATTAGTATTATCATCTCTATTATTGTCTCATATTTATAATGATAAACAAACAGAAGTAATGGAGAAGGACCAGAAATGCTCAAAGAAGACGTGGAAGATGCCTTGCGCAGTATGAACGCGGGAAAAGCTCCTGGACCAGTTAATATAACTAAAGAAGAGATTGAAGCCAAGGGTGATTTTGAAATAGAAATAATAATAAAAATATTGAATGGTATCTACATCACCAGATATATACCAAATGACTTGCTCAAATCAATATTCAAAGCAGCCTACCAAAGAAATCTGGTGCGATTGAATGTGATGTGATCATCACACAATAAGCCTTATGAGTCACATGACTAAGATATTACTAAGAATCATCATGCGAAGAGTGCGAAACAAAATCAGACCAGAAATTTGTGATGAACAGTGTGGTTTTGTTAGAGATAAAGGAACAAGCAATGCCATATACATCATAAGATCTCTAGTACAAAGAGCCATAGAGGTGAAAACAGATCTTTACCAATGTTTCATAGATTATACCAAAGCATTTGACAAAGTAAAGCACCAAGAAATAATCACAATTTTAGAAAGCATAAACGTAGATAGCAAAGATCTAAGAATAATAAAGAACATGTGTTGGCAACAAACAGCGGCCATAAGAACTGGAAACCAGTTGGTAATGTTTCAACAAATAAAACAGGGTGTTAGGCAAGGTTGTGTGCTGTCACCAGATTTGTTTAATATGTATAGTGAGATCATATTAAGATCCATAAGGTGCATGCTTGGAATAACAATTAGAGGTCATAATATAAATAATCTAAGGTATGCTGATGATACAGTCTTAATCACTAACAGTGAAAAAGAGTTACTCGAAATGTTAGACATTATAGTGAAAGAAAGCAAAAATAAGGGACTCAGCCTTAATACTAATAGCAAAAAGACAGAAGCAATGGTAACAACAAAGAAAAAGACATCGTCTCAGTGCAAAATAAAGACAAGTGGAACAATATTAAAACAGGTATATGAATTTAAAATATCTGGGAACAAAGGTAACCTCCGATGGTAGTTGTACAACAGAGGTGAGATGCAGAATGGCTCAGACAAAAACAGCTTTCCAAAAAAATGAGGAATATACTCATCATCATCATCGAGTGCCTTCTCCGCAACGAAGGTTGGCTACCATGGATCACCATTCTACTCTGATTCTTGCTTTGATGGTGCAGGCTGTCATAGATAAATTTGTCCATCTTTTGATGTTACTCGTCCATGTTAGTCTTGGTCTGCCTCTGCCTCTTTTACCTTGTATTTTCCCTTCCAATATTACTTTTAGTAGGCTGTTGTGTCTTTTAACATGCCCACAAATTTCATTTGTCTTGTTTTAATTGTATTTAGTAGTTCTCTTTTTATTTTCAGTTGTTTTAAAACTTCATCATTTGTTATCTTTTCTTTCCATCCAATTCTACCTATTCTTCTATAAATCCCCATTTCAAATGCTTCAATTTTCTGTTCTGTTTTCTTGTCTAATGTCCATGTTTCTGCACCATACAGGAATATTGAAAAGATGTAACATTTTGCCATTCTTAGTTTCAGCCCTGCTATTTTATTTTGTTGTTAGTATATTTTTCATGGCATTAAAATTACTTTTTACCATATCTATTCTTTTATTTATTTCAATTTTACATTTTCCATCATTGGTTATAGTATGTCCCAGGTAGTTGTAGCTCTGGACTGTCTCCAAATGTATTTATTCCCTTAACTGTGATATTTAATTGTAGGTCTTGAGAATTTTCTTTGTTTATGATCATAGTTTTAGTCTTTTTGATATTCATTTCTAGTCCACATTTTTTGCTTGTTATGTTTATCACATTAAGCAATTAATGTAGGTCTTTAGGATTTTGTGCTAGTAGAACTGTATCATCAGCATATCTTAGGTTATTGATTATCTTTCCATTAATATTTAGGCCTGGCATCTCTGAGATGTTTTTAAAGATTTGCTCAGTGTATAGATTGAACAAGCTTGGTGATAGGATGCATCCTTGTCTTACTCCTCTTTTTATGTACATGGGTGTAGAGTTCTCCTTGTTATACTTTATTATTGCTGTTTGCTCCCAAGTACAAATTACATATTAGTCGTATGTCTGTGCCGTCTAGATTTATATCCTTTAGGCAGTCTATAAGTTGGTTATGGTGTATTCTATCGAAAGCTTTGGTGTAGTCTATAAAGCAGGCATATATTGGTTTGTTTACTTCTGTGTACCTTTTCAATCAATGTTCTCATGCAGAATATGGCTTCTTTTGTCCCATTGTTTTTCCTGAATCCAAATTGTTGCTCATCTAATTCAGTATTGATTTTATTCTGAATCCTTCCCTGTATAACTTTTAGTAAAATTTTTGTTACCTGGCTCATTAGGCTTATTGTTCTGAAGTCACTGCATTCAACTGCACCATTCTTTTTAGGCAATGCATTGAAAGTTGATGTTTTTAGATCACTTGCTATGTATCCTGTATGGTATATGTCATTGCATATGTATGTGATCACTTCGATGCCAAACTCTTCTAGAGCCCGTATCACCTCTATCTGTATATTGTCAGGTCCTGCTGCCTTTCCCTTTTTCATTGTTTTTATAGCTTTTTCTACTTCAGATTTCAGGATTTTATAGTTGTATGTACTATAAAAGTTAGTTGTCTGGCTTTTTGTCCCTTTCGTCATGAAATAATTCTGTTATATATTCTTGCCATATCTATTATATCTTTGTTGTCTGTTAGCATTCTTCCCTCTTTGTTTGTAATTCATCCGTTTCCTGTACCTTTTTTGTCTTTATTCGTCATTCCCTTTATTTATGTGTGCATCTCTCTTAAGTTTTGTTTACTTTCCATAGTTTTGACTTCTAGACATCTTTGGTTGAGCCAGTCTTCTTTTGCCTTTTTGCACATTCTCCGTATTTCATTGTCTATATCCTTGTATCTGGCTGTGTTTTTCGCTTGTCTTCTTTCTTCCATTTTTTCTAAGATTTTGTCAGTCATTCATTTTTGTTTTTTGTTACTTTCCTTTTTGGGCAAGGTGTTGCAGGATTCTTGCATGCTGATTTTTATGCATTGCCATTTTGTTGTGACTTTTTCCTCAGGATTTTCTCTTCTGTACTGCTCAATCCCCTCTTCTAGCAGCTTCTGATATGTGTTCTTTACTTGTACAGTATAAGTTTCTTTTACATCTTTCTGGTTTAACGCTGTTATATCTATTGGTGTTGCTGCATTAGTTTTTTGTTTGTTTCTCTTTAATTTGATTTTCATTTTTATTACAGGATTGTGGTCTGCTTGCTTGCTTGCGTTCGCCCGATGACTAGAGTATTCGTAGACTGTAGAATTCCTCTTTGTCATCAGTCCTTAAAAGGACGTTAAGTGGGCGTGTATGCGTTGTGTTGTGGTTTGCAGTATAACTGTTATATTTGCGCCTTTCGGCCCAACACATCCGACTTCAGCACGCAGGATTGTGGTCTGAATTAATATCTGCTCCTGGGTAGGTTTTGTACTTCTTGACACTGTTCCTGAATCTGTCTTTTATCATTATGTGATCTATTTGATTCCTCTTCCTGTCTCCAGGGCTTTTCCATGTGTATAATTTTCTTTTCTCTTGCTCAAAGAAGGTGTTGCATATTATCAGTCTGTTTTCTTCACAAAATTGTATTAATCTTTCTCCTCTGTTATTCCTTTTTCCTAGACCATGATTTCCTATAATGGTCTTATATTTACCTTTTCTACTTTAGCGTTCATATCACCCATTATAATCAAGATGTCTGATGATTTCACTTGCTTCATAACTGTGTTTAGATGTTTGTTCGTCTGTATAGTCTTGAGTAGGTGCGTATGTCTGTATTATTGCTATGTTGAATGGTTTTACCTTCATTTTTAATAGTGTAATCTTTTCATTGTATGTCCAGTGGGTATTTATACATTTTTGTAGCTCTCGTTTTATTAGAATGCCTACTCCTCTTTGATGTTATTTTGTGTTACCTGAATATATAAATATATTTATCGTCATGTATGTATCCACTTTCCTTCCATCTTGTTTCTGATATGCCTAAGATATCTATGTTTAATCACTCTGCTTCTACCATTAGATTTTCTAATTTACCTTGTTAGTATACGGTCCTAACATTCCATGTAGCTATTTTTAATTTATATTGTTTTAATATTATATATATAACATATAATATTATATTATAATTGTTTTAATTTTTAAAAACAATAGTTAAAATTTCTCTCCATGGCTTTCTTTGGAGTGTTTTGTGATTAGGCTCCAATCTCTTTCATGGTGGTCTGCCATATTCGTCTTATGACACTATTTTTGACAATAGAAACAAAAAAAAGAGTTCTTAAATGTTTTGTAGAACCAGTTTTAACATATGAATGTGAATCATGGACAATGGGACAACAGACAAGAAAATCACTGGAGGCTGTAGAAATGTGGATTTACAGAAGAATGTTGAGAATACCAGGGACAGTTAACTCTTTCAGGACCAAAACAGGAAACAGGAATTTTCAGATTTGGACCAGAAAACTCGGCTTTTTTTCCTGTTTCCAGAAATTTTACCATATTCCTTTTTCATTTGACTACTTCACACAATAATTGAGATAAATGTGGCATGTATTATATATCACTGGAAAGGGAAATGGATACAGAAAATGAAAATAGCAATATATTTCTGATATGTCATTATTTAAAGGAATAGTTATATTTAAAAAAAGAAATAATTCAAGGTAGATAATTTTAAATTGAAAATATTGTATTTCACTTACCCATTTCCATCCAGACATGTGTTGCTATCCATTTGTCTTGAAATATTACACAACATAATCCAAATTCCTCGAAAATACAGTTTATTTGATGAATTTATGTCCACAAATAACAAAATTATGCACATTTTTATAAATGATCCCAGAATAAAAAATTTTCAAATTTTTTTACATCACAACAATACTATTTACAGGTCAAGTTTATTATTTTTATTGACACATATGTACTTATTGTGTGTGATATTCCCTAAAGCATGTTTTAGCGCACAGATGTGGCTTATCCGGACAACCTGTACAATAATAGCTGCTTCGTTTTCTTACTTTCCGCTGCTCCGAACAGTGAACACACTGCAGGTCTTTCCCATCAAAATCAATGAGATGGATGGCACCCTGATATCTCTGCGGCTTCATGTTCCATTTTTTCCCCGACTTGGATAAATCAACTTGAAGAAGGTTGTTAGGAATAGGTGTCTCTGCTCCTACTATGCTACACAAATCATAAATAAGCAGCTCCTTGAAATCTGAAGGCATAGGCTTTTCAGTGTTAGGGCGGCTCAAGTTATATAAAATATGAGCATTGAGTTGTGTGATCTCAATTATCCACATAAATATTTTCTTCCACCACTTGACTGTCTTCCTTGTGTGGTTCCCATAATATGAGATCATCTGGTCTACTCTGTCACATCCATTCATTGAGTGGTTGTAGCTATTGATGGGTGATGGCTTCCTGACTTGACTCCTACCTTCATTTCTGACCTCATATGTGACACTTCCATGTGTTGTCACCAATTGGCAGGGCTTTTTGGATTTTTTATCCCTCCAGCTGACACACATAACTTGCTCCTCATAATTGATGAACCTCTTTGCCTCATTCACTGATATTTTTTTTATTTTTGACTTCTGCTGGAATTCCGTGTCTGTTGGAATTTAGCGTTCCAGTGTAGTTGTGATTTTTCTGCCGCAGAAATTGAACAAGTGATAGGGAAGTATAATACCGGTCAGCAAACAAATGATGATGATCTGTGATGCCTTCCAGTAACTTGTCGAAAACTTTGACATCATGTGATGAATGTGGGTCTGTAAGCTGTGTCCGTACCAAAATATACCAGGAGGTTGAAAACGTATCCGGTGATTGAGTCGCAAAGTCCGTATGATTTGATATGATATTTTTTTGGCTTACTGGCATTGTACTGCTTGTACTTAAATCTTCCCTTGTAGCCTATAACCATCTCATCGATGCAGATATTTTCAAACGGATAAAACGCTTCTTGAAATTTTTCGATCAATGAATTGATGACCGGCTCAATTTTACATTTTCCAGATGCATCAGGACCAGCCGCATGAAGCATAGATTGATAAATGAGTAAAAATCTTGTCAGACTAAACATGCACCAAAACCAAGGACTACTTTTAAATGATTGAATGGACCAGTAATCCTTTATAGAATTTGTTGCATTCATTCCCATGGCAATCAGGACTGCCAGAAACTGAAAAAAGTATTGCAGTCCAGCTGTGTCCATTTAGCAAACTGGAATACCTGCGTACAGGAGTACTCAATTCCATTTTTTGCTGAGCATAATTGTTGATATTTTGAATCAGACTGTCAACAATTGTGTCAGTCAACAGGCTCAGAAAATACTTTGAAGGTGAAGCATTTTCTGGAAGATCTAACTTACATCCAGAATTTATATTTTGGAAGCTAGATTTGCCATGGTATCGCCATCTCTGGCTTCATGCCACCCATCAGCAGGCTTCCTAGCCACATCTGTCCTGTCAGCTTTGGCTGACAGAATAGTATCAGTTTCATCGTCAGAATCACTGTCACTAAATTCCTCTGAGTCACTGATAGTGCTGGACTGGAGGCATCGACCAGCTAAACCTAAACAAGAGAGTCTTGGTTTCTTACCACTCGACTTACCACTACGATTATCATGACTATCACCACAAAGACTAAAACTCTCGTCTGAATCTTCTGAATAGTCCATTTCTGATTCACCAAATAACAATGTTTCGAACATAGATCTCGCTTGTTCTGCACTATATCGTTTCGGGTGAGATGTACTGCAAGAACTACCAGCAGTAGGCGTGGCCAATGTTGTGATAGAAATTTCAGAAAAAAAACAATGAATATCAATGAATAATTTTTAAAGATACAAACGTCAACCCACGCCGTCGTAAGCGGAAAGATCAAGGAAAATAACTCTCACGACCAGAAATCAAGTATTGGTTGAAACAAAAATGAAATTCGGTGAAAATGAAACAAATATTCAGCTATATCCAAAATATCCGACATATCGGTGTTAACCAAAAGGATAATGCTGAGGACTCGGCGCTGGACCTGAAAGAGTTAAGAAGAGCAATGAAAACATTCTGAAAGAGACCAAATCAAAAGAGAGGTAATTTCCAATATTAGGAGGAAACGATCATCATTTTTTTATGCCATCTAATGAGAAGAGAACAGCTGAAATATATTGTAACAACTGGGAAAATTGAGTGACGAAGAGATAGTGGGAAGCAAAGCGAAAAGATACCAGACAGCTTAAGAGAATGGCTTGACAGAAGGTCAGCAACAGAAATGATAAATAACTGTCATGAAAGAAAGTTGGGGAGAGACATGATCACCTACGCCAGCAGACTTGCTACTTGATGATGATGATTACATCTCTCATTAACTTTATTATGACACTATTCCAGTATTAGTATTGTCATCTCTCATTAACTTTTTTATGACACTATTCCAGTATTAGTATTATCATCTCTCATTAACTTTATTATGACACTATTCCTGTATTAGTATTATCATCTCTCATTAACTTTATTATGACACTTATCCAGTATTAGTATTATCATCTCTCATTAACTTTATTATGACACTATTCCTGTATTATTATCATCTCTCATTAACTTTATTATCACACTATTCCAGTATTAATATTATCATCTCTCATTAACTTTATTATCACAATATTTCTGTATCAGTATTATCATCTCTCAATTAACTTTATTATCACACTATTTCTGTATTAGTATTATCATCTCTCAATTAACTTTATTATCTCACTATTCGTGTATTAGCATTATCATCTCTCATTAACTTTATTATCACACTATTCGTGTATTAGTATTTTCATCTCTCATTAACTTTATTGGTGAAAGCTGGTATGTGACAGCTTTCACCATTGCTAAGACATCCAAACACTTCTATAGCAGCTAAACAAACAAATGATAAATAGCATGTTCATACCAACTTTGTGCTATGAAAGTCAAATATGGACCCTTTCTAAATCACATTTAAGGAAGATCAATACATGTGAGATGCAATGTTTGAGAAAAGTAACAAACAACACAAGAAGAGATAGAACACCAAATGAAACCATAAGAAAAATAGTAGGAACAAAACCCTGCCAAGAATATATATAACAACAACTTAAATGGTTTGGCCACCTGGTCAGAATGAAACCTTATCAATCACCATCAAGGGTGTTCTTCTCAAGAATGCATGGAAAAAGACCCAGAGGAAGATGGATAGATGCAGTGACAGAGACATGTAACAACAAAGGAAAATCACTAATTCAGACAGTTCGAGCAGCTCAAGAACGACAAATGATATAAACCATGACACCTTTTAGGTATCAATGAAAAAAGAAAAGAAGAAGAAGATTAACTTTATTATGACACTATTCCAGCATTAGTATTATCATCTCTCATTAACTTTATTATGACACTATTCCAGCACTAGTATTATCCCGTATTAACTTTATTACGACACTATTCCAGCAGTAGTATTATCCCATATTAACTTTATTATGACATTATTCCAGCACTAGTATTATCCCATATTAACTTTATTATGGCACTATTCCAGTATTAGTATTAGTATTATCATCTTTCATTAACTTTATTATGACACTATTCCAGTATTAGTATTATCATCTCTCATTAACTTTATTATGACAATATTCCAGCATTAGTATTATCATATCTCATTAACTTTATTATCACACTATTCCAGCATTAGTATTATCATCTCACATTAACTTTATTATGACAATATTCCAGCATTAGTATTATCATCTCTCATTAACTTTATTATGACACTATTCCAGCATTAGTATTATCAACTTTATTGTGATACTTTTCCAATTTACTGAATATTAAACATCCACCATTTCTCTTTGACAGACAAAAAAATGGATACAAAGAGTTACATTCCAATCTGGAATATAAAGCAGGAGCCAGATAATGAGGTGAGTTGGATCTATCCTTTTATTGTCCTTTCAAGCCAAGGATGGCACATAAGACAGCACATTGAAAACTCTCCAAGTTTGATGATTCTTTGTTGTTGTTTGTCATATTTTATGCTGGACCTGTAGTTAGTCTCACCACATGTTTCTGTTCTGGGTGAGCTTCTCTGTCTTGACAGAGGAGCTGATATTGCCTCTCAAATTATATTCTACTCAGTGTTTCTCTTAGTCACATTTTCTACTTAGTGTTTCTCTATGTTGCAAATCTTTTCTTTTGCCCACTTTTTTCCCTTTGTTTTATGCTTGTCTTGTAAAATCTTCTCATCGCATGACTAACATATGACCACCTTCTTTTCTTGATTGTAGTTATTGTTAGATGCATGACCAATTCTCTTATTTCTGCTCTAGTCTTGAATTCATCCCATGGTATACAAAGTATTTTCCTGAGACAATGATCTGCATGTGTTGTTTTTTGGTTCATAATTTGTGTCTTCAGAGACTGTTGAAGTTAGGCAGATGTTGATCTTTTAAAAGTAACTTTCTGGCTTTATTTTATCTCAGAATTTCCTCTCCTCTCAATCTCATGACTCTGATCTTGCCAATACATTCACATTCCTACTACCAGGTTGTCTTTGGTCTTACTCACATTCACATTCCTACTACCAGGTGTCTTTGGTCTTACTCACATTCACATTCCTACTACCAGGTTGTCTTTGGTCTTACTCACATTCACTTTCCTACTACCAGGTTGTCTTTGGTCTTCCTCACATTCACTTTACAACTACCAGGTTATCTTTGATTTTCCTCACATTCACTTTACAACTACCAGATTATCTTTGGTCTTCCTTCCAATCTCTTTCCAACTACTAGGTTGTCTTTGGTCTTCCTTTCATTCACTTTACAATGCCAGGTTGTCTTTGATCCCTGTTTCATTCACTTTCCAACCAAATTCCACCTCACTGCAGTACTTCTTGAGGTTTCAGAGTCCCCTCATTTTGGTGAAACTTCAACAAATTTAATTCACTATCATCAAAGTGTACATACTATTGCCATCATGTACATATTTAAATATTTTGTTGTTTATTTTCTGTTGTGACTTTAAAAAAAAAAACAATTTGACTAATTAAAAAAAAAATGTTCTTAAAAAAGTGTAGAAATTGAGATTTATATCAGATTGTCTTTATTTATAGGAGATACCTATCTATTAATTAATAGGCTCATTTTGTCAATAGTGAAAGATTTAAAAGTTCAAATGTTCATATTAAATATAACTATGTTCATTGTGTCCTTCATTGGTCTCATTACTCCAGCATTTGCTCTCACTAACATGAGTCCTTATTCTTTCATTCTCAGACTGCCAGAAATATGGAAACTCAGAATTGTATTCCAATGAAAAATGTGAAAGATGAACCAGAAAATAAAGTGAGTTGATAGTTTGGTATTAAAGACATGCAGTAACAGATGTACTTTATCAAATTGTGGAAGTATTTTGTTGTACAATGAGATTGGTAAGAGAAAGGGCAGCTGGTTCAAAAGTGTAAAATCACGGATGGCACTGGCTGGGGGGGGGGGGGGCACTGTTCAACAGATGTGCCCACTTGGAGATATTGAACCTAGGAAAGAGTGGATATGGATGGTGCTGGCTGGGGGGACACTGTTCAACAGATGTGTCCACTTGGAGACATTGAACCTAGGAAAGAGTGGATATGGATGGTGCTGGCTGGGGGGACACTGTTCAACAGATGTGTCCACTTGGAGACATTGAACCTAGGAAAGAGTGGATATGGATGGTGCTGGCTGGGTGGGGACACTGTTCAACAGATGTGTCCACTTGGAGACATTGAATCTAGGGAATAGTGGATATGGATGCCAGTAGGGTGCTCTATGTCCTGTTTAGTTTATTTCACTTAGAAGTTTTCTCTCTTGTTTAGTTTATTTCACTTAGAAGTTTTCTCTCTTGTTTAGTTTATTTCACTTAGAAGTTTTCTCTCTTGTTTAGTTTATTTCACTTAGAAGTTTTCTCTCCTGTCTTTCAAAGTTGTTTATGTTGGTCTCATTCATATAAGTCTCTACTGCAAATTGTTGGATCTTACCCTTAAAATTCTATCTTTTCTTTTGTCTTGAAATTTTTAGCGCAGCTTGTGAAAATATCAATCATGTAGGTGGTCAGATGTTGCCTGTGAAGAGAAAAGACAGCAAGAGATGTGCAAAGCATGCCCTCAGGTGGGAACCAAAGGGTAAAAGTAAAAGAAACCAACCTAAAGTAACATGAAAAAGAATACTGAGATGAGAGGCAACACTACCAAACATCAGCTCTTTTATTGAGATTGAGCAACTCATCCAGAGAAAAGATGTGTTGTGATTTACAATGTGTATTCTGTGTAAGGTCTTAAACTTGATAACAAATTTTATTTGACATTGAGAGTCTAAAATGTCTGCTTTATGTGCCATCTTCAGCATTAAAGGATGATAGTTAGTCACACAGACAGACAAGATAGACCTGATATCTGCTGTTTATCCTAAATTTGTTGGTTTGTATAGAGTCTCAAACATTGAACACCTTGTGTAGATCAACAAAACTTAAATCTTAATATCTAGTCTGAAACATTCAACACCTTATGTTGATCAACAAAATTTGAATCTTAATATCTAGAGTCTCAAACATTGAACACCTTTTGTAGGTCAGAAAAACTTAAATCTTAATAACATCTAGTCTTATACATTGAACACCTTGTGTAGGTCAGCAAAACTTAAATCTTAATATCTAGTCTTAGACATTGAACACCTTGTATAGATCAGCAATACTTAAATCTTAATATCTAGTCTTAGACATTGAACACCTTGTGTAGATCAACAAAACTTGAATCTTAATATCTAGTCTCAAACATTGAACACCTTGTGTAGATCAACAAAACTTGAATCTTAATATCTAGAGTCTCAAACATTCAACACCTTGTGTAGATCAACAAAACTTGAATCTTAATATCTAGAGTCTCAAACATTCAACACCTTTTTATGAGCTCTTGACAGCTCATCACACTTCTACAGTTGCCAGATTAACTGCTCATGACAGCTCCTCTCACTTCTACATTTGACAGTTTAACTGCTCTTGACAACTCCTCTCACTTCTACAGTTGACAGTTTAATTCCTCTGACAGCTCCTCTCATTTCTACAGTTGCCAGATTAAATGCTCTTGACAGCTCTTCTCACTTCTACAGTTGCCAGATTAAATGCTCTTCTCACTTCTACAGTTGCCAGATTAACTGCTCTTGAAAGCTCCTCTCACTTCTACAGTTGCCAGATTAAATGCTCTTGACAGCTCTTCTCACTTCTACAGTTTCCAGATTAACTGCTCTTGACATCTCCTCTCACTTCTACAGTTGACAGTTTGATTCCTCTGACAGCTCTTCTCACTTCTACAGTTACCAGATTAACTGCTCTTGACAGCTCTTCTCACTTCTACAGTTGCCAGATTAACTGCTCTTGAAAGCTCCTCTCACTTCTACAGTTTCCAGATTAACTGCTCTTGACAGCTCATATCACTTCTACAGTTACCAGATTAACTGCTCTTGACAGCTCCTCTCACTTCTACATTTGACAGTTTAACTGCTCTTGACAACTTCTCTCACTTCTACAGTTGACAGATTAACTGCTCTTGACAACTTCTCTCACTTCTATAGTTGACAGATTAACTGCTCTTGACAACTTCTCTCACTTCTATAGTTGACAGATTAACTGCTCTTGACAGATCATCTCACTTCTACAGTTGCCAGATTAACTGCTCTTGACAACTTCTCTCACTTCTATAGTTGACAGATTAACTGCTCTTGACAGATCATCTCACTTCTACAGTTGCCAGATTAACTGCTCTTGACAGCTCCTATCACTTCTACAGTCAGCTGTATAATGCCCTTTACCCTTGTCATTGTTGTAAGTTTCCAATGAACCAGTCTAATGCTCCCTTACCCTTGTCTTTATTGTTGTAAGTTTCCAATGAACTCTCAGGGTTCACAATTTTCACCTTCCATGAGTTCATACACCATTCCTTTCTCACTCAAGAGAGATCACTCCAAAGACACTCTATCTTTCATGTGCGATAACTCACATTATTTCCCTTAATCACACTTGCACAGATCAACAAAAATTGCAGCAACCAATAATGTAAATATTGACATCATTTTTATATTTCTAGGCCATGTGAAAGTAAAGATGGAAGCAAATATTCCATTCTTACAAGATTACATAACAAAACAACTTGCTGGTGATGTGAGTACATTTATTTATCTGTTTTCTATCTATTGACCTTTCGAGCCGTAACCGGCCCATAGGGCGTAGACCAAGATACACCTTCTCCTATATGAATTTTTGTTCTAGCAGTTTTCTTTTAAAGATATTTTATCAAATCTCGCCATCTGTCTCTGTTCTGTGCAAGCAGTTCTATCTCATTGAGGGAGCCGACTCCTGCTGCTCTTGCCTCTCTCATCAATGTTCTTCTCAATGTCTCCCTGGGTCTTCCTCTTTTTTTCTTTTACCTGTTGTTTCCCATATGAGGGCTTGCTTTGCTATTCGATTATTATCTCTTCTCATCACATGTCCAACGTATGACCATCGTCTTTTCTTTATTACTGAAGATATTAGTGGTTGATTGGCGATTTCTCTAATTTCCTCGTTTGTTTTGAATTCGTTTCACGCTATACCAAGTATTTTCCTTAGACATTTATTTTCGAATGCGTTCAACTTTGTTTCTATATCTCTTGTTGTTTTCCAGCTTTCACACGCATACATAAGGGTTGATAGTACATTTGATTTGAATAGCCTAAGTTTTGTGTTTGTGCTAATGAGTTTTGATTTCCACAACTTTTCAAGGCTTCTGAAAGACATTGCTGCTTTAGCTATTCTGATTCTAATTTCTTTGCTCGTATCCCCTTCTCGATCAATGTGACTTCCAAGATAGATAAAGTGATTGATCTCTTCTACTGGTTTGTTTTCCATGTATATTTTGTCACTTGTTGGAATTAAACTTTTCATGACTTTAGTCTTTTCATGATTGACCTCAAGCCCAATTTTGCTGGCTATTGATGATAGTTCATTTGTGTTTTCCTGCATCGTTTTTATCTGACTGCTGATGAGAATGCTGATTTCTTATTGGTTATATTTATTATGCTGATCTTAAATAAGTGTCAAACTTCTTCAAATGTGTTTGTTTCACTTGGCGAATGATTAACTCTTTCCGGACTATTGTCCAACACCTCGGTTCTATAAAACTGAACATTTCCAACCACTCACTGAAACGTTGGTTATTTCGGGTGTAGCTGAATATTTGATTCGTGTTCACTGATTTTTATTTTTATTTCAACCAATACTTGATTTCCGGAAGTAGGAGAGTTCTCACTTTCACTTTCTGCTGATACCAGTGTGGTCTTAGTTTCGAACGTTGGAAACATTTAAATTTATATTCATTGTTTATTTCTCAAATTGTTGTCACATAATGGCCACGCCCACTGTTGATTTGAAAGTCTTATTGACAACACTTCTTGCAGTCGACCAAAACGACATAGGGCAGAACAAGCTAGTTCTTTATTCGAAACCTTGTTATTGAGTGATTCAGAAATAGAGTATTCATAGTATTTAGACTTGGACAATAATTTTGTTGTGATAATGGGTCGGAATATTAGTAAAAGTTATGATAAAAGGCAAGACGATCTGGCTTAGGTTTAGCTAGTGGATGCCATCTATTCCAGCACTATAAGTGTCTCAGAGTAATCGAGTGGTAGTGATTCTGATAACGAAACTGGTACTTAGGGACATATCACACAAAATAAGTCCAGTTGTGTAAATAAAAATAATAAACTTAACTTGTAAGTAATATTGTTCACATAAATTTATAATATTTTTCATTCTGGGATCATTTACAAAAATGTACATAATTTTGTTATTTGTAGACATAAATTAATCAAATTAACTGTATTTTTGAGGAATTTGGATTATGTTGTGTAATATTTAAAGACAAATGGATAGCAACACAAATAAACATGGAAAATGGTAAGTGAATTACAATATTTTCAATTAAAAATGATCTACCTTGAATATTTTATATTTTAAAAATATTTTATTCCTTTAAATAATAACATATCATAAATATATTGCTATTTTCATTTTCTATATCCATTTCCCTTTCTGGTGATGTATAACACATGCCATATTTATCTAAATTATTGTGTGAAGTAGTCAAATGAAAAAGGTATATGGTAAAATTTCTGGAAACAGGAAAATTAACCTGGTCCAAATCTGAAAATTCCTGTTCTGTTCCTGAAAGGGTTAAGGAATTCTCTTACTCTTTGTTCAAAGGCTTTGTATGTTTCATTGTTTTTAAATTTATTCAATGTGATTACTTCTATTTTGTTTTTTGCATTCACCAGCTTTCATCTCTGGTGAAGTCCATAGAGACTAGGAGCTGAATTTTATTAAAATCCGTTTTTCCCTAACAGCCATGTGCACACGGGTCCCTCACCACACAGGCAGACAAACCTGTCTTCAGAAGTACTCATATTTTTTATGTCAAGTAATTGACATTTCAAGCAGGGCTTCGCTGCTGAGACTGGGGGTGGTTGTCCTAGAGAGAAATCACCAAAATTATCCCAACTGGTACAGCCGGGATTTGAACTCACAATCTCCTTGCCTCATGACCAACCAGTCCCCCATTACAATTAATTCTGGACAACAATCTAAGAGAACAACTCATGCTCTGCCAGAGATACATAAGATCTGTGATTCAATGGATTACATCTCACTGCAGTATTCCTGGAAATAATGAAGTAGACAGGTTGACAAAGGAATACTCCTGCTCAGGACACATTTCTTTAACTGAAATAAACTAAGTCTCGATGATGCAAATGAAACTCTAAAATGACACAAATGAAACTCTAAAATGACATATATGAAGCCCTTTCCCCAGACACACATTCTAATGTTTCTATCTTACATTCAGGGTTGCTGCCTTCGCAGCTTTCATTATCTGTTCCTGCCTTTTTGCTATAAAAAATATGTATTGGTTATGTAACGCCGCTGACATTGCAGTCTTTTGTTTCAGTACATCTCACAAATTTTCTAAAATAACAATTGCCATCCTTATAGCCCAGTGTTTATGACTGTCACTTTTACCGATACCGTGGTCACAAAAATATAGTTCAACCTCCAAGACAAATTTCACAAAATTGAAATTTTCAACAAATTATTACCTTCACTTCTACTCACAGAAATGGTAAAATTGTATTTCTGTATAAACAAATATAGTTGTTCAAGGTCAATAAGAGAGGTTAAATGTCATGAATTTGGTGGATCATAATATAAAGTATATAGTCATTGTGTTACTTTTCTGGGAGTGGTGGGCTAGACAAACATTCTGATCAGACTTTGTGGGAGGGAATTCTGTATCTGACGTCATGGCTGCATAAAACTAAGGTAGAGGTTTAAAGAGCAAGTGTTCAGATGTGAAGGTAGTAAATTAAAACAAGTTGATACAAGTAACTTATGAGGAATCAAAGAGACTTGTCAGGAACAAATGGAATACATGTCACATGGACTACCAGGAAGATGATTCAGAGGAGGAATATGTTCTGGAATAGTTTCCATTGGTTGTTGCTACTTCCAATTCTTGCTGTCATTGTTTAACAGTTTATAGCCTGTATCAGCACTTATGTTTAGTACAGCTCATGGCCGTTCTCTTGTCTTTTCATTTTGTAAGTATGAAGTCAATCTGGCTTCTACACTCAAGGTTGTTCACCTTAAAAGGATGTTAAGCAGGCATGTTCTGCGTTGTTTTGTGGTTTACAGTATAACAGTTATATTTGTGCCTTTTGGCCCAACACATCCGACTTCAGCACGACATTTTTGAGTACCGGGTTGTCTTCCCTCTTCGATCCCTGCTTGCTTGGCCAGACTAGACAGGTTAGTCTGTTACTGGAGGCACTACGGAGAGATGGAGCAGGGTCTGGATGGTTTTGGTTCACCGATCCTGGTGCAAGCCATCAGCTGTGGGTTGCTGGCAACTTCCAGCTCTGGTGCTGGTAGGCGTGCATTCACCTTCAAATCATATTGGTTATACTGTTCTAAATGTTTCTTGCCATTTATTTTTGTTTTGCTACAGGGGTCTTCAAAGCTCCTAGTTATTCTTCAAGCTCTGTTCTATTGCTTCCAGGTCTTTCATTGAAGTTCACCGTGACATTTAAATTATCTTGATTGTTCACTTCTTTTTTGGTATCACTGAAATCACTGTCAATTCTTCATTCCTTCCTTGTTATCAGTTTCATTGCAAGTGAGATATATTCAAATGCATGTTCTATGTATCTTTTTATCTTTAATGTGCACTATAATTATTCTTTCTGATTGCTAGGCTACTTCTTCTATTTAACTTGCCATGTCAGGGTGTATAATGAACCCTACTAATATTTCTATCTCCTTAACTCCTTAATGTATAAAGGTACATTTTTGCCATGTCTGTTTTTGCACAACTCATCAGTCTGATATCTGCTGTTACTGTTTGCACAACTCATCAGTCTGATATCTGCTGTTACTGTTTGCACAACTCATCAGTCTGATATCTACTGTTACTGTTTGCACAACTCATCAGTCTGATATCTGCTGTTACTGTTTGCACAACTCATCAGTCTGATATCTGCTGTTACTGTTTGCACAACTCATCAGTCTGATATCTGCTGTTACTGTTTGCACAACTCATCAGTCTGATATCTGCTGTTACTGTTTGCACAACTCATCAGTCTGATATCTACTGTTACTGTTTGCACAACTCATCAGTCTGATATCTACTGTTACTGTTTGCACAACTCATCAGTCTGATATCTACTGTTACTGTTTGCACAACTCATCAGTCTGATGTCTGCTGTTACTGTTTGCACAACTCATCAGTCTGATATCTGCTGTTACTGTTTGCACAACTCATCAGTCTGATATCTGCTGTTACTGTTTGCACAACTCATCAGTCTGATATCTATTATTTCTACATTATTTGTTTACTCCATTTCTCCCACATTTTACTTCCTCTCCTTAGATATCAAATGTGTTAATTGTCATCATTTTAATTGCAGTTCTGCCATTTGATCCATTAACATTGCCAGGTCCTTTACATTAATGTCTGTCTCATTTACCCAGCTGTATATGCTTTTGTGCTCCCATAATTCTATTTTCTTTTTTGCCTCTGATGTGTTCTAAATGTACAAACTATTTCTAGGGTCAGGCAGTAAAGACCGAATCAAAGAGAGAGGAAGAAATTGATGGGCCCACTGTTATTAAGATGGAGCAGACTAATTCTCCATCTCTTTCATGTCCTGACAGTTTTCTGTGTAAGTTTTATCTCATTGACAATGGTCTGTTGTAGTGGATATAACTCTGACAATATAAAAAATAGTAGCTAGGGAAGGTGACTGTTCATTTGTTCTTTAAGGAAACTGGTCATGCTCAAAGTGAAGACCACATGATTGTGTAAAAGTCAGGTCTTGAACAAAGAGACCATGTGACCAAATTAGAGGGAAAGTAGTTATTGGTGTAAAGAGGAAACTGGATACATCAGTTAGAAGACCTGCAGCAGTCACCCAGGCAGGTTGTGAGCCAGTGAGAGAACTTTCTGCATGAGGTTAACTTCTAGAGTAGAATAGAATTAATGAGTAGAAAATGATGAAGTGTGTAGAACCCACAGGAGTTAACTGAAGTTGTTATGTTAGAGGAATAGTTGCCTTTGTTTACATTGGACTGTGAAGGAATTAGACAGCAGAATTATTAGAGCATTGCTATTAGAGGTTGATAGTAGAGATTGTGTAGGACTTGATGGCACCTGGTCAGTATCTTATATTATTTATGACTTAAATGTACCTGGTCAATATCATATATTGTGCATGACTTGATGGCACCTGGTCAATATCATATATTGTGTATGACTTGATGGCACCTGGTCAATATCATATATTGTGTATGACTTGGTGGCACCTGGTCAATATCATATATTGTGTATGACTTGATGGCACCTGGTCAATGTCATATATTATTTATGACTTAAATGTACCTGGTCAGTATCATATATTGTGTATGACTTCATGGCACCTGGTCAGTATTATATATTGTGTATGACTTTATGACACCTGTCAGTATTATATATTGTGTACAACTTTATGACACCTGGTCAATATCATATATTGTGTATGACTTGATGGCACCTGGTCAATGTCATATATTATTTATGACTTAAGTGTACCTGGTCAGTATCATTATTGTGTATGACTTGATGGCACCTGGTCAGTATCACATATTGTGTATGACTTCATGACACCTGGTCAGTATTATATATTGTGTACAACTTGATGGCAGTTGGTCAGTATGCAATAGTATAGTGACTAGAGTAGTTAAAACATAAAGTATAATAGGAAGTGAATAAAGAGCAAGTTGAAAGTAGAATTTCCAAAGCATGGAAAAGGTGGGAGTAGAAACAGTATGTGACTAGTAACATGTGAAGAATTAGGTCGACAACAAAATGTTATGCAGACTAGATCTGAGATTACTATCAGGGCCTAAAGTTCAAGGTCAAGTTATCTGGAAACTTTGAAGGTTAAACAGAGTAGCAAGATGACATATTGTTTATGTAAATTCAAGACAAAGGTCAAATATAGTTCAACATCATGGATGTTGATTGGTTGCTTGTCGGCTATAAACGAAGGAGTTGATGTAAATGAGATCAGTGACATAAGCTTATTCACACATAGAAACAGGAGGAAGAAACCAGATCTAGAAAGAGTTTAGGTGACTATGATCTTATATAGATACTTACCTAGACATAGATAAAGAAGTCTAAAGATGAATTAATAAATATTGGTGAAGGCCTAAGAATTAATTTAGTTAAAGACATTACTATAGTTTCAGTACTGCCGCTAATGGATCAAGTGCAGAGAGCAAAGTTATAGCAGTTGTAAATGTGCTGAAGAATTCATCTAGTTAAAGACACTACTATAGTTTCAGTACTGCCACTAATGGATCATGTACCGAGAATCAAAGTTAGAGCAGTTGTAAATATGCTGAAGAATTCATCTAGTTAAAGACACTACTATAGTTTCAGTACTGCCACTAATGGATCATGTACCAAGAAACAAAGTTAGAGCAGTTGTAAATGTGCTGAAGAATTCATCTAGTTAAAGACACTACTATAGTTTCAGTACTGCCACTAATGGATCATGTACCAAGAAACAAAGTTAGAGCAGTTGTAAATGTGCTGAAGAATTCATCTAGTTAAAGACACTACTATAGTTTCAGTACTGCCACTAATGGATCATGAACTGAGAAACAAAGTTAGAGCAGTTGTAAATGTGCTGAAGAATTCATCTAGTTAAAGACACTACTATAGTTTCAGTACTGCCACTAATGGATCATGAACTGAGAAACAAAGTTAGAGCAGTTGTAAATGTGCTGAAGAGTTCATCTAGTTAAAGACACTACTATAGTTTCAGTACTGCCACTAATGGATCATGCACCAAGAAACAAAGTTAGAGCAGTTGTAAATGTGCTGAAGAGTTCATCTAGTTAAAGACACTACTATAGTTTCAGTACTGCCGCTAATGGATCATGAACTGAGAAACAAAGTTAGAGCAGTTGTAAATATGCTGAAGAGTTCATCTAGTTAAAGACACTACTATAGTTTAGGACAGCCGTTAATGGATCATGTTCTGAGAATTAAGTTCAACATAGTTGTCGACAACAAAATGTTATGCAGACTAAATCTGAGATTACTATCAGGGCCTAAGGTTCAAGGTCAAGTTATCTGGAAACTTTGAAGGTTAAACAGAGTAGCAAGATGACATATTGTTTATGTAAATTCAAGACAAAGGTCAAATATAGTTCAACATCATGGATGTTGATTGGTTGCTTGTCGGTTATAAACGAAGGAGTTGATGTAAATGAGATCAGTGACATAAGCTTATTCACACATAGAAACAGGAGGAAGAAACCAGATCTAGAAAGAGTTTAGGTGACTATGATCTTATATAGATACTTACCTAGACATAGATAAAGAAGTCTAAAGATGAATTAATAAATATTGGTGAAGGCCTAAGAATTAATTTAGTTAAAGACATTACTATAGTTTCAGTACTGCCGCTAATGGATCAAGTGCAGAGAGCAAAGTTATAGCAGTTGTAAATGTGCTGAAGAATTCATCTAGTTAAAGACACTACTATAGTTTCAGTACTGCCACTAATGGATCATGTACCAAGAAACAAAGTTAGAGCAGTTGTAAATATGCTGAAGAATTCATCTAGTTAAAGACACTACTATAGTTTCAGTACTGCCACTAATGGATCATGTACTGAGAAACAAAGTTAGAGCAGTTGTAAATGTGCTGAAGAATTCATCTAGTTAAAGACACTACTATAGTTTCAGTACTGCCACTAATGGATCATGTACCGAGAATCAAAGTTAGAGCAGTTGTAAATGTGCTGAAGAATTCATCTAGTTAAAGACACTACTATAGTTTCAGTACTGCCACTAATGGATCATGAACTGAGAAACAAAGTTAGAGCAGTTGTAAATGTGCTGAAGAATTCATCTAGTTAAAGACACTACTATAGTTTCAGTACTGCCACTAATGGATCATAACCTGAGAAACAAAGTTAGAGCAGTTGTAAATGTGCTGAAGAATTCATCTAGTTAAAGACACTACTATAGTTTCAGTACTGCCACTAATGGATCATGTACCGAGAATCAAAGTTAGAGCAGTTGTAAATATGCTGAAGAATTCATCTAGTTAAAGACACTACTATAGTTTCAGTACTGCCACTAATGGATCATGTACCAAGAAACAAAGTTAGAGCAGTTGTAAATGTGCTGAAGAATTCATCTAGTTAAAGACACTACTATAGTTTCAGTACTGCCACTAATGGATCATGTACCAAGAAACAAAGTTAGAGCAGTTGTAAATGTGCTGAAGAATTCATCTAGTTAAAGACACTACTATAGTTTCAGTACTGCCGCTAATGGATCATGTACTGAGAAACAAAGTTAGAGCAGTTGTAAATGTGCTGAAGAATTCATCTAGTTAAAGACACTACTATAGTTTCAGTACTGCCACTAATGGATCATGAACTGAGAAACAAAGTTAGAGCAGTTGTAAATGTGCTGAAGAATTCATCTAGTTAAAGACACTACTATAGTTTCAGTACTGCCACTAATGGATCATAACCTGAGAAACAAAGTTAGAGCAGTTGTAAATGTGCTGAAGAGTTCATCTAGTTAAAGACACTACTATAGTTTCAGTACTGCCACTAATGGATCATGCACCAAGAAACAAAGTTAGAGCAGTTGTAAATGTGCTGAAGAGTTCATCTAGTTAAAGACACTACTATAGTTTCAGTACTGCCGCTAATGGATCATGAACTGAGAAACAAAGTTAGAGCAGTTGTAAATATGCTGAAGAGTTCATCTAGTTAAAGACACTACTATAGTTTAGGACAGCCGTTAATGGATCATGTTCTGAGAATTAAGTTCAACATAGTTGTCGACAACAAAATGTTATGCAGACTAAATCTGAGATTACTATCAGGGCCTAAGGTTCAAGGTCAAGTTATCTGGAAACTTTGAAGGTTAAACAGAGTAGCAAGATGACATATTGTTTATGTAAATTCAAGACAAAGGTCAAATATAGTTCAACATCATGGATGTTGATTGGTTGCTTGTCGGTTATAAACGAAGGAGTTGATGTAAATGAGATCAGTGACATAAGCTTATTCACACATAGAAACAGGAGGAAGAAACCAGATCTAGAAAGAGTTTAGGTGACTATGATCTTATATAGATACTTACCTAGACATAGATAAAGAAGTCTAAAGATGAATTAATAAATATTGGTGAAGGCCTAAGAATTAATTTAGTTAAAGACATTACTATAGTTTCAGTACTGCCGCTAATGGATCAAGTGCAGAGAGCAAAGTTATAGCAGTTGTAAATGTGCTGAAGAATTCATCTAGTTAAAGACACTACTATAGTTTCAGTACTGCCACTAATGGATCATGAACTGAGAAACAAAGTTAGAGCAGTTGTAAATGTGCTGAAGAATTCATCTAGTTAAAGACACTACTATAGTTTCAGTACTGCCACTAATGGATCATAACCTGAGAAACAAAGTTAGAGCAGTTGTAAATGTGCTGAAGAATTCATCTAGTTAAAGACACTACTATAGTTTCAGTACTGCCACTAATGGATCATGTACCAAGAAACAAAGTTAGAGCAGTTGTAAATGTGCTGAAGAATTCATCTAGTTAAAGACACTACTATAGTTTCAGTACTGCCGCTAATGGATCATGTACTGAGAAACAAAGTTAGAGCAGTTGTAAATGTGCTGAAGAATTCATCTAGTTAAAGACACTACTATAGTTTCAGTACTGCCACTAATGGATCATGAACTGAGAAACAAAGTTAGAGCAGTTGTAAATGTGCTGAAGAATTCATCTAGTTAAAGACACTACTATAGTTTCAGTACTGCCACTAATGGATCATGAACTGAGAAACAAAGTTAGAGCAGTTGTAAATGTGCTGAAGAGTTCATCTAGTTAAAGACACTACTATAGTTTCAGTACTGCCACTAATGGATCATGCACCAAGAAACAAAGTTAGAGCAGTTGTAAATGTGCTGAAGAGTTCATCTAGTTAAAGACACTACTATAGTTTCAGTACTGCCGCTAATGGATCATGAACTGAGAAACAAAGTTAGAGCAGTTGTAAATATGCTGAAGAGTTCATCTAGTTAAAGACACTACTATAGTTTAGGACAGCCGTTAATGGATCATGTTCTGAGAATTAAGTTCAACATAGTTGTCGACAACAAAATGTTATGCAGACTAAATCTGAGATTACTATCAGGGCCTAAGGTTCAAGGTCAAGTTATCTGGAAACTTTGAAGGTTAAACAGAGTAGCAAGATGACATATTGTTTATGTAAATTCAAGACAAAGGTCAAATATAGTTCAACATCATGGATGTTGATTGGTTGCTTGTCGGTTATAAACGAAGGAGTTGATGTAAATGAGATCAGTGACATAAGCTTATTCACACATAGAAACAGGAGGAAGAAACCAGATCTAGAAAGAGTTTAGGTGACTATGATCTTATATAGATACTTACCTAGACATAGATAAAGAAGTCTAAAGATGAATTAATAAATATTGGTGAAGGCCTAAGAATTAATTTAGTTAAAGACATTACTATAGTTTCAGTACTGCCGCTAATGGATCAAGTGCAGAGAGCAAAGTTATAGCAGTTGTAAATGTGCTGAAGAATTCATCTAGTTAAAGACACTACTATAGTTTCAGTACTGCCACTAATGGATCATGTACCAAGAAACAAAGTTAGAGCAGTTGTAAATATGCTGAAGAATTCATCTAGTTAAAGACACTACTATAGTTTCAGTACTGCCACTAATGGATCATGTACTGAGAAACAAAGTTAGAGCAGTTGTAAATGTGCTGAAGAATTCATCTAGTTAAAGACACTACTATAGTTTCAGTACTGCCACTAATGGATCATGTACCGAGAATCAAAGTTAGAGCAGTTGTAAATGTGCTGAAGATTTCATCTAGTTAAAGACACTACTATAGTTTCAGTACTGCCACTAATGGATCATGAACTGAGAAACAAAGTTAGAGCAGTTGTAAATGTGCTGAAGAATTCATCTAGTTAAAGACACTACTATAGTTTCAGTACTGCCACTAATGGATCATAACCTGAGAAACAAAGTTAGAGCAGTTGTAAATGTGCTGAAGAATTCATCTAGTTAAAGACACTACTATAGTTTCAGTACTGCCACTAATGGATCATGTACCGAGAATCAAAGTTAGAGCAGTTGTAAATATGCTGAAGAATTCATCTAGTTAAAGACACTACTATAGTTTCAGTACTGCCACTAATGGATCATGTACCAAGAAACAAAGTTAGAGCAGTTGTAAATGTGCTGAAGAATTCATCTAGTTAAAGACACTACTATAGTTTCAGTACTGCCACTAATGGATCATGTACCAAGAAACAAAGTTAGAGCAGTTGTAAATGTGCTGAAGAATTCATCTAGTTAAAGACACTACTATAGTTTCAGTACTGCCGCTAATGGATCATGTACTGAGAAACAAAGTTAGAGCAGTTGTAAATGTGCTGAAGAATTCATCTAGTTAAAGACACTACTATAGTTTCAGTACTGCCACTAATGGATCATGAACTGAGAAACAAAGTTAGAGCAGTTGTAAATGTGCTGAAGAATTCATCTAGTTAAAGACACTACTATAGTTTCAGTACTGCCACTAATGGATCATAACCTGAGAAACAAAGTTAGAGCAGTTGTAAATGTGCTGAAGAGTTCATCTAGTTAAAGACACTACTATAGTTTCAGTACTGCCACTAATGGATCATGCACCAAGAAACAAAGTTAGAGCAGTTGTAAATGTGCTGAAGAGTTCATCTAGTTAAAGACACTACTATAGTTTCAGTACTGCCGCTAATGGATCATGAACTGAGAAACAAAGTTAGAGCAGTTGTAAATATGCTGAAGAGTTCATCTAGTTAAAGACACTACTATAGTTTAGGACAGCCGTTAATGGATCATGTTCTGAGAATTAAGTTCAACATAGTTGTCGACAACAAAATGTTATGCAGACTAAATCTGAGATTACTATCAGGGCCTAAGGTTCAAGGTCAAGTTATCTGGAAACTTTGAAGGTTAAACAGAGTAGCAAGATGACATATTGTTTATGTAAATTCAAGACAAAGGTCAAATATAGTTCAACATCATGGATGTTGATTGGTTGCTTGTCGGTTATAAACGAAGGAGTTGATGTAAATGAGATCAGTGACATAAGCTTATTCACACATAGAAACAGGAGGAAGAAACCAGATCTAGAAAGAGTTTAGGTGACTATGATCTTATATAGATACTTACCTAGACATAGATAAAGAAGTCTAAAGATGAATTAATAAATATTGGTGAAGGCCTAAGAATTAATTTAGTTAAAGACATTACTATAGTTTCAGTACTGCCGCTAATGGATCAAGTGCAGAGAGCAAAGTTATAGCAGTTGTAAATGTGCTGAAGAATTCATCTAGTTAAAGACACTACTATAGTTTCAGTACTGCCACTAATGGATCATGTACCAAGAAACAAAGTTAGAGCAGTTGTAAATATGCTGAAGAATTCATCTAGTTAAAGACACTACTATAGTTTCAGTACTGCCACTAATGGATCATGTACTGAGAAACAAAGTTAGAGCAGTTGTAAATGTGCTGAAGAATTCATCTAGTTAAAGACACTACTATAGTTTCAGTACTGCCACTAATGGATCATGTACCGAGAATCAAAGTTAGAGCAGTTGTAAATATGCTGAAGAATTCATCTAGTTAAAGACACTACTATAGTTTCAGTACTGCCACTAATGGATCATGAACTGAGAAACAAAGTTAGAGCAGTTGTAAATGTGCTGAAGAATTCATCTAGTTAAAGACACTACTATAGTTTCAGTACTGCCACTAATGGATCATGTACCAAGAAACAAAGTTAGAGCAGTTGTAAATGTGCTGAAGAATTCATCTAGTTAAAGACACTACTATAGTTTCAGTACTGCCGCTAATGGATCATGTACTGAGAAACAAAGTTAGAGCAGTTGTAAATGTGCTGAAGAATTCATCTAGTTAAAGACACTACTATAGTTTCAGTACTGCCACTAATGGATCATGAACTGAGAAACAAAGTTAGAGCAGTTGTAAATGTGCTGAAGAATTCATCTAGTTAAAGACACTACTATAGTTTCAGTACTGCCACTAATGGATCATTACCTGTGAAACAAAGTTAGAGCAGTTGTAAATGTGCTGAAGAATTCATCTAGTTAAAGACACTACTATAGTTTCAGTACTGCCACTAATGGATCATGTACCAAGAAACAAAGTTAGAGCAGTTGTAAATGTGCTGAAGAGTTCATCTAGTTAAAGACACTACTATAGTTTCAGTACTGCCGCTAATGGATCATGAACTGAGAAACAAAGTTAGAGCAGTTGTAAATATGCTGAAGAGTTCATCTAGTTAAAGACACTACTATAGTTTAGGACAGCCGTTAATGGATCATGTTCTGAGAATTAAGTTCAACATAGTTGTGAATGTGTAGGAGAATCATTGGTGTGATATTGAATATGACCACTAATGTGTCAAATTCAAATGCTGAGAGACTAATGTAATAAACTGACTAAGCTTAAGTTGTGGTGTCTGTCATTGCAACTACAACTGTTGTGAAGTTCAATGTGATGCTGCCCAAGAATGAGTAAGTTCCATTAAGTCATGTGAGTTGTTGAGATCTGATGAAGTTATTGTGCTCAATTATTGATGTTGAATGACACTAGCACAAGTATCATATATTGTATAAGTTATGTATATCTTCTGTCACTAAAGGAAGGAGGCTAGTCAATTTTGACTGGTCACACATTGACATACAGAACTTGATTAATCTCTTCGTTTTCAAGTACACTGATGTTGTGCTGAGGAGAAAGATTAAAATACAATTCTGTGAAGAAAACAGGCTGATAATATGTAACACCTACTTTGAGCAAGAAAAAAAGAAACTATTCACATGGAAAAGCCCTGGTGATAAGAAGAGGAATCAAGTAGATTACATAATGATAAAAAAATAGGTTCAGTGAAAGTGTCAAGAAAGCCAAAACGGCAGATATTAACTCTGATCACAATCCTGCAATGATTAAAATGAAAATCAATCTAAAGAGAAACAAACAAAAGTCTAATGCGTCAACCATTCCACAGGATATAACAGCTTTAAATCAAAAAGATGTAAAATACACTCATACAATACAAGTAAAGAACACATATCATTACCTGCTGGAAGAAAGAATTCAGCAAAACACAAGAGAAAATTCTGATGAAAAAGTCACAACCAAATGACAATGCATAAATAAAAGCATACAAGAAACTTGCGACACCTTACCTAAAAAAAGAAAAGAATTTAAAAAAAAACTAAAATGGGTAACTAGCACCATCTTAGATAAAAATTGAAGAATGGAGATGAGTGAAGAACACTGCCCAATACAACAAAATAGATAATGAAATGTGCAAAATGTGTTTAAAAAAAAAGGTAAAAGAAGACTGACTCAGAAAGAGATGTCTAGAATCAACACTATGGAAAGTAGACAAGTTTTCAGAGGAATGCACACAGAAATAAAGAGAATAACTAATACAAATAAAAAGGCTACAGAAAGCGGATGCAGACAAAAAAGGAAAAAATCTAACAGACAATAAAGATATAATAGATAGATGGCAGGAATATATAACAGGCCTATTTCATGATCAAAGTGACTTGACTTGACTTGACTTAATCCTCTTATTAGCCATAAGCTATGAGCTCTTTACAGCTTAATGCCTCTCGCATGAAGGTGCAGGTCCTTCTCAGTTGAACAGATGAAGAGTACAGCGTGTTATTGATGGTTGGAGGTAGTGGGAGTAACATGTTCCGTCGATTTTGTAAATGGGGACAGTATAGTAGCAGGTGATCTACTGTCTCAGATTGTTGACGGCAGTGTAGTAGCAGGTGATCTACTGTCTCAGATTGTTGACGGCAGTGTAGTAGTAGGTGATCTACTGTCTCAGATTGTTGACGGCAGTGTAGTAGCAGGTGATCTACTGTCTCAGATTGTTGATGACAGTGTAGTAGCAGGTAATCTACTGTCTCAGATTGTTGACGGCAGTGTAGTAGCAGGTGATCTACTGTCTCAGATTGTTGATGACAGTGTAGTAGCAGGTGATCTACTGTCTCAGATTGTTGACGGCAGTGTAGTAGCAGGTGATCTACTGTCTCAGATTGTTGACGACAGTGTAGTAGCAGGTAATCTACTGTCTCAGATTGTTGACGGCAGTGTAGTAGCAGGTGATCTACTGTCTCAGATTGTTGACGGCAGTGTCTGCACACTGGATCATGTTGTGTTTTAATTCTGCTCAGGTGTTGATTGGTAGGAGCATGGCCTGTTCTCCGCTGGAATATCAGGCTCTGGTCCCTTCGCCTCAGCTCCCCCACAGGGTCGAGGGGGTCTGGTTTTGTTTGATATCTGTAGAGTAGGCGTCCAGTCTTAGCTGAAGCCCACATGTTCAACCATTCCTCGTGGTAGTTGTTTCTCAAAATTTGCTTACATGTTTTGAGGCTAACTTGAACAGGAGGCTGTGGTAGAGATGCTCCCAGTTTAGTCAACCTGTCCGCTCTCTCATTTACTGCAATGCCGATGTGACCAGGCATCCACTGTAGGGTTACAGCCACTCCATAGGCATTGGAGAGTTGGTTGGATACAGATCTTATATTGGAAACCTCGGATGTTAGTCCGCTTCCAATTGCTTCGAGTGCTGATTTAGAATCCGAGAAAATATAAATATCTTCCGGTGCGATGGTGTCACATTCAAAGTCTACAAATATCCTTCTGAGTGCTCTCTCTATAGCAATAATTTCTGCAGAGTAATTGGAGCAGTATTCTCCGCATGGGCCGTAAATTTGGGGGTAGTCGTCTGGGTGAGAGTAGGGATACTTGATAACAGCACAGTAACCAGCATTTAGGGTGGCCTTGAATGCAGATCCATCAGTATAAACGTGGAAGATCAAAGTGGCAAGAAACCAATAATAAAATGTACATCAGGCTATAATATCTTCACATCTGAGGTGGAAAAAGCTATACAAACAATGAAAAAGGGAAAAGCAGATTTTGGCATTGAAGTGATTACAGACATATGCAACAACATATACCATACTGGGTACATACCAAATAAACTAAAAACATCAACTTTCATTGCATCACCTAAAGAGATCTGTGCAGTTGAATACAGTGACATTAGAGCAGTAAGTCTAATGAGCCATATTAAAAAAATCTTACTAAAGGTTATACAAGGAAGGATTCAGAATAAAATCAATACTGAAATAGATGAGCAGCAATTTGGATTTAGGAAAGATAGTGGGACAAAAGAAGCCATATTCTGCATGAGAATATTAATTGAAAATTACACGGAAGTAAACAAACCAATATATGCCTGCTTCATAGACTACACCAAAAAATTTGGCAGAATACACCATAAACAACTTATAGAATGCCTGAAAGATATAATTCTAGATGACATGGACATTCGACTATGTAATTTATAATGAGTGCAAACAGCAATAATAAAATATAACAAAAAGAACTCTGCACCCATTGATATAAAAAGAGGAGTAAGACAGGGGTGTATCTGGGCAGTAATATAGATAAAGAGGTTGAACAAAAAATGATACCAAAATAAGGATATCAAAAGCAAGAGGAGCTTTTGTTGCTCTGGGAAACATATGGAGATCCAAAGAAATTAGGTTAATTACAAAAATAAAATTGTCAACTCAAATGTTATGGCGGTCCTATTATATGGCTGTGAAACATGGAGAACAACAAAATTTATAATTATGAAGATACAGACTTTCATTAATGGATGCTCTTGCAGAATAAAAGGATGGAAATAGCAGGACAAAATCACTAACATAGAATTATGGAAATGTACCGGTGAAATACCAGTGGATAAAACGATACAGCGGAGATGATGGTACTAGATAGGACACACACTTTGTAAGCCAACTGAGAGTATTACACGGCACGCCCTTTTTTTGGAATCCCCAGGGGAAAAGACAAAGAGGAAGACCAAGGAATTCTTGGAGAAGACAGAAGCAGAGATGAAGACGATGGGGAAGACATGGAATGATCTTAAAAGAATGGCATAAGACAGAACGACTTAGAAGGTGTTGAAGACCTATGCTCCACTGGGTACTAAAAAGGTAGAAGAAGAAGAAGACAGGGATGCATCCTATCACCAAGCTTGTTTGACCATGTTTCTTGAGAATGTTTCTAGCCTGAACAAGTGGTTTTCTTGAGAATGTTGCAAGCTTCCACAAGCGGTGTCTTAAGAATGTTCTGAACCTCCACAAGTGGTGTCTTGAGAATTTTGCGAGCCTCCACAATTGTTTCTTGAGAATGTTGTGAGCCTCCACAAGTTGTGTGAGCACTTCATTTATGCCAGTGAGTAGGGCCCACTCTCACATATTTTTATTATGTCAGTTCATGTTGACAATTATTTCACACTGCCATCTTTGTCAGTCTGTATGTTAAAACCACTGCATTGATAATCCATTTCTTTGTTCAGATTGTGAGAAATGTCAGCAGAAATTTGATGGAAGTTGCCCTGAGCATGGACTTTTTGTCTATATTGATAATGCTGAGGTAAAGTACACAATTACAGCTAACAACATCTATAGTCATATATTGATATTAAGATATCAAAGCTACAATTTGCATGCACAACAGGGTCAGTCACTCATTTAAATTGTCACATACAAATGTTATAGTTTTATTCCCACAATTCAAAGCTTCAAAATAAACAAAGACAATATTTTAGACTATAAGAGTTACATCCCACTTCAACATTTAAATTTATGATTTATTTTTATATTTTAATCTCTGCTTCTTCTCAGGCAGGTCAAGGTGATGTCTGCAGTCAAGATACTAATCTCCAGGTGGTAAATAACAGTAATCCTAGACAAGTGATTGGGAAAGAGAAGGTGTTTCAGTGTCAAGTTCATTTGACTGGTTGTGATGATCATCAAGGTACAGGACTGAGAACATGCAAGAGAAAACATACAGGAGAGAAGTCTTACAAATGTGATGTGTGTGGTGTAAATTTTACTGAAAGTGGCAGTTTAACAGTACACAAGAGAAAACATAAAGGAGAGAAGCCTTACAAATGTGATGTGTGTGGTGTAAGTTTTACTGAAAGTGGCAATTTAACAGTACACAAGAGAAAACATACAGGAGAGAAGCCTTACAAATGTGATGTGTGTGGTGTAAGTTTTACTGAAAGTGGCAGTTTAACAGTACACAAGAGAAAACATACAGGAGAGAAGCCTTACAAATGTGATGTGTGTGGTGTTAGTTTTACTCACAATGACCATCTAACAATGCACAAGAGAAAACATACAGGAGAGAAACCTTACAAATGTGATGTGTGTGGTGTTAGTTTTACTCGCAGTGACAATCTAACAATGCACAAGAGAAAACATACAGGAGAGAAACCTTACAAATGTGATGTGTGTGGTGTTAGTTTTACTGAAAATGGCAGTTTAACAGTACACAAGAGAAAACATACAGGAGAGAAGCCTTACAAATGTGATGTGTGTGGTGTTAGTTTTACTTGTAGTAGCAACCTAATGACACACAAGAGAAAACATACAGGAGAGAAGCCTTACAAATGTGATGTGTGTGGTGTTAGTTTTGCTTATAGTAGCAGCCTAATGACACACAAGAGAAAACATACAGGAGAGAAGCCTTACAAATGTGTTGTGTGTGGTGTAAGTTTTACTTGTAGTGACCTTCTAACAATGCACAAGAGAAAACATACAGGAGAGAAAAATTACAAAAGTGTTGTGTGTGGTGTAAGTTTTACTGAAAATGGCAGTTTAACAGTACACAAGAGAAAACATAAAGGAGAGAAGCCTTACAAATGTGATGTGTGTGGTGTTAGTTTTACTCGCAGTGACCATCTAACAGTACACAAGAGAAAACATACAGGAGAGAAGCCTTACAAATGTGATGTGTGTGGTGTTAGTTTTACTTGTAGTAGCAACCTAATGACACACAAGAGAAAACATACAGGAGAGAAGCCTTACAAATGTGATGTGTGTGGTGTTAGTTTTGCTTATAGTAGCAGCCTAATGACACACAAGAGAAAACATACAGGAGAGAAGCCTTACAAATGTGTTGTGTGTGGTGTAAGTTTTACTGAAAGTGGCAGTTTAACAGTACACAAGAGAAAACATAAAGGAGAGAAGCCTTACAAATGTGATGTGTGTGGTGTTAGTTTTACTCGCAGTGACCATCTAACAATGCACAAGAGACAGCATACAGGAGAGAAACCTTACAAATGTGATGTGTGTGGTGTTAGTTTTACTCGCAGTGACAATCTAACAATGCACAAGAGAAAACATACAGGAGAGAAACCTTACAAATGTGATGTGTGTGGTGTTAGTTTTACTGAAAATGGCAGTTTAACAGTACACAAGAGAAAGCATACAGGAGAGAAGCCTTACAAATGTGATGTGTGTGGTGTTAGTTTTACTTGTAGTAGCAACCTAATGACACACAAGAGAAAACATACAGGAGAGAAGCCTTACAAATGTGATGTGTGTGGTGTTAGTTTTGCTTATAGTAGCAGCCTAATGACACACAAGAGAAAACATAAAGGAGAGAAGCCTTACAAATGTGATGTGTGAAGTGTAAATGTTACTAAGAGGCCATTAAATAATACAGAATAAAATACATACAGGAGAAAAGTCTTATAAATGTGATTTATGAAGTGCAGTTTTAAGTCAACATAACGATTTCATACAACACAAATGAGAAAAACCTCATAAACATGACTTATATGTTGCAAGATTTGCTCCCAGTAACAGAACACAAAATAAAATACAGGAGATTAACCTTTCTAATGTGGTGTATTTTTTTTTCTTTTTGAGATATTTATAAACACATGAGCCAGAGTGAATCTAAATGCACACAAGAGAATGCATGCAAGAGTAGACCTACATATCCAAAAAAAAACCTTCACCCTGATAAACTACATTAGAACCAAGTGGGAAATTTGTGCCAAGCTGAGAGACACCTACATTGTAGACATCAATAGACATCAAAAGAAAGTCTTTAATAAGGTAGAGAAGTTAACTGGGACAACTCTGAGAGCCACTAAGGAATCAATTCCTAGAGGAGAAAAAGAAACTACAAGACATATTGGAGCAAGGAAATACAAAGACTAGAGGAGCAAGAAGAAACTACAAGTCATATTGGAACAAGGAAATACAAAGACTAGAGGAGGAATTAACTCTGCCAGTGAAAAAGTAGCCTTCTCCAAGTACATAAGATGTATCAAGTATTCAGCAAGACAGAGTTGGAAAGACACAAGAGACAGCCTCAAACTAGATAAAAACAATCCAAAAACTGTGGAAAATTACCACACAATCAGAACATCCACACAGGCCAGAGAGTAGCAAACATACTGATATAAACTTTAAAAAAAATAAGTTGGATAAACATTCCAAAAGAGCAATATAAAATTGTGAGAAAAGAAAGCAGAGACAGAAAACATGTCAATGGCATCAGAAGAACACCAGATGACCATCTTTACATTTGACAGAGCTAGGCATAGCACTCAAATGATTGTAACTCAAGAGTTCCCCCGGAAAAGATGGAATCACCAATGAGATGCTCATAAAACTGGGACAGAAAATCAAGGGTCTGCTCCTAAAGATAATAAAGACCAGCTGAAAGAGAGGAAACATCCTGGCAACTTGGAAAGAATCAATTATGGCGTCCATCTTCAAACTTGGAAAAGACACATTTGACCTATACAGCTATAGACCAATTAGCTACTGAGCTGCCCAAGCAAACTTATGGAAAGATTGGTCAACAGAAGTCTTATGTGTCATCTGGAGACAGAACAACTAATTATGCCACAACAGAATGGTTTCTGCCATCACAGATCAACAGAACACTTATGTGGCATCTGGAGATAGAAATTATGCCACAATAGAATGGTTTCTGATAGCCCAGTTAACTGTGGAGGCTGTACAAGAAAGGAAACACACATTAGTGTGGGTTGACATGGAGAGGCTTTTGAGAAGGTTTGGAGAGCAAGGATTAAAGAACAAACTTCTTGGGTTTGGCGTCCAAGGCTGTTTGTTTGACTGGATATCTCAATACCCACAAGATAGATCTTAGACCTGGTAATGGAAAGTAATGCAACAAAAGGTTCCCTAACCACCCCGTATACCAAATAATTATCTGCTCTGAAAAAGGAAGACTAAATAGCAGCAGCTACACTGCAGTCTCAAAAGAATTGATGATTAGAGATCAAGTGGTGTCCCAAAACAAAGTTAAAACCCATACCTCCATCCTGTATGTCTCCCCACAGGAAATATTATGTACTCGAACTTAAGAAATACTCAACAGGAATCTAGTAAAACAGCACACAGACACAGAGAGAAAACACATAGACAATTACCCACAGGACACCTGATCTCACATATACATGGATGGCTCTGCTACAAATGCCACAGAAATGGAGGAGATATGTTTCTGAGGGTGAATAACCAGGAAGAGATTACCAAATCAATAGCTACAGGGACATTCTCAAACAAGCTGAAACTGAAGCCATCAAAGATGCTGCAAAACTGACTATTCAACACAAAAATAATGTGCACAAGAAATTGACGCACTTTCACTCCTAACAGCTCTAAAAACCCCCAGGAAAAGTGAACTAGATGACCTGAGAACAACCTTAGACAAATTGTACAGTAACTTCCAGAGAGTGGTCATCCAGTGGATACCTTCACGCTGTAATATTTATTTATCTATCTATTGACCTTTTGAGCTGTGGCCAGCCCATAGGGCATAGACCCAGATACTGTTTTATCTTATCTAAATTTTTATTCTAGCAGTTTTCAATCCTTGTAAAGATCTTTTATCAAATCTCACCATTTGTCTTTGTTCTGTGCAAAACAACTTTCTCATTCAGGAAACCAATTCCTGCTGCTCTTGCCTCTATGATCAATGTTCTTCTCAGTGTCTCTCTGGGTCAGCCTCTTACCTGTTGTTTTCCACATGATGGCTTACTTTGTCATTTGGTTATTATCTCTCCTCATCACATGTCCTACATATGACCATCGTCATACTGTAACATACAAGGAAATAAATGTGCAGAGAAACTAGCTAAGGAGGGAGGTTACTACAAAAGAAGCATTTGGTCAGCTACAATGAAGCCAAATCCATTATCTAAGGCCAGTATGATGAAACATAGAAATAAGAATGCCCACATTTTATTTTCAGTTGGCATTTATTATCCTGAGGTGCAGACCCTGGGTTTTCTGTCCTAATTTTATGAGCATCTTGTTGGTGATTTAATCTGTTCAAGAGGAACTCTTGGGTTTCAATCCTTTGAGTGCTATGTCTTGCACTGTCAGTGTAAAGATGGTCATCTGGTGTTTTTCAGATGCCATAGACATATGTTTTCTGAAAACAGTTTTCCTTTCTCACAACTTTCGGTTGCTCTTTTGGAATGTTTATCCTACTTATATGTTTTAAATTTAATGAGAGGGACAGATACCTGCAACTTTCAAGAAGGGATCAAGCCATCATGCTTCGCCTATGCTCTGGCCACAACTGATTGAGAAGCCACAGGTTCACAAAACTCAAAATAGGAACTACCAGTCAATGCCTCTACACCCAAGATGACATGACAACAAAGCACATCTTACAGGATCGCACTGAGACCTGAGGAGGTCAATGTGGCCCAAGTCAACCTCCCTGGAAGAGAAGCTATACATCACTTGAATTATTGAAACAGATAGCATCCTTGATAAGAAAGTCTGGAACCTTAGTCTGAATCAGCCATGATTGCAGGAGAATAAAATCCACACAACATTACATCCAGGACACACGACTGTTTAATGTGATGTGTGTGATAAAGCATTTGCTTATTATTATGTTGTTGAAACATACAAAAGTAGATTCACCTAAGAAAGATCTTAATTCTGTGTATTGAATTAGTTGTTAAAGGTGTGTCCATAATTTTAATATATAAGAAGTGATAGAACAAATTTACAAACAAATCTTTTTTTTTCAAATTGTCTGTAAATATTTATGTATATCAAACAATCATTTCCCTGTTGTCTAAATTGTAATTATTTTATTTTCCTTATTATATGCATATTTTTTAAAATATACTTTTTAAAATAATGTTTTGTTTGATTCACATTTCTGTAACATTATTTAACAACTTCATGTTATGTACATCTATCCATCTTCGAGGTCTACCTTTTGAGAATGCCCTTGATGGTGATTGGTGAGAATTCATTGTGACCAGGTGGCCCAACCATTTAAGTTGTTGCTCTATATATTCTTGGCAGGGTTTTATTCCTACATATTTTTCTTATGATTTCATTTGGTATTCTATCTCTTCTTGTGTTGTTTGTTACTTTTCTCAAGCATCACATCTCACATGTATTGATTATTCTTAAATGTGATTTAGATAGGGTCCATGTTTAACTTAGCACAAAGTTGGTATGAAAATGCTATTTATCATTTGTTGTTTAGCTGTTGTAGAAATGTTTGGATGTCTTTACAATGGTGAAAGCTGGTATGTGATAGCATTTGCTTTTTGTAGTAGTCTCATGTCAATTTTTCTGTCTAGTTTTCCATCTTCTGTAAACATTGTGCCCAAATACTTTAATTTCTCTACCTGTATACTCATAACTGTATACTTTCTGTAAATTATATCTTACTAGAACAGTCGGTCTGTATGCGCTTATGCTGAGATGGATGGTGGTGCAGATATAAGGATGTCTCGACTGTAATGAGATTCCATGATTAGACTAGGAACACATGAAATATATGGTGTAGGCTCACTTGGTAATTCTCTGAGAACTTGGTTGTCTAGTATCATCAGTGTCTGCTAACTATCTAAATAATTTCTCAATTTAGCTTCAGAAACAGATCTAATTGTCTGATATCATCAATATCTGCTAACTATCTAAATAATTCACTCAATTTAGCTTCAGAAACAGATCTAATTGTCTGACATCATCAATGTCTGCTAACTATCTAAATAATTAACTCAATTTAGCTTCAGAAACAGATCTAATTGTCTGACATCATCAATGTCTGCTAACTATCTAAATAATTCACTCAATTTAGCTTCAGAAACAGATCTAATTGTCTGACATCATCAATGTCTGCTATCTAAGTAATTCCCTCAATTTAGCTTCAGAAACAGATCTAATTGACTGACATCATCAATATCTGCTAACTATCTAAATAACCATTCCTGACATGTGCTGAACATCTGCTACAACCATTCCTGACATGTGCTGAACATCTGCAACAACCATTCCTGACATGTTCTGAACATCTGCTACAATCATTCCTGATATGTGCTGAACATCTGCTACAATCATTCCTGACATGTGCTTAACATCTGCTACAACCATTCCTGACAAGTACTGAACAGAGAAAGATTTTGTAGCAATAATAATATATATACTGATACAAGCTTTAGGGACATGTCACCAGCTTTGATCTGACCATTGATCTCTTTAACCTATTAATATTGATATCTAGAGGTGTATTCAGCAAAAGAATGAATTTATTCTTGAATAGTTTCCATTGGTTGTTGCTACTTCCAATTCTTGCTGTCATTGTTTAACAGTTTATAGCCTGTATCAGCACTTATTTTTGGTACACCTCCAGTATGTTTTCTTGTCTTTTCATTTTGTAAATGAGTTAGTCATCAGATGATGCTCATAGCTCACTAAACAACAGTCCATCAATGCTCAGATCTCCTCCCCAGCAAGATCTGCAATGTGAAATGGCAAACTAGTTCACAAATCCACACATGATCTCCTTATAGCTCTCCTGAATCTAGACAAACATCCCTCCTGATTAACATAAAAAAAACAGTAGTTACACTAAAGCTGCAAAATCGTGTACTCCATCATCTCACCCTCATTATGAGCATACAGCCAGTTTTGGGATGTGTGAATGTTTATCATGATGACGTAACACTCTCAACAATGAATGCACCAGTTACTCCAGGAAATGAAACCAACTGGCGCAAAACCCCTGAAGTGAAATCTTTGGTTGACTGGACAGAGAAGTCTATATTAAGGAGCTATGTATACATTAGCATCGAACAAATTCAATGACATGTTATAGAACAGCTTATCAACTCTACAATGGGGAAATAGTTGAATTCTAAGTTAAAGAATACATTGTTATCTAAAATTTAATATATTTGAATAAAAAAATATATACTTGATATGTCCTTTTCCTTATTATATGAGAAAATGTGAATAAAGAGAGTCATCACGAAAATTCCAACAGGCGGCACAACAAACCCCCCCCCCCCCTTTACCAATGGCAAAACCTGGTCCGGTGACGTCGTAATCACCCATCCTAATGCTGGCACTATACTACTGTTGTGCCTGGCCTTGTCTCCCATCTCCTCCACCTGTTGACTTTTGAATTTGATACCAGCTTTGCCTAAAAAGTTGTTGTGACTTTTTAAAATTTATGTTTCTGCTCGTCATGTGCTACTATCTGCAGAAAGATTTTCCTGGTTTCTTTAACTGATAGAGAATTCATTCATAAAAGCCCTTCAAAATTCCTTATATCTCAGCAGGGGTCTCTTTCCGTCCTTAAGTTCACCAGGCATTTGTTTGTTTTGGAATATGAATGTTTGCAATTCTTCTTACATGACCCAGCCACCTTAGTCTATGGCTCATAAGTGTTGTCATGATGGATGGAAGTTTGGTTCATTGTAAGACATTAGAGTTGTTTACTTTGTCCTGCCATGATGGATGGGAGTTTGGTTCATTGTAAGACATTAGAGTTGTTTACTTTGTCCTGCCATGATGGATGGGAGTTTGGTTCATTGTAAGACATTAGAGTTGTTTACTTTGTCCTGCCATGATGGATGGGAGTTTGGTTCATTGTAAGGCATTAGAGTTGTTTACTTTGTCCTGCCATGATGGATGGGAGTTTGGTTCATTGTAAGGCATTAGAGTTGGTTACTTTGGCCTGCCATTTGATGTTTATAATCTTTCGAGGAAATGTACATGAAGACAATGATAATTGAAATACAGAGAGAAAAAATGTTGTATGGTAGCAGGTTTACGTAGGTGAGTAACAAAATAAAAATTGACGTTTCGGGCAAGTAAGCCTTCAGCTGGAACAACAAACAACAGCACACACACACATACATATATATAATATAATATAATAAAATATAACAAGGAGAACTCTACACCCATGGACATAAAAAGAGGAGTAAGACAAGGATGCACCCTATCACCAAGCTTGTTCAATTTAAACACTGAGCAAATCTTTAAAAACATCTCAGAGATGCCAGGCCTAAACATTAATGGAAAGATAATCAATAACCTAAGATATGCTGATGATACTGTTCTATCTATCTATTGACCTTTCGAGCCGTAGCCGGCCCATACGGCGTAGACCAAGATACTCCTCCTATCTGAATTTTTGTTCTAGCAGTTTTCTTTTAAATATATTTTATCAAATCTCGCCATTTGTCTCTGTTCTGTGCAAGCTGCTCTATCTCATTGAGGGTGCCGAATCCTGCTGCTCTTGCCTCTCTCATCAATGTTCTTCTTAGTGTCTCCCTGGGTCTTCCTCTTTTTCTCTTACCTGTTGTTTCCCACATGAGGGCTTGCTTTGCTATTCGGTTATTATCTCTTCTCATCACATATCCAACATATGACCATCGTCTTTTCTTTATTACTGAAGATATTAGTGGTTGATTGGCGATTTCTCTTATTTCCTCGTTTGTTTTGAATTCGTTCCACGCTATACCAAGTATTTTCCTTAGACATTTATTTTCGAATGCGTTCAACTTTGTTTCTATATCTCTTGTTGTTTTCCAGCTTTCACACGCATACGTAAGGGTTGATAGTACATTTGATTTGAATAGTCTAAGTTTTGTGAAGTCAACTGAGAGTATTACACAACAGGTCCTTTTTTGGAATCCCCAGGGGAAAAGACAAAGAGGAAGACCAAGGAATTCTTGGAGAAGACAGATCGAAGCAGAGATGAAGATGATGGAGAAGACATGGAATGATCTTAAAAGAATGGCAAAAAACAGAACGACTTGGAAAGTGTTTGTTGAAGACCTATGCTCCACTGGGAGCTAAAAGGTAGAAGAACTGACAAAAGTGTCAAGCCTCTCCAGTTGTTACAATCTCTCAGATTGCCCTTTTTGGAATCTTAACAATGATTCCTTTTTTCCATTTATGAGGTGTCTTCTCTGTTCTCCAAATGATGTTGAACATTTTTTGGAGATGTATTAGATTATGGCTATCAATTGCCTTGAGGATCTTAGCTGTTAACTTATCTGTTTTATACTGTTCTACTAGCAGAAAATCCTAAAGACCTACATCAATTGCTTAATGTGATAAGCATAACAAGCAAAAAATATGGACTAGAAATGAATATCAAAAAGACTAAAACTATGATCATAAACAAAGAAAATTCTCAAGACCAACAATTAAATATCACAGTTGAGGGAATACATCTGGAGACAATCCAGAACTACAACTACCTGGGACATACTATAACCAATGAAGGAAGATGCACAATTGAAATAAACAAAAGAATAGGTATGGCAAAAAGTAATTTTAATGCCATGAAAATATACTAACAACAAAACAAATATCAGCAGGGCTGAAACTAAGAATGGCAAAATGTTACATATTCTCAATGTTCCTGTATGGTGCAGAAACATGGACATTAGACAAGAAAACAGAACAGAAAATTGAAGCCTTTGAAATGTGGATTTATAGAAGAATAGGTAGAATTGGATGGAAAGAAAAGATAACAAATGATGAAGTTTTGAAACAACTGAAAATAAAAAGAGAACTACTAAATACAATTAAGACAAGACAAATGAAATGTTTGGGGCATGAAGACACAGCAGCCTACTAAAAGTAATATTAGAAGGAAAAATACAAGGTAAAAGAGGCCGAGGAAGACCAAGACTAACATGGATGAGTAACATCAAAAGATGGACAAGTCAATCTATGACAGCCTGCACCATCAAAGCAAGAAACAGTAGAATCGCGATCCATGGTAGCCAACCTTCATTGCGGAGAAGGCACTCGATGGTGATGATGATGAACTACATTGCGATAATATGCTGGATAGCATTTGTCCATGTCCCTAGACATGCGGGAGTATGGGGAAATGAAAGAGCGGACAGGTTGGCTAGCTGGGCTGTCGTTCAGGACGGTCAACCAATGGATCAGGCGGACATCATCAATGCCCTCCGAGATGTGGGAAGAGCACAGTACTTCGACAAACACAAATCCACGTCACTTCTTCGGATGATAGAGATGGGAGTTAAGATAGGCACATGTTCGGAGTGCAATGATGATGACCTGCAATAACTCTATATGCTAGATTGTCAAGAAAGGTAATAAAGTAAAAAATGGTGACTTTCCTGAGGCCCATTTAGTCAGCCACTGACTGAACTAGAATTTGGCGGGCGGAGTGACCAACTATATATCTCACTGACCAGGCAGTCAGGTGAGTAATAAAAGGGAAGGGTTTCAAAAATATGGGGAGGTGGGTACAAGATACGTATAAACTGTGTATATCTAACTATGGGCATGCACACCGAACAGATATGCAAAAAAAAGTATGTAATAAAGAGGTCCCTCAAAGCCAATAACTTCGGCACCTGGTGACTTTTCAGACAATGTCAGAGAATTTCAAAACATGCTGAGTTATGGGAAACATCAGGCTACAGAAAAAGAGGAAAACCTAGAGAGATACTGAAAAGAACACATATAAGAGAAACAGAGTTTGTAGCCATAGACTTATTGGAAAAGATCGAACATGTCTCCAAGAATAGAGAATGATGGCAAGAAACACTACAAGCCCTATGGGACGTCGAGCGGGGCTGAAAGGTTCAAGATTGGCCTCGTTCTCTGAATGTCACCAGGTAGTCCCGTATCAACAAGTGACATCACTTTATGCGAACTCTGTGGCTGATGGGAATGTGGGACGTCGTTGGGTTTCTACTCCTTGAACCTCAAGTTTAATTTCTTTTAATGATTGTTGTGCAGCAGACCCGCTGCTGGTAATATCTGTTTGTTCTTTCATACACATTACATTTCACTCGATTGTTCACGCTTGCTCTCACTGAATCACCTCAAAGTTGACAACCTCAAAACCATAAAATAATTCATTCAATAATATAATATATTTATAATAATAATATATTAATATATGTATGTATAATAATAATAATACATCACTTCGAATAATTTTATTAATTAATAATTATAAGTTGAAATTTGAATCCGCGGCACATGTCTCATGTTATGTACATAATGTAACATATGATTGGAATAGCCAAATAATTGATTCTGCCAATATGGCGTGCTGTTCTGCCACACAAATGCAAACAATCAACAGATGTCTCCCTGTCTGTGGCGCGCAATTCCAATACTCTCAAAATTCAAATGCTCTCTCAGCTCCGCCCACTGTTTCCCGTGATAAAGAATATTACTGGTGTCCGATTTTGTTTTGAACCTTCGTCACTAAAAATTCACCCTAAATGATTCAAATTGCCAACTGTTTCTTGATCTTGTCCATTTATTTTGATCTTTACAAAACATGGATGCACGTCAGAGGAAATAAAATGTTGATATTATTGAGTTATTTGCGGGTCATCATCATTGCACTCCGAACATGTCCATAGGTGCTCAGATCCCCTCCTCAGCAATTCCCTCAGTGTCTAGCGACTGACGACTCCAGTTCTATGTTGGTTGATAAGTCTTCTTACACGGCCACCAAGTTTCTCATTTCTAGCTGTGCCCATCCTAACTCCCATTTCCATCATCCGAAGAAGTGACGTTTATCTGTGTTTGTCGAAGTCCTGTGCTCTTCCCACATCTCGGAGTGCATTGATGATGTCCGCCCGATCCATCGGTTGCCCGTCCTCAACGACAGCGCAGCTAGCCAACCTGTCCGCTCTCTCATTTCCCCCTTACTCCCGCATGTCCAGGGACATAGACAAAGGTGACCTTACGTATTTTGGATTTCTGCAACGACTCTACCCATTGCATGCGTACAAAGCCCGCCTCCACCTTTTTTATCATGCTAATCGAATCACTCAGTATACATGCGTGGATGTAGTCTTGTGACTCTAACCATTTGAATGCCTTGGTCACTGCCATCACCTCCATTGTCATGCTACTCGTGGTCATGGCGTATGCACCACTGTCTTCATTGGCTATTCTGCCTGCCGAGCGTGCCGTAAATGCCCATGCACTTCTTTCGTGTCGTCTTACAGATCCGTCTGTATAGATGACTGCAACTTTCTCATCGGTGTTACCGCAGATGAGACCGTTGACCTCAGCATTAACCACGCCCGGGTTCTGTTCCCTACTTTTCCTATCGAGTGTGACAATACATGAGAAAGTCCCTTTGAATGACGTAGGCACCGGTATCCACTCCTCACCAACGCTGATATTAACTGTTTGGCTTTATTCTGGCTTTTCTGAAGCCGTGATTAACCTTGTTTTCTGATTGTCACCTGGTAGTCCCGTTAATTACGTCACTTCCTGTAATAAGGCCGACAACAAGCTGCTGCTACATACAGCCACTGTGTTTAAGGAAATTAAGGCAGGTCATAGGACGAGATTGGTGAGTACTTAATCTTTTTTTTTTATCTTGCTGGCTCATGAAATAATTGAAACGTGTCGCTGTGTGTACCAGGCCTTGAGTTAGGACGAGATTGGTGAGAATCTTGCTGGCTCATGAAATAATTGAGATCTCACAAAAGATTCAGAATAAAAATCTTAAAAATGATAAATGAAATGAGTCGATCAATGTCAACCAACCTTAGCACGGAAATTTACGAGTTTAGTTAGCAGTGTCCCAACCGAGTAAACCCTAAGGCCTAAACCTAACACAGGGGTCATCTAATGATAGATTCGAGAACGACTGAAGAAAGTTCAAGGGGTGTGTTGAGCAGAAATAATTTGGGACACTGAACTAGACCTTTACCGACTTTACCCATATTTTTCTATCTTATCTATTGACTATTGACCTTTCGAGCCGTAACCGGCCCATAGAGCGTAGACCAAGATACACCTTCTCCTATATGAATTTTTTGTTCTAACAGTTTTCTTTTAAAGATATTTTATCAAATCTCGCCATCTGTCTCTGTTCTGTGCAAGCAGTTCTATCTCATTGAGGGAGCCGATCGGCGATTACTGCTGCTCTTGCCTCTCTCATCAATGCTCTTCTCAGTGTCTCCCTGGGTCTTCCTCTTTTTCTTTTACCTGTTGTTTCCCATATGAGGGCTTGCTTTGCTATTCGGTTATTATCTCTTCCCATCACATGTCCAACATATGACCATCGTCTTTGCTAATTTACACATTCTGTATCAGGTCTACGTTTCATTAACAACATCGTTTTTATGATAGCGGCTTGTTAAACCTCTGATCAACGGTTATATACCAAGCCGGAGAAAAATAATTCCTCCATTTTGGAAACAACCGGAAACAATATTTTTACAAGATATCTATTCTTCTGCTTCTTTCCTTCCTCATCTGCCTTTCAGCGTTTGAGGCCGAGGGGCAATATAATTTGTGACCTTTTGCTCTTTTGTTCGCCTCTGCTGCTGTTATGTTTCCTAGTGCTTCTAATATATTCTATCGACCCATCTTTTTCGTGGTCGACCCTTGAGTCTCGTGTTCTCACAACGTTTGTTGAAGGCTCGTTGTGTTTTGATCTTTCTGCCTTGTCACGTGGCCAAACCATTTCATCTGTTGTTTCCTTATATATTCTATGGCGGGGGCTATTCCTAACTTTTTTCTCCATTCTTCATTTCTGTTCCTATCTCTCAGACTGTTTCCTGTCATTCGCCTAACACATTTCATCTCTGTAGAGGTTATTTTACTTATTGTTCTTGCATCTAGGGTCCAGGTCTGGCATTGGTAGCACAACGTTGGGATGAAGACTGTGTTGTATAGTGCTTGTTTTGCCTCCAGATTTATTTCCTTGTTGGACAATAGTGGTGATAACTGTCCAATGATTTGATAAGCTTTGTTGCATCTTGATTCTATCTCTGCTGTTTGAGAATTATCGTTTGTCGTTATACTTCCTAGGTATTAGTATTTTAATTCATCTACTTGTTTTAGTTATCTGCCTTCTATAGTTATGTTGATGTTCTGTTTATTTTTGGCGACATTCATGACTTCTGTTTGTTGATGTTGATTTTCATGTTGTATTTTGTGCCTGAGCTGTTGAGTTTGTTTAAGTGTTCTTGTAGGTCTTCTATTGTTTTATGTATTATTGCCGGATCGTCTGCAAATAAAAGCTCGTTGATCTCCTCTGTCTCTGATGGGTTGGCTAGCTTGCATATATGGTCCATGTATGTAAAAAAATAAATAGTAGGGGGGATAGTACGCAAACCTGTCTTACACCTGATTTAACTTTGAAGTGATCTGTGTAGCAAGATATTATAGATAGCAAAATATGCTTCAAGTCCAATGAGGTGTAATGGCATGGGTTGGATCAAGATGCAGATTGCCTCTTGACTGTCTTCCGGAGTTTACTGTTGTTGCCATGCTGCAATGAATATTCTGTGCAGCTATGTAACTCCTGTTTCTCGTGCTGCTGCTGCTATTATTTCTGCTGATATGTTGTCTAACTCCAGTCCTTTATTTCTTGGTGCTTATTTTTTTTCTTCCTTTATTTTCTCTTTCATAATGTTTGATATAGTGTTTGTGCATTCTTGTGTGGGTTTTGTTGTATTATTCATTGGTAGTTGGTGTCATGTTAAATACTCTTGAAATATTCTTACATATCTGAAATATTCTTTCCATCACTTTTGCACATGTTAGTTTTGATATTGGTTGTTTATCTCTGTCATTTATGAATTCAGTGGGATCATGTTTTTCTTTTCTTGCAGTTGTTGCTTCTATCTATCTATCTATCTTTCGTTCGCCTGAAGCATTGTCTATATCTGCAATGTCGTCTCCTGTATAAATGTTACTGTCTTTTGTAATTCTTGCAGTGGCCCATATAGTTTTGTCTGTAGTGTTGTATCTATGGGCCAATGGATTTTCCTCAGTCTACTATATTCAGTGCAGTCTTGAAGTATGTGTTCAGCAGTCTGGGGCGCCTGTCCACATGTACAAGTAGTTGAGGTGCCGATCTTGAATTTTGTATACATGTGACTATGGAGTCGATTGTGTCCTGTTCTGAGACGTATAATGATAACTTGTTCATATCTATTCATATTATAAAAGGCATCCTGATTTGGGGCTTGTGGTCCTCTGATTGATTTGATTATCTGTTTCTTATGATGGTATGTAACAGGTGTATCTAGTTGTGTGCCTGTTGAACCTTCCTTTGCCAACTGATCTGCTTTCTCATTTCCTGGTATTCCACAGTGAGATGGGATCCACTGCAGGGCAACCCTGTGGTGCTTGCAGAGTTCAGTCAATAAGGTCTGCAGATGTGGTAATTTTCTGGATTGTAGTGCCTGGAGTACTGATCTTGCATCTGTCAAAAACACTACAGGCTGCGGGCTAAGATTAATGTTCAGCAGTTTTTCTATTGCTAACTTTATTGCTTGTATTTCTGCATCATAATTGTGACAATATTTCCCTGTTGCTATTTTATTCATATCCCTAGTGTTATTTGGGTATTCTATATATGCACCTGCTCCCCCATTTTTTACTGCATTCTGTGCTGATCCATCTGTATACACACGAATCCATAGGTCTTGTGGGTATTCTTCATCCAGGAAACTGAGAGTTATTGTTTTTCGCTGTAGACTATTCTGTTCCTCTTTATCAACTATTCCTTTCACTTCTGTCCGTATTTGAACTGATAATCCAGATTCCTCTGTCCAGGGAGTCTGTTCTGGTATGGGCAGTAGGGGGTTAACAGCTCTTGGCATGTCTGGTGTTTGTCTACTAATACGCTTGGCTTGGTGGATAAAACTGCTTCTCTTAAGTCGTCCCAATGCAAGATTTTGGAATCGGTCCTTCATTGGATGTCTCGGCATGCAAGCAAATTTTTCTGCCTGTATCAGCACCTTTGTGTCCCTCCGTTCTCTCAGTGCTGGTATCCTCCACAATTTCTCCATCTCTAATATTGGTGTTGATTTCATTGCTCCTGTGATGACCCTAAGTGCCTGGTTTTGTACTTTATCCAGTTCTTGAAGTGTGGTGTTTGATGCTGAACACCATGCAGATGATCCATATTCTAAATGTGGGCGTATACTCTGTTGGTAAACTTTACTGAGTATTTTCCCACTCGCACCCCACGTAGTTCCACACAGCTTTCTTAGAATAGCCAATTTTCTCCTTGCTTTTGGGTTGCCTTATTTATCTGCTGTTTCCAAGATAGTTTGTTATCAAATGTAACTCCGAGATACGTAGCCTGTATGTCTTCTTTCACAGGCTCATTGTTTATATAGATGGCTCCTGCTTTTTGTTTTGGGGAAAGAGTGAAAAGTGTAGTACTGCATTTGTCTGTATTGATGCTGATACACCATCTATTTGTCCATGAATTCAGTGCATTCATAGCTCTTTGTAACAATTTGGAGGCCACTGTTGCATACTCCTCTGTGCACCACATTACCAAGTCATCTGCATACATTGCCACTTTGATACCATGTGGTAGTTCAGTAACTAGGTCATTGATGTAGATCAGAAAAAGTGTTGGAGATAGTACCCCTCCCTGTGGAACGCCCTGGCGCAGTAAGACCTTCTTACTCTTAAGACCATCCAGTTGCACTCTGGCTCTCCTGTTATGCAGGTATGCTTTGACCCATTTGTACATCCTGCCATTTACTCCATAATTTCTCAGTTTCTTCAAAAGCCCTTCCTTCCATACCTTATCAAATGCTTTCTTTAGGTCTATCCATGCTGCTAGTACCAGTTTCTTTTCTTGAAACGCATCCTCAATTTCCTGGGAAAGATAGGTTGCCTGATCTTCGGTAGAGTAACACTGTCTAAAGCCTGCTTGTTGTGGGACAAGGAGATTTTCACTTTCCAGGTACCACTGCAGTCTGAGATTGATTATACGTTCCATTGTTTTACACAAACAGCTTGTAAGGCTGATTGGTCTATAGCTGGATGTCATTGAACCATCTTTTCCTGGCTTTAGTAATGGTATCATAATTGCTTCTCTCCATGCCTGTGGCACTTTACCTGTGATCCAGCAAATGTTGTAGATCTGCAGTAGTTTTGCTTTAGCTGCAGTTCCCAAGTTCTTAATCATTTCATTAGACACTCCATCACTACCTGGTGACTTTTTCATTTTTAATTTGGATATTGCCAGCTCTAGCTCTCTTTGTGTAATGGGTATTTCCATGACTTCATGTGCAGTCTCTTCTTGTCTTGCATTTTGTTGTTTTAGACGGGTCTCTTGACGTTTCTCTAGGCTAATTTCAATATTGTTGTCATTTGCAAAGGAGTCTGCAAAGTGATTTGCTGCATGTTTACCTGTTAGAATGTTTCCATCCTTCTTCAGTGTAATTTTTGTGTTCCCTTCTGTACCCTCATCATTCAGCTGTTTTACAAGCTTCCACACTTTTCTTGTGTCTCGTTCTAGATTCATGTACTCTGTTTTCTCTTTCCAACTTCTCCGTCTGGCTTGTAGTTTAGCCCATTGAAATTTGGCTTTAGCATGCTGATAGTTATTGTGGTGTTCCTGGCAGGGGTTATTTTCTGCTTGTTTTCGAGATGTTTCCATGTCATTGTGCAGTTGCTCTAGTTCACTATTCCAGTATGGTTTGTAGTGTTTCCGTGCCCCTCTGGGTATTGTTTCACTGGCAGCTTGTATTATTAGTCTACTGAATTCATCAACTATTAACAGTCACCAGGGACTGAAAACCAAGACTGGCCAGGCCTTCCTACACCCGTGCAAGACCACAGTCTGCTCTAGCAATTTTAAGTGCTGAAGTCGGAGGCAACCAGCCAAAAGGCGCACTACAAAAATCAGGATGCCACGCACTCACGCCAATGGGAAGCATGCCTATAACTGCACACCTATAATTTTAGAGACTCGGTGGACTAACTCTAGTCCCTCTTTGCTTCCAGGAGCCTTTGGCCTATTGCTTATTCTAACTAAGGTTCCTACAGTAAATTTGTCTCACAGGCCATCCCCTGTGCATCTCTACTTGAGTCTCCCTGAAATGGAAACTGGCTATCTAAAACTTAACTGTTCCTACACTTAATCACAGTTCGAACTCTTTGCTCGATCCTAATCAACATGACAAACAGTTAGCTCTTCAACTAACGCTGAATTAATTAGCAAGATCCTTGCACACACATAACGAATATGAAATATTCAGCCTTTTAACTGAAGCTGAATCACTTAGCAAGCTCCTTTTTTCACACATAACGAATATGAAAATATTCAGCCCTTCAACTGAAGCTGAATCACTTAGCAAGCTCCTTGCTCGAACATAACGAATATAATAAAATATTCAGTTCTTCAACTAAAGCTGAATCACTTAGCAAGCTCCTTGCTCACACATAACAGATATGAAACTATTCAGCTCTTCCACTAAAGCTGAATCAATTGGTAAGCTCCTTACACACACATAACAGATATGAAACTATTCAGCTCTTCCACTAAAGCTGAATCAATTGGTAAGCTCCTTACACACACACAACATATATGAAAATATTCAGCTCTACAACTAAAGCTGAATCAATTGGTAAGCTCCTTACACACACATAACAGATATGAAACTATTCAGCTCTTCCACTAAAGCTGAATCAATTGGTAAGCTCCTTACACACACACAACATATATGAAAATATTCAGCTCTACAACTAAAGCTGAATCAATTGGTAAGCTCCTTACACACACATAACAGATATGAAACTATTCAGCTCTTCCACTAAAGCTGAATCAATTGGTAAGCTCCTTACACACACACAACATATATGAAAATATTCAGCTCTACAACTAAAGCTGAATCAATTGGTAAGCTCCTTACACACACATAACAGATATGAAACTATTCAGCTCTTCCACTAAAGCTGAATCAATTGGTAAGCTCCTTACACACACACAACATATATGAAAATATTCAGCTCTTCCACTAAAGCTGAATCAATTGGTAAGCTCCTTACACACACATAACATATATGAAACTATTCAGCTCTTCCACTAAAGCTGAATCAATTGGTAAGCTCCTTACACACACATAACATATATGAAACTATTCAGCTCTTCCACTAAAGCTGAATCAATTGGTAAGCTCCTTACACACACATAACATATATGAAACTATTCAGCTCTTCCACTAAAGCTGAATCAATTGGTAAGCTCCTTACACACACATAACAGATATGAAACTATTCAGCTCTTCCACTAAAGCTGAATCAATTGGTAAGCTCCTTACACACACACAACATATATGAAAATATTCAGCTCTTCCACTAAAGCTGAATCAATTGGTAAGCTCCTTACACACACATAACATATATGAAAATATTCAGCTCTTCCACTAAAGCTGAATCAATTGGTAAGCTCCTTACACACACATAACATATATGAAACTATTCAGCTCTTCCACTAAAGCTGAATCAATTGGTAAGCTCCTTACACACACACAACATATATGAAAATATTCAGCTCTTCCACTAAAGCTGAATCAATTGGTAAGCTCCTTACACACACACAACATATATGAAAATATTCAGCTCTTCCACTAAAGCTGAATCAATTGGTAAGCTCCTTACACACACATAACAGATATGAAAATATTCAGCTCTACAACTAAAGCTGAATCAATTGGTAAGCTCCTTACACACACATAACAGATATGAAACTATTCAGCTCTTCCACTAAAGCTGAATCAATTGGTAAGCTCCTTACACACACATAACAGATATGAAACTATTCAGCTCTACAACTAAAGCTGAATCAATTGGTAAGCTCCTTACACACACATAACAGATATGAAACTATTCAGCTCTACAACTAAAGCTGAATCAATGGTAAGCTCCTTACACACACATAACAGATATGAAAATATTCAGCTCTTCCACTAAAGCTGAATCAATTGGTAAGCTCCTTACACACACATAACAGATATGAAACTATTCAGCTCTACAACTAAAGCTGAATCAATTGGTAAGCTCCTTACACACACATAACAGATATGAAAATATTCAGCTCTTCCACTAAAGCTGAATCAATTGGTAAGCTCCTTACACACACACAACATATATGAAAATATTCAGCTCTTCCACTAAAGCTGAATCAATTGGTAAGCTCCTTACACACACACAACATATATGAAACTATTCAGCTCTTCCACTAAAGCTGAATCAATTGGTAAGCTCCTTACACACACACAACATATATGAAACTATTCAGCTCTTCCACTAAAGCTGAATCAATTGGTAAGCTCCTTACACACACACAACATATATGAAACTATTCAGCTCTTCCACTAAAGCTGAATCAATTGGTAAGCTCCTTACACACACACAACATATATGAAACTATTCAGCTCTTCCACTAAAGCTGAATCAATTGGTAAGCTCCTTACACACACACAACTTATATGAAACTATTCAGCTCTTCCACTAAAGCTGAATCAGTTGGTAAGCTCCTTACACACACACAACATATATGAAACTATTCAGCTCTTCCACTAAAGCTGAATCAATTGGTAAGCTCCTTACACACACACAACATATATGAAACTATTCAGCTCTTCCACTAAAGCTGAATCAATTGGTAAGCTCCTTACACACACACAACATATATGAAACTATTCAGCTCTTCCACTAAAGCTGAATCAATTGGTAAGCTCCTTACACACACACAACATATATGAAACTATTCAGCTCTTCCACTAAAGCTGAATCAATTGGTAAGCTCCTTACACACACACAACATATATGAAACTATTCAGCTCTTCCACTAAAGCTGAATCAATTGGTAAGCTCCTTACACACACACAACAGATATGAAACTATTCAGCTCTTCCACTAAAGCTGAATCAATTGGTAAGCTCCTTACACACACACAACATATATGAAACTATTCAGCTCTTCCACTAAAGCTGAATCAATTGGTAAGCTCCTTACACACACACAACAGATATGAAACTATTCAGCTCTTCCACTAAAGCTGAATCAATTGGTAAGCTCCTTACACACACACAACATATATGAAACTATTCAGCTCTTCCACTAAAGCTGAATCAATTGGTAAGCTCCTTACACACACACAACAGATATGAAACTATTCAGCTCTTCCACTAAAGCTGAATCAATTGGTAAGCTCCTTACACACACACAACATATATGAAAATATTCAGCTCTTCCACTAAAGCTGAATCAATTGGTAAGCTCCTTACACACACATAACAGATATGAAACTATTCAGCTCTTCCACTAAAGCTGAATCAATTGGTAAGCTCCTTACACACACATAACAGATATGAAACTATTCAGCTCTTCCACTAAAGCTGAATCAATTGGTAAGCTCCTTACACACACACAACAGATATGAAACTATTCAGCTCTTCCACTAAAGCTGAATCAATTGGTAAGCTCCTTACACACACACAACAGATATGAAACTATTCAGCTCTTCCACTAAAGCTGAATCAATTGGTAAGCTCCTTACACACACACAACAGATATGAAACTATTCAGCTCTTCCACTAAAGCTGAATCAATTGGTAAGCTCCTTACACACACACAACAGATATGAAACTATTCAGCTCTTCCACTAAAGCTGAATCAATTGGTAAGCTCCTTACACACACACAACAGATATGAAACTATTCAGCTCTTCCACTAAAGCTGAATCAATTGGTAAGCTCCTTACACACACACAACAGATATGAAACTATTCAGCTCTTCCACTAAAGCTGAATCAATTGGTAAGCTCCTTACACACACACAACAGATATGAAACTATTCAGCTCTTCCACTAAAGCTGAATCAATTGGTAAGCTCCTTACACACACACAACATATATGAAACTATTCAGCTCTTCCACTAAAGCTGAATCAATTGGTAAGCTCCTTACACACACACAACATATATGAAACTATTCAGCTCTTCCACTAAAGCTGAATCAATTGGTAAGCTCCTTACACACACACAACATATATGAAACTATTCAGCTCTTCCACTAAAGCTGAATCAATTGGTAAGCTCCTTACACACACACAACAGATATGAAACTATTCAGCTCTTCCACTAAAGCTGAATCAATTGGTAAGCTCCTTACACACACACAACATATATGAAACTATTCAGCTCTTCCACTAAAGCTGAATCAGTTAGATAGCTTGTTGCTCTCAGGCCTACCATATGAGTAAAATCTCCCCTACCTAACCTTGTAATTTGATTATATCTCTCATCTTCAGCCAATCACTAACCTTCTTACATCCTCTTCCCCTCTAACTGAACCCTCTCAAAATTCTGATAATTCGTTATTCTAACTGAGCTGATTTCCTCACTCTCTCCCTGTGAAATGTTCACATTTTTCTGAATCACTCACTTATCTTATTGTTACACATTCTTCCCCCCTGTTACACTTGCCCCAATCCATTTTAGTCATTTATCTATCCTAAGGACTAAAGTGCACCATCAAACCACTCTACCCTCATACTCTGACTCTATCTTCCCTTCACCTCCTGACTTTACTGCTTCAGGTTTGTGAAATATCCCTATGTTCTACTTATTCCATTACTTCAGCTTATCCTTCTCCATCACTAAACCTCATTATGTACTACTTTTCTCTTCTATGTTACATTACCTCTCTCTCTCTCATTATGCTTCTTACTTACCAGTCATTATTGGGAAGCATCCTCCACAAAACCCCTATAGGGCCCATACAGAACTCCTGGAGGTTGCTCCCTTTGTTCTACTGTTTCTCTGTTGCAAAAAAAAGATGGATCAAAAAGATTTTGTTGTGATTATCGAGCACTGAACAAAGTCACCAAGGATATTAGCTACCAGATGCCAAGGGTTGATGATGTCATGGCTTTGTTTCAAGGGACAGAGCATTTTAGTACGATCGATTGTAAGTCTGGCTATTGGACAATAGAGGTAAAGGATACCACCAAACAGAAAAGAAATTAGCGTTTAATACACATATTTTTTATTCTAAAATGTACTATATACAAACATAAGTCTTCCCTTCTCCCATACATTCCGAACTGGTCCGGCCTTACCCTATCTGTGCTCAAAGCCACCTGTCTTTTTGAACACCCATGGAGTTTCCTGCCATTTGATATCTTGCTCCATTTCCTTGTGGGTAATTTCCTGCCTGACACTTGCATGCAATGTGTCTCATTCGACTGCACCTATAGCATCTCCTTGTTTCTTGGATGCCATGTACCACCTCTTTGTAATTATGCTCATTATGATCTCTTTGCCTCATTTCGTCTATCTCCATTGGATTTTCCTGTCTACCTTGCTTATATACCTCTTCTCTACCCTGCTGCCGGTCTTGCTCAAAACTTTTACTAATACTCTCCTCCTCTATGGCTGTACTTATAACTTTTGACAACGTTGTCGGTGCTCTCCTCGCCAACTGCAACTTTAAACCTCTATTTCTCAAGCCAGCTATAAATGTTGCTACCAACAACTTATTCACCTGCTCAATATCTATTCCCTGTCCAAATCCTTGTTCCGCCACTTCTAACACCTTTACTCCATATTCTTGTACTGATTCACTCTTATGTTGCTGCATCAACTTTAATTTCATAATCGCATGCTCTGCATCCTTATATTTGGCATATCTCTTTGCCAAATATGCTCTAAACTCTTGCCACGTTTCTTCTTTAACTTCTTCTATCCTTCACCTAATGCAGTTCGCCACACCACCCTGACTCATTACTAATGCTATATCCTTCTATTATGTGTCAAATGTCTACTCTTCCCCCAATACTATATGGCATTTGCCCATCGTTAAATTTATCTACTTCCCATGCAAATACCTGAATCCTCCTTGTCACTTCCTGCATTTGTAACCTACTCCATAATTTCTCTATAACCTCCCCCATCTTATGCATGGCTTGCCACATGTACACCTCCTGATTCATTCCTTCCATTCCTTCTGTCATCCCTACTTGCTGTCAGTAACACAGGCATTGCCTTCTTACCATATTAAGAATTTCTCTATTGCATACAAAAACAATTCATTTCTGAACATTTGATGACAATTTCTGAATTTGGTCTCTATCAAATCATGTGAGTGACTCTTGTTGTCACCAACTTCCATTCTGTTATTACAACCTAATAAATATTTCATTATATACAATCCACACCTAAAAAATGCATATCTACACGTTATAATAATTCTTGAATTCAACACAACTAATCATAATCCTAATCTTATTGTCACAAGTTATCATTCTGTGGTATCCCCACCATGTTTGTCCTGTCTGTTACAATCCTACTTTACTAATCTGCTGTTTCTTTTTTTTTCTTTTCTATCAATCTCCCCCCTTCCAATATTCACTGCCTTCCTACTTCACTAGCTAAAAAAAATTTCTGGACACACGTGATTGTGATATCTCTTACACACTTTTACATACCACTCATCCTTTTATCATCTAACTAAATATCAATGACCCTGTGGAAAAAAAACAACACAAAAGCAACAAGTCACATAAACGTTTCACAATGTTCTCCCCTCTAATTATTTAATTACTACCTACTTATCCTAACCCTATTCATTGATGATCCTTAGAATTATGAAACACACTGTTCACCAATGTTCTATAACTGCATAGTCTTATTGATTCTACTGTCCTGAATATCTCGTAGAAAAGTCTTTGCCTTCTCGTACTTGAACAACACAAACTATCTTATTTTCCTCTCACTTTCACTGATCTTTTACTTGAACAGCTATTTAATTGCTTGTCTTCTACCTTGACCTTGTGGTTGTTTACTCCCCTGGAACATGCCTTGAGGACAAAAACAAACACTGTTCTATTGTTACCACGACACAATGTCTTTATACCGCCCTGGTCATGCCTAATATGACAGTTTTTTTTAGAAATTGTTTTTTTTTCTTCATTATTTTCATCTAAATATCAGTGTAGTTTTGTTGTACATGTTTCTCTAGTATATGAAAGAGCTTTCCTCTATTTCCTGTAAGGTATATATGGTGTTTACCCTTACCTCCTTTCTTACTAGCTCCAATAACAAAGCCATCTGTGTATTTCTGTACCTAGATTTCTTTGGAATATATGGCATTGCTTATGAATAGGGCAAAGCTCTTTTTTGTTTCTCTGTTCTGACTTGTGAGGTTTATCATGGTACTCTCTAGTTTTGTATTTGACTAGTTTGAGCCATTTCTTCATAGCTCCAGTTTAAGAGCTTTGTGTAAGTCCTTATAACTTCTACTACATGTAGGTCTCTATTGACAAATGGTTGGGTCTTTCTCTTAAAAGCCTATCTTTTGTTCTGTCTTTAAATTGTTAGTGCAGCAACAAAGAATGCAAAATTATCAATAAAGAGAAGAATGTAGTTAAATGTTGGCCATGTGATGAGAAGAGACAAGAGAATCTCAAAGCAAGACCTAAAATGGGAACCAGAGAGTAAAAGATACTGTGGAGACACTTAAAACAACATTGAGGTGAGTGGCAACAACAGGAGACAACCACTAAAATGTCATTGTTGAGTGACTCATCCAGAACATGGATGTATGGTGAGTCCTGTGTATAATCTTGATAACAAAGATTGTCTGTCAAAGAGACTGGAATTTCTGCCCTATGTGCAGAAAGATAGATGGTTGAGTGAGTGGACAGGAACCTAATAATTGCTGTTGTTTTTTTTTTAAATTATTTTGTGATTTGTCTTTTCACTTGTTTTCATTGGTTTGTACCAGATTGATCACAAAAATCTCAAAACTTTTTCATTTTCAATACCGAGAGGCACAAATGCTGAATACCTTGTGTAGATTAGCAAAAATTAAAACTTAATTCATCATCACCATTGAGTGCTGTCTCCTATATTAAAGATTGGTTACCATGGAGCACCATTCCACTCTGTCCCTTGCTTTGATAGTGTAGGTTGTCATAGGCTGACTTGTCCATCTCTTGATGCTACTCGTCCATGTTGGTCTTGGTCTGCTTCTGCCTATTTTACTTTGTATTTTGCTTTCTAATATTACTTTTATTAGGCTGCTGTATTTTTTAACATCTTAATATCTAGTCTCAAATAATGAACATATTGTGTAGATCAACAGAAATTGATAAAAACCATTAATGTAAATATTGACATCATTATTAAAAATATTTTTAGGACAAGGTGAAAGTAAAAATGGAAGCAATTATCCCATTCCTGCAAGAATATAAATACAAACTTGATGGTGATGTAAGTGCATTTATTATCTGTTTGTAACATTATTATATTTATAAACCAAACAGTGATACAGAATTTTGCTCAATTTTAAACTCAGTAATGCTGGATTCAAGATGTAGCAAGCTTATGTTGTGTTTACAGCTCTTACTGGGAAACTAATTGTTTGGGATTATCAACAAATGTGATAGGATTCTCCTTATATTTTTGGATTGTCTTCTTCTTTCCTTCCTCATTTGCCTTTCAGCGTTGAGAGGAGATATAAGAGTGCCCGTTTCTCTTCTAGAGTTATTTCCTTGTTGGACACTAGTTATGATAGCTGTCCAATGACTTGGCAAGTTTTGATGCATCTTGAGTCTATCCTTGCTGTTTGTGAATTGTTGTTTGTCACTAATCTTTCTAGGTATTTTAATTCCTCTACTTGTTTTAGTTGCCTGCCTTCTATAGTTGTGTTGATGTTATGAAAAAGGGTTGAGGTAAAGGGACGGAGAGATTATATGAGAAGGAATTAGATGGAAGAGGTCAAAGGGTGAAGTTTAGATATGGTTGTAAACAGAGAACAACTCAGAGCCACAGGATAAGGACATTCTTGGGTGAGCGGGTCGTGAACCATGAAGTTTGTGAAAATGAGGGGGAAGTTAGGAGGACAGAGGATTTTGAGTAGGAAAAAGATTCATTCGAGATTGAGCGAGTGCTCTGTGTGGACAGGTTGTTAGTTAACAAGCCGATACCATGGGATGGATTAGAGGTGGTTTAGTAATGCCCAGAAGGGTTGTGACTTGAGAGGGACATGTTATTTCCAGTCACTAACATGGTGAGTTGTGATAGAATAAGGAGGAAAACGATTCCAGAGATATTTTGTGTAGAGTAGGGAATAGATAGACTCTGCAGTACCGGACAATGTAATGTGTATTTAAACTAAGGATCTCTGTCTCTGTTCTGTGCAAGCAGTTCTATCTCATTGAGGGAGCCGATCGGCGATTACTGCTGCTCTTGCCTCTCTCATCAATGCTCTTCTCAGTGTCTCCCTGGGTCTTCCTCTTTTTCTTTTACCTGTTGTTTCCCATATGAGGGCTTGCTTTGCTATTCGGTTATTATCTCTTCCCATCACATGTCCAACATATGACCATCGTCTTTGCTAATTTACACATTCTGTATCAGGTCTACGTTTCATTAACAACATCGTTTTTATGATAGCGGCTTGTTAAACCTCTGATCAACGGTTATATACCAAGCCGGAGAAAAATAATTCCTCCATTTTGGAAACAACCGGAAACAATATTTTTACAAGATATCTATTCTTCTGCTTCTTTCCTTCCTCATCTGCCTTTCAGCGTTTGAGGCCGAGGGGCAATATAATTTGTGACCTTTTGCTCTTTTGTTCGCCTCTGCTGCTGTTATGTTTCCTAGTGCTTCTAATATATTCTATCGACCCATCTTTTTCGTGGTCGACCCTTGAGTCTCGTGTTCTCACAACGTTTGTTGAAGGCTCGTTGTGTTTTGATCTTTCTGCCTTGTCACGTGGCCAAACCATTTCATCTGTTGTTTCCTTATATATTCTATGGCGGGGGCTATTCCTAACTTTTTTCTCCATTCTTCATTTCTGTTCCTATCTCTCAGACTGTTTCCTGTCATTCGCCTAACACATTTCATCTCTGTAGAGGTTATTTTACTTATTGTTCTTGCATCTAGGGTCCAGGTCTGGCATTGGTAGCACAACGTTGGGATGAAGACTGTGTTGTATAGTGCTTGTTTTGCCTCCAGATTTATTTCCTTGTTGGACAATAGTGGTGATAACTGTCCAATGATTTGATAAGCTTTGTTGCATCTTGATTCTATCTCTGCTGTTTGAGAATTATCGTTTGTCGTTATACTTCCTAGGTATTAGTATTTTAATTCATCTACTTGTTTTAGTTATCTGCCTTCTATAGTTATGTTGATGTTCTGTTTATTTTTGGCGACATTCATGACTTCTGTTTTGTTGATGTTGATTTTCATGTTGTATTTTGTGCCTGAGCTGTTGAGTTTGTTTAAGTGTTCTTGTAGGTCTTCTATTGTTTTATGTATTATTGCCGGATCGTCTGCAAATAAAAGCTCGTTGATCTCCTCTGTCTCTGATGGGTTGGCTAGCTTGCATATATGGTCCATGTATGTAAAAAAATAAATAGTAGGGGGGATAGTACGCAAACCTGTCTTACACCTGATTTAACTTTGAAGTGATCTGTGTAGCAAGATATTATAGATAGCAAAATATGCTTCAAGTCCAATGAGGTGTAATGGCATGGGTTGGATCAAGATGCAGATTGCCTCTTGACTGTCTTCCGGAGTTTACTGTTGTTGCCATGCTGCAATGAATATTCTGTGCAGCTATGTAACTCCTGTTTCTCGTGCTGCTGCTGCTATTATTTCTGCTGATATGTTGTCTAACTCCAGTCCTTTATTTCTTGGTGCTTATTTTTTTTCTTCCTTTATTTTCTCTTTCATAATGTTTGATATAGTGTTTGTGCATTCTTGTGTGGGTTTTGTTGTATTATTCATTGGTAGTTGGTGTCATGTTAAATACTCTTGAAATATTCTTACATATCTGAAATATTCTTTCCATCACTTTTGCACATGTTAGTTTTTGATATTGGTTGTTTATCTCTGTCATTTATGAATTCAGTGGGATCATGTTTTTCTTTTCTTGCAGTTGTTGCTTCTAATATTTTATAGAAATCTCTTGGGGCTGTCTTGATGTTGCAGCTCATCTTTTGTCTGAATTCTGTCCAGGTTTTTTGCTTTGCTTCTTTGATTAAGATCTTAGCTTTTTTCTCAACTAAGGCATATTTTTCATATTGTTCTTGGTTCTTCTTCTTCCTCCAATCCTTAAATACTTTCTTCTTTTCTTTAACTGCTTCACTATTTGTGTAATTCCACCAAATTGTGCTCTTCTTACTTTCTTTCCTCTGTCATCAGTGATATTAGGAACAGCTTTCCTGTCAGATACTCTTTCCTTGTTGTGTTTTCTCCTAGTATAAAATCTGTCTGACTTCTGTAAGTTGTGTCATTCCACTTGTACTAGGTATACAATTACAACTCTCAATGTTTGAAGAATATGTTGGTGATTAAGAAAAAACATTTTGATATGAACATAAAATAGACCAGCTAACTTCAGTTCTCTGCCAGTTTTTAAGTGAGATAAATGTATTTTTTCCAGAGGAATGTAAGAATATGATTGGTGTGGTGCTGACAATAATATATACTTTTTACAAAATATTCACATGGTCAAGAAAAATATGGACATTGAGACAGTCCCTTTCATGCCAAGCAGTGGAACACCACATGAAACTTCAGGACATTTTTGGTAGATGGTTGCTTTTCCTCTTAAATCCCTAATTGTTTGTCCAGACTGGTTAGATTTGGGGCCTAGGTTGATTAGGATCTCAACTAATTGTTGTTCTTTGAACCTGATACAAATGGTCAGCTATGAGTCCCTATTCACTTTCAGCCCAAGTGTTGTTGGGTATTGTAGGTCTGAAAAATCATTTATAAATTTAGAAGTAAATAAATAACTGCATTAAGTTAATGAAAGGAAAGCATTTAAAATAGGCCAAAATGAGGAGTTCAGTGAGATATATTTTTTATAAACACCATGGTAGTTATAATCAGAATAGCTAAGCAGCAATGTCTTTCAGAAGCCTTGAAAAGTTGTGGAAATCAAAACTCATTAGCACAAACACAAAACTTAGGCTATTCAAATCAAATGTACTATCAACCCTTACGTATGCGTGTGAAAGCTGGAAAACAACAAGAGATATAGAAACAAAGTTGAACGCATTCGAAAATAAATGTCTAAGGAAAATACTTGGTATAGCATGGAACGAATTCAAAACAAACGAGGAAATTAGAGAAATCGCCAATCAACCACTAATATCTTCAGTAATAAAGAAAAGACGATGGTCATACGTTGGACATGTGATGAGAAGAGATAATAATCGAATAGCAAAGCAAGCCCTCATATGGGAAACAACAGGTAAGAGAAAAAGAGGAAGACCCAGGGAGACACTGAGAAGAACATTGATGAGAGAGGCAAGAGCAGCAGGAGTCGGCTCCCTCAATGAGATAGAACTGCTTGCACAGAACAGAGACAGATGGCGAGATTTGATAAAATATCTTTAAAAGAAAACTGCTAGAGAAAAAATTCATATAGGAGAAGGTGTATCTTGGTCTACGCCCTATGGGCCGGTTACGGCTCGAAAGGTCAATAGATAGATAGATGGTAGTTATACATTTTAACAAATAAAGACAATCAACATATTTTGTGTGTCATACGCCCACAACAAATTTACAGGCTCACATATTCCAGTATTAGTATTATCATCTCTATTATTGTCTCATATTTATAATGATAAACAAACAGAAGTAATGGAGAAGGACCAGAAATGCTCAAAGAAGACGTGGAAGATGCCTTGCGCAGTATGAAAGCGGGAAAAGCTCCTGGACCAGTTAATATAACTAAAGAAGAGATTGAAGCCATGGGTGATTTTGAAATAGAAATAATAATAAAAATATTGAATGGCATCTACATCACCAGATATATACCAAATGACTTGCTCAAATCAATATTCAAAGCAGCCTACCAAAGAAATCTGGTGCGATTGAATGTGATGTGATCATCACACAATAAGCCTTATGAGTCACATGACTAAGATATTACTAAGAATCATCATGCGAAGAGTGCGAAACAAAATCAGTCCAGAAATTTGTGATGAACAGTGTGGTTTTGTTAGAGATAAAGGAACAAGCAATGCCATATACATCATAAGATCTCTAGTACAAAGAGCCATAGAGGTGAAAACAGATCTTTACCAATGTTTCATAGATTATACCAAAGCATTTGACAAAGTAAAGCACCAAGAAATAATCACAATTTTAGAAAGCATAAACGTAGATAGCAAAGATCTAAGAATAATAAAGAACATGTGTTGGCAACAAACAGCGGCCATAAGAACTGGAAACCAGTTGGTAATGTTTCAACAAATAAAACAGGGTGTTAGGCAAGGTTGTGTGCTGTCACCAGATTTGTTTAATATGTATAGTGAGATCATATTAAGATCCATAAGGTGCATGCTTGGAATAACAATTAGAGGTCATAATATAAATAATCTAAGGTATGCTGATGATACAGTCTTAATCACTAACAGTGAAAAAGAGTTACTCGAAATGTTAGACATTATAGTGAAAGAAAGCAAAAATAAGGGACTCAGCCTTAATACTAATAGCAAAAAGACAGAAGCAATGGTAACAACAAAGAAAAAGACATCGTCTCAGTGCAAAATAAAGACAAGTGGAACAATATTAAAACAGGTATATGAATTTATAATATCTGGGAACAAAGGTAACCTCCAATGGTAGTTGTACAACAGAGGTGAGATGCAGAATGGCTCAGACAAAAACAGCTTTCCAAAAAAATGAGGAATATACTCATCATCATCGAGTGCCTTCTCCGCAACGAAGGTTGGCTACCATGGATCACCATTCTACTCTGATTCTTGCTTTGATGGTGCAGGCTGTCATAGATAAATTTGTCCATCTTTTGATGTTACTCGTCCATGTTAGTCTTGGTCTGCCTCTGCCTCTTTTACCTTGTATTTTCCCTTCCAATATTACTTTTAGTAGGCTCTTGTGTCTTTTAACATGCCCCACAAATTTCATTTGTCTTGTTTTAATTGTATTTAGTAGTTCTCTTTTTATTTTCAGTTGTTTTAAAAACTTCATCGTTTGTTATCTTTTCTTTCCATCCAATTCTACCTATTCTTCTATAAATCCCCATTTCAAATGCTTCAATTTTCTGTTCTGTTTTCTTGTCTAATGTCCATGTTTCTGCACCATACAGGAATATTGAAAAGATGTAACATTTTGCCATTCTTAGTTTCAGCCCTGCTATTTTATTTTGTTGTTAGTATATTTTTCATGGCATTAAAATTACTTTTTACCATATCTATTCTTTTGTTTATTTCAATTTTACATTTTCCATCATTGGTTATAGTATGTCCCAGGTAGTTGTAGCTCTGGACTGTCTCCAAATGTATTTATTCCCTTAACTGTGATATTTAATTGTAAATCTTGAGAATTTTCTTTGTTTATGATCATAGTTTTAGTCTTTTTGATATTCATTTCTAGTCCACATTTTTTGCTTGTTATGTTTATCACATTAAGCAATTAATGTAGGTCTTTAGGATTTTGTGCTAGTAGAACTGTATCATCAGCATATCTTAGGTTATTGATTACCTTTCCATTAATGTTTAGGCCTGGCATCTCTGAGATGTTTTTAAAGATTTGCTCAGTGTATAGATTGAACAAGCTTGGTGATAGGATGCATCCTTGTCTTACTCCTCTTTTTATGTACATGGGTGTAGAGTTCTCCTTGTTATACTTTATTATTGCTGTTTGCTCCCAAGTACAAATTACATATTAGTCGTATGTCTGTGCCGTCTAGATTTATATCCTTTAGGCAGTCTATAAGTTGGTTATGGTGTATTCTATCGTAAGCTTTGGTGTAGTCTATAAAGCAGGCATATATTGGTTTGTTTACTTCTGTGTACCTTTTCAATCAATGTTCTCATGCAGAATATGGCTTCTTTTGTCCCATTGTTTTTCCTGAATCCAAATTGTTGCTCAAATAATTCAGTATTGATTTTATTCTGAATCCTTCCCTGTATAACTTTTAGTAAAATTTTTGTTACCTGGCTCATTAGGCTTATTGTTCTGAAGTCACTGCATTCAACTGCACCATTCTTTTTAGGCAATGCAATGAAAGTTGATGTTTTTAGATCACTTGCTATGTATCCTGTATGGTATATGTCATTGCATATGTATGTGATCACTTCGATGCCAAACTCTTCTAGAGCCCGTATCACCTCTATCTGTATATTGTCAGGTCCTGCTGCCTTTCCCTTTTTCATTGTTTTTATAGCTTTTTCTACTTCAGATTTCAGGATTTTATAGTTGTATGTACTATAAAAGTTAGTTGTCTGGCTTTTTGTCCCTTTCGTCATGAAATAATTCTGTTATATATTCTTGCCATCTATCTATTATATCTTTGTTGTCTGTTAGCATTCTTCCCTCTTTGTTTGTAATTCATCCGTTTCCTGTAGCTTTTTTTGTCTTTATTCGTCATTCCCTTTATTTATGTGTGCATCTCTCTTAAGTTTTGTTTACTTTCCATAGTTTTGACTTCTAGACATCTTTGGTTGAGCCAGTCTTCTTTTGCCTTTTTTGCACATTCTCCATATTTCATTGTCTATATCCTTGTATCTGGCAGTGTTTTTCGCTTGTCTTCTTTCTTCCATTTTTTCTAAGATTTTGTCAGTCATTCATTTTTGTTTTTTGTTACTTTCCTTTTTGGACAAGGTGTTGCAGGATTCTTGCATGCTGATTTTTATGCATTGCCATTTTGTTGTGACTTTTTCCTCAGGATTTTCTCTTCTATACTGCTCAATCCCCTCTTCTAGCAGCTTCTGATATGTGTTCTTTACTTGTACAGTATAAGTTTCTTTTACATCTTTCTGGTTTAACGCTGTTATATCTATTGGTGTTTTATTGGTGCATTAGTTTTTTGTTTGTTTCTCTTCAATTTGATTTTCATTTTTATCATTACAGGATTGTGGTCTGCTTGCTTGCTTGCGTTTGCCCGATGACTAGAGTATTCGTAGACTGTAGAATTCCTCTTTGTCATCAGTCCTTAAAAGGACGTTAAGTGGGCATGTATGCGTTGTGTTGTTGTTTGCAGTATAACTGTTATATTTGCGCCTTTCGGCCCAACACATCCGACTTCAGCACGCAGGATTGTGGTCTGAATTAATATCTGCTCCTGGGTAGGTTTTGTACTTCTTGACACTGTTCCTGAATCTGTCTTTTATCATTATGTGATCTATTTGATTCCTGTTCCTGTCTCCAGGGCTTTTCCATGTGTATAATTTTCTTTTCTCTTGCTCAAAGAAGGTGTTGCATATTATCAGTCTGTTTTCTTCACAAAATTGTATTAATCTTTCTCCTCTGTTATTCCTTTTTTCCTAGACCATGATTTCCTATAATGGTCTTATATTTACCTTTTCCTACTTTAGCGTTCATATCACCCATTATAATCAAGATGTCTGATGATTTCACTTGCTTCATAACTGTGTTTAGATGTTTGTTCGTCTGTATAGTCTTGAGTAGGTGCGTATGTCTGTATTATTGCTATGTTGAATGGTTTTACCTTCATTTTTAATAGTGTAATCTTTTCATTGTATGTCCAATGGGTATTTATATATTTTTGTAGCTCTCGTTTTATTAGAATGCCTACTCCTCTTAGATGTTATTTTGTGTTACCTGAATATATAAATGTATATTTATCGTCATGTATGTATCCACTTTCCTTCCATCTTGTTTCTGATATGCCTAAGATATCTATGTTTAATCACTCTGCTTCTACCATTAGATTTTCTAATTTACCTTGTTAGTATACGGTCCTAACATTCCATGTAGCTATTTTTAATTTATATTGTTTTAATATTATATATATAACATATAATATTATATTATAATTGTTTTAATTTTTAAAAACAATAGTTAAAATTTCTCTCCATGGCTTTCTTTGGAGTGTTATGTGATGAGGCTCCAATCTCTTTCATGGTTGTCTGCCATATTCGTCTTATGACACTATTTTTGACAATAGAAACAAAAAAAAGAGTTCTTAAATGTTATGTAGAACCAGTTTTAACATATGAATGTGAATCATGGACAATGGGACAACAGACAAGAAAATCACTGGAGGCTGTAGAAATGTGGATTTACAGAAGAATGTTGAGAATACCAGGGACAGTTAACTCTTTCAGGACCAAAACAGGAAACAGGAATTTTCAGATTTGGACCAGAAAACTCGGCTTTTTTTCCTGTTTCCAGAAATTTTACCATATTCCTTTTTCATTTGACTACTTCACACAATAATTGAGATAAATGTGGCATGTATTATATATCACTGGAAAGGGAAATGGATACAGAAAATGAAAATAGCAATATATATCTGATATGTCATTATTTAAAGGAATAGTTATATTTAAAAAAAGAAATAATTCAAGGTAGATAATTTTAAATTGAAAATATTGTATTTCACTTACCCATTTCCATCCAGACATGTGTTGCTATCCATTTGTCTTGAAATATTACACAACATAATCCAAATTCCTCGAAAATACAGTTTATTTGATGAATTTATGTCCACAAATAACAAAATTATGCACATTTTTATAAATGATCCCAGAATAAAAAATTTTCAAATTTTTTTACATCACAACAATACTATTTACAAGTCAAGTTTATTATTTTTATTGACACATATGTACTTATTGTGTGTGATATTCCCTAAAGCATGTTTTAGCGCACAGATGTGGCTTATCCGGACAACCTGTACAATAATAGCTGCTTCGTTTTCTTACTTTCCGCTGCTCCGAACAGTGAACACACTGCAGGTCTTTCCCATCAAAATCAATGAGATGGATGGCACCCTGATATCTCTGCGGCTTCATGTTCCATTTTTTCCCCGACTTGGATAAATCAACTTGAAGAAGGTTGTTAGGAATAGGTGTCTCTGCTCCTACTATGCTACACAAATCATAAATAAGCAGCTCCTTGAAATCTGAAGGCATAGGCTTTTCAGTGTTAGGGCGGCTCAAGTTATATAAAATATGAGCATTGAGTTATGTGATCTCAATTATCCACATAAATATTTTCTTCCACCACTTGACTGTCTTCCTTGTGTGGTTCCCATAATATGAGATCATCTGGTCTACTCTGTCACATCCATTCATTGAGTGGTTGTAGCTATTGATGGGTGATGGCTTCCTGACTTGACTCCTACCTTCATTTCTGACCTCATATGTGACACTTCCATGTGTTGTCACCAATTGGCAGGGCTTTTTGGATTTTTTATCCCTCCAGCTGACACACATAACTTGCTCCTCATAATTGATGAACCTCTTTGCCTCATTCACTGATATTTTTTTATTTTTGACTTCTGCTGGAATTCCGTGTCTGTTGGAATTTAGCGTTCCAGTGTAGTTGTGATTTTTCTGCCGCAGAAATTGAACAAGTGATAGGGAAGTATAATACCGGTCAGCAAACAAATGATGATGATCTGTGATGCCTTCCAGTAACTTGTCGAAAACTTTGACATCATGTGATGAATGTGGGTCTGTAAGCTGTGTCCGTACCAAAATATACCAGGAGGTTGAAAACGTATCCGGTGATTGAGTCGCAAAGTCCGTATGATTTGATATGATATTTTTTTGGCTTACTGGCATTGTACTGCTTGTACTTAAATCTTCCCTTGTAGCCTATAACCATCTCATCGATGCAGATATTTTCAAACGGATAAAACGCTTCTTGAAATTTTTCGATCAATGAATTGATGACCGGCTCAATTTTACATTTTCCAGATGCATCAGGACCAGCCGCATGAAGCATAGATTGATAAATGAGTAAAAATCTTGTCAGACTAAACATGCACCAAAACCAAGGACTACTTTTAAATGATTGAATGGACCAGTAATCCTTTATAGAATTTGTTGCATTCATTCCCATGGCAATCAGGACTGCCAGAAACTGAAAAAAAGTATTGCAGTCCAGCTGTGTCCATTTAGCAAAACTGGAATACCTGCGTACAGGAGTACTCAATTCCATTTTTTGCTGAGCATAATTGTTGATATTTTGAATCAGACTGTCAACAATTGTGTCAGTCAACAGGCTCAGAAAATACTTTGAAGGTGAAGCATTTTCTGGAAGATCTAACTTACATCCAGAATTTATATTTTGGAAGCTAGATTTGCCAATGGTATCGCCATCTCTGGCTTCATGCCACCCATCAGCAGGCTTCCTAGCCACATCTGTCCTGTCAGCTTTGGCTGACAGAATAGTATCAGTTTCATCGTCAGAATCACTGCCACTCAATTCCTCTGAGTCACTGATAGTGCTGGACTGGAGGCATTGACCAGCTAAACCTAAACAAGAGAGTCTTGGTTTCTTACCACTCGACTTACCACTACGATTATCATGACTATCACCACAAAAACTAAAACTCTCGTCTGAATCTTCTGAATAGTCCATTTCTGATTCACCAAATAACAATGTTTCGAACATAGATCTCGCTTGTTCTGCACTATATCGTTTCGGGTGAGATGTACTGCAAGAACTACCAGCAGTAGGCATGGCCAATGTTGTGATAGAAATTTCAGAAAAAAAACAATGAATATCAATGAATAATTTTTAAAGATACAAACGTCAACCCACGCCGTCGTAAGCGGAAAGATCAAGGAAAATAACTCTCACGACCAGAAATCAAGTATTGGTTGAAACAAAAATGAAATTCGGTGAAAATGAAACAAATATTCAGCTATATCCGACATATCGGTGTTGACCAAAAGGATAATGCTGAGGACTCGGCGCTGGACCTGAAAGAGTTAAGAAGTGCAATGAAAACATTCTGAAAGAGACCAAATCAAAAAGAGAGGTAATTTCCAATATTAGGAGGAAACGATCATCATTTTTTATGCCATCTAATGAGAAGAGAACAGCTGAAATATATTGTAACAACTGGGAAAATTGAGTGACGAAGAGATAGTGGGAAGCAAAGCGAAAAGATACCAGACAGCTTAAGAGAATGGCTTGACAGAAGGTCAGCAACAGAAATGATAAATAACTGTCATGAAAGAAAGTTGGGGAGAGACATGATCACCTACGCCAGCAGACTTGCTACTTGATGATGATGATTACATCTCTCATTAACTTTATTATGACACTATTCCAGTATTAGTATTGTCATCTCTCATTAACTTTTTTATGACACTATTCCAGTATTAGTATTATCATCTCTCATTAACTTTATTATGACACTATTCCTGTATTAGTATTATCATCTCTCATTAACTTTATTATGACACTATTCCAGTATTAGTATTATCATCTCTCATTAACTTTATTATGACACTATTCCTGTATTATTATCATCTCTCATTAACTTTATTATCACACTATTCCAGTATTAATATTATCATCTCTCATTAACTTTATTATCACAATATTTCTGTATCAGTATTATCATCTCTCAATTAACTTTATTATCACACTATTTCTGTATTAGTATTATCATCTCTCAATTAACTTTATTATCTCACTATTCGTGTATTAGCATTATCATCTCTCATTAACTTTATTATCACACTATTCGTGTATTAGTATTTTCATCTCTCATTAACTTTATTGGTGAAAGCTGGTATGTGACAGCTTTCACCATTGCTAAGACATCCAAACACTTCTATAGCAGCTAAACAAACAAATGATAAATAGCATGTTCATACCAACTTTGTGCTATGAAAGTCAAATATGGACCCTTTCTAAATCACATTTAAGGAAGATCAATACATGTGAGATGCAATGTTTGAGAAAAGTAACAAACAACACAAGAAGAGATAGAACACCAAATGAAACCATAAGAAAAATAGTAGGAACAAAACCCTGCCAAGAATATATATAACAACAACTTAAATGGTTTGGCCACCTGGTCAGAATGAAACCTTATCAATCACCATCAAGGGTGTTCTTCTCAAGAATGCATGGAAAAAGACCCAGAGGAAGATGGATAGATGCAGTGACAGAGACATGTAACAACAAAGGAAAATCACTAATTCAGACAGTTCGAGCAGCTCAAGAACGACAAATGATATAAACCATGACACCTTTTAGGTATCAATGAAAAAAGAAAAGAAAAAGAAGATTAACTTTATTATGACACTATTCCAGCATTAGTATTATCATCTCTCATTAACTTTATTATGACACTATTCCAGCACTAGTATTATCCCGTATTAACTTTATTACGACAGTATTCCAGCAGTAGTATTATCCAATATTAACTTTATTATGACACTATTCCAGCACTAGTATTATCCCATATTAACTTTATTATGGCACTATTCCAGTATTAGTATTAGTATTATCATCTCTCATTAACTTTATTATGACACTATTCCAGTATTAGTATTATCATCTCTCATTAACTTTATTATGACAATATTCCAGCATTAGTATTATCATATCTCATTAACTTTATTATCACACTATTCCAGCATTAGTATTATCATCTCACATTAACTTTATTATGACAATATTCCAGCATTAGTATTATCGTCTCTCATTAACTTTATTATGACACTATTCCAGCATTAGTGTTATCATCTCTCATTAACTTTATAATGACACTATTCCAAAATTAGTATTATCCCATATTAACTTTATTATGACACTATTCCAGCATTAGTATTATCCCATATTAACTTTATTATGACACTATTCCAGCATTAGCATTATCTCTCATTAACTTTATTGTGATACTTTTCCAATTTACTGAATATTAAACATCCACCATTTCTCTTTGACAGACAAAAAAATGGATACAAAGAGTTACATTCCAATCTGGAATATAAAGCAAGAGCCAGATAATGAGGTGAGTTGGATCTATCCTTTTATTGTCCTTTCAAGCCAAGGATAGCACATAAGACAGCACATTGAAAACTCTCCAAATTTGATGATTCTTTGTTGTTGTTTGTTTTATTTTACGCTGGACCTGTAGTTAGTCTCACCACATGTTTCTGTTCTGGGTGAGCTTCTATGTCTTGACAGAGGAGCTGATATTGCCTCTCAAATTATATTCTACTTAGTGTTTCTCTAAGTCACATTTTCTACTTAGTGTTTCTCTATGTTGCAAATCTTTTCTTTTGCCCAATTTTTTCCCTTTGTTTTATGCTTGTCTTGTAAAATCTTCTCATCGCATGACTAACATATGACCACCTTCTTTTCTTGATTGTAGTTATTGTTAGATGCATGACCAATTCTCTTATTTCTGCTCTAGTCTTGAATTCATCCCATGGTATACAAAGTATTTTCCTGAGACAGTGATCTGCATGTGTTGTTTTTTGGTTCATAATTTGTGTCTTCAGAGACTGATGGGGTGAGGCAGATGTTGATCTTTTAAAAGTAACTTTCTGGCTTTATTTTATCTCAGAATTTCCTCTCCTCTCAATCTCATGACTCTGATCTTGCCAATACATTCACATTCCTACTACCAGGTTGTCTTTGGTCTTACTCACATTCACTTTCCTACTACCAGGTTGTCTTTGGTCTTCCTCACATTCACTTTACAACTACCAGATTATCTTTGGTCTTCCTTCCAATCTCTTTCTAACTACTAGGTTGTCTTTGGTCTTCCTTTCATTCACTTTACAATGCCAGGTTGTCTTTGATCCCTGTTTCATTCACTTTCCAACCAAATTCCACCTCACTGCAGTACTTCTTGAGGTTTCAGAGTCCCCTCATTTTGGTGAAACTTCAACAAATTTAATTCACTATCATCAAAGTGTACATACTATTGCCATCATGTACATATTTAAATATTTTGTTGTTTATTTTCTGTTGTGACTTTAAAAAAAAAAACCAATTTGACTAATTTAAAAAAAAATGTTCTTAAAAAAGTGTAGAAATTGAGATTTATATCAGATTGTCTTTATTTATAGGAGATACCTATCTATTAATTAATAGACTCATTTTGTCAATAGTGAAAGATTTAAAAGTTCAAATGTTCATATTAAATATAACTATGTTCATTGTGTCCTTCATTGGTCTCATTATTCCAGTATTTGCTCTCACTAACATGAGTCCTTATTCTTTCATTCTCAGACTGCCAGAAATATGGAAACTCAGAATTGTATTCCAATTAAAAATGTGAAAGATGAACCAGAAAATAAAGTGAGCTGATTGTTTGGTATTAAAGACATGCAGTAACAGATGTACTTTATCAAATTGTGGAAGTATTTTGTTGTACAATGAGATTGGTAAGAGAAAGGGCAGCTGGTTCAAAAGTGTAAAATCATGGATGGCACTGGCTGGGGGGGACACTGTTCAACAGATGTGCCCACTTGGAGACATTGAACCTAGGAAAGAGTGGATATGGATGGTGCTGGCTGGGGGGACACTGTTCAACAGATGTGTCCACTTGGAGACATTGAACCTAGGAAAGAGTGGATATGGATGGTGCTGGCTGGAGGGACACTGTTCAACAGATGTGTCCACTTGGAGACATTGAACCTAGGAAAGAGTGGATATGGATGGTGCTGGCTGGGGGGACACTGTTCAACAGATGTGTCCACTTGGAGACATTGAACCTAGGAAAGAGTGGATATGGATGGTGCTGGCTGGGTGGGGACACTGTTCAACAGATGTGTCCACTTGGAGACATTGAATCTAGGGAATAGTGGATATGGATGCCAGTAGGGTGCTCTATGTCCTGTTTAGTTTATTTCACTTAGAAGTTTTCTCTCTTGTTTAGTTTATTTCCTTAGAAGTTTTCTCTCCTGTTTAGTTTATTTCACTTAGAAGTTTTCTTTCTTGTTTAGTTTATTTCACTTAGAAGTTTTCTTTCTTGTTTAGTTTATTTCACTTAGAAGTTTTCTCTCTTGTTTAGTTTATTTCACTTAGAAGTTTTCTCTCTTGTTTAGTTTATTTCACTTAGAAGTTTTCTCTCTTGTTTAGTTTATTTCAATTAGAAGTTTTCTCTCTCGTTTAGTTTATTTCAATTAGAAGTTTTCTCTCGTTTAGTTTATTTCACTTAGAAGTTTTCTCTCTTGTTTAGTTTATTTCACTTAGAAGTTTTCTCTCTTGTTTAGTTTATTTCACTTAGAAGTTTTCTCTCTTGTTTAGTTTATTTCAATTAGAAGTCTTCTCTCTTGTTTAGTTTATTTCACTTAGAAGTTTTCTCTCTTGTTTAGTTTATTTCAATTAGAAGTCTTCTCTCTTGTTTAGTTTATTTCACTTAGAAGTTTTCTCTCTTGTTTAGTTTATTTCACTTAGAAGTTTTCTCTCTTGTTTAGTTTATTTCACTTAGAAGTTTTCTCTCTCGTTTAGTTTATTTCACTTAGAAGTTTTCTCTCTTGTTTAGTTTATTTCACTTAGAAGTCTTCTCTCTTGTTTAGTTTATTTCACTTAGAAGTTTTCTCTCTTGTTTAGTTTATTTCACTTAGAAGTTTTCTCTCCTGTCTTTCAAAGTTGTTTATGTTGGTCTCATTCATATAAGTCTCTACTGCAAATTGTTGGATCTTTCCCTTAAAATTCTATCTTTTCTTTTGTCTTGAAATTTTAGCGCAGCTTGTGAAAATATCAATCATGTAGGTGGTCAGATGTTGCCTGTGAAGAGAAAAGACAGCAAGAGATGTGCAAAGCATGCCCTCAGGTGGGAACCAAAGGGTAAAAGTAAAAGAAACCAACCTAAAGTAACATGAAAAAGAATACTGACATGAGAAGCAGCACTACCAAACATCAGCTCTTTTATTGAGATTGAGCAACTCATCCAGAGAAAAGATGTGTTGTGATTTACAATGTGTATTCTGTGTAACGTCTTAAACTTGATAACAAATTTTATTTGACATTGAGAGTCTAAAATGTCTGCTTTATGTGTCATCTTCAGCATTAAAGGATGATAGTTAGTCACACAGACAGACAAGATAGACCTGATATCTGCTGTTTATCCTAAATTTGTTGGTTTGTCTAGAGTCTCAAACATTGAACACCTTGTGTAGATCAGCAAAACGTGAATCTTAATATCTAGTCTGAAACATTCAACACCTTATGTTGATCAACAAAACTTGAATCTTAATATCTAGAGTCTCAAACATTGAACACCTTTTGTAGGTCAGCAAAACTTAAATCGAACGCATTCGAAAATAAATGTCTAAGGAAAATACTTGGTATAGAATGGAACGAATTCAAAACAAACGAGGAAATTAGAGAAATCGCCAATCAACCACTAATATCTTCAGTAATAAAGAAAAGATGATGGTCATACGTTGGACATGTGATGAGAAGAGATAATAATCGAATAGCAAAGCAAGCCCTCATATGGGAAACAACAGGTAAAAGAAAAAGAGGAAGACCCAGGGAGACACTGAGAAGAACATTGATGAGAGAGGCAAGAGCAGCAGGAATCGGCTCCCTCAATGAGATAGAACTGCTTGCACAGAACAGAGACAGATGGCGAGATTTGATAAAATATCTTTAAAAGAAAACTGTTAGAACAAAAATTCATATAGGAGAAGGTGTATCTTGGTCTACGCCCTAAGGGCCGGTTACGGCTCGAAAGGTCAATAGATAGATAGATAGATAGAAAACTTAAATCTTAATAACATCTAGTCTTATACATTGAACACCTTGTGTAGGTCAGCAAAACTTAAATCTTAATATCTAGTCTTAGACATTGAACACCTTGTATAGATCAGCAATACTTAAATCTTAATATCTAGTCTTAGACATTGAACACCTTGTGTAGATCAACAAAACTTGAATCTTAATATCTAGTCTCAAACATTGAACACCTTGTGTAGATCAACAAAACTTGAATCTTAATATCTAGAGTCTCAAACATTCAACACCTTTTTATGAGCTCTTGACAGCTCATCACACTTCTACAGTTGCCAGATTAACTGCTCATGACAGCTCCTCTCACTTCTACATTTGACAGTTTAACTGCTCTTGACAACTCCTCTCACTTCTACAGTTGCCAGATTAACTGCTCTTGACAGCTCCTCTCACTTCTACAGTTGCCAGATTAACTGCTCTTGAAAGCTCCTCTCACTTCTACAGTTGCCAGATTAAATGCTCTTGACAGCTCTTCTCACTTCTACAGTTGCCAGATTAAATGCTCTTCTCACTTCTACAGTTGCCAGATTAACTGCTCTTGAAAGCTCCTCTCACTTCTACAGTTGCCAGATTAAATGCTCTTGACAGCTCTTCTCACTTCTACAGTTTCCAGATTAACTGCTCTTGACATCTCCTCTCACTTCTACAGTTGACAGTTTGATTCCTCTGACAGCTCTTCTCACTTCATCATTTTCCAGATTAACTGCTCTTGACAGCTCATATCACTTCTACAGTTACCAGATTAACTGCTCTTGACAGCTCCTCTCACTTCTACATTTGACAGTTTAACTGCTCTTGACAACTTCTCTCACTTCTACAGTTGACAGATTAACTGCTCTTGACAACTTCTCTCACTTCTACAGTTGACAGATTAACTGCTCTTGACAACTTCTCTCACTTCTACATTTGACAGTTTAACTGCTCTTGACAACTTCTCTCACTTCTATAGTTGACAGATTAACTGCTCTTGACAACTTCTCTCACTTCTACAGTTGACAGATTAACTGCTCTTGACAACTTCTCTCACTTCTACAGTTACCAGATTAACTGCTCTTGACAGCTCCTCTCACTTCTACATTTGACAGTTTAACTGCTCTTGACAACTTCTCTCACTTCTACAGTTGACAGATTAACTGCTCTTGACAACTTCTCTCACTTCTATAGTTGACAGATTAACTGCTCTTGACAGATCATCTCACTTCTACAGTTGCCAGATTAACTGCTCTTGACAGCTCCTATCACTTCTACAGTCAGCTGTATAATGCCCTTTACCCTTGTCATTGTTGTAAGTTTCCAATGAACCAGTCTAATGCTCCCTTACCCTTGTCTTTATTGTTGTAAGTTTCCAATGAACTCTCAGGATTCACAATTTTCACCTTCCATGAGTTCATACACCATTCCTTTCTCACTCAAGAGAGATCACTCCAAAGACACTCTATCTTTTATGTGCGATAACTCACATTATTCCCTTAATCACACTTGCACAGATCAACAAAAATTGCAGCAACCAATAATGTAAATATTGACATCATTTTTATATTTCTAGGCCACGGTGAAAGTAAAGATGGAAGCAAATATTCCATTCTTACAAGATTACATAACAAAACAACTTGCTGGTGATGTGAGTACATTTATTTATCTGTTTTCTATCTATTGACCTTTCGAGCCGTAACCGGCCCATAGGGCGTAGACCAAGATACACCTTCTCCTATATGAATTTTTGTTCTAGCAGTTTTCTTTTAAAGATATTTTATCAAATCTCGCCATCTGTCTCTGTTCTGTGCAAGCAGTTCTATCTCATTGAGGGAGCCGACTCCTGCTGCTCTTGCCTCTCTCATCAATGTTCTTCTCAGTGTCTCCCTGGGTCTTCCTCTTTTTCTTTTACCTGTTGTTTCCCATATGAGGGCTTGCTTTGCTATTCGATTATTATCTCTTCTCATCACATGTCCAACGTATGACCATCGTCTTTTCTTTATTACTGAAGATATTAGTGGTTGATTCACGATTTCTCTAATTTCCTCGTTTGTTTTGAATTCGTTTCACGCTATACCAAGTATTTTCCTTAGACATTTATTTTTGAATGCGTTCAACTTTGTTTCTATATCTCTTGTTGTTTTCCAGCTTTCACACGCATACGTAAGGGTTGATAGTGCATTTGATTTGAATAGCCTAAGTTTTGTGTTTGTGCTAATGAGTTTTGATTTCCACAACTTTTCAAGGCTTCGGAAAGACATTGCTTCTTTAGCTATTCTGATTCTAATTTCTTTGCTCGTATCCCCTTCTCGATCAATGTGACTTCCAAGATAGATAAAGTGATTGATCTCTTCTACTGGTTTGTTTTCCATGTATATTTTGTCACTTGTTGGAATTAAACTTTTCATGACTTTAGTCTTTTCATGATTGACCTCAAGCCCAATTTTGCTGGCTATTGATGATAGTTCATTTGTGTTTTCCTGCATCGTTTTTATCTGACTGCTGATGAGAACTATGTCATCAGCAAAGTCGAGGTCCTCCAAATGGTCTCCTTGTATCCATTCGATGCCTTTATTACCAGTGCAGCATTTCTTCATTATGAAGTCCATAACAATTCCAAATAACAAGGGCGATAAAATACATCTTTGTTTGACCCCAGTTTCTATTAGGAAACATTCGCTCAGTCCTTCCTCTGTTCGAACTGCACATGTGTAACCATCATACATGTCTTTAATAATATTTATGATTTTTTATGGTAAACCATATTGCTTCAGAATTTTCCACAAAGAATCTCTATGAATACTATCAAATGCTTTTTTGAAGTCGATGAAGTTAAGTACAAAAGGTTTTTGCTTTTCAATGTGTTCCTCCGATATAAGTCGTAGAGTGAAAATGTGGTCAAGACAGCTTCTCCCTTTTCTAAACCCAGCCTGTTCTTCACGCATCTTTATCTGTTTTTCAACAATATTATTATTTTTATAAACCAAACAGGGATACAGGATTGTGCTCCATCTTAAACTTTGTATTGCTGGATTCAAGATGTAGCAAGTTTCAATTGTTACAACACTTAGTTGGGAATTAATAGTTTGGGATTATCAACAAATGTGATATGATTCTCTTAATAATAGATTGTAACATCTCAAATAACATCATATTTGAACACTATGATCACATATTTACCTCTGGCCTAGATTTGATTTAACTAGCTCTGCAATATCTTCATCTATTTTTGTTGATGCTATGTTAAGATTTTAGCTGAAGTACTGTCTTCACCTTTGATTGTGGATGTTATGTTAAGAAGTTAGCTGGAGGTTTGAGCTCACCTTTTCACTTCTAGTTAGTCTGTGTTCACTTTCTTCTTTCTCATTTTCATTATTTATTATTTCTGTGGGGTCCCAATATTCAGTTCAGCTTCTCATTTCTGTGACTTTTTTTGTATAGATTCCCAGTAACTTCTCTATGTTTATTGTTTAAATGTTTCACTATAATTTTATTATGCATCTATAATTATTCTTTCATAGTGTACTGTTTCTAGTATGTACTCAATGCAGTCTTATTGCCTTTTGTTTTTGGTTCATATTGTATATATATATATATATTTTTTTCCAATCACTTTGACTTTTTTTTTTTTATGTTCCATCTTAGGTTTGGTTAGCTTCTAGGATTTGCCATTTTCACAAGTTGAACATTTCTTATTATATCTATCTATTGACCTTTCGAGCCGTAGCCGGCCCATAGGGCGTAGACCAAGATACTCCTTCTCCTATCTGAATTTTTGTTCTAGCAGTTTTCTTTTAAAGATATTTTATCAAATCTCGCCATTTATCTCTGTTCTGTGCAAGCTGCTCTATCTCATTGAGGGAGCCGAATCCTGCTGCTCTTGCCTCTCTCATCAATGTTCTTCTCAGTGTCTCCCTGGGTCTTCCTCTTTTTCTCTTACCTGTTGTTTCCCACATTAGGGCTTGCTTTGCTATTCGGTTATTATCTCTTCTCATCTGTTATCATTCTCTATATCTCTTGTTGTTTTCCAGCTTTCACACGCATACGTAAGGGTTGATAGTACATTTGATTTTAATAGTCTAAGTTTTGTGTTTGTGCTGATTTGTTTTGATTTCCACAACTTTTCAAGGCTTCTGAAAGACATTGCTGCTTTAGCTATTCTGATTCTAATTTCTTTACTTGTCTCCCCTTTCGATCAATGTGACTTCCAAGATAGATAAAGTGATCAATCTCTTCTGCTGGTTTGTTTTCCATGTATATTTTGTCATCTGTTGGAATTAAACTTTTCATGACTTTAGTCTTTTCATGATTGATCTCAAGCCCAATTTTGCTGGCTATTGATGATAGTTCATTTGTGTTTTCCTGCATTGTTTTTATCTGACTGCTGATGAGAATGCTCATTTCTTATTGGTTATATTTATTATGCTGATCTTAAATAAGTGTCAAACTTCTTCAAATGTGTTTGTTTCACTTGGCGAATGATTAACTCTTTCCTGACTATTATCCAACACCTCGGTTCTATAAAACTGATCATTTCCAACCACTCACTGAAACGTTGGTTATTTCGGGTGTAGCTGAATATTTGATTCGTGTTCACTGATTTTTATTTTTATTTCAACCAATACTTGATTTCCGGAAGTAGGAGACTTCTCACTTTCACTTTCTGCTGATACCAGTGTGGTCTTAGTTTCGAACGTTGGAAACATTTAAATTTATATTCATTGTTTATTTCTCAAATTGTTGTCACATAATGGCCACGCCCACTGTTGATTTGAAAGTCTTATTGACAACACTTCTTGCAGTCGACCAAAACGATATAGGGCAGAACAAGCTAGTTCTTTATTCGAAACCTTGTTATTGAGTGATTCAGAAATAGAGTATTCATAGTATTTAGACTTGGACAATAATTTTGTTGTGATAATGGGTCGGAATATTAGTAAAAGTTATGATAAAAGGTAAGATGATCTGACTTAGGTTTAGCTAGTGGATGCCATCTATTCCAGCACTATAAGTGTCTCAGAGGAATCGAGTGGTAGTTATTCTGATAACGAAACTGGTACTTAGGGACATATCACACAAAATAAGTCCAGTTGTGTAAATAAAAATAATAAACTTAACTTGTAAGTAATATTGTTCACATAAATTTATAATATTTTTCATTCTGGGATCATTTACAAAAATGTACATAATTTTGTTATTTGTAGACATAAATTAATCAAATTAACTGTATTTTTGAGGAATTTGGATTATGTTGTGTAATATTTAAAGACAAATGGATAGCAACACAAATAAACATGGAAAATGGTAAGTGAATTACAATATTTTCAATTAAAAATGATCTACCTTGAATATTTTATATTTTAAAAAATATTTTATTCCTTTAAATAATAACATATCATAAATATATTGCTATTTTCATTTTCTATATCCATTTCCCTTTCTGGTGATGTATAACACATGCCATATTTATCTAAATTATTGTGTGAAGTAGTCAAATGAAAAAGGTATATGGTAAAATTTCTGGAAACAGGAAAATTAACCTGGTCCAAATCTGAAAATTCCTGTTCTGTTCCTGAAAGGGTTAAGGAATTCTCTTACTCTTTGTTCAAAGGTTTTGTATGTTTCATTGTTTTTAAATTTATTCAATGTGATTACTTCTATTTTGTTTTTTGCATTCACCAGCTTTCATCTCTGGTGAAGTCCATAGAGACTAGGAGCTGAATTTTATTAAAATCAGTTTTTCCCTAACAGCCATGTGCACACGGGTCCCTCACCACACAGGCAGACAAACCTGTCTTCAGAAGTACTCATATTTTTTATGTCAAGTAATTGACATTTCAAGCAGGGCTTCGCTGCTGAGACTGGGGGTGGTTGTCCTAGAGAGAAATCACCAAAATTATCCCAACTGGTACAGCCGGGATTTGAACTCACAATCTCCTTGCCTCATGACCAACCAGTCCCCCATTACAATTAATTCTGGACAACAATCTAAGAGAACAACTCATGCTCTGCCAGAGATACATAAGATCTGTGATTCAATGGATTACATCTCACTGCAGTATTCCTGGAAATAATGAAGTAGACAGGTTGACAAAGGAATACTCCTGCTCAGGACACATTTCTTTAACTGAAATAAACTAAGTCTCGATGATGCAAATGAAACTCTAAAATGACACGAATGAAACTCTAAAATGACATAAATGAAGCCCTTTCCCCAGACACACATTCTAATGTTTCTATCTTACATTCAGGGTTGCTGCCTTCGCAGCTTTCATTATCTGTTCCTGCCTTTCTGCTATAAAAAATATGTATTGTTTATGTAACGCCGCTGACATTGCAGTCTTTTGTTTCAGTACATCTCACAAATTTTCTAAAATAACAATTGCCATCCTTATAGCCCAGTGTTTATGGCTGTCACTTTTACCGATACCGTGGTCACAAAAATATAGTTCAACCTCCAAGACAAATTTCACAAAATTGAAATTTTCAACAAATTATTACCTTCACTTCTACTCACAGAAATGGTAAAATTGTATCTCCTTAACTCCTTATAATGTATAAAGGTACATTTTTGCCATGTCTGTTTTTGCACAACTCATCAGTCTGATATCTGCTGTTACTGTTTGCACAACTCATCAGTCTGATATCTGCTGTTACTGTTTGCACAACTCATCAGTCTGATATCTACTGTTACTGTTTGCACAACTCATCAGTCTGATATCTACTGTTACTGTTTGCACAACTCATCAGTCTGATATCTACTGTTACTGTTTGCACAACTCATCAGTCTGATATCTACTGTTACTGTTTGCACAACTCATCAGTCTGATATCTACTGTTACTGTTTGCACAACTCATCAGTCTGATATCTACTGTTACTGTTTGCACAACTCATCAGTCTGATGTCTGCTGTTACTGTTTGCACAACTCATCAGTCTGATATCTGCTGTTACTGTTTGCACAACTCATCAGTCTGATGTCTGCTGTTACTGTTTGCACAACTCATCAGTCTGATGTCTGCTGTTACTGTTTGCACAACTCATCAGTCTGATATCTCCTGTTACTGTTTGCACAACTCATCAGTCTGATATCTGCTGTTACTGTTTGCACAACTCATCAGTCTGATATCTATTATTTCTACATTATTTGTTTACTCCATTTCTCCCACATTTTACTTCCTCTCCTTAGATATCAAATGTGTTAATTGTCATCATTTTAATTGAAGTTCTGCCATTTGATCCATTAACATTGCCAGGTCCTTTACATTAATGCCTGTCTCATTTACCCAGCTGTATATGCTTTTGTGCTCCCATAATTCTATTTTCTTTTTTTGCCTCTGATGTGTTCTAAATGTACAAACTATTTCTAGGGTCAGACAGTAAAGACAGAAGCAAAGAGAGAGGAAGAAAGTGATGTGCCCACTGTTATTAAGATGGAGCAGACTAATTCTCCATCTCTTTCATGTCCTGACAGTTTTCTGTGTAAGTTTTATCTCATTGACAATGGTCTGTTGTAGGGGATATAACTCTGACAATATAAAAGATAGTAGCTAGGGAAGGTGACTGTTCATTTGTTCTTTAAGGAAACTGGTCATGGTCAAAGTGAAGACCACATGATTGTGTAAAAGTCAGGTCTTGAACAAAGAGACCATGTGACCAAATTAGAGGGAAAGTAGTTATTGGTGTAAAGAGGAAACTGGATACATCAGTTAGAAGACCTGCAGCAGTCACCCAGGCAGGTTGTGAGCAAAGTGAGAGAACTTTCTGCATGAAGTTAACTTCTAGAGTAGAATAGAATTAATGAGTAGAAAATGATGAAGTGTGTAGAACCCACAGGAGTTAACTGAAGTTGTTATGTTAGAGGAATAGTTGCCTTTGTTTACATTGGACTGTGAAGGAATTAGACAGCAGAATTATTAGAGCATTGCTATTAGAGGTTGATAGTAGAGATTGTGTATGACTTGATGGCACCTGGTCAATATCTTATATTATTTATGACTTAAATGTACCTGGTCAATATCATATATTGTGCATGACTTGATGGCACCTGGTCAATATCATATATTGTGTATGACTTGATGGCACCTGGTCAATATCATATATTGTGTATGACTTGGTGGCACCTGGTCAATATCATATATTGTGTATGACTTGATGGCACCTGGTCAATGTCATATATTATTTATGACTTAAATGTACCTGGTCAGTATCATATATTGTGTATGACTTCATGGCACCTGGTCAGTATTATATATTGTGTACAACTTTATGACACCTGGTCAGTATTATATATTGTGTACAACTTGATGGCAGTTGGTCAGTTTGCAATAGTATAGTGACTAGAGTAGTTAAAACATAAAGTATAATAGGAAGTGAATAAAGAGCAAGTTGAAAGTAGAATTTCCAAAGCATGGAAAAGGTGGGAGTAGAAACAGTATGTGACTAGTAACATGTGAACAATTAGGTCGACAACAAAATGTTATGCAGACTAGATCTGAGATTACTATCAGGGCATAAAGTTCAAGGTCAAGTTATCTGGAAACTTCGAAGGTTAAACAGAGTGGCAAGATGACAAATTGTTTTTGTAAATTCAAGACAAAGGTCAAATATAGTTCAACATCATGGATGTTGATTGGTTGCTTGTCGGCTATAAACGAAGGAGTTGATGTAAATGAGATCAGTGACATAAGCTTATTCACACATAGAAACAGGAGGAAGAAACCAGATCTAGAAAGAGTTTAGGTGACTATGATCTTATATAGATACTTACCTAGACATAGATAAAGAAGTCTAAAGATGAATTAATAAATATTGTTGAAGGCCTAAGAATTCATCTAGTTAAAGACACTACTATAGTTTCAGTACTGCCACTAATGGATCATGAACTGAGAAACAAAGTTAGAGCAGTTGTAAATGTGCTGAAGAATTCATCTAGTTAAAGGCACTACTATAGTTTCAGTACTGCCGCTAATGGATCATGTACCAAGAAACAAAGTTAGAGCAGTTGTAAATGTGCTGAAGAATTCATCTAGTTAAAGACACTACTATAGTTTCAGTACTGCCACTAATGGATCATGTACCAAGAAACAAAGTTAGAGCAGTTGTAAATGTGCTGAAGAATTTATCTAGTTAAAGACACTACTATAGTTTCAGTAATGCCACTAATGGATCATGAACTGAGAAACAAAGTTAGAGCAGTTGTAAATGTGCTGAAGAATTCATCTAGTTAAAGACACTACTATAGTTTAGGACAGCCGTTAATGGATCATGTTCTGAGAATTAAGTTCAACATAGTTGTGAATGTGTAGGAGAATCATTGGTGTGATATTGAATATGACCACTAATGTGTCAAATGCTGAGAGACTAATGTAATAAACTGACTAAACTTAAGTTGTGGTGTCTGTCATTGCAACTACAACTGTTGTGAAGTTCAATGTGATGCTGCCCAAGAATGACTAAGTTCCATTAAGTCATGTGAGTTGTTGAGATCTGATGAAGTTATTGTGCTCAATTAGAGATGTTGAATGACACTAGCACAAGTATCATATATTGTATAAGTTATGTATGTCTTCTGTCACTAAAGGAAGGAGGCTAGTCAATTTTGACTGGTCACTTATTGACATTGACATACAGAACTTGATTAATCTCTTCGTTTTCAAGTACACTGATGTTGTACAGAAAAGAAAGTTTAATACAATTCTGTGAAGAAAATAGGCTGATAATATGTAACACCTACTTTGAGCAAGAAAAAAAGAAACTATTCACATGGAAAAGCCCTGGTGATAAGAAGAGGAATCAAGTAGATTACATAATGATAAAAAAATAGGTTCCGTGAAAGTGTCAAGAAAGCCAAAATGGCAGATATTAACTCTGATCACAATCCTGCAATGATTAAAATGAAAATCAATCTAAAGAGAAACAAACAAAAGTCTAATGTGTCAACCATTCCACAGGATATAACAGCTTTAAATCAAAAAGATGTAAAATACACTTGTACAATACAAGTAAAGAACACATATCATTACCTGCTGGAAGAAAGAATTCAGCAAAACACAAGAGAAAATTCTGATGAAAAAGTCACAACCAAATGACAATGCATAAATAAAAGCATACAAGAAACTTGCGACACCTTACCTAAAAAAAAAAAGAAAAGAATTTAAAAAAAACTAAAATGGGTAACTAGCACCATCTTAGATAAAAATTGAAGAATGGAGATGAGTGAAGAACACTGCCCAATACAACAAAATAGATAATGAAATGTGCAAAATGTGTTTAAAAAAAAGGTAAAAGAAGACTGACTCAGAAAAAGATGTCTAGAATCAACACTATGGAAAGTAGACAAGTTTTCAGAGGAATGCACACAGAAATAAAGAGAATAACTAATAAAAATAAAAAGGCTACAGAAAGCTAATGCAGACAAAAAAGGAAAAAATCTAACAGACAATAAAGATATAATAGATAGATGGCAGGAATATATAACAGGCCTATTTCATGATCAAAGTGACTTGACTTGACTTAATCCTCTTGTTAGCCGTAAGCTATGAGCTCTTTACAGCTTAATGCCTCTCGCATGAAGGCGCAGGTCCTTCTCAGTTGAACAGATGAAGAGTACAGCGTGTTATTGATGGTTGGAGGTAGTGGGAGTAACATGTTCCGTTGATTTTGTAAATGGGAACAGTGTAGTAGCAGGTGATCTACTGTCTCAGATTGTTGACGGCAGTGTAGTAGCAGGTGGTCTACTGTCTCAGATTGTTGATGGCAGTGTAGTAGCAGGTGATCTACTGTCTCAGATTGTTGGTGACAGTGTAGTAGCAGGTGATCTACTGTCTCAGATTGTTGACGGCAGTGTAGTAGCAGGTGATCTACTGTCTCAGATTGTTGACGGCAGTGTAGTAGCAGGTGATCTACTGTCTCAGATTGTTGATGACAGTGTAGTAGTAGGTGATCTACTGTCTCAGATTGTTGATGACAGTGTAGTAGCAGGTGATCTACTGTCTCAGATTGTTGGCGGCAGTGTAGTAGCAGGTAATCTACTGTCTCAGATTGTTGACGGCAGTGTAGTAGCAGGTGATCTACTGTCTCAGATTGTTGACGGCAGTGTCTGCACACTGGATCATGTTGTGTTTTAATTCTGCTCAGGTGTTGATTGGTAGGAGCATGGCCTGTTCTCAGCTGGAATATCAGGCTCTGGTCCCTTCGCCTCAGCTCCCCCACAGGGTCGAGGGGGTCTGGTTTTGTTTGATATCTGTAGAGTAGGCGTCCAATCTTTGCTGAAGCCCACATATTCAACCATTCCTTGTGGTAGTTGTTTCTCAAAATTTGCTTACATGTTTTAAGGCTAACTCGAACAGGAGGCTGCGGTAGAGATGCTCCCAGTTTAGTCAACCTATCCGCTCTCTCATTTACTGCAATGCCGATGTGACCAGGGATCCACTTTAGGGTTACAGCCACTCCATAGGTATTGGAGAGTTGGTTGGATACAGATCTTATATTGGAAACCTCGGATGTTAGTCCGCTTCCAATTGCTTTGAGTGCTAATTTAGAATCCGAGAAAATATAAATATCTTCCGGTGCAACTGTGTCACATTCAAAGTCTACAAATATCCTTCTGAGTGCTCTCTCTATAGCTACAATTTCTGCATAGTAATTGGAGCAGTATTCTCCACATGGACCGTAAATTTGGGGTAGTCGTCTGAGTGAGAGTAGGGATACTTGATAACAGCACCGTAACCAGCATTTAGGGTGGCCTTGAATGCAGATCCATCAGTATAAACGTGGAAGATGAAAGTGACAAGAAACCAATAATAAAATGTACATCAGGCTATAATATCTTCACATCTGAGGTGGAAAAAGCTATACAAACAATGAAAAAGGGAAAAGCAGATTTTGGCATTGAAGTGATTACAGACATATGCAACAACATATACCATACTGGGTACATACCAAATAAACTAAAAACATCAACTTTCATTGCATCACCTAAAGAGATCTGTGCAGTTGAATGCAGTGTCATTAGAGCAGTAAGTCTAATGAGCCATATTACCAAATCTTACTAAAGGTTATACAAGGAAGGATTCAGAATAAAATCAATACTGAAATAGATGAGCAGCAATTTGGATTTAGGAAAGATAGTGGGACAAAAGAAGCCATATTCTGCATGAGAATATTAATTGAAAATTACACGGAAGTAAACAAACCAATATATGACTGCTTCATAGACTACACCAAAGCTTTTGACAGAATACACCATAAACAACTTATAGAATGCCTGAAAGATATAATTCTAGATGACATGGACATTCGACTATGTAATTTATAATGAGAGCAAACAGCAATAATAAAATATAACAAAGAGAACTCTGCACCCATTGATATAAAAAGAGGAGTAAGACAGGGATGTATCTGGGCAGTAATATAGATAAAGAGATTGAACAGAAAATGATACCAAAATAAGGATATCAAAAGCAAGAGTAGCTTTTGTTTCTCTGGGAAACACATGGAGATCCAAAGAAATTAGGTTAATTACAAAAATAAAATTGTCAGCTCAAATGTTATGGCGGTCCTATTATATGGCTGTGAAGCATGGAGAACAACAAAATTGATAATTATGAAGATACAGACATTCATTAATGGATGCTCTTGCAGAATAAAAGGATGGAAATAGCAGGACAAAATCACTAACATAGAATTATGGAAATGTACCGGTCAAATACCAGTGGATAAAACGATACAGCTAAGACGATGGCACTAGATAGGACACACACTTGATGGGGAAGACATAGAATGATCTTAAAAGAATGGCATAAGAGAGAACAACTTAGAAGGTGTTGAAGACCTATGCTCCACTGGGTACTAAAAAAGTAGAAGAAGAAGAAGACAAGGATGCATCCTATCACCAAGCTTGTTTCACCATGTTTCTTGAGAATGTTGCTAGCCTGAACAAGTGGTTTTCTTGAGAATGTTGTGAGCCTGAACAAGTGATTTTCTTGAGAATGAGGCAAGCTTCCACAAGCGGTGTCTTAAGAATGTTCTGAACCTCCACAAGTGGTGTCTTGAGAATTTTGCGAGCCTCCACAATTGTTTTTTGAGAATGTTGCGATCCTGAACAAGTGGTTTTCTTGAGAATGTTCTGAGCCTCCACAAATTGTTTCTTGAGAATGTTGCGATCCTGAACAAGTGGTTTTCTTGAGAATGTTGTGAGCCTCCACAAGTTGTGTGAGCACTTCATTTATGCCAGTCAGTAGGGCCCACTCTCCAATGTTTTTATTATGTCAGTTCATGTTGACAATTATTTCACACTGCCATCTTTGTCAGTCTGTATGTTAAAACCACTGCATTGATAATCCATTCTTTGTTCAGATTGTGAGAAATGTCAGCAGAAATTTTATGGAAGTTGCCCTGAGCATGGACTTTTTGTCTATATTGATAATGCTGAGGTAAAGTACACAATTACAGCTAACAACATCTATAGTCATATATTGATATTAAGATATCGAAGCTACAATTTGCATGCACTACAGTGTCATCAGTCATTTAAATTGTCACATACAAATGTTAATAGTTTTATTCCCACAATTCAAAGCTTCAAAATAAACAAAGACAATATTCTAGACTATAAGAGTTACATCCCACTTCAACATTCAAATTGATGATTTATTTTTATATTTAATCTCTGCTTCTTCTCAGGCAGGTCAAGGTGATGGTTGCAGTCAAGATACTAATCTCCAGGTGGTAAATAACAGTAATCCTAGACAAGTGATTGGGAAAGATAAGGTGTTTCAGTGTCAAGTTCATTTGACTGGTTGTGATGATCATCAAGATACAGAACTGAGAACATGCAAGAGAAAACATACAGGAGAGAAGTCTTACAAATGTGATGTGTGTGGTGTTAGTTTTACTCGCATTGACAGTGTAACAAGGCACAAAAGAAAACATACAGGAGAGAAACCTTACAAATGTGATGTGTGTGGTGTTAGTTTTACTGATAATGGTAGTTTAACAGTACACAAGAGAAAACATAAAGGAGAGAAGCCTTACATATGTGATGTGTGTGGTGTAAGTTTTACTGAAAGTGACAATTTAACAGTACACAAGAGAAAACATACAGGAGAGAAGCCTTACAAATGTGATGTGTGTGGTGTAAGTTTTACTGAAAGTGGCAGTTTAACGGTATACAAGAGAAAACATACAGGAGAGAAGCCTTACAAATGTGATGTGTGTGGTGTTAGTTTTACTCGCAGTGACCATCTAACAACGCACAAGAGAAAACATACAGGAGAGAAGCCTTACAAATGTGATGTGTGTGGTGTTAGTTTTACTCGCAGTGACCATCTAACAACGCACAAGAGAAAACATACAGGAGAGATGCCTTACAAATGTGATGTGTGTGGTGTTAGTTTTACTTGTAGTAGCAATCTAATGACACACAAGAGAAAACATACAGGAGAGAAGCCTTACAAATGTGATGTGTGTGGTGTTAGTTTTGCTTATAGTAGCAACCTAATGACGCACAAGAGAAAACATACAGGAGAGAAGCCTTACAAATGTGTTGTGTGTGGTGTAAGTTTACTCGCAGTGACCTTCTAACAAGGCACAAAACAAAACATACAGGAGAGAAACCTTACAAAAGTGTTGTGTGTGGTGTAAGTTTTACTGAAAATGGTAGTTTAACAGTACACAAGAGAAAACATAAAGGAGAGAAGCCTTACAAATGTGATGTGTGTGGTGTAAGTTTTACTGAAAGTGGCAATTTAACAGTACACAAGAGAAAACATACAGGAGAGAAGCCTTACAAATGTGATGTGTGTGGTGTAAGTTTTACTGAAAGTGGCAGTTTAACAGTACACAAGAGAAAACATACAGGAGAGAAGCCTTACAAATGTGCTGTGTGTGGTGTTAGTTTTACTCGCAGTGACCATCTAACAACACACAAGAGAAAACATACAGGAGAGAAACCTTACAAATGTGATGTGTGTGGTGTTAGTTTTACTGAAAATGGCAGTTTAACAGTACACAAGAGAAAACATACAGGAGAGAAGCCTTACAAATGTGATGTGTGTGGTGTTAGTTTTACTTGTAGTAGCAATCTAATGACACACAAGAGAAAACATACAGGAGAGAAGCCTTACAAATGTGATGTGTGTGGTGTTAGTTTTGCTTATAGTAGCAACCTAATGACACACAAGAGAAAACATACAGGAGAGAAGCCTTACAAATGTGTTGTGTGTGGTGTAAGTTTTACTCGCAGTGACCTTCTAACAAGGCACAAAAGAAAACATACAGGAGAGAAACCTTACAAAAGTGTTGTGTGTGGTGTAAGTTTTACTGAAAGTGGCAGTTTAACAGTACACAAGAGAAAACATACAGGAGAGAAACCTTACAAATGTGATGTGTGTGGTGTTAGTTTTACTGAAAATGGCAGTTTAACAGTACACAAGAGAAAACATACAGGAGAGAAGCCTTACAAATTGATGTGTGAAGTGTAAATGTTACTAAGAGGCCATTAAATAATACAGAATAAAATACATACAGGAGAAAAGTCTTATAAATGTGATTTATGAAGTGCAGTTTTAAGTCAACATAACGATTTCATACAACACAAATGAGAAAAACCTCATAAACATGACTTATATGTTGCAAGATTTGCTCCCAGTAACAGAACACAAAATAAAATACAGGAGATTAACCTTTCTAATGTGACATGTGGTGTATTTTTTTTCTTTTTGAGATATTTATAAACACATGAGCCAGAGTGAATCTAAATGCACACAAGAGAATGCATGCAAGAGTAGACCTACATATCCAAAAAAAACCTTCACCCTGATAAACTACATTAGAGCCAAGTGGGAAATTTGTGCCAAGCTGAGAGACACCTACATTGTAGACATCAATAGACATCAAAAGAAAGTCTTTAATAAGGTAGAGAAGTTAACTGGGACAACTCTGAGAGCCACCAAGGAATCAATTCCTAGAGGAGCAAGAAGAAACTACAAGTCATATTGGAGCAAAGAAATACAAAGACTAGAGGAGCAAGAAGAAACTACAAGACATATTGGAGCAAGGAAATACAAAGACTAGAGGAGCAAGAAGAAACTACAAGTCATATTGGAACAAGGAAATACAAAGACTAGAGGAGCAAGAAGAAACTACAAGTCATATTGGAACAAGGAAATACAAAGACTAGAGGAGCAAGAAGAAACTACAAGTCATATTGGAGCAAAGAAATACAAAGACTAGAGGAGAAAAAGAAACTACAAGTCATATTGGAACAAGGAAATACAAAGACTAGAGGAGCAAGAAGAAACTGCAAGCCACATTGGAACAAGGAAATACAAAGACTAGAGGAGCAAGAAGAAACTGCAAGCCACATTGGAACAAGAAATACAAAGACTAGAGGAGCAAGAAGAAACTACAAGTCATATTGGAGCAAAGAAATACAAAGACTAGAGGAGCAAAAGAAACTACAAGTCATATTGGAGCAAAGAAATACAAAGACTAGGGGAGCAAAAAGAAACTACAAGCCATATTGGAACAAAGAAATACAAAGACTAGGGGAGCAAGAAGAAACTGCAAGCCATATTGGAACAAGGAAATACAAAGACTAGGGGAGCAAGAAGAAACTGCAAGCCATATTGGAACAAGGAAATACAAAGACTAGGGGAGCAAGAAGAAACTGCAAGCCATATTGGAGCAAAGAAATATAAAGACTAGGGGAGCAAGAAGAAACTGCAAGCCATATTGGAGCAAAGAAATATAAAGACTAGGGAGCAAGAAGAAACTACAAGTCATATTGGAGCAAAGAAATACAAAGACTAGGGGAGCAAGAAGAAACTGCAAGCCATATTGGAACAAGAAATACAAAGACTAGGGGAGCAAGAAGAAACTGCAAGCCACATTGGAGCAAGGAAATACAAAGACTAGAGGAGCAAGAAGAAACTGCAAGCCATATTGGAGCAAAGAAATATAAAGACTAGGGGAGCAAGAAGAAACTGCAAGCCATATTGGAGCAAAGAAATATAAAGACTAGGGGAGCAAGAAGAAACTACAAGTCATATTGGAGCAAAGAAATACAAAGACTAGGGGAGCAAGAAGAAACTGCAAGCCACATTGGAACAAGGAAATACAAAGACTAGAGGAGCAAGAAGAAACTGCAAGCCATATTGGAGCAAAGAAATATAAAGACTAGGGGAGCAAGAAGAAACTGCAAGCCATATTGGAGCAAAGAAATATAAAGACTAGGGGAGCAAGAAGAAACTGCAAGCCACATTGGAACAAGGAAATACAAAGACTAGAGGAGGAATTAACTCTGCCAGTGAAAAAGTAGCCTTCTCCAAATTGTCTGTAAATATTTATGTATATCAAACAATCATTTCCCTGTTGTCTAGGTTGTAATTATTTTATTTTCCTTATTGCGTATTATATGCATATTTTTTAAAAATATACTTTTTAAAATAATGTTTTGTTTGATTCACATTTCTGTAACATTATTTAACAACTTCATGTTATGTACATCTATCCATCTTCGAGGTCTACCTTTTGAGAATGCCCTTGATGGTGATTGGTGAGAATTCATTCTGACCAGGTGGCCCAACCATTTAAGTTGTTGCTCTATATATTCTTGGCAGGGTTTTATTCCTACATATTTTTCTTATGATTTCATTTGGTATTCTATCTCTTCCTGTGTTGTTTGTTACTTTTCTCAAGCATCACATCTCACATGTATTGATTATTCTTAAATGTGATTTAGATAGGGTCCATGTTTAACTTAGCACAAAGTTGGTATGAAAATGCTATTTATCATTTGTTGTTTAGCTGTTGTAGAAATGTTTGGATGTCTTTACAATGGTGAAAGCTGGTATGTGATAGCATTTGCTTTTTGTAGTAGTCTCATGTCAATTTTTCTGTCTAGTTTTCCATCTTCTGTAAACATTGTGCCCAAATACTTTAATTTCTCTACCTGTATACTCATAACTGTATAAAAAGTAAAGTAAAGTACCCCCATCACGCCAAGTGGCGTATAGGGAAATATGGTGTTAGTGACCCTATATTTTACAGACCTTCAGCACACGATTTTGGGGGTAATGTGGTCAGTATTACGCCCGTGCTGCTTTACTTTCCCAGAAAAAAATCCGGTACCCATTTAAGGCTGGGTGAACCCGGAAGCCGTCGGTTGGGATCGAACCCTACCCCTTGTCCGTGGTAATCCAGTTCACTAACCACTGAGCTATCGCGGCTCCCTCATAACTGTATACTTTCTGTAAATTATATCTTACTAGAACAGTCGGTCTGTATGCGCTTATGCTGAGATGGATGGTGGTGCAGATATAAGGATGTCTCGACTGTAATGAGATTCCATGATTAGACTAGGAACACATGAAGTATATGGTGTAGGCTCACTTGGTAATTCTCTGAGAACTTGGTTGTCTAGTATCATCAGTGTCTGCTAACTATCTAAATAATTTCTCAATTTAGCTTCAGAAACAGATCTAATTGTCTGACATCATCAATATCTGCTAACTATCTAAATAATTAACTCAATTTAGCTTCAGAAACAGATCTAATTGTCTGACATCATCAATGTCTGCTAACTATCTAAATAATTCACTCAATTTAGCTTCAGAAACAGATCTAATTGTCTGACATCATCAATGTCTGCTATCTAAGTAATTCCCTCAATTTAGCTTCAGAAACAGATCTAATTGACTGACATCATCAATATCTGCTAACTATCTAAATAACCATTCCTGACATGTGCTGAACATCTGCTACAACCATTCCTGACATGTGCTGAACATCTGCAACAACCATTCCTGACATGTTCTGAACATCTGCTACAATCATTCCTGATATGTGCTGAACATCTGCTACAATCATTCCTGACATGTGCTTAACATCTGCTACAACCATTCCTGACAAGTACTGAACAGAGAAAGATTTTGTAGCAATAATAATATATATACTGATACAAGCTTTAGGGACATGTCACCAGCTTTGATCTGACCATTGATCTCTTTAACCTATTAATATTGATATCTAGAGGTGTATTCAGCAAAAGAATGAATTTATTCTTGAATAGTTTCCATTGGTTGTTGCTACTTCCAATTCTTGCTGTCATTGTTTAACAGTTTATAGCCTGTATCAGCACTTATTTTTGGTACACCTCCAGGATGTTTTCTTGTCTTTTCATTTTGTAAATGAGTTAGTCATCAGATGATGCTCATAGCTCACTAAACAACAGTCCATCAATGCTCAGATCTCCTCCCCAGCAAGATCTGCAATGTGAAATGACAAACTAGTTCACAAATCCACACATGATCTCCTTATAGCTCTCCTGAATCTAGACAAACATCCCTGAATACATTAGCATCGAACAAATTCAATGACATGTTATAGAACAGCTTATCAACTCTACAATGGGGAAATAGTTGAATTCTAAGTTAAAGAATACATTGTTATCTAAAATGTAATATATTTGAATAAAAAAATATATACTTGATACGTCCTTTTCCTTATTATATGAGAAAATGTGAATAAAGAGAGTCATCACGAAAATTCCAACAGGCGGCACACAACAAACCCCCCCCCCCCCCCCTTTTTACCAATGGCAAAACCTGGTCCGGTGACGTGGTAATCACCCATCCTAATGCTGGCACTATAATACTGTTGTGCCTGGCCTTGTCTCCCATCTCCTCCACCTGTTGACTTTTGAATTTGATACCAGCTTTGCCTAAAAAGTTGTTGTGACTTTTTAAAATTTATGTTTCTGCTCGTCATGTGCTACTATCTGCAGAAAGATTTTCCTGGTCTCTTTAACTGATAGAGAATTAATTCATAAAAGCCCTTCAAAATTCCTTATATCTCAGCAGGGGTCTCTTTCCGTCCTTAAGTTCACCAGGCATTTGTTTGTTTTGGAATATGAATGTTTGCAATTCTTCTTACATGACCCAGCCACCTTAGTCTATGGCTCATAAGTGTTGTCATGATGGATGGGAGTTTGGTTCATTGTAAGACATTAGAGTTGTTTACTTTGGCCTGCCATGATGGATGGAAGTTTGGTTCATTGTAAGACATTAGAGTTGTTTACTTTGTCCTGCCATGATGGATGGGAAGTTTGGTTCATTGTAAGACATTAGAGTTGTTTACTTTGTCCTGCCATGATGGATGGGAGTTTGGTTCATTGTAAGACATTAGAGTTGGTTACTTTGTCCTGCCATGATGGATGGGAGTTTGGTTCATTGTAAGACATTAGAGTTGTTTACTTTGTCCTGCCATGATGGATGGGAGTTTGGTTCATTGTAAGACATTAGAGTTGTTTACTTTGTCCTGCCATGATGGATGGAAGTTTGGTTCATTGTAAGGCATTAGAGTTGTTTACTTTGGCCTGCCATGATGGATGGGAGTTTGGTTCATTGTAAGGCATTAGAGTTGGTTACTTTGGCTTGCCATTTGATGTTTATAATCTTTCGAGGAAATGTACATGAAGACAATGATAATTGAAATACAGAGAAAAAAAATGTTGTATGGTAGCAGGTTTACGTAGGTGAGTATCAAAATAAAAATTGACGTTTCGGGCAAGTAAGCCTTCAGCTGGAACAACAAACAACAGCACACACACACACACACACACATACATATATATAATATAATATAATAAAATATAACAAGGAGAACTCTACACCCATGGACATAAAAAGAGGAGTAAGACAAGGATGCACCCTATCACCAAGCTTGTTCAATTTAAACACTGAGCAAATCTTTAAAATTTAAAAAAATTAGAGAAATCGCCAATCAACCACTAATATCTTCAGTAATAAAGAAAAGACGATGGTCATACGTTGGACATGTGATGAGAAGAGATAATAATCGAATAGCAAAGCAAGCCCTCATATGGGAAACAACAGGTAAAAGAAAAAGAGGAAGACCCAGGGAGACACTGAGAAGAACATTGATGAGAGAGGCAAGAGCAGCAGGAATCGGCTCCCTCAATGAGATAGAACTGCTTGCACAGAACAGAGACAGATGGCGAGATTTAATAAAATATCTTTAAAAGAAAACTGCTAGAACAAAAATTCATATAGGAGAAGGTGTATCTTGGTCTACGCCCTATGGGCCGGTTACGGCTCGAAAGGTCAATAGATAGATAGATAGAAATCTTTAAAAACATCTCAGAGATGCCAGGCCTAAACATTAATGGAAAGATAATCAATAACCTAAGATATGCTGATGATATCTATCAGCTATCTATCTATTGACCTTTCGAGCCGTAGCCGGCCCATACGGCGTAGACCAAGATACTCCTCCTATCTGAATTTTTGTTCTAGCAGTTTTCTTTTAAAGATATTTTATCAAATCTCGTCATTTGTCTCTGTTCTGTGCAAGCTGCTCTATCTCATTGAGGGAGCCGAATCCTGCTGCTCTTGCCTCTCTCATCAATGTTCTTCTTAGTGTCTCCCTGGGTCTTCCTCTTTTTCTCTTACCTGTTGTTTCCCACATGAGGGCTTGCTTTGCTATTCGGTTATTATCTCTTCTCATCACATATCCAACATATGACCATCGTCTTTTCTTTATTACTGAAGATATTAGTGGTTGATTGGCGATTTCTCTTATTTCCTCGTTTGTTTTGAATTCGTTCCACGCTATACCAAGTATTTTCCTTAGACATTTATTTTCGAATGCGTTCAACTTTGTTTCTATATCTCTTGTTGTTTTCCAGCTTTCACACGCATACGTAAGGGTTGATAGTACATTTTATTTGAATAGTCTAAGTTTTGTGTTCGCGCTGATGAGTTTTGATTTCCACAACTTTTCAAGGCTTCTGAAAGACATTGCTGCTTTAGCTATTCTGATTCTAATTTCTTTCCTCTTCTTGATCAATGTGACTTCCAAGATAGATAAAGTGATCGATCTCTTCTGCTGGTTTGTTTTCCATGTATATTTTGTCATCTGTTGGAATTAAACTTTTCATGACTAGAGTCTTTTCATGATTGATCTCAAGCCCAATTTTGCTGGCTATTGATGACAGTTAATTTGTGTTTTCCTGCATCGTTTTTATCTGACTGCTGATGAGAACTATGGCATCAGCAAAGTCGAGGTCCTCCAAATGGTCTCCTTGTATCCATTCGATGCCTTTATTACCAGTGCAGCATTTCTTCATTATGAAGTCCATAACAATTCCAAATAACAAGGGCGATAAAATACATCCCTGTTTAACCCCAGTTTCTATTTGGAAACATTCGCTCAGTCCTTCCTCTGTTCAAACTGCACATGTGTAACCATCATACATGTCTTTGATAATATTTATGATTTTTGATGGCAAGCCATAATGCTTCAGAATTTTCCACAAAGAATCTCTATGAATACTATCAAATGCTTTTTGAAGTCGATGAAGTTAAGTACAAAAGGTTTTTGCTTTTCAATGTGTTCCTCCAATATAAGTCGTAGAGTGAAAATATGGTCAAGGCAGCTTCTCCCTTTTCTAAACCCAGCCTGTTCTTCACGCATTACTGTATCTATTGAATTCTTTATTCTATTTAGGATGATTTTGCAGAATAACTTTGAGGCAACTGACAAAAGTATGCAGGATAACATGAGTATATTAGATGAGAGATCACAACAGCTAGGACTAAAGATTAATAGAGATAAGACCAACATTATGAGAATTAATGCAGTTGGCAATAACCAAATAAAACTAGGAGAAATACCTTTACTAAACGTAGAATCTTACATATATCTGGGCAGTAATATAGATAAAGAGGGAGGTACATAAAATGATACCAAAATAAGGATATCAAAAGCAAGAGGAGCTTTCATTGCACTGGAAAACATATGGAAATCCAAAGAAATTAGGTTAAATACAAAAATAAAAATTTTCAACTCAAATGTTAAGTCGGTCCTATTATATGGCTGTGAAACATGGAGAATAACAAAATTAACACTCACGAAGGTATAGACTTTCAGTAATGGATGCTTACGCAGAATAAATGGATGGAAATGGCAGGACAAAATCACTAACATAGAATTATGGAAATGTACCAGTCAAACACCAGTGGGAAAAGAGATACAGCGAAGACGAAGACCCTGGATAGGACACACACTACGGAAGTCAACTGAGAGTATTACACAACAGGTCCTTTTTTGGAATCCCCAGGGGAAAAGACAAAGAGGAAGACCAAGGAATTCTTGGAGAAGACAGATCGAAGCAGAGATGAAGATGATGGAGAAGACATGGAATGATCTTAAAAGAATGGCAAAAAACAGAACGACTTGGAAAGTGTTTGTTGAAGACCTATGCTCCACTGGGAGCTAAAAGGTAGAAGAACTGACAAAAGTGTCACGCCTCTCCAGTTGTTACAATCTCTCAGATTGCTATTTTTGGAATCTTAACAATGATTCCTTTTTTCCATTTATGAGGTGTCTTCTCTGTTCTCCAAATGATGTTGAACATTTTTTGGAGATGTATTAGATTATGGCTATCAATTGCCTTGAGGATCTTAGCTGTTAACTTATCTGTTTTATACTGTTCTACTAGCAGAAAATCCTAAAGACCTACATCAATTGCTTAATGTGATAAGCATAACAAGCAAAAAATATGGACTAGAAATGAATATCAAAAAGACTAAAACTATGATCATAAACAAAGAAAATTCTCAAGACCTACAATTAAATATCACAGTTGAGGGAATACATCTGGAGACAATCCAGAACTACAACTACCTGGGACATACTATAACCAATGAAGGAAGATGCACAATTGAAATAAACAAAAGAATAGGTATGGCAAAAAGTAATTTTAATGCCATGAAAAATATACTAACAACAAAACAAATATCAGCAGGGCTGAAACTAAGAATGGCAAAATGTTACATATTCTCAATGTTCCTGTATGGTGCAGAAACATGGACATTAGACAAGAAAACAGAACAGAAAATTGAAGCCTTTGAAATGTGGATTTATAGAAGAATAGGTAGAATTGGATGGAAAGAAAAGATAACAAATGATGAAGTTTTGAAACAACTGAAAATAAAAAGAGAACTACTAAATACAATTAAGACAAGACAAATGAAATGTTTGGGGCATGAAGACACAGCAGCCTACTAAAAGTAATATTAGAAGGAAAAATACAAGGTAAAAGAGGCCGAGGAAGACCAAGACTAACATGGATGAGTAACATCAAAAGATGGACAAGTCAATCTATGACAGCCTGCACCATCAAAGCAAGAAACAGAGTAGAATCGCGATCCATGGTAGCCAACCTTCGTTGCGGAGAAGGCACTCGATGATGATGATGATGAACTACATTGCGATAATATGCTGGATAGCATTTGTCCATGTCCCTAGACATGCGGGAGTATGGGGAAATGAAAGAGCGGACAGGTTGGCTAGCTGGGCTGTCGTTCAGGACGGTCAACCAATGGATCGGGCGGACATCATCAATGCCCTCCGAGATGTGGGAAGAGCACAGTACTTCGACAAACACAAATCCACGTCACTTCTTCGGATGATAGAGATGGGAGTTAAGATAGGCACATGTTCAGAGTGCAATGATGATGACCTGCAATAACTCTATATGCTAGATTGTCAAGAAAGGTAATAAAGTAAAAAATGGTGACTTTCCTGAGGCCCATTTAGTCAGCCACTGACTGAACTAGAATTTGGCGGGCGGAGTGACCAACTATATATCTCACTGACCAGGCAGTCAGGTGAGTAATAAAAGGGAAGGGTTTCAAAAATATGGGGAGGTGGGTACAAGATACGTATAAACTGTGTATATCTAACTATGGGCATGCACACCGAACAGATATGCAAAAAAAAAGTATGTAATAAAGAGGTCCCTCAAAGCCAATAACTTCGGCACCTGGTGACTTTTCAGACAATGTCAGAGAATTTCAAAACATGCTGAGTTATGGGAAACATCAGGCTACAGAAAAAGAGGAAAACCTAGAGAGATACTGAAAAGAACACATATAAGAGAAACAGAGTTTGTAGCCATAGACTTATTGGAAAAGATCGAACATGTCTCCAAGAATAGAGAATGATGGCAAGAAACACTACAAGCCCTATGGGACGTCGAGCGGGGCTGAAAGGTTCAAGATTGGCCTCGTTCTCTGAATGTCACCAGGTAGTCCCGTATCAACAAGTGACATCACTTTATGCGAACTCTGTGGCTGATGGGAATGTGGGACGTCGTTGGGTTTCTACTCCTTGAACCTCAAGTTTAATTTCTTTTAATGATTGTTGTGCAGCAGACCCGCTGCTGGTAATATCTGTTTGTTCTTTCATACACATTACATTTCACTCGATTGTTCACGCTTGCTCTCACTGAATCACCTCAAAGTTGACAACCTCAAAACCATAAAATAATTCATTCAATAATATAATATATTTATAATAATAATATATTAATATATGTATGTATAATAATAATAATACATCACTTCGAATAATTTTATTAATTAATAATTATAAGTTGAAATTTGAATCCGCGGCACATGTCTCATGTTATGTACATAATGTAACATATGATTAGAATAGCCAAATAATTGATTCTGCCAATATGGCGTGCTGTTCTGCCACTCAAATGCAAACAATCAACAGATGTCTCCCTGTCTGTGGCGCGCAATTCCAATACTCTCAAAATTCAAATGCTCTCTCAGCTCCGCCCACTGTTTCCCGTGATAAAGAATATTACTGGTGTCCGATTTTGTTTTGAAACTTCGTCACTAAAAATTCACCCTAAATGATTCAAATTGTCAACTGTTTCTTGATCTTGTCCATTTACTTTGATTTTTACAACACGTGGATGCACGTCAGAGGAAATAAAATGTTGATATTATTGAGTTATTTGCGGGTCATCATCATTGCACTCCGAACATGTCCATAGGTGCTCAGATCCCCTCCTCAGCAATTCCCTCAGTGTCCAGCGACTGACGACTCCAGTTCTATGTTGGTTGATAAGTCTTCTTACACGGCCACCAAGTTCTCATTTATGGCTGTGCCCATCTTAACTCCCATTTCCATCATCCGAAGAAGTGACGTTTATCTGTGTTTGTCGAAGTCCTGTGCTCTTCCCACATCTCGGAGGGCATTGATGATGTCCGCCCGATCCATTGGTTGCCCGTCCTCAACGACAGCGCAGCTAGCCAACCTGTCCGCTCTCTCATTTCCCCGTACTCCCGCATGTCCAGGGACATAGACAAAGGTGACCTTACGTATTTTGGATTTCTGCAACGACTCTACCCATTGCATGCGTACAAAGCCCGCCTCCATCTTTTTTATCATGCTAATCGAATCACTCAGTATGCATGCGTGGATGTAGTCTTGTGACTCTAACCATTTGAATGCCTTGGTCACTGCCATCACCTCCATTGTCATGCTACTCGTGGTCATGACGTATGCACCACTGTCTTCCTTGGCTATTCTGCCTGCCGAGCGTGCCGTAAATGCCCATGCACTTCTTTCGTGTCGTCTTACAGATCCGTCTGTATAGATGACTGCATCTTTCTCATCGGTGTTACCGCAGATGAGACCGTTGACCTCAGCATTAACCACGCCCGGGTTCTGTTCCCTACTTTTCCTATCGAGTGTGACAATACATGAGAAAGTCCCCTTGAATGACGTAGGCACCGGTATCCACTCCTCACCAACGCTGATATTAACTGTTTGGCTTTATTCTGGCTTTTCTGAAGCCGTGATTAACCTTGTTTTCTGATTGTCACCTGGTAGTCCCGTTAATTACGTCACTTCCTGTAATAAGGCCGACAACAAGCTGCTGCTTGATACAGCCACTGTGTTTAAGGAAATTAAGGCAGGTCATAGGACGAGATTGGTGAGTACTTAATGTTGATGGCTCATGAAATAATTGAGACGTGTTGCTGTGTGTACCAGGCCTTGAGTTAGGACGAGATTAGTGAGAATCTTGCTGGCTCATGAAATAATTGAGATCTCACAAAAGATTCAGAATGAAAATCTTAAAAATGATAAATGAAATGAGTCGATCAATGTCAACCAACCATAGCACGGAAATTTACGAGTTTAGTTAGCAGTGTCCCAACCGAGTAAACCCTAAGGCCTAAACCTAACACAGGGGTCATCTAATGATAGATTCGAGAACGACTGAAGAAAGTTCAAGGGGGTGTTTGAGCAGAAATAATTTGGGACACTGAACTAGACCTTTACAGACTTTACCCATATTTTTCTATCTTATCTATTGACTATTGACCTTTCGAGCCGTAACCGGCCCATAGGGCGTAGACCAAGATACACCTTCTCCTATATGAATTTTTTTGTTCTAACAGTTTTCTTTAAAAAATATTTTATCAAATCTCGTCATCTGTCTCTGTTCTGTGCAAGCAGTTCTATCTCACTGAGGGAGCCGATCGGCGATTACTGCTGCTCTTGCCTCTCTCATCAATGTTCTTCTCAGTGTCTCCCTGGGTCTTCCTCTTTTACTTTTACCTGTTGTTTCCCATATGAGGGCTTGCTTTGCTATTCGGTTATTATCTCTTCTCATCACATGTCCAACGTATGACCATCGTCTTTGCTAATTTACACATTCTGTATCAAGTCTACGTTTCATTAACAACATCGTTTTTATGATAGCGGCTTGTTAAACCTCTGATCAACGGTTATATACCAAGCCGGAGAAAAATAATTCCTCCATTTTGGAAACAACCGGAAACAATATTTTTACAAGATATCTATTCTTCTGCTTCTTTCCTTCCTCATCTGCCTTTCAGCGTTTGAGGCCGAGGGGCAATATAATTTGTGGCCTTTTGCTCTTTTGTTCGCCTCTGCTGCTGTTATGTTTCCTAGTGCTTCTAATATATTCTATCGACCCATCTTTTTCGTGGTCGACCCTTGAGTCTCGTGTTCTCACAACGTTTGTTGAAGGCTCGTTGTGTTTTGATCTTTCTGCCTTGTCACGTGGCCAAACCATTTTATCTGTTGTTTCCTTATATATTCTATGGCGGGGGCTATTCCTAACTTTTTTCTCCATTCTTCATTTCTGTTCCTATCTCTCAGACTGTTTCCTGTCATTCGCCTAACACATTTCATCTCTTTAGAGGTTATTTTACTTATTGTTCTTGCATCTAGGGTCCAGGTCTGGCATTGGTAGCACAACGTTGGGATGAAGACTGTGTTGTATAGTGCTTGTTTTGCCTCCAGAGTTATTTCCTTGTTGGACAATAGTGGTGATAACTGTCCAATGATTTGATAAGCTTTGTTGCATCTTGATTCTATCTCTGCTGTTTGAGAATTATCGTTTGTCGTTATACTTCCTAGGTATTAGTATTTTAATTCATCTACTTGTTTTAGTTATCTGCCTTCTATAGTTATGTTGATGTTCTGTTTATTTTTGGCGACATTCATGACTTCTGTTTTGTTGATGTTGATTTTCATGTTGTATTTTGTGCCTGAGCTGTTGAGTTTGTTTAAGTGTTCTTGTAGGTCTTCTATTGTTTTATGTATTATTGCCGGATCGTCTGCAAATAAAAGCTCATTGATCTCCTCTGTCTCTGATGGGTTGGCTAGCTTGCATATATGGTCCATGTATGTAATAAAATAAACAGTAGGGGGGATAGTACGCAAACCTGTCTTACACCTGATTTAACTTTGAAGTGATCTGTGTAGCAAGATATTATAGATAGCAAAATATGCTTCAAGTCCAATGAGGTGTAATGGCATGGGTTGGATCAAGATGCAGATTGCCTCTTGACTGTCTTCCGGAGTTTACTGTTGTTGCCATGCTGCAATGAATATTCTGTGCAGCTATGTAACTCCTGTTTCTCGTGCTGCTGCTGCTATTATTTCTGCTGATATGTTGTCTAACTCCAGTCCTTTATTTCTTGGTGCTTATTTTTTTTCTTCCTTTATTTTCTCTTTCATAATGTTTGATATAGTGTTTGTGCATTCTTGTGTGGGTTTTGTTGTATTATTCATTGGTAGTTGGTGTCATGTTAAATACTCTTGAAATATTCTTACATATCTGAAATATTCTTTCCATCACTTTTGCACATGTTAGTTTTTGATATTGGTTGTTTATCTCTGTCATTTATGAATTCAGTGGGATCATGTTTTTCTTTTCTTGCAGTTGTTGCTTCTAATATTTTATAGAAATCTCTTGGGGCTGTCTTGATGTTGCAGCTCATCTTTTGTCTGAATTCTGTCCAGGTTTTTTGCTTTGCTTCTTTGATTAAGATCTTAGCTTTTTTCTCAACTAAGGCATATTTTTCATATTGTTCTTGGTTCTTCTTCTTCCTCCAATCCTTAAATACTTTCTTCTTTTCTTTAACTGCTTCACTATTTGTGTAATTCCACCAAATTGTGCTCTTCTTACTTTCTTTCCTCTGTCATCTGTGATATTAGGAACAGCTTTCCTGTCAGATACTCTTTCCTTGTTGTGTTTTCTCCTAGTATAAAATCTGTCTGACTTCTGTAAGTTGTGTCATTCCACTTGTACTAGGTATACAATTACAACTCTCAATGTTTGAAGAATATGTTGGTGATTAAGAAAAAACATTTTGATATGAACATAAAATAGACCAGCTAACTTCAGTTCTCTGCCAGTTTTTAAGTGAGATAAATGTATTTTTTCCAGAGGAATGTAAGAATATGATTGGTGTGGTGCTGACAATAATATATACTTTTTACAAAATATTCACATGGTCAAGAAAAATATGGACATTGAGACAGTCCCTTTCATGCCAAGCAGTGGAACACCACATGAAACTTTAGGACATTTTTGGTAGATGGTTGCTTTTCCTCTTAAATCCCTAATTGTTTGTCCAGACTGGTTAGATTTGGGGCCTAGGTTGATTAGGATCTCAACTAATTGTTGTTCTTTGAACCTGATACAAATGGTCAGCTATGAGTCCCTATTCACTTTCAGCCCAAGTGTTGTTGGGTATTGTAGGTCTGAAAAATCATTTATAAATTTAGAAGTAAATAAATAACTGCATTAAGTTAATGAAAGGAAAGCATTTAAAATAGGCCAAAATGAGGAGTTCAGTGAGATATATTTTTTATAAACACCATGGTAGTTATAATCAGAATAGCTAAAGCAGCAATGTCTTTCAGAAGCCTTGAAAAGTTGTGGAAATCAAAACTCATTAGCACAAACACAAAACTTAGGCTATTCAAATCAAATGTACTATCAACCCTTACGTATGCGTGTGAAAGCTGGAAAACAACAAGAGATATAGAAACAAAGTTGAACGCATTCGAAAATAAATGTCTAAGGAAAATACTTGGTATAGCATGGAACGAATTCAAAACAAACGAGGAAATTAGAGAAATCGCCAATCAACCACTAATATCTTCAGTAATAAAGAAAAGACGATGGTCATACGTTGGACATGTGATGAGAAGAGATAATAATCGAATAGCAAAGCAAGCCCTCATATGGGAAACAACAGGTAAGAGAAAAAGAGGAAGACCCAGGGAGACACTGAGAAGAACATTGATGAGAGAGGCAAGAGCAGCAGGAGTCGGCTCCCTCAATGAGATAGAACTGCTTGCACAGAACAGAGACAGATGGCGAGATTTGATAAAATATCTTTAAAAGAAAACTGCTAGAGAAAAAATTCATATAGGAGAAGGTGTATCTTGGTCTACGCCCTATGGGCCGGTTACGGCTCGAAAGGTCAATAGATAGATAGATGGTAGTTATACATTTTAACAAATAAAGACAAGTCTCCTGGACCAGTTAATATAACTAAAGAAGAGATTGAAGCCATGGGTGATTTTGAAATAGAAATAATAATAAAAATATTGAATGGTATCTACATCACCAGATATATACCAAATGACTTGCTCAAATCAATATTCAAAGCAGCCTACCAAAGAAATCTGGTGCGATTGAATGTGATGTGATCATCACACAATAAGCCTTATGAGTCACATGACTAAGATATTACTAAGAATCATCATGCGAAGAGTGCGAAACAAAATCAGACCAGAAATTTGTGATGAACAGTGTGGTTTTGTTAGAGATAAAGGAACAAGCAATGCCATATACATCATAAGATCTCTAGTACAAAGAGCCATAGAGGTGAAAACAGATCTTTACCAATGTTTCATAGATTATACCAAAGCATTTGACAAAGTAAAGCACCAAGAAATAATCACAATTTTAGAAAGCATAAACGTAGATAGCAAAGATCTAAGAATAATAAAGAACATGTGTTGGCAACAAACAGCGGCCATAAGAACTGGAAACCAGTTGGTAATGTTTCAACAAATAAAACAGGGTGATAGGCAAGGTTGTGTGCTGTCACCAGATTTGTTTAATATGTATAGTGAGATCATATTAAGATCCATAAGGTGCATGCTTGGAATAACAATTAGAGGTCATAATATAAATAATCTAAGGTATGCTGATGATACAGTCTTAATCACTAACAGTGAAAAAGAGTTACTCGAAATGTTAGACATTATAGTGAAAGAAAGCAAAAATAAGGGACTCAGCCTTAATACTAATAGCAAAAAGACAGAAGCAATGGTAACAACAAAGAAAAAGACATCGTCTCAGTGCAAAATAAAGACAAGTGGAACAATATTAAAACAGGTATATGAATTTAAAATATCTGGGAACAAAGGTAACCTCCGATGGTAGTTGTACAACAGAGGTGAGATGCAGAATGGCTCAGACAAAAACAGCTTTCCAAAAAAATGAGGAATATACTCATCATCATCGAGTGCCTTCTCCGCAACGAAGGTTGGCTACCATGGATCACCATTCTACTCTGATTCTTGCTTTGATGGTGCAGGCTGTCATAGATAAATTTGTCCATCTTTTGATGTTACTCGTCCATGTTAGTCTTGGTCTGCCTCTGCCTCTTTTACCTTGTATTTTCCCTTCCAATATTACTTTTAGTAGGCTCTTGTGTCTTTTAACATGCCCCACAAATTTCATTTGTCTTGTTTTAATTGTATTTAGTAGTTCTCTTTTTATTTTCAGTTGTTTTAAAACTTCATCATTTGTTATCTTTTCTTTCCATCCAATTCTACCTATTCTTCTATAAATCCCCATTTCAAATGCTTCAATTTTCTGTTCTGTTTTCTTGTCTAATGTCCATGTTTCTGCACCATACAGGAATATTGAAAAGATGTAACATTTTGCCATTCTTAGTTTCAGCCCTGCTATTTTATTTTGTTGTTAGTATATTTTTCATGGCATTAAAATTACTTTTTACCATATCTATTCTTTTGTTTATTTCAATTTTACATTTTCCATCATTGGTTATAGTATGTCCCAGGTAGTTGTAGCTCTGGACTGTCTCCAAATGTATTTATTCCCTTAACTGTGATATTTAATTGTAGGTCTTGAGAATTTTCTTTGTTTATGATCATAGTTTTAGTCTTTTTGATATTCATTTCTAGTCCACATTTTTTGCTTGTTATGTTTATCACATTAAGCAATTAATGTAGGTCTTTAGGATTTTGTGCTAGTAGAACTGTATCATCAGCATATCTTAGGTTATTGATTATCTTTCCATTAATGTTTAGGCCTGGCATCTCTGAGATGTTTTTAAAGATTTGCTCAGTGTATAGATTGAACAAGCTTGGTGATAGGATGCATCCTTGTCTTACTCCTCTTTTTATGTACATGGGTGTAGAGTTCTCCTTGTTATACTTTATTATTGCTGTTTGCTCCCAGTACAAATTACATATTAGTCGTATGTCTGTGCCGTCTAGATTTATATCCTTTAGGCAGTCTATAAGTTGGTTATGGTGTATTCTACCGAAAGCTTTGGTGTAGTCTATAAAGCAGGCATATATTGGTTTGTTTACTTCTGTGTACCTTTTCAATCAATGTTCTCATGCAGAATATGGCTTCTTTTGTCCCATTGTTTTTCCTGAATCCAAATTGTTGCTCATCTAATTCAGTATTGATTTTATTCTGAATCCTTCCCTGTATAACTTTTAGTAAAATTTTTGTTATCTGGCTCATTAGGCTTATTGTTCTGAAGTCACTGTATTCAACTGCACCATTCTTTTTAGGCAATGCATTGAAAGTTGATGTTTTTAGATCACTTGCTATGTATCCTGTATGGTATATGTCATTGCATATGTATGTGATCACTTCGATGCCAAACTCTTCTAGAGCCCATATCACCTCTATCTGTATATTGTCAGGTCCTGCTGCTTTTCCCTTTTTCATTGTTTTTATAGCTTTTTCTACTTCAGATTTCAGGATTTTATAGTTGTATGTACTATAAAAGTTAGTTGTCTGGCTTTTTGTCCCTTTCGTCATGAAATAATTCTGTTATATATTCTTGCCATCTGTCTATTATATCTTTGTTGTCTGTTAGCATTCTTCCCTCTTTGTTTGTAATTCATCCGTTTCCTGCAGCTTTTTTGTCTTTATTAGTCATTCCCTTTATTTATGTGTGCATCTCTCTTAAGTTTTGTTTACTTTCCATAGTTTTGACTTCTTTTGTTTTTTTTTGCACATTCTTCGTATTTCATTGTCTATAGCCTTGTATCGGGCAGTGTTTTTCGCTTGTCTTCTATCTTCCATTTTTTCTAAGATTTTGTCAGTCATTCATTTTTGTTTTTTGTTACTTTCCTTTTTGGACAAGGTGTTGCAGGATTCTTGTATGCTGATTTTTATGCATTGCCATTTTGTTGTGACTTTTTCCTCAGGATTTTCTCTTCTGTACTGCTCAATCCCCTCTTCTAGCAGCTTCTGATATGTGTTCTTTACTTGTACAGTATAAGTTTCTTTTACATCTTTCTGGTTTAACGCTGTTATATCTATTGGTGTTGCTGAATTAGTTTTTTGTTTGTTTCTCTTTAATTTGATTTTCATTTTTATCATTACAGGATTGTGGTCTGCTTGCTTGCTTGCGTTCGCCCGATGACTAGAGTATTTGTAGACTGTAGAATTCCTCTTTGTCATCAGTCCTTAAAAGGACGTTAAGTGGGCGTGTATACGTTGTGTTGTGGTTTGCAGTATAACTGTTATATTTGCGCCTTTCGGCCCAACACATCCGACTTCAGCACGCAGGATTGTGGTCTGAATTAATATCTGCTCCTGGGTAGGTTTTGTACTTCTTGACACTGTTCCTGAATCTGTCTTTTATCATTATGTGATCTATTTGATTCCTCTTCCTGTCTCCAGGGCTTTTCCATGTGTATAATTTTCTTTTCTCTTGCTCAAAGAAGGTGTTGCATATTATCAGTCTGTTTTCTTCACAAAATTGTATTAATCTTTCTCCTCTGTTATTCCTTTTTCCTAGACCATGATTTCCTATAATGGTCTTATATTTACATTTTTCTACTTTAGCGTTCATATCACCCATTATAATCAAGATGTCTGATGATTTCACTTGCTTCATAACTGTGTTTAGATGTTTGTTCGTCTGTATAGTCTTGAGTAGGTGCGTATGTCTGTATTATTGCTATGTTGAATGGTTTTACCTTCATTTTTAATAGTGTAATCTTTTCATTGTATGTCCAGTGGGTATTTATATATTTTTGTAGCTCTCGTTTTATTAGAATGCCTACTCCTCTTTGATGTTTTTTTGTGTTACCTGAATATATAAATATATTTATCGTCATGTATGTATCCACTTTCCTTCCATCTTGTTTCTGATATGCCTAAGATGTCTATGTTTAATCACTCTGCTTCTACCATTAGATTTTCTAATTTACCTTGTTAGTATACGGTCCTAACATTCCATGTAGCTATTTTTAATTTATATTGTTTTAATATTATATATATAACATATAATATTATATTATAATTGTTTTAATTTTTAAAAACAATAGTTAAAATTTCTCTCCATGGCTTTCTTTGGAGTGTTTTGTGATTAGGCTCCAATCTCTTTCATGGTGGTCTGCCATATTCGTCTTATGACACTATTTTTGACAATAGAAACAAAAAAAAGAGTTCTTAAATGTTATGTAGAACCAGTTTTAACATATGGATGTGAATCATGGGCAATGGGACAACAGACAAGAAAATCACTGGAGGCTGTAGAAATGTGGATTTACAGAAGAATGTTGAGAATACCAGGGACAGTTAACTCTTTCAGGACCAAAACAGGAAACAGGAATTTTCAGATTTGGACCAGAAAACTCGACTTTTTTTCCTGTTTCCAGAAATTTTACCATATTCCTTTTTCATTTGACTACTTCACACAATAATTGAGATAAATGTGGCATGTATTATATATCACTGGAAAGGGAAATGGATACAGAAAATGAAAATAGCAATATATATCTGATATGTCATTATTTAAAGGAATAGTTATATTTAAAAAAAGAAATATTCAAGGTAGATAATTTTAAATTGAAAATATTGTATTTCACTTACCCATTTCCATCCAGACATGTGTTGCTATCCATTTGTCTTGAAATATTACACAACATAATCCAAATTCCTCTAAAATACAGTTTATTTGATGAATTTATGTCCACAAATAACAAAATTATGCACATTTTTATAAATGATCCAAGAATAAAAAATTTTCAAATTTTTTTACATCACAACAATACTATTTACAAGTCAAGTTTATTATTTTTATTGACACATATGTACTTATTGTGTGTGATATTCCCTAAAGCATGTTTTAGCGCACAGATGTGGCTTATCCGGACAACCTGTACAATAATAGCTGCTTCGTTTTCTTACTTTCCGCTGCTCCGAACAATGAACACACTGCAGGTCTTTCCCATCAAAATCAATGAGATGGATGGCACCCTGATATCTCTGCGGCTTCATGTTCCATTTTTTCCCCGACTTGGATAAATCAACTTGAAGAAGGTTGTTAGGAATAGGTGTCTCTGCTCCTACTATGCTACACAAATCATAAATAAGCAGCTCCTTGAAATCTGAAGGCATAGGCATTTCAGTGTTAGGGCGGCTCATGTTATATAAAATATGAGCATTGAGTTGTGTGATCTCAATTATCCACATAAATATTTTCTTCCACCACTTGACTGTCTTCCTTGTGTGGTTCCCATAATATGAGATCATCTGGTCTACTCTGTCACATCCATTCATTGAGTGGTTGTAGCTATTGATGGGTGATGGCTTCCTGACTTGACTCCTACCTTCATTTCTGACCTCATATGTGACACTCCCATGTGTTGTCACCAATTGGCAGGGCTTTTTGGATTTTTTATCCCTCCAGCTGACACACATAACTTGCTCCTCATAATTGATGAACCTCTTTGCCTCATTCACTGATATTTTTTTATTTTTGACTTCTGCTGGAAATCCGTGTCTGTTGGAATTTAGCGTTCCAGTGTAGTTGTGATTTTTCTGCCGCAGAAATTGAACAAGTGACAGGGAAGTATAATACCGGTCAGCAAACAAATGATGATGATCTGTGATGCCTTCCAGTAACTTGTCGAAAACTTTGACATCATGTGATGAATGTGGGTCTGTAAGCTGTGTCCGTACCAAAATATACCAGGAGGTTGAAAACGTATCCGGTGATTGAGTCGCAAAGTCCGTATGATTTGATATGATATTTTTTTTGGCTTACTGGCATTGTACTGCTTGTACTTAAATCTTCCCTTGTAGCCTATAACCATCTCATCGATGCAGATATTTTCAAACGGATAAAACACTTCTTGAAATTTTTCGATCAATGAATTGATGACCGGCTCAATTTTGCATTTTCCAGATGCATCAGGACCCAGCCGCATGAAGCATAGATTGATAAATGAGTAAAAATCTTGTCAGACTAAACATGCACCTAAACCAAGGACTACTTTTAAATGATTGAATGGACCAGTAATCCTTTATAGAATTTGTTGCATTCATTCCCATGGCAATCAGGACTGCCAGAAACTGAAAAAAGTATTACGGTCCAGCAGTGTCCATTTAGTAAAACTGGAATACCTGCGTACAGGAGTACTCAATTCCATTTTTTGCTGAGCATAATTGTTGATATTTTGAATCAGACTGTCAACAATTGTGTCAGTCAACAGGCTCAGAAAATACTTGGAAGGTGAAGCATTTTCTGGAAGATCTAACTTACATCCAGAATTTATATTTTGGAAGCTAGATTTGCCTATGGTATCGCCATCTCTGGCTTCATGCCACCCATCAGCAGGCTTCCTAGCCACATCTGTCCTGTCAGCTTTGGCTGACAGAATAGTATCAGTTTCATCGTCAGAATCACTGCCACTCAATTCCTCTGAGTCACTGATAGTGCTGGACTGGAGGCATCGACCAGCTAAACCTAAACAAGAGAGTCTTGGTTTCTTACCACTCGACTTACCACTACAATTATCATGACTATCACCACAAAAACTAAAACTCTCGTCTGAATCTTCTGAATAGTCCATTTCTGATTCACCAAATAACAATGTTTCGAACATAGATCTCGCTTGTTCTGCACTATATCGTTTCGGGTGAGATGTACTGCAAGAACTACCAGCAGTAGGCGTGGCCAATGTTGTGATAGAAATTTCAGAAAAAAACAATGAATATCAATGAATAATTTTTAAAGATACAAACGTCAACCCACGCCGTTGTAAGCAGAAAGATCAAGGAAAATAACTCTCACGACCGGAAATCAAGTATTGGTTGAAACAAAAATGAAATTCGGTGAAAACGAAACAAATATTCAGCTATATCCAAAATGTCCGACATATCGGTGTTGACCAAAAGGATAACGCTGAGGACTCGGCGCTGGACCTGAAAGAGTTAAGAAGTGCAATGAAAACATTCTGAAAGAGACCAAATCAAAAGGACAGGTAATTTCCAATATTAGGAGGAAACAATCATCATTTTTTTTATGCCATCTAATGAGAAAAGAACAGCTGAAATATATTGTAACAACTGGGAAAATTGAGTGACGAAGAAATAGTGGGAAGCAAAGCGAAAAGATACCAGACAGCTTAAGAGAATAGCTTGACAGAAGGTCAGCAACAGAAATGATAAATAACTGTCATGAAAGAAAGTTGTGGAGAGACATGATCACCTACGCCAGCAGACTTGCTACTTGATGATGATGATTACATCTCTCATTAACTTTATTATGAGACTATTCCAGTATTAGTATTATCATCTCTCATTAACTTTTTTATGACACTATTTCAGCATTAGTGTTATCATCTCTCATTAACTTTATTATGACACTATTCCAGTATTAGTATTATTATCTCTCATTAACTTTATTATGACACTATTCCAGTATTAGTATTATCATCTCTCATTAACTTTATTATGACACTGTTCCAGCATTAGTATTATCATCTCTCATTAACTTTATTATCACACTATTCCAGCATTAGTGTTATCATCTCTCATTAACTTTATCATGACACTATTCCAGAATTAGTATTATCTCTCATTAACTTTATTATGACACTATTCCAGCATTAGTATTATCCCATATTAACTTTATTATGATACTATTCCGGCATTAGTATTATCTCTCATTAACTTTATTATGACACTATTCCGCATTAGTATTATCTCTCATTAACTTTATTATGACACTATTCCAGCATTAGTATTATCATCTCTCATTAACTTTATTATGACACTATTCCAGCATTAGTATTATCTCTCATTAACTTTATTATGACACTATTCCGGCATTAGTATTATCTCTCATTAACTTTATTATGACACTATTCCAGCATTAGTATTATCATCTCATTACTTTATTATGACACTATTCCAGCATTAGTATTATCCCATATTAACTTTATTATGACACTATTCTGGCATTAGTATTATCTCTCATTAACTTTATTATGACACTATTCCGGCATTAGTATTATCTCTCATTAACTTTATTATGACACTATTCCAGCATTAGTATTATCCCATATTAACTTTATTATGACATTATTCCAGCATTAGTATTATCTCTCATTAACTTTATTATGACACTATTCCAGCATTAGTATTATCTCTCATTAACTTTATTGTTATACTTTTCCAATTTACTGAATATTAAACATCCACCATTTCTCTTTGACAGACAAAAATATGGATACAAAGAGTTACATTCCGATCTGGAATATAAAGCAGGAGCCAGATAATGAGGTGAGTTGGATTTATCCTTTTATTGTCCTTTCAAGCCAAGGATGGCACATAAGACAGCACATTGACAACTCTCCAAGTTTGATGATTCTTTGTTGTTGTTTGTCATATTTTATGCTGGACCTGTAGTTAGTCTCACCACATGTTTCTGTTCTGGGTGAGCTTCTCTGTCTTGGCAGAGGAGCTGATATTGCCTCTCAAATTATATTCTACTCAGTGTTTCTCTAAGTCACATTTTCTACTTAGTGTTTCTCTAAGTCACATTTTCTACTTAGTGTTTCTCTAAGTCACATTTTCTACTTAGTGTTTCTCTAAGTCACATTTTCTACTTAGTGTTTCTCTAAGTCACATTTTCTACTTAGTGTTTCTCTATGTTGCAAATCTTTTCTTTTACCCACTTTTTTCCCTTTGTTTTATGCTTCTCTTGTAAAATCTTCTCATCACATGACAAACATATGACCACCTTCTTTTCTTCATTGCAGTTATTGTTAGATGCATGACCAATTCTCTTATTTCTGTTCTAGTCTTGAATTTATCCCGTGGTATACAAAGTATTTTCCTGAGACAATGATCTGCATAATAGTTTGTTGGTTCACAATTTGTGTCTTCAGAGACTGTTGAAGTTTGGCAGATGTTGATCTTTTAAAGTAACTTTCTGGCTTTATTTTGTTGATCATCTCAGAATTTCCTCTCCTCTCAATCTCATGACTCTGAACTTGCCATACATTCACTTTACAACTGCCAGGTTGTCTTTGGTCTTCCTTTCATTTACTTTACAACTGCCAGAATGTCTTTGGTCTTCCTTTCATTTACTTTACAACTACCAGGTTGTCTTTGGTCTTCCTTACATTCACTTTCCTACCACCAGGTTGTCTTTGGTCTTCCTTTCATTTACTTTCCTACTACCAGGTTATCTTTGGTTTTCCATTCATTTACTTTACAACTGCCAGGTTGTCTTTGGTCTTCCTTTCATTTACTTTACAACTGCCAGGTTGTCTTTGGTCTTCCTTTCAATCTCTTTCCAACTACCAGGTTATCTTTGGTTTTCCATTCATTTACTTTACAACTGCCAGGTTGTCTTTGGTCTTCCTTTCATTTACTTTACAACTGCCAGGTTGTCTTTGGTCTTCCTTTCATTTACTTTCCAACTACCAGTTTGTCTTTGGTCTTCCTTTCATTTACTTTACAACTGCCAGGTTGTCTTTGGTCTTCCTTTCATTTACTTTACAACTGCCAGGTTGTCTTTGGTCTTCCTTTCATTTACTTTACAACTACCAGGTTATCTTTGATTTTCCTCACATTCACTTTCCAACTACCAGTTTGTCTTTGGTCTTCCTTTCATTTACTTTACAACTGCCAGGTTGTCTTTGGTCTTTCTTTCATTTACTTTACAACTGCCAGGTTGTCTTTGGTCTTCCTTTCATTTACTTTCCAACTACCAGTTTGTCTTTGGTCTTCCTTTCATTTACTTTACAACTGCCAGGTTGTCTTTGGTCTTCCTTTCATTTACTTTCCAACTACCAGTTTGTCTTTGGTCTTCCTTTCATTTACTTTACAACTGCCAGGTTGTCTTTGGTCTTCCTTTCATTCACTTTACAATGCCAGGTTGTCTTTGATCCCTGTCTCATTCACTTTCCAACCAAATTCCACCTCACTGCAGTTCTTCTTGAGGTTTCAGAGTCCCCTCATTTTGGTGAAACTTCAACAAATTTAATTCACTATCATCAAAGTGTACATACTATTGCCATCATGTACATAGTGAATTACTTGGTTGTTTATTTTCTGTTGTGACTTGTATCAAAGTTAATTTTAAAAAAAAATGTTCTTAAAAAAGTGTAGAAATTGAGATTTATATCAGATTGTCTTTATTTATAGGATATACCTATCTATTAATTAATAGGCTCATTTTGTCAATAGTGAAAGATTTAAAAGTTCAAATGTTCATATTAAATATAACTATGTTCATTGTGTCCTTCATTGGTCTCATTATTCCAGTATTTGCTCTCACTAACATGAGATCTTATTCTTTCATTCTCAGACTGACAGAAATATGGAAACTCAGAATTGTATTCCAATGAAAAATGTGAAAGATGAACCAGAAAATAAAGTGAGTAGATAGTTTGGTATTCAAGACATGCAGTAACAGATGTACTTTATCAATTGTGCAAGTATTTTATTGTACAATGAGATTGGTAAGAGAAAGGGCAGCAGGCTCAAAGGGGAAAATCATGGATGGCACTGGGGGGGGGGGCACTGTTCAACAGATGTGCCCACTTGGAGACATTGAATCTAGGGAATAGTGGATATGGATGCCAGTAGGGTGCTCTATGTCCTGTTTAGTTTATTTCACTTAGAAGTTTTCTCTCTTGTTTAGTTTATTTCACTTAGAAGTTTTCTCTCTTGTTTAGTTTATTTCACTTAGAAGTTTTCTCTCTTGTTTAGTTTATTTCACTTAGAAGTTTTCTCTCTTGTTTAGTTTATTTCACTTAGAAGTTTTCTCTCTTGTTTAGTTTATTTCACTTAGAAGTTTTCTCTCTTGTTTAGCTTATTTCACTTAGAAGTTTTCTCTCTTGTTTAGTTTATTTCACTTAGAAGTTTTCTCTCTTGTTTAGTTTATTTCACTTAGAAGTTTTCTCTCTTGTTTAGTTTATTTCACTTAGAAGTTTTCTCTCTTGTTTAGTTTATTTCACTTAGAAGTTTTCTCTCTTGTTTAGTTTATTTCACTTAGAAGTTTTCTCTCTGGTCTTTCAAAGTTGTTTATGTTGGTCTACTACATGTAGCTCTCTACTGCAAATTGTTTGATCTTTCCCTTAAAATGTTATCTTTTCTTTTGTCTTGAAATTGTTAGTGCAGCTTGTGAAAATATCAATCATGTGAAGTAGGTGGTCAGATGTTGCCTGTGAAGAGAAAAGACAGCAAGAGATGTGCAAAGCAAGCCCTCAGGTGGGAACCAAAGGGCAAAAGAAAAAGAAACCAACCTAAAGAAACACGAAAAAGAATACTGAGATGAGAAGCAGCACTACCAAACATCAGCTCTTTTATTGAGATTGAGCAACTCATCCAGAGAAAAGATGTGTTGTGATTTACAATGTGTATTCTGTGTAAGGTCTTAAACTTGATAACAAATTTTGTTTGACATTGAGAGTCTAAAATGTCTGCCTTATGTGCCATCTTCAGCTTTAAAGGATGATAGTTAGTTACACAGACAGACAAGATAGACCTGACATCTGCTGTTTTTCCTAAATTTGTTGGTTTGTCTAGTCTCAGACATTGAACACCTTGTGTAGATCAGCAAAACTTGAATCTTAATATCTAGTCTGAAACATTCAACACCTTATGTTGATCAACAAAACTTGAATCTTAATATCTAGAGTCTCAAACATTGAACACCTTGTGTAGGTCAGCAAAACTTAACTCTTAATAATATCTAGTCTTATACATTGAAAACCTTGTGTAGTTCAGCAAAACTTAAATGTTAATATCTAGTCTCAAACACTGAACACCTTGTGTAGATCAGCAAAACTTACATCTTAATATCTAGAGTCTCAAACACTGAACACCTTGTGTAGATCAACAAAACTTGAATCTTAATATCTAGAGTCTCAAACACTGAACATCTTGTGTAGATCAACAAAACTTGAATCTTAATATCTAGAGTCTCAAACATTCAACACCTTGTGTAGATCAACAAAACTTGAATCTTAATATCTAGAGTCTCAAACATTCAACACCTTGTGTAGATCAACAAAACTTGAATCTTACTATCTAGAGTCTCAAACATTCAACACCTTGTGTAGATCAACAAAACTTGAATCTTACTATCTAGAGTCTCAAACATTCAACACCTTTTCATGAGCTCTTAACAGCTCATCACACTTCTACAGTTGCCAGATTAACTGCTCATGACAGCTCTTCTCACTTCTACAGTTGCCATATTAACTGTTCTTGACAGTTCTTCTCACTTCTACAGTTGCCAGATTAACTGCTCTTGATAGCTCCTCTCATTTCTACAGTTTCCAGATTAACTGCTCTTGACAGCTCATCTCACTTCTACAGTTGCCAGATTAACTGCTCTTGACAGCTCCTCTCACTTCAACAGTTGCCAGATTAACTGCTCTTGACAGCTCCTCTCACATCTACATTTGACAGTATAACTGCTCTTGACAACTCCTCTCACTTCTACAGTTGACAGTTTGATTCCTCTGACAGCTCTTCTGACTTCAACAGTTTCCAGATTAACTGCTCTTGACAGCTCCTCTCACTTCTACAGTTTCCAGATTAACTGCTCTTGACAGCTCCTCTCATTTCTACAGTTGCCAGATTAACTGCTTTTGACAACTTCTCTCACTTCTACATTTGATAGTTTAACTGCTCTTGACAACTTCTCTCACTTCTATAGTTGACAGATTAACTGCTCTTGACAGATCATCTCACTCCTACAGTTGACAGTTTAACTGCTCTTGACAACTTCTCTCACTTCTACAGTTGACAGTTTAACTGCTCTTGACAGATCATCTCACTTCTACAGTTGACAGTTTAACTACTCTTGACAGCTCTTCTGACTTCAACAGTTTCCAGATTAACTGCTCTTGACAGCTCCTCTCACTTCTACAGTTTCCAGATTAACTGCTCTTGACAGCTCCTCTCATTTCTACAGTTGCCAGATTAACTGCTTTTGACAGCTCCTCTCACTTCTACATTTGATAGTTTAACTGCTCTTGACAACTTCTCTCACTTCTATAGTTGACAGATTAACTGCTCTTGACAGATCATCTCACTCCTACAGTTGACAGTTTAACTGCTCTTGACAACTTCTCTCACTTCTACAGTTGACAGTTTAACTGCTCTTGACAGATCATCTCACTTCTACAGTTGACAGTTTAACTACTCTTGACAGATCATCTCAGTTCTACAGTTGACAGTTTAACTGCTCTTGACAACTTCTCTCACTTCTCCATTTGACAGTTTAACTGCTCTTGACAACTTCTCTCACTTCTACAGTTGACAGTTTAACTGCTCTTGACAACTTCTCTCATTTCTACAGTTGCCAGATTAACTGCTCTTGACAGCTCATATCACTTCTACAGTTACCAGATTAACTGCTCTTGACAGCTCATATCACTTCTACATTTGACAGTTTAACTGCTCTTGACAACTTCTCTCACTTCTACAGTTGACAGTTTAACTGCTCTTGACAGCTCATATCACTTCTACATTTGACAGTTTAACTGCTCTTGACAACTTCTCTCACTTCTACAGTTGACAGTTTAACTGCTCTTGACAGATCATCTCACTTCTACAGTTGACAGTTTAACTGCTCTTGACAGATCATCTCACTTCTACAGTTGACAGTTTAACTGCTCTTGACAGCTCATATCACTTCTACATTTGACAGTTTAACTGCTCTTGACAACTTCTCTCATTTCTACAGTTGACAGATTAACTGCTCTTGACAGATCATCTCACTTCTACAGTCAGCTGTATAATGCCCTTTACCCTTGTCTTTGCTGTAAGTTTCCAATGAACCAGTCTAATGCCCCCTTACCCTTGTCTTTGTTGTAAGTTTCCAATGAACCAGTCTAATGCCCCCTTACCCTTGTCTTTGTTGTAAGTTTCCAATGAACCAGTCTAATGCCTCCTTACCTTTGTCTTTGTTGTTAGTTTCCAATGAACCAGTCTAATGCCTCCTTACCTTTGTCTTTGTTGTAAGTTTCCAATGAACCAGTCTAATTCCCCTTACCCTTGTCTTTGTTGTAAGTTTCTAATGAACCAGTCTAATGCCCCTTTACCCTTGTCTTTGTTGTTGTAAGTTTCCAATGAACTCTCAGGATTCACAATTTTCACCTTCCATGAGTTCATACACCATTCCTATCTCACTCAAGAGAGATCACTCCAAAAACACTCTATCTTTCATGTGCGATAACTCACATTATTTCCCTTACTCATACTTGCACTGATCAACAAAAATTGAAGCAACCAATAATGTAAATATTGACATCATTTTTATATTTCTAGGCCATGGTGAAAGTAAAGATGGAAGGAAATATTCCATTCTTACAAGATTACATAACAAAACAACTTGCTGGTGATGTGAGTACATTTATTTATCTGTTTTGCAACAATATTATTATTTTTATAAACCAAACAGGGATACAGGATTGTGCTCCATTTTAAACTTTGTATTGCTGGATTCAAGATGTAGCAAGTTTCAATTGTGCTTACAACACTTAGTGGGGAATTAATAGTTTGGGATTATCAACAAATGTGTATGATTCTCTTAATAATGGATTGTAACATCTAAAATAACATCATATTTGAACACTATGATCACATATTTACCTCTGGCCTAGATTTGATTTAACTAGCTCTGCAATATCTTCATCTATTTTTGTTGATGTTATGTTAAGATGTTAGCTGAAGTACTGTCTTCACCTTTGATTGTGGATGTTATGTTAAGAAGTTAGCTGGAGGTTTGAGTTCACCTTTTTACTTCTAGTTAGTCTGTGTTCACTTTCTTCCTTCTCATTTTCATTATTTATTATTTCTGTGGGGTCCCAATATTCAGTTCAGCTTCTCATTTCTGTAACTTTTTTTGTATAGATTCCCAGTAACTTCTCTATGTTTATTGTTTAAATGTTTCACTATAATTTTATTATGCATCTATAATTATTCTTTCATAGTGTACTGTTTCTAGTATGTACTCAATGCAGTCTTATTGCCTTTTGTTTTTGGTTCATATTCTATATATATATATTTTTTTTTTTTCCCAATCACTTTGACTTTTTTTTTTTATGTTCCATCTTAGGTTTGGTTAGCTTCTAGGATTTGCCATTTTCACAAGTGAACATTTCTTATTCTATCTATCTATCGACCTTTCGAGCCGTCGCCGGCCCATAGGGCGTAGACCAAGATACTCCTTCTCCTATCTGAATTTTTGTTCTAGCAGTATTCTTTTAAAGATATTTTATCAAATCTCGCCATTTATCTCTGTTCTGTGCAAGCTGCTCTATCTCATTGAGGGAGCCGAATCCTGCTGCTCTTGCCTCTGTCATCAATGTTCTTCTTAGTGTCTCCCTGGGTCTTCCTCTTTTTCTCTTACCTGTTGTTTCCCACATTAGGGCTTGCTTTGCTATTCGGTTATTATCTCTTCTCATCACATGTCCAACATATGACCATCGTCTTTTCTTTATTACCTAAGATATTAGTGGTTGATTGGCGATTTCTCTAATTTCCTCGTTTGTTTTGAATTCGTTCCACGCTATACCAAGTATTTTCCTTAGACATTTATTTTCGAATGCGTTCAACTTTGTTTCTATATTTCTTGTTGTTTTCCAGCTTTCACACGCATACGTAAGGGTTGATAGTACATTTGATTTGAATAGTCTAAATTTTGTGTTTGTGCTAATGAGTTTTGATTTCCACAACTTTTCAAGGCTTCTGAAAGACATTGCTGCTTTGGCTATTCTGATTCTAATTTCTTTACTTGTATCCCCTTTCGATCCATGTGACTTCCAAGATAGATAAAATGATCAATCTCTTCTGCTGGTTTGTTTTCCATGTATATTTTGTCATCTGTTGGAATTAAACTTTTCATGACTAGAGTCTTTTCATGATTGATCTCAAGCCCAATTTTGCTGGCTATTGATGATAGTTCATTTGTGTTTTCCTGCATCGTTTTTATCTGACTGCTGATGAGAATGCTGATTTCTTATTAGTTATATTTATTATGCTGATCTTAAGTAAGTGTCAATCTTCTTCAAATGTGTTTGTTTCACTTGGCGAATGATTAACTCTTTCCGGACTATTATCCAACACCTCGGTTCTATAAAACTGAGCATTTCCAACCACTCACTGAAACGTTGGTTATTTCGGGTGTAGCCTAATATTTGATTCGTGTTCACTGATTTTTATTTTTATTTCAACCAATACTTGATTTCCGGAAGTAGGAGAGTTCTCACTTTCACTTTCTGCTGATACCAGTGTGGTCTTAGTTTTGAACATTGGAAACATTTAAATTTATATTCATTGTTTATTTCTCAAATTGTTGTCACATAATGGCCACGCCCACTGTTGATTTGAAAGTCTTATTGACAACACTTCTTGCAGTCGACCAAAACGATATAGGGCAGAACAAGCTAGTTCTTTATTCGAAACCTTGTTATTGAGTGATTCAGAAATAGAGTATTCATAGTATTTAGACTTGGATAATATTGGTAAAAGTTATGATAAAAAGGTAAGATGATCTGACTTAGGTTTAGCTAGTGGATGCCGTCTATTCCAGCACTATAAGTGTCTCAGAGGAATCGAGTGGTAGTGATTCTGATAACAAAACTGGTACTTTAAGGACAAATCACACAAAATAAGTCCAGTTGTGTAAATAAAAATAATAAACTTGACTTGTAAGTAATATTGTTCTGACATCACATAAATTTATAATATTTTTCAATCTGGGATCATTTACAAAAATGTACATAATTTTGTTATTTGTAGACATAAATTAATCAAATTAACTGTATTTTTGAGGAATTTGGATTATGTTGTGTAATATTTCAAGACAAATGGATAGCAACACAAATAAACATGGAAAATGGTAAGTGAATTACAATATTTTAAATTAAAATGATCTACCTTGAATATTTTATATTTTAAAAAATATTTTATTCTTTTAAATAATAACATATCATAAATATATTGCTATTTACATTTTCTGTATCCATTTCCCTTTCCGGTGATGTATAACACATGCCATATTTATCTAAATTATTGTGTGAAGTAGTCAAATGAAAAAGGTATATGGTAAAATTTCTGGAAACAGGAAAATTAACCTGGTCCAAATCTGAAAATTCCTGTTCTGTTCCTGAAAGGGTTAAGGAATTCTCTTACTCTTTGTTCAAAGGCTTTGTATGTTTCATTGTTTTTAAATGTATTCAATGTGATTACTTCTATTTTGTTTTTTGCATTCACCAGCCTTCATCTCTGTTGAATTTCTTAGAGACTAGGAGCTGAATTTTATTAAAATCCGTTTTTCCCTAACAGCCATGTGCACAGGGGTCCCTCACCACACAGGCAGACAAACCTGTCTTCAGAAGTACTTATATTTTTTATGTCAAGTAATTGACATTTCAAGCAGGGCCTCACTGCTGAGACTGGGGGTGGTTGTCCTAGAGAGAAATCACCAAAATTATCCCAACTGGTACAGCCGGGATTTGAACTCACAATCTCCTTGCCTCATGACCAACCAGTCCCCCATTACAATTAATTCTGGACAACAATCTAAGAGAACAACTCATGCTCTGCCAGAGATACATAAGATCTGTGATTCAATGGATTACATCTCACTGCAGTATTCCTGGAAATAATGAGGTAGACAGGTTGACAAAGGAATACTCCTGCTCAGGACACATTTCTTTAACTGAAATAAACTAAGTCTCGATGATGCAAATGAAGCTCTAAAATGACACAAATGAAACTCTAAAATGACATAAATGAAGCCCTTTCCCCAGACACACATTCTGATGTTTCTATCTTACATTCAGGATTACTGCCTACGCAGCTTTCATTATCTGTTCCTGCCTTTCTGCTATAAAAAATATGTATTGTTTAAATAACGCCGCTGACATTGCAGTCTTTTGTTTCAGATCTCACAAATTTGCTAAAATAACAATTGCCATCCTTATAGCCCAGTATTTATGACTGTCACTTTTACCGGCACTGTGGTCACAAAAATATAGTTCAACCTCCAAGACAAATTTCACAACATTGAAATTTTCAAAAAATTATTACCTTCACTTCTACTCACAGAAATGGTAAAATTGTATTTCTGTATAAACAAATATAGTTGTTCAAGGTCAATAAGAGAGGTTAAATGTCATGAATTTGATGGATCATAATATAAAGTACTGTATATAGTCATGGTGTTACTTTTCTGGGAGTGGTGGGCTAGACAAACATTCTGATCAGACTTTGTGGGAGGGAATTCTGTATTTGACATCATGGCTGCATAAAACTAAGGTAGAGGTTTAAAGAGCAAGTGTTCAGATGTGAAGGTGGTAAATTAAAACAAGTTGATACAAGTAACTTATGAGGAATCAAAGAGACTTGTCAGGAACAAATGGAATACATGTCACATGGACTACCAGGAAGATGATTCAGAGGAGGAATATGTTCTGGAATAGTTTCCATTGGTTGTTGCTACTTCCATTTCTTGATGTCATTGTTTAACAGTTTATAGCCTGTATCAGCACTTATGTTTAGTACAGCTCATGGCCGTTCTCTTGTCTTTTCATTTTGTAAGTATGAAGTCAATCTGGCTTCTACACTCAAGGTTGTTCACCTTAAAAGGATGTTAAGCAGGCATGTTCTGCGTTGTTTTGTGGTTTACAGTATAACAGTTATATTTGTGCCTTTTGGCCCAACACATCCAACTTCAGCATGACATTTTTGAGTACCGGGTTGTCTTCCCTCTTCGATCCCTGCTTGCTTGGCCAGACTAGACAGGTTAGTCTGTTACTGGAGGCACTATGGAGAGGTGGAGCAGGGTCTGGATGGTTTTGGTTCACCGATCCTGGTGCAAGCCATCAGCTGTGGGTTGCTGACAACTTCCAGCTCTGGTGCTGGTAGGCGTGCATTCACCTTCAAATCATATTGGTTATACTGTTCTAAATGTTTCTTGCCATTTATTTTTGTTTTGCTACAGGGGTCTTCAAAAGCTCCTAGTTATTCTTCAAGCTCTGTTCTATTGCTTCCAGGTCTTTCATTGAAGTTCACCGTGACATTTAAATTATCTTGATTGTTCACTTCTTTTTTTGGTATCACTGAAATCACTGTCAATTCTTCATTTCTTCCTTGTTATCAGTTTCATTGCAAGTGAGATATATTCAAATGCATATTCTATGTATCTTTTTCTCTTTAATGTGCACTGTAATTATTCTTTCTGATTGCTAAGTTACTTCTTCTATTTAACTTGCCATGTCAGGGTGTATAATGAACCCTACTAATATTTCTATCTCTTTAACTCCTTAATGTATAAAGGTATATTTTTGCCATGTCTGTTTTTGCACAACTCATTAGTCTGATATCTCCTGTTACTGTTTGCACAACTCATCAGTCTGATATCTGCTGTTACTGTTTGCACAACTCATCAGTCTGATATCTGCTGTTACTGTTTGCACAACTCATCAGTCTGATATCTGCTGTTACTGTTTGCACAACTCATCAGTCTGATATCTGCTGTTACTGTTTGCACAACTCATCAGTCTGATATCTGCTGTTACTGTTTGCACAACTCATCAGTCTGATATCTACTGTTACTGTTTGCACAACTCATCAGTCTGATATCTGCTGTTACTGTTTGCACAACTCATCAGTCTGATATCTGCTGTTACTGTTTGCACAACTCATCAGTCTGATATCTGCTGTTACTGTTTGCACAACTCATCAGTCTGATATCTGCTGTTACTGTTTGCACAACTCATCAGTCTGATATCTGCTGTTACTGTTTGCACAACTCATCAGTCTGATATCTGCTGTTACTGTTTGCACAACTCATCAGTCTGATATCTGCTGTTACTGTTTGCACAACTCATCAGTCTGATATCTGCTGTTACTGTTTGCACAACTCATCAGTCTGATATCTGCTGTTACTGTTTGCACAACTCATCAGTCTGATATCTAATATTTCTACATTATTTGTTTACTCCATTTCTCCCACAATTTGCTTCCTCTCCCTAGATATCAAATGTGTTAATTGTCATAATTTTAATTGCAGTTCTGCCATTTGATCCATTAACATTGCCAGGTCCTTTACATTAATGTCTGTCTCATTTACCCAGCTGTATATGCTTATGTGCTCCCATAATTCTATTTTCTTTTTTGTTTGTGATGTGTTCTAAATGTACAAACTATTTCCAGGGTCAGGCAGTAAAGACCGAATCAAAGAGAGAGGAAGAAAGTGATGTGCCCACTGTTATTAAGATGGAGCAGACTAATTCTCCATCTCTTTCTTGTCCTGACAGTTTTCTGTGTAAGTTTTATCTCATTGACAACAGTCTGTTGTGGGGATATAACTCTGACAATATAAAAAATAGTAGCCAGGAAGAGTGACTGCTTATTTGATCTTTAAGGAAACTGGTCATGGTCAAAGTGAAGACCACATGATTGTGTAAAAGTCAGGTCTTGAACAAAGAGACCATGTGACCAAATTAGAGGGAAAGTTGTTATTGGTGGAAAGAGGAACTGGATACATCAGTTAGAAGACCTGCAGCAGTCACCCAGGCAGGTTGTGAGCCAGTGAGAGAACTTTCTGCATGAGGTTAACTTCTAGAGTAGAATAGAATTAATGAGTAGAAAATGATGAAGTGTGTAGAACCCACAGGAGTTAACTGAAGTTGTTATGTTAGAGGAATAGTTGTCATTGTTCACACTGGACTGTGAAGGGATTAGACAGCAGAATTATTAGAGCATTGCTATTAGAGGTTGTTAGTGGAGATTGTGTATGACTTGATGGCACCTGGTCAATGTCATATATTATTTATGACTTATATGCACCTGGTCAGTATCATATATTGTGCATGACTTGATGGCACCTGGTCAATATCTTATATTATTTATGACTTATATGTACCTGGTCAGTATCATTATTGTGCATGACTTGATGGCACCTGGTCAATATCTTATATTATTTATGACTTAAATGTACCTGGTCAATATCATATATTGTGTATGACTTGATGGCACCTGGTCAGTATTATATATTGTGTACAACTTGATGGCAGTTGGTCAGTATGCAATAGTATAGTGACTAGAGTAGTTAAAACATAAAGTATAATAGTAAGTGAATAAAGAGCAAGTTGAAAGTGGAATTTCCAAAGCATGGAAAAGGTGGGAGTAGAAACAGTATGTGACTAGTAATATGTAAAGAATTAGGTCGACAACAAAATGTTATGCTGACTAAATCTGAGATTACTATCAGGGCCTAAAGTTCAAGGTTGAGTTATCTGGAAACTTTGAAGGTTAAACAGGGTGGCAAGATGACATATTGTTTATGTAAATTCAAGACAAAGGTCAAATATAGTTCAACATCATGGATGTTGATTGGTTGCTTGTCAGCTATAAACGAAGGAGTTGATGTAAATGAGATCAGTGACATAAGCTTATTCACACATAGAAACAGGAGGAAGAAACCAGATCTAGAAAGAGTTTAGGTGACTATGATCTGATATAGATACTTACCTAGACATAGATAAAGAAGTCTAAAGATGAATTAATAAATATTGGTGAAGGCCTAAGAATTAATCTAGTTAAAGACATTACTATAGTTTCAGTACTACCGCTAATGGATCAAGTGCAGAGAGCAAAGTTATAGCAGTTGTAAATGTGCTGAAGAATTCATCTAGTTAAAGACACTACTATAGTTTCAGTACTGCCATTAATGGATCATGAACTGAGAAACAAATTTAGAGCAGTTGTAAATGTGCTGAAGAATTCATCTAGTTAAAGACACTACTATAGTTTAGGACAGCCGTTAATGGATCATGTTCTGAGAATTAAGTTCAACATAGTTGTGAATGTGTAGGAGAATCATTGGTGTGATATTGAGTATGGCTACTAATGTTTCAAATGCTGAGAGACTAATGTAATAAACTGACTAAACTTAAGTTGTGGTGTCTGTCATTGCAACTACAACTGTTGTGAAGTTCAATGTGATGCTGCCCAAGAATGAGTAAGTTCCATTAAGTCATGTGAGTTGTTGAGATCTGATGAAGTTATTGTGCTCAATTAGAGATGTTGAATGACACTAGCACAAGTATCATATATTGTATAAGTTATGTATGTCTTCTGTCACTAAAGGAAGGAGGCTAGTCAATTTTGACTGGTCACTCATTGACATACAGAACTTTGATTAATCTCTTCGTTTTCAAGTACACTGATGTTGTGCAGAGGAGAAAGATTAAAATACAATTCTGTGAAGAAAACAGGCTGATAATATGTAACATCTACTTTGAGCAAGAAAAAAAGAAACTATTCACATGGAAAAGCCCTGGTGATAAGAAGAGGAATCAAGTAGATTACATAATGATAAAAAAATAGGTTCCATAAAAGTGTAAAGAAAGCCAAAACGGCAGATATTAACTCTGATCACAATCCTGCAATGATTAAAATGAAAATCAATCTAAAGAGAAACAAACAAAAGTCTAATGCGTCAACCATTCCACAGGATATAACAGCTTTAAATCAAAAAGATGTAAAATACACTTATACAATACAAGTAAAGAACACATATCATTACCTGCTGGAAGAAAGAATTCAGCAAAACACAAGAGAAAATTCTGATGAAAAAGTCACAACCAAATGACAATGCATAAATAAAAGCATACAAGAAACTTGCGACACCTTACCTAAAAAAAGAAAAGAATTTAAAAAAACTAAAATGGGTAACTAGCACCATCTTAGATAAAAATTGAAGAATGGAGATGAGTGAAGAACACTGCCCAATACAACAAAATAGATAATGAAATATGCAAAATGTGTTTTAAAAAAAAAGGTAAAAGAAGACTGACTCAGAAAGAGATGTCTAGAATCAACACTATGGAAAGTAGACAAGTTTTCAGAGGAATGCACACAGAAATAAAGAGAATAACTAATAAAAATAAAAAGGCTACAGAAAGCGGATGCAGACAAAAAAGGAAAAAATCTAACAGACAATAAAGATATAATAGATAGATGGCAGGAATATATAACAGGCCTATTTCATGATCAAAGTGACTTGACTTGACTTGACTTAATCCTCTTGTTAGCCGTAAGCTATGAGCTCTTTACAGCTTAATGCCTCTCGCATGAAGGCGCAGGTCCTTCTCAGTTGAACAGATGAAGAGTAAAGCGTGTTATTGATGGTTGGAGGTAGTGGGAGTAACATGTTCCGTTGATTTTGTAAATGGGAACAGTGTAGTAGCAGGTGATCTACTGACTCAGATTGTTGACGGCAGTGTCTGCACACTGGATCATGTTATGTTTTAATTCTGCTCAGGTGTTGATTGGTAGGAGCATGGCCTGTTCTCCGCTGGAATATCAGGCTCTGGTCCCTTCGCCTCAGCTCCCGCACAGGGTCGAGGGGGTCTGGTTTTGTTTGATATCTGTAGAGTAGGCGTCCAGTCTTAGCTGAAGCCCACATATTCAACCATTCCTTGTGGTAGTTGTTTCTCAAAATTTGCTTACATGTTTTGAGGCTAACTTGAACAGGAGGCTGTGGTAGAGATGCTCCCAGTTTAGTCAACCTATCCGCTCTCTCATTTACTGCAATGCCGATGTGACCAGGGATCCACTGTAGGGTTACAGCCACTCCATAGGTATTGGAGAGTTGGTTGGATACAGATCTTATATTGGAAACCTCGGATGTTAGTCCGCTTCCAATTGCTTCGAGTGCTGATTTAGAATCCGAGAAAATATAAATATCTTCCGGTGCGATGGTGTCACATTCAAAGTCTACAAATATCCTTCTGAGTGCTCTCTCTATAGCTATAATTTCTGCAGAGTAAATGGAGCAGTATTCTCCACATGGACCGTAAATTTGGGGGTAGTCGTCTGGGTGAGAGTAGGGATACTTGATAACAGCACCGTAACCAGCATTTAGGGTGGCCTTGAATGCAGATCCATCAGTGTAAATGTGGAAAATCAAAGTGACAAGAAACCAATAATAAAATGTACATCAGGCTATAATATCTTCACATCTGAGGTGGAAAAAGCTATACAAACAATGAAAAAGGGAAAAGCAGATTTTGGCATTGAAGTGATTACAGACATATGCAACAACATATACCATACTGGGTACATACCAAATAAACTAAAAACATCAACTTTCATTGCATCACCTAAAGAGATCTGTGCAGTTGAATACAGTGACATTAGAGCAGTAAGTCTAATGAGCCATGTTACAAAAATCTTGCTAAAGGTTATACAAGGAAAAGTTCAGAATAAAATCAATATTGAAATAGATGAGCAGCAATTTGGATTTAGGAAAGATAATGGGACAAAAGAAGCCATATTCTGCATGAGAATATTAATCAAAATTTACACGGAAGTAAACAAACCAAAATATGCCTGCTTCATAGACTACACCAAAAAATTTGGCAGAATACACCATAAACAACTTATAGAATGTCTGAAAGATATAATTCTAGATGACATGGACATTCGACTATGTAATTTATAATGAGAGCAAACAGCAATAATAAAATATAACAAAGAGAACTCTGCACCCATTGATATAAAAAGAGGAGTAAGACAGGGGTGTATCTGGGCAGTAATATAGATAAAGAGGTTGAACAGAAAATGATACCAAAATAAGGATATCAAAAGCAAGAGGAGCTTTTGTTGCTCTGGGAAACATATGGAGATCCAAAGAAATTAGGTTAATTACAAAAATAAAAATTGTCAACTCAAATGTTATGGCGGTCCTATTATATTGCTGTGAAACATGGAGAACAACAAAATTGATAATTATGAAGATACAGACTTTCATTAATGGATGCTCTTGCAGAATAAAGGGATGGAAATAGCAGGACAAAATAACTAACATAGAATTATGGAAATGTACCGGTCAAATACCAGTGGATAAAACGATACAGCGAAGACGATGGCACTAGATAGGACACACACTTTGTAAGCCAACTGAGAGTATTACACGGCACGCCCTTTTTTGGAATCCCCAGGGGAAAAGACAAAGAGGAAGACCAAGGAATTCTTGGAGAAGACAGAAGCAGAGATGAAGACGATGGGGAAGACATAGAATGATCTTAAAAGAATGGCATAAGACAGAACGACTTGGAAAGTGTTGAAGACCTATGCTCCACTGGGTACTAAAAAGGTAGAAGAAGAAAGAAGACAGGGATGCATCCTATCACCAAGCTTGTTTCACCATGTTTCTTGAGAATGTTGTGAGCCTGAACAAGTGGTTTTCTTGAGAATGTTGCTAGCCTGAACAAGTGGTTTTCTTGAGAATGTTGTGAGCCTGAACAAGTGATTTTCTTGAGAATGTTGCTAGCCTGAACAAGTGATTTTCTTGAGAATGTTGCTAGCCTGAACAAGTGATTTTCTTGAGAATGTTGCTAGCCTGAACAAGTGGTTTTCTTGAGAATGTTGTGAGCCTGAACAAGTGATTTTCTTGAGAATGTTGCTAGCCTGAACAAGTGATTTTCTTGAGAATGTTGTGAGCCTGAACAAGTGATTTTCTTGAGAATGTTGCTAGCCTGAACAAGTGATTTTCTTGAGAATGTTGCAAGCTTCCACAAGCGGTGTCTTAAGAATGTTCTGAACCTCCACAAGTGAGAGAATTTTGCGAGCCTCCACAATTGTTTCTTGAGAATGTTCTGAGTCTCCACAACTTGTTTTTTGAGAATGTTGCAAGTCTGGACAAGTGGTTTTCTTGAGAATGTTGTGAGCCTCCACAAGTTGTGTGAGCACTTCATTTATGCCAGTCAGTAGGGCCCACTCTCACATATTTTTATTATGTCAGTTCATGTTGACAATTATTTCACACTGCCATCTTTGTCAGTCTGTATGTTAAAACCACTGCATTGATAATCCATTTCTTTGTTCAGATTGTGAGAAATGTCAGCAGAAATTTGATGGAAGTTGCCCTGAGCATGGACTTTTTGTCTATATTGATAATGCTGAGGTAAAGTACACAATTACAGCTAACAACATCTATAGTCATATATTGATATTAAGATATCAAAGCTACAATTTGCATGCACAACAGGGTCAGTCACTCATTTAAATTGTCACATACAAATGTTATAGTTTTATTCCCACAATTCAAAGCTTCAAAATAAACAAAGACAATATTTTAGACTATAAGAGTTACATCCCACTTCAACATTTAAATTTATGATTTATTTTTATATTTTAATCTCTGCTTCTTCTCAGGCAGGTCAAGGTGATGGCTGCAGTCAAGATACTAATCTCCAGGTGGTAAATAACAGTAATCCTAGACAAGTGATGGAGAAAGAGAAGGTGTTTCAGTGTCAAGTTCATTTGACTGGTTGTGATGATCATCAAGGTACAGAACTGAGAACATTCAAGAGAAAACATACAGGAGAGAAACCTTACAAATGTGATGTATGTGGTGTAAGTTTTACTCGCAGTGGCCATCTAACAAGGCACAAGAGAAAACATACAGGAGAGAAACCTTACAAATGTGATGTGTGTGGTGTTAGTTTTACTGAAAATGGTAGTTTAACAGTACACAAGAGAAAACATAAAGGAGAGAAACCTTACAAATGTGATGTGTGTGGTGCTAGCTTTACTCAAAGTGCCCATCTAACAAGGCACAAGAGAAAACATACAGGAGAGAAGCCTTACAAAAGTGTTGTGTGTGGTGTAAATTTTACTGAAAGTGGCAGTTTAACGGTACACAAGAGAAACCATAAAGGAGAGAAACCTTACAAATGTGATGTGTGTGGTGTAAGTTTTACTCACAGTGGCAATTTAACAGTACACAAGAGAAAACATACAGGAGAGAAGCCTTACAAATGTGATGTGTGTGGTGTAAGTTTTACTGAAAGTGGCAGTTTAACAGTACACAAGAGAAAGCATACAGGAGAGAAGCCTTACAAATGTGATGTGTGTGGTGTTAGTTTTACTCGCAGTGACCATCTAACAACGCACAAGAGAAAACATACAGGAGAGAGACCTTACAAATGTGATGTGTGTGGTGTTAGTTTTACTGAAAATGGCTGTTTAACAGTACACAAGAGAAAACATACAGGAGAGAAACCTTACAAATGTGATGTGTGTGGTGTTAGTTTTACTTGTAGTAGCAATCTAATGACACACAAGAGAAAACATACAGGAGAGAAGCCTTACAAATGTGATGTGTGTGGTGTTAGTTTTGCTTGGAGTAGCAACCTAATGACACACAAGAGAAAACATACAGGAGAGAAGCCTTACATATGTGTTGTGTGTGGTGTAAGTTTTACTCAAAGTGCCCATCTAACAAGGCACAAGAGAAAACATACAGGAGAGAAGCCTTACAAAAGTGTTGTGTGTGGTGTAAATTTTACTGAAAGTGGCAGTTTAACGGTACACAAGAGAAACCATAAAGGAGAGAAACCTTACAAATGTGATGTGTGTGGTGTAAGTTTTACTCACAGTGGCAATTTAACAGTACACAAGAGAAAACATACAGGAGAGAAGCCTTACAAATGTGATGTGTGTGGTGTTAGTTTTACTGAAAATGGCTGTTTAACAGTACACAAGAGAAAACATACAGGAGAGAAACCTTACAAATGTGATGTGTGTGGTGTTAGTTTTACTTGTAGTAGCAATCTAATGACACACAAGAGAAAACATACAGGAGAGAAGCCTTACAAATGTGATGTGTGTGGTGTTAGTTTTGCTTGGAGTAGCAACCTAATGACACACAAGAGAAAACATACAGGAGAGAAGCCTTACATATGTGTTGTGTGTGGTGTAAGTTTTACTCGCAGTGACCTTCTAACAAGGCACAAGAGAAAACATACAGGAGAGAAACCTTACAAAAGTGTTGTGTGTGGGGTAAGTTATCACTGAAAGTGGCAGTTTAACAGTACACAAGAGAAAACATAAAGGAGAGAAGCCTTACAAATGTGATGTGTGTGGTGTAAGTTTTACTGAAAGTGGCAGTTTAACAGTACACAAGAGAAAACATACAGGAGAGAAGCCTTACAAATGTGATGTGTGTGGTGTAAGTTTTACTGAAAGTGGCAGTTTAACAGTACACAAGAGAAAACATACAGGAGAGAAGCCTTGCAAATGTGATGTGTGTGGTGTTAGTTTTACTCGCAGTGACCATCTAACAATGCACAAGAGAAAACATGCAGGAGAGAAGCCTTACAAATGTGATGTGTGTGGTGTTAGTTTTACTGAAAATGGCAGTTTAACAGTACACAAGAGAAAACATACAGGAGAGAAGCCTTACAAATGTGATGTGTGAAGTGTAAATGTTACTAAGAGGCCATTAAATAATACAGAATAAAATACATACAGGAGAAAAGTCTTATAAATGTGATTTATGAAGTGCAGTTTTAAGTCAACATAACGATTTCATACAACACAAATGAGAAAAACCTCATAAACATGACTTATATGTTGCAAGATTTGCTCCCAGTAACAGAACACAAAATAAAATACAGTCGATTAACCTTTCTAATGTGACATGTGGTGTATTTTTTTTCTTTTTGAGATATTTATAAACACATGAGCCAGAGTGAATCTAAATGCACACAAGAGAATGCATGCAAGAGTAGACCTACATATCCAAAAAAAACCTTCACCCTGATAAACTACATTAGAGCCAAGTGGGAAATTTGTGCCAAGCTGAGAGACACCTACATTGTAGACATCAATAGACATCAAAAAGAAAGTCTTTAATAAGGTAGAGAAGTTAACTGGGACAACTCTGAGAGCCACTAAGGAATCAATTCCTAGAGGAGAAAAAGAAACTACAAGTCATATTGGAGCAAAGAAATACAAAGACTAGGGGAGCAAGAAGAAACTACAAGCCATATTGGAACAAGGAAATACAAAGACTAGAGGAGGAATTAACTCTGCCAGTGAAAAAGTAGCCTTCTCCAAGTACATAAGATGTATCAAGTATTCAGCAAGACAGAGTTGGAAAGACACAAGAGACAGCCTCAAACTAGATAAAAACAATCCAAAAACTGTGGAAAATTAGCACACAATCAGAACATCCACACAGGCCAGAGAGTAGCAAACATACTGATATAAACTTTAAAAAAAATAAGTTGGATAAACATTCCAAAAGAGCAACAGAAAATTGTGAGAAAAGAAAGCAGAGACAGAAAACATGTCAATGGCATCAGAAGAACACCAGATGACCATCTTTACATTTGACAGAGCTAGGCATAGCACTCAAATGATTGTAACTCAAGAGTTCCCCCGGAAAAGATGGAATCACCAATGAGATGCTCATAAAACTGGGACAGAAAATCAAGGGTCTGCTCCTAAAGATAATAAAGACCAGCTGAAAGAGAGGAAACATCCTGGCAACTTGGAAAGAATCAATTATGGCGTCCATCTTCAAACTTGGAAAAGACACATTTGACCTATACAGCTATAGACCAATTAGCTACTGAGCTGCCCAAGCAAACTTATGGAAAGATTGGTCAACAGAAGTCTTATGTGTCATCTGGAGACAGAACAACTAATTATGCCACAACAGAATGGTTTCTGCCATCACAGATCAACAGAAGACTTATGTGGCATCTGGAGATAGAAATTATGCCACAATAGAGTGGTTTCTGATAGCACAGTTAACTGTGGAGGCTGTACAAGAAAGGAAACACACATTAGTGTGGGTTGACATGGAGAGGCTTTTGATAAGGTTTGGAGAGCAAGGATTAAAGAACAAACTTCTTGGGTTTGGCATCCAAGGCTGTTTGTTTGACTGGATATCTCAATACCTACAAGATAGATCTTAGACCTGGTAATGGAAAGTAATGCAACAAAAGGCTCCCTAACCACCCCATATACCAAATAATTATCTGCTCTGAAAAAGGAAGACTAAATAGCAGCAGCTACACTGCAGTCTCAAAAGAATTGATGATTAGAGATCAAGTGGTGTCCCAAACAAAGTTAAAACCCATACCTCCATCCTGTATGTCTCCCCATGGGAAATATTATGTACTCGAACTTAAGAAATACTCAACAGGAATCTAGTAAAACAGCACACAGACACAGAGAGAAAACACATAGACAATTACCCACAGGACACCTGATCTCACATATACATGGATGGCTCTGCTACAAATGCCACAGAAATGGAGGAGATATGTTTCTGAGGGTGAATAACCAGGAAGAGATTACCAAATCAATAGCTACAGGGACATTCTCAAACAAGCTGAAACTGAAGCCATCAAAGATGTTGCAAAACTGACTATTCAACACAAAAATAATGTGCACAAGAAACTGACACACTTTCAACTTTAACAGCTCTAAAAACCCCCAGGAAAAGTGAACTAGATGACCTGAGAACAACCTTAGACAAATTGTACAGTAACTTCCAGAGAGTGGTCATCCAGTGGATACCTTCACGCTATAATATTTATTTATCTATCTATTGACCTTTTGAGCTGTGGCCAGCCCATAGGGCATAGACCCAGATACTGTTTTATCTTATCTAAATTTTTATTCTAGCAGTTTTCAATCCTTGTAAAGATCTTTTATCAAATCTCACCATTTGTCTTTGTTCTGTGCAAAACAACTTTCTCATTCAGGAAACCAATTCCTGCTGCTCTTGCCTCTATGATCAATGTTCTTCTTAGTGTCTCTCTGGGTCAGCCTCTTACCTGTTGTTTTCCACATGATGGCTTACTTTGTCATTTGGTTATTATCTCTCCTCATCACATGTCCAACATATGACCATCGTCATACTGTAACATACAAGGAAATAAATGTGCAGAGAAACTAGCTAAGGAGGGAGGTTACTACAAAAGAAGCATTTGGTCAGCTACGATGAAGCCAAATCCATTATCTAAGGCCAGTATGATGAAACATAGAAATAAGAATGCCCACATTTTATTTTCAGTTGGCATTTATTATCCTGAGGTGCAGACCCTGGGTTTTCTGTCCTAATTTTATGAGCATTTTGTTGGTGATTTAATCTGTTCAAGAGGAACTCTTGGGTTTCAATCCTTTGAGTGCTATGTCTTGCACTGTCAGTGTAAAGATGGTCATCTGGTGTTTTTCAGATGCCATAGACATATGTTTTCTGAAAACAGTTTTCCTTTCTCACAACTTTCGGTTGCTCTTTTGGAATGTTTATCCTACTTATATGTTTTTAATTTAATGAGAGGGACAGATACCTGCAACTTTCAAGAAGGGATCAAGCCATCATGCTTCGCCTATGCTCTGGCCACAACTGATTGAGAAGCCACAGGTTCACAAAACTCAAAATAGGAACTACCAGTCAATGCCTCTACACCCAAGATGACATGACAACAAAGCACATCTTACAGGATCGCACTGAGACCTGAGGAGGTCAATGTGGCCCAAGTCAACCTCCCTGGAAGAGAAGCTATACATCACTTGAATTATTGAAACAGATAGCATCCTTGATAAGAAAGTCTGGAACCTTAGTCTGAATCAGCCATGATTGCAGGAGAATAAAATCCACACAACATTACATCCAGGACACAAGACTGTTTAATGTGATGTGTGTGATAAAGCATTTGCTTATTATTATGTTGTTGAAACATACAAAAGTAGATTCACCTGAGAAAGATCTTAATTCTGTGTATTGAATTAGTTGTTAAAGGTGTGTCCATAATTTTAATATATAAGAAGTGATAGAACAAATTTACAAACGAATCTTTTTTTTTCAAATTGTCTGTAAATATTTATGTATATCAAACAATCATTTCCCTGTTGTCTAGGTTGTAATTATTTTATTTTCCTTATTATATGCATATTTTTTAAAAATATACTTTTTAAAATAATGTTTTGTTTGATTCACATTTCTGTAACATTATTTAACAACTTCATGTTATGTACATCTATCCATCTTCGAGGTCTACCTTTTGAGAATGCCCTTGATGGTGATTTGTGAGAATTCATTCTGACCAGGTGGCCCAACCATTTAAGTTGTTGCTCTATATATTCTTGGCAGGGTTTTATTCCTACATATTTTTCTTATGATTTCATTTGGTATTCTATCTCTTCTTGTGTTGTTTGTTACTTTTCTCAAGCATCACATCTCACATGTATTGATTATTCTTAAATGTGATTTAGATAGGGTCCATGTTTAACTTAGCACAAAGTTGGTATGAAAATGCTATTTATCATTTGTTGTTTAGCTGTTGTAGAAATGTTTGGATGTCTTTACAATGGTGAAAGCTGGTATGTGATAGCATTTGCTTTTTGTAGTAGTCTCATGTCAATTTTTCTGTCTAGTTTTCCATCTTCTGTAAACATTGTGCCCAAATACTTTAATTTCTCTACCTGTATACTCATAACTGTATACTTTCTGTAAATTATATCTTACTAAAACAGTCGGTCTGTATGCGCTTATGCTGAGATGGATGGTGGTGCAGATATAAGGATGTCTCGACTGTAATGAGATTCCATGATTAGACTAGGAACACATGAAATATATGGTGTAGGCTCACTTGGTAATTCTCTGAGAACTTGGTTGTCTAGTTTCATCAATGTCTGCTAACTATCTAAATAATTTCTCAATTTAGCTTCAGTAACAGATCTAATTGTCTGACATCATCAATGTCTGCTAACTATCTAAATAATTTCTCAATTTAGCTTCAGTAACAGATCTAATTGTCTGACATCATCAATGTCTGCTAACTATCTAAATAATTAACTCAATTTAGCTTCAGAAACAGATCTATTTGTCTGACATCATCAATGTCTGCTAACTATCTAAATAATTCCCTCAATTTAGCTTCAGAAACAGATCTAATTGTCTGACATCATCAATGTCTGCTAACTATCTAAATAATTCCCTCAATTTAGCTTCAGAAACAGATCTAATTGTCTGACATCATCAATGTCTGCTAACTATCTAAATAATTCACTCAATTTAGCTTCAGAAACAGATCTAATTGACTGACATCATCAATGTCTGCTAACTATCTAAATAATTCCCTCAATTTAGCTTCAGAAATGAGTCCAATGTTCTATGTGAAATCCTTTTCTAACTTTGACACAACCTGACAGCTTACTATCCCATCTCAAATCGACAATTTGTCTGTCAATTGTTATCCTCATCAACTTTCTCTATACAAAAATCTCATGCTGATTCATGTTTCATTTAATATTCAACTTTTTACTTAAGTTATTATTTCCTGATGTTCCTATCATCCCTTGTCCCATCCATTTTAAGAGCAATCACTTATTTCTAAATAATTCAGTTGTAATCTGCCTGTGTCCCCTTTCATTATAAGAGCAATCACTTATTTCTAAATAATTCAGTTGTAATCTGCCTGTGTCCACATCCATTATAAGAGCAATCACTTATTTCTAAATAATTCAGTTGTAATCTGCCTGTGTCCCCTTTCATTATAAGAGCAATCACTTATTTCTAAATAATTCAGTTGTAATCTGCCTGTGTCCCCTTTCATTATAAGAGCAATCACTTATTTCTAAATAATTCAGTTGTAATCGTGTCCCCTTTCTATTCATCATTATCTATCTACTATAATCTATCTCTCCTCCAGTTATGTCCCCTTGTCCTATTATGCACCCTGTAACAGATAGGTCTAAATTTTATTCATTACTTTAGCCACTATTTCTGCTAATTAATTCTATATTTATTTGTCCATGTTCTTGTAATCTGTACTGGTAATTTACCTCCAATTTATTAATCATGTTTGTATTGAAACTGAATGGTTTTATTTCCTCTAAAATTATTACAATATCTAACATGTCAGCCAATAAGTTGTGAAGCAAGTAACATTAGAATGTGTTTTGTTTGATTATTTTTTGCTTTTTCAATTTTGTGTCAATGTTTCTACATGTCTGTTTTTGTGCTATTCTATTTGTGTTCATATGTCTACACATCAATTGAATAAAGATTTGCATCATCACATAATTTGAGTTTTCTGTGTACCCATGTTTCTACATTTCTATTTGTTATCCATGTTAAAGATGTAACAAGGCACAAAATGGATTCTATCTATTTTTCGTTCGACCGAAGTATTGTCTATATCAGCAATGTCGTTTCCTGTATAAATTTTACAGTCTTTTGTAATTCTTGCAGTGCCCATATGGTTTTGTCTCTAATGTTGTATCTATGGGCCAATGGATTTTCCTCAGTCTACTAGTGGGAGCCGCGATAGCTCAGTGGTTAGTGAACTGGACTACTACGGACAATCGGTAGGGTTCGATCCCAACCGACGGCTCCGGGTTCACCCAGCCTTAAATGGGTACCGGATTTTTTCTGGGAAAGTAAAAGCAGCATGGGCGTAATACCGACCACATTACCCCAAAAATCATGTGCTGAAGGTCTGTAAAATATAGGGTCACTAACACCATATTTCCCTATACGCCACTTGGCGTGACGGGGGGTACTTTACTTTTTTTACTATATTCAGTGCAGTCTTGAAGTATGTGTTCAGCAGTCTGGGATGCCTGTCCACATGTACAAGTGGTTGAGAGGCCGATCTTGTATTTTGTATACATGTGACTATGGAGTCAATTGTGTCCTGTTCTGAGGCATATAATGATAACTTGTTCATATCTATTCATATTATGAAAGGCATCCTGATTTGGGGCTTGTGGTCCGCTGATTGATTCAGTCAATAAGGTATGCAGATGTAATTTTCTGGATTGTAGTGCATGGAGTACTGATCTTGCATCTGTCAAAAACACTACAGGCTGTGGGCTAGGATTACTGTTCAGCAGTTTTTCTATTGCCAACTTTATTGCTTGTATTTCTGAATCATAATTGTGACAATATTTTCTTGTTGGCATTTTATTCATATCCCTAGTTTTATTTGGGTACTCTATATATGCACCTGCTCCACTATTCTTTACTGCATTCTGTGCTGATCCATCTGTGTACACACAAATCCATTTGTCTCGTGGGTATTCTTCATCCAGGAAACAGAGTTATTGTTTTTTGTTGTAGACTATTCCTTTCACTTCTGTCCGTATCTGTATTGATAATCCTGATTCCTCTGTCCAGGGAGTCTGTTCTGGTATGGGCAGTAGGGGGTTAACAAATCTTGGCGTGTTATCTCTTGTCAGTCTAGCATACTTGTACATGACATCAACACTTTGTCACCTCTGGTCAGTCTTTCATACCTGTACATGACATCAAAACACTGTGTCATCTCTGGTCAATCTGTCATACCTGTATGTGACATCAAAACACTGTGTCATCTCTGGTCAATCTGTCATACCTGTATGTGACATCAAAACACTGTGTCATCTCTGGTCAATCTGTCATACCTGTATGTGACATCAAAACACTGTGTCATCTCTGGTCAATCTGTCATACCTGTATGTGACATCAAAACACTGTGTCATCTCTGGTCAATCTGTCATACCTGTATGTGACATCAAAACACTGTGCCACCTCTGGTCAATCTAGGATACAGGTAAATGAAATCAAAACATTGTGTCATCTCTGGTCAGTCTGTCATACTTGTACATGACATCAAAACATTGTGTCATCTCTGATCAGTCTGCATTACCTGTACATGGCATCAAAACACTGTCACTTCTGATCTGTCTGTCATACTTGTACATGGCATCAAAACACTGTCACCTCTGATCAGTCTGTCATACTTGTACATGACATCAATACTCTGTGTTACCTCTGGTCAGTCTGTCATACTTGTACATGACATCAATACTCTGTGTCACCTCTGGTCAGTCTGTCATACCTGTACATGACATCAATACTCTGTGTTACCTCTGGTCAGTCTGTCATACCTGTACATGACATCAATACTCTGTGTTACCTCTGGTAAGTCTGTCATACCTGTACATGACATCAAAACACTGTGTTACCTCTGGTCAGTCTGCATTACCTGTACATGACATCAAAATGATGTGTCACATCTGGTCAGTCTGCATACTTGTACATGACATCAAAACATTATAACATCTCTAGTCTTGCCATACTTGTACATGACATCAAAACATGTCACCTCTAGTCAGATTGCCATACATGACATCAAAACATTATGTCACCTCTAGTCAGATTGCCATACCTGTACATGACATCAAAACATTGTCACCTCTGGTCAGTCGTCCATACTTGTATGTGACATCAAAATGATGTGTAATATCTGGACAGTCTGCAATACATAAACATGACATTAAAACACTATGTCACCTCTAGTCAAATTGCCATACCTGTACATGAGATCAAAACGTCAGTCTGTCACGAAATGCTCATAAAACTGGGACAGAAAGCCAAAGGCCGGCTCCTAAGGATAATAAATGCCAGCTGGAAGAGAGGACAAATGACGGCAAACTGGAAAGAAGCCATTATGGTTCCCATCCTCAAACATGGAAAAGACCCACTGGACCCAAGTAGCTACAGACCAATACTGGGCTGCCTGAGCAAACTCATGGAAAGGCTGGCCAACAGAAGACTCATGTGGCATCTCTCTCTATCTCTATCTCTCACTTCGATCAAGTCTCAATCAGAGTAGGATTCCAGACTCTCTTATGAAGTCAGCTGTCTGTTCAAGCGATTCGATTGCCCCATATAGTTTTTTTTCTTTCAGGTGTGAGGACCACATTGCTCTTCTCAGGTCTTTGTACTGGGTGAAATCCTGTAGAACATGATTCGGTGTACAGTGGTATTGGTTGGCTGTACCCATTTTTAATTTGGTGAACATGGGGTTTTTCATTCTATTGTTGCCAGTGCGTAAGCGAAGTATGATGTCCTTATCTCTCATAGATAGTTGAAGGTATCCATCCCTCTCGTTATGCTTTGGTTGTTCTCGTTTCCATGTGGCATCTAGAAACAAAACAACAAATGATACCACAACAAAGTGGTTTCCGTCAGCACAGATCAACGGAAGACCTGATTACCTACATCGCACAGGAAATTGAAGATCCTCTTAAAGAAAAGAAACACACACTGACAGTGAGGGTCGACATGGAGAAAGTTTTTGATAGCGTATGGAGAGAAGTATTAAAGAACAAGCTTCTCAGATGTGGTATTTGAGGTTGTTTATTAAATTGGATAACATGGACATTAGACAAGAAAACAGAACAGAGAATTGAAGCCTTTAATATGTGAATATATAGAAGAATAGGTAGAATTTGATGGAAGGGAAAGAAAACAAACGATGAAGTCTTAAAACAACTAAAAATGAAAAAAGAACTACTAAGCACAATTCAAACAAGACAAATGCGATTTTTGGGTCATGGTAAAAGACACAACAGCCTACTAAAAGTAATCCTGGATGGGAAAATACAAGGTAAAAGAGGCAGACCAAGACTAACATGGACGAGTAACATCAAAAGATGGACAAATCAGCCTATGACAACCTGCACCATCAAAGCAAGAAAAGAGCAGAATGGCGCTCCATGGTAGCCAACCTTCGTTGCGGAGAAGGCCTCGATGATGATGATTAAATTGGATATCTCAATACCTTCAAGACAGAACGTTCAGAGTAGAAGTACATGGACAACTAAGTAAGAAAGCCAGAATCGAACAAGGTGTCCCACAAGGTGGAGTACAAGTACATGGACAACTAAGTAAGAAAGCCAGAATCGAACAAGGTGGAGTACAAGTACATGGTCAACTAAGTAAGAAAGCCAGAATCGAACAAGGTGTCCCACAAGGTGGAGTACAAGTACATGGTCAACTAAGTAAGAAAGCCAGAATCGAACAAGGTGTCCCACAAGGTGGAACAAGTACATGGACAACTAAGTAAGAAAGCCAGAATCGAACAAGGTGTCCCACAAGGTGGAGTACAAGTACATGGTCAACTAAGTCCAGAATCGAACAAGGTGTCCCACAAGTGGAGTACAAGTACATGGTCAACTAAGTAAGAAAGCCAGAATCGAACAAGGTGTCCACAAGGTGGAGTACAAGTACATGGTCAACTAAGTAAGAAAGCCAGAATCGAACAAGGTGTCCCACAAGAGTACAAGTACATGGTCAACTAAGTAAGAAAGCCAGAATCGAACAAGGTGTCCCACAAGGTGGAATACAAGTACATGGTCAACTAAGTAAGAAAGCCAGAATCGAACAAGGTAGTACAAGTACATGGACAACTAAGTAAGAAAGCCAGAATCGAACAAGGTGTCCCACAAGGTGGAATACAAGTACATGGACAACTAAGTAAGAAAGCCAGAATCGACAAGGTGGAACAAGTACAACAACTAAGTAAGAAAGCCAGAATCGAACAAGGTGGAGTACAAGTACATGGACAACTAAGTAAGAAAGCCAGAATTGAACAAGATGTCCCACAAGGTGGAATACAAGTACATGGACAACTAAGTAAGAAAGCCAGAATCGAACAAGGTGTCCCACAAGGTGGAGTACAAGTACATGGACAACTGAGTAAGAAAGCCAGAATCGAACAAGGTGGAGTACAAGTACATGGACAGTAAGAAAGCCAGAATCAAGACAAGGTGGAGTACAAGTACATGTGAGTAAGAAAGCCAGAATTGAACAAGGTGTCCATGGAGTACAGGTACATGGACAACTAACCAGAATTGAACAAGGTGTCTGGAGTACAAGTACATGGACAACTAAGTAAGAAAGCCAGAATCGAACAAGGTGGGGTACTATCCCCAACGCTCTTTTTAATCTACATAAATTACATCGTAACGGACATTCCACCCAGAATCCACTCAGAAATGTACGCAGCCGACCTGGCGATACGGGCACGTGAAGAATCTATGTCAGTGGCTAGCTCCAGAATGCAAGATGTCCTAGGAAAACTTGAAAAATTGACTAACACATGACTACTATCCAGTAACGAAAAAAAAATCTATCTATCTATTGACCTTTCGAGCCGTAGCCGGCCCATAGGGCGTAGACCAAGATACTCCTCTTATCTGAATTTTTGTTCTAGCAGTTTTCAATTCTTTTAAAGATATTTTATCAAATCTCGCCATTTGTCTCTGTTCTGTGCAAGCAGCTCTATCTCATTGAGGGAGCCGAATCCTGCTGCTCTTGCCTCTCTCATCAATGTTCTTCTCAGTGTCTCTCTGGGTCTTCCTCTTTTTCTCTTACCTGTTGTTTCCCACATTAGGGCTTGCTTTGCTATTCGGTTATTATCTCTTCTCATCACATGTCAAACATATGACCATCGTCTTGTCATTATTACTGAAGATATTAGTGGTTGATTGGCGACTTCTCTAATTTCCTCGTTTGATTTGAATTCGTTCCACCCTATACCAAGTATTTTCCTTAGACATTTATTTTCGAATGCGTTCAACTTTGTTTCTATATCTCTTGTTGTTTTCCAGCTTTCAGGCGCATACGTAAGGGTTGATAATACATTTGATTTAAATAGTCTAAGTTTTGTGTTTGTGCTGATGAGTTTTGATTTCCACAACTTTTCAAGGCTTCTGAAAGACATTGCTGCTTTAGCTATTCTGATTCTAATTTCCTTGCTTGTATCCTCTTCTCGATCAATGTGACTTCCAAGATAGATAAAGTGATCGATCTCTTCTACTGGTTTGTTTTCCATGTATAATTTGTCGTCTGTTGGAATTAAACTTTTCATGACTGTAGTCTTTTCATGATTGATCTCAAGCCCCCCCCCCCCCCCAAAAAAAAAAAAAAAACTACGTACACAATTTTCAGCCTATCAAGAAACACACTCTCTGCAAAATTGAAGATAAAAGACCATACACGTTCTATTGGCCAAACTCAACATACCTTGGTGTCACCATGGATCGCATAATGACGTGGATAAATCAGATAGACAAAACAAACAAAAGAGCCAGAAAACGAACAGATATTCTGAAGAAATTAGTAGGAATGGATTGGGGCAGACAGCAATATCTTGAAACTACTATACATTGGAAGAGTAAGACCAGTCCTAGAGTATGGAGTCACAGCCTGGGCTACAGCTTCCAAATCACAGCTTAGTAAAATTGACAGAACACAAAACCAGGATGCCCGTATCATTTCTGGTGCTATGAACTCTACACCCATCGAGACTCTAGAAACAGTAACAGGTTTACAACCCTTAGAAGACAGGCGGAAAAGTAAAGTAATGCAACAAGCGAAGAAATATAAAAGGCTCCCTAGCCACCCGATGCACCAAAGAATAACTGGTTTCGGAAAAGAAAGACTAAAGAGAAGCAACTTCGCTGCAATCTCCAAAGAACTGGCAACTAGTGACCCAGTACTGTCCTAAACAATGCCGAAACCCATAAGCCTTTCTGGTAAAACTCCCCATGGGAAACATAAAATACCAGAACTTAAGGAAGACATAATAGGAATCATGGGAAAAGGCGCACAAACAGACACAGAGAGAAAACACAGCCGAAAAACACATAACAACTACCCACAGGACTCCTAGTCACACATATACAGAGATGGCTCTGCAACAAATACCACCAGAACTAGAGGATGGTGTGTGTTCTTCTTCTTTCCATCCTCATTTGCCTTTCAGCGTCGAGGGGAGATATAATGTGCTGTCTTTTGCTCTTCAGTTCGCCTCTGCTACAATGTTTCCTAGTGCTTCTAATATTCCATCGATCCATCTTTTTCGTGGTCGACCCTTGAGTCTGGTGTTCTCACAACGTTTGTTGAAGGCTCGCTGTGTTGTGTTTTGTTCTTTCTGCCTTATCACGTGGCCAAAACATGTTATCTGTGGTTTCTTTATAAATCAAAATCGGGGTTATTCCTTGCTTTTTTTCGCAGTTTTTCATTTCTGATTTTATTTCTCAGGCTGTTTCCTATCATCTGTCTAACATATTTAACCTCAGTAGAAGTTATTTTGTAACTAAACCTAAACAACAATTTTGAGAGATCTGTAAGTGCTCTCTGAATTACATATCCATCTGTGAAAAAGACTGGCAACATCTCACAAGAGATCGCACATCATGAAGCAATGCAAAAAAGTGGCAAAACATCATTTGAGGCTTACTATGGCAAAAACATGCAAGAGAAAAGATTCATACAAAAAGATGAAAACCCCTGTGGATCAAAGGCTTGACTTACCCATTCTGTGGCAGAGCGTGTTTGTCGATCATTGGTAGAATTAGCCATGAGAGAATATGTCCGACAAAAACAATACCTCCAAAAAAATATACACAATAACCTTCACTAAACAGCCTGACAAGACGAAAAGGAGCAAACAGTTCAAACCATCTTTGAAAAAAAATACAAAAAAAAAAAAACTTTCAGCAGTTTCAGATATCGATTGTTAACAGTTATCTGTTCTATACTTAGATTTCAATTGCTAACAGTCGTTCGCTACTCTATATTTAGATTTCAATTGCTAACAGACATTCCTACTGTACTGGCAAAAAACAGCGGCCATAAGAACTGGAAACCAATTGGGAATTTTTCAACAAATAAAACAGGGTGTTAGACAAGGTTGTGTGCTGTCACCAGATTTATTTAATATTTGTTGTGATATTATTTTAAGATCCATAAGGGACATGTCTGGAATAATAATTGGAGGTCATACTACAAATAATCTAAGGTATGCTGATGATACAGTATTAATCGCTAAGAGTGAAAATGAGTTACAAGAAATGCTGGACATTATAGTGAAAGAAAGCAGAAATAAAGGACTCAGCCTTAATGGTAAAAAAACAACAGAAGTAATGGTAACAACAAAGAAAAAGACATCACCTCATTGCAAAATAAAGACAAGTGGAACAATATTAAAACAGGTAAATGAATTTAAATATTTGGGAACTTTGTTAATCTCAGACGGAAGATGTACAACAGAGGTGAGATGCAGAATGGCTCAGGCAAAAGCAGCTTTCCAGCAAATGAAGAAGATACTATGCAATCCATTTTTGACAATAGAAACAAGAAAAAGAGTTCTTAAATGTTATGTAGAGCCAGTCTTAACATATGGATGATGGACAATGGGACAACAGACAAGAAAATCACTGGAGTCTGTAGAAATGTGGTTTTACAGAAGAATGTTGAGAATACCATGTTCAGCTAAGAAGAGTAATGAAAATGTTCTGAAAGAAGTCAAAGCAAAAAGAGAGCTAATTTCCAATATTAGGAAGAAACAAGCATCATTTTTTGGCCATGTAATGAGATGAGAACAACTGGAATATATTGTAACAACTGGAAAAATTAAGGGACGAAGAGATAGAGGGAAGCAAAGAGAGAAAATGCCAGACAGCTTAAGAGAATGGCTTGGCAGAAGGTCAACAACCGAGATAATAAAGAACTATTGTAATCGAAAGTTGTGGAGAGACATGATCACATACGCCAGTAGTCCAGGTACTTGATGATGATGAACAGTAATTCTCTCCTCTATACTTAGATTTCAATTGCTAAGAGTAATTCACTACTTTATACCTAGATTTCAATTGCTAAGAGTAACTCACTACTTTATACCTAGATTTCAATTGCTAACAGTCATTCGCTTCTTTATACCTAGATTTCAATTGCTAACAGTCATTCGCTACTCTGTACCTAGATTTCAATTGCTAACAGTCATTCGCTACTTTATACCTAGATTTCAATTGCTAACAGTCATTCGCTACTTTATACCTAGATTTCAATTGCTAACAGTCATTCGCTATTTTATACCTAGATTTCAATTGCTGACATTATTTCTCTATTCAATCATCATCATGTGTCATACTGGTTGGCGTAGGCGATCATGTCCTTCCACACAATCTTTAATCTACAGTGCATCGTATCAGTTCTGTTGTTGACTGTTTTCCATGCCATGACACCAAGCTATCCAGTATTTTCTCTCTTTGTCGTCCGCAATCTCTCTTTCCATTTATTTTGCCAGTTGTATCCAAGTATTTCAACTTTCCTCTACTCAATAATCACCATCATCAAGTACCGGACCTACTGACGTATGTGATCATGTCTCTCCACAACTTTCGATCTCAGCAGCTATTTATCATTTCTGTTGTTGACCTTCTGCCAAGCCATTCTCTTAAGCTGTCTAGTAATAGTAGTAGAAGATCCAGTGAAACGATGCGTAAAAACTCCCACCGCGGCAGGTAAATTGCCCGCCGCCGGGTCGTTTTTTCTTATATGAGAGTCTACATTTTTTCTTATATGAGAGTCTACATTTTTTCTTATATGAGAGTCTACATTTTTTCTTATATGAGAGTCTACCCGCCCAATTTTCCTTATAGTCTACCTGGTGACCTCTCGTTATCTCTCGTTGACCTCTGAGCTCTCAGGATGGGGTGGTGTTGTGAAGGGGTGGGCGGGGGTGATCTCTCTGGCGGGGGGGGGGGTGTTGGGAAGGGGGGTGATCTCTCGTTATTGACTTAGGAAATGTGATTATATAGGGTGTTTCTAAAGTCGCTGTGCAGTGATTTGAAAATAGTTTTGAAAATACGTCACCGATTGATGAAATTTACGTCATGATATTTTGTTTCACTGCACAGCGACTTTAGAAACACCCTGTATAAAAAGTATACCCCATCCGCCGCTCATCGCCCGAAGTTGACCATGACCTCTCGTGTCGAGGTGTTGACCTCTCGTGTCTGTGACCCCGGAAGTGACGTGTTTATGTCTGGTGTGAGCTGACTGGTGTTCTTGAAGTACATGTACTTGATCGATAGTGATAGGTTAGTAGATTATACAACAGCAATGAAAAACGATCAATATAAAACAGAAGACAAAGATATATTAATGATTATCTCAGTAGATATATAGCATACAGTGACTATTATATAACATTACAAAAGTATTTAGTACACTAAGTAAATATATAGTACAAGGATAACATTTATTTATAGATATGTAGTTGGGTGTATGCATAGCTCTTTACAACTGATTTTATTGTAATCTACCGTTGTATGAGACACAGGTGTCATGTCATTGTAACAGTCATGTTATTGTAACAGTCATATCGTTGTAGCAGTCACATATGCCATGTCCTTGTAACAGTCACGTATGGTATGTCGTTGTAACAGTCACGTATGGTTGTTGAGTTAAACTTATGGTACCAGTACCTGGTGTATTTACTGTTGTGGGATGACATATATTTTTAAGGCCAAGGCATATTATGTTCATTTATATTTTAAAAAATACAAATTTACCAGCCTCAGTGTTCACCCAGCCTTACATAGAAAAAAAAACATAATGTCTTCTTCTTTCCTTCCTCATTTGCCTTTCAGCGTCGAGGGGAAAACATAATGTGGTCCCAAATATTGTTTTTTTCTGCAGGGGGCCGAAATTTAAAGCATTTTATTATTATTATAAAATAGACCAACCAGCTACTGTGGATTTTTATAAAGGAAATTGAAAGTCTGGAAAGTCAGAAATATGACCAGTGTGGTGCTGACAATAATATATAATTTGTACAAAATATTCATTTTGTCAAGACAAATATGGACACACTGAGCCTAGTCAGCCAATGCAGTACAACACCACATTTGAAGTATGACATATTCTTTCTTTGTTTTTCTTTCCTAACTGGGAGATTTCCTTTGAAATGTGGATTTATAGAAGAAAAAGTAGAATTGGATGGAAAGAAAAGAAAACAAACAATGAATTTTTAAAACAACTGAAAATAAAAAGAGAACTACTAAATACAATTAAGACAAGACAAATGAAATTTTTGGGGCATGTTAAAAGACACAACAGCCTACTAAAAGTAATATTGATAGGGAAAATACAAGGTAAAAGAGGCAGAGGCAGACCAAGACTAACATGGATGAGTAACATCAAAAGATGGACAAGTCAATCTATGACAGCCTGCACCATCAAAGCAAGAAACAGAGTAGAATGGCGATCCATGGTAGCCAACCTTCGTTGTGGAGAAGGCACTCGATGATGATGAACCAGGAGATCATTGACTTATGACTACAATCATCAAGTACCATGCAGGTAGTCATGTCTCCCCACGCCTTTCTATCTTAACAGCTGTCCATAATATATGTTATTGACTTCCTACCAGACCATTCTCTTAAACATAAATTATCATTGCACCTCTTCTTTCAACTTCCCTCTCTTCTTCCCTTAATTTTTTCGCATTGTCACAATGTATTCTAGCTGTTCCCCTGTCATTACTCATGATGATTGCATGGCCAAAAATAATGATTGTTTTCCCCTGATGGTGACAATGAGTGTTCCTTTCTGCTTTGGCCTCTTTTAGAATGTCCTCAATACACTTGTTAGCTACTGTGTTGACTACAATAAAATAATAGTCTTACATTGAGAGAGATTCCAGGAGAGGTTGTATCAATAACAGAATCAGTAATTGTTTTCACCTGAGCAGTTTTTTTTCACTGTCAATTAATGTTCAGAAGACAGTAATACTAAATCAAGGTGACTTCAAACCTCTATCTATTACTCTAAAAGACTGCCCACTAGAATCAGTACAGAAATTTACATATCTTGGATCCACAGTTACGCAAACCATCTCTCTTGATGAAGAAATAAACTGTCGAATTGGTAAGGCAGCTACGACCTTCGGCAAACTCACAAAAAGGGCATGGAACAACACGAAACTAACTCGAAAGACTAAACTCCTAATATATCAAACATGTGTGCTTAGCACACTACTATATGGATCCGAAACCTGGACAACATACTCAAACCAGGAAAAAAGACTAAATGTCTTCCACATGCGATGTCTCCGCAAAATAATGCACATCAAATGGCAAGACAAAATAACCAACTTAACTGTCCTGCAACGTGCTAAGACCTTAACAATCATTGCGATGCTCAGAAGTCGAAGGCTAAGATGGCTGGGGCATGTCCAACGGATGGAAGAAAAACGCATTCCTAGGCAAATACTATATGGCGAGCTAAAACACGGAAAAAGACAAATCGGCAGATGATACAGTCTTAATCGCTAAGAGTGAAAATGAGTTACAAGAAATGTTGGACATTATAGTGAAAGAAAGCAAAAATAAAGGACTCTGCCTTAATAGCAAAAAGACAGAGGTAATGGTAACAACAAAGAAAAAGACATCACCTCAATGAAAAATAAAGACAAGTGGAACAATATTAAAACAGGTAAATGAATTTAAATATTTGGGAACTTTGTTAACCTCAGACAGAAGATGTACAAAAGAGGTGAGATGCAGAATGGCTCAGGCAAAAGCAGCTTTCCAAAAAATGAGGAAGATACTATACAATCCATTTTTGACAATAGAAACAAGAAAAAGAGTTCTTAAATGTTATGTAGAGCCAGTCTTAACATATGGATGCGAATAGTGGACAATAGGACAACAGACAAGAAATTCACTGGAGTCTGTGGAAATGTGGTTTTACAGAAGAATGTTGAGAGCACCATGGACAGCTAAGAGGAGTAATGAAGATGTTCTGAGAGAGGTCAAAGCAAAAAGAGAGCTGATTTCCAATATTAGGAAGAAACAATGATCATTTTTGGCCATGTAATGAGAGGAGAACAACTGGAACATATTGTAACAACTGGAAAAATTGAGGGATGAAGAGATAGAGGAAGCAACGAGAAAAAATAACAGACAGCTTAAGAGAATGGCTTGGCAGAAGGTCAACAACAGAAATGATAAATAGCTGCTGAGATCGAAAGTTGTTGAGAGACATGATCACCTTCGCCAGTAGGCCCAGTACTTGATGATGATGAATATATCAATCCATCTTACTTCATGGCCAGCCCTTGATTCTAGTGATCTGGTAGCACTTGTTGACGTTTTGTTGTGTTATGTCTTAGTCCTTCTGTTTTACCCTGTGGTAACATAATTTTATTTGTTGGTTTTTTTAATGGACATTATGGTTTTAAACAGCAATCTACATGCTTTATACTTATTCAACACATACCATATTCTATATTCATTTTTAGATAATTAAACAAGGAACTAAATTTCTCCATTACCAAGATGATACAAGACATGTAAAAAGAAAAATTGGAGATAAGGGACCAAAACAAAAAAAAAATAAAACCATAATTGACAACATACCATCATATAGTAATAAATATTTTATATATATATATATATATATATATATATATATATATATATTATATATACATACATAATCATATATATATATATATATATATATATATATATATATATACATTATATATACATAAGGGAGCCTCGATAGCTCAGCGATTAGTGAACTGGACTACTAAGGACAAGAGGTAGGGTTTGATCCCAGCTGATGGTTTCCGGGTTCACCCAGCCTTAAATGGGTACCAAATTTTTTCTGGGAAAGTAAAGTGGCATGGGCATAATACTGGCCACATTACCCCTCAATCATGCGCTGAAGGTCTGTAAAATTTATGGTCACTAAGACCAAATTCCCTATACGCCACTTGGCGTGACGGGGGCTCTTTACTTACATTTTATATACACATATATATATATATATATATATATATATATATATATGCCGTGTAAGAAGACTTATCAACCAACATAGAACTAGAGTCGTCGCTGGACACTGAGGGAATTGCTGAGGAGGGGATCTGAGCACCTATGGACATGTTCGGAGTGCAATGATGATGACCCGCAAATAATTCAATTTATATATATATATAATCATCATCATCAAGTAACGGGCCTAGTGGCGTAGGTGATCATGTCTCTCCACAACTTTCGATCTCTGTAGCTATTTATCATTTCTGTTGTTGACCTTCTGCCAAGCCATTCTCTTAAGCTGTCTGTTATTTTTTTCTCTTTGCTTCGTCCCTCAATTTTCCCAGTTGTTACAATATATTCCAGTTCTCCTCTCATTACATGGCCAAAAATGATGATTGTTTCTTCCTAATATTGGAAATTAGCTCTCTTTTTGCTTTGACCTCTCTCAGAACATTTTCATTACTCTTCTTAGCTGTCCATGGTACTCTCAACATTCTTCTGTAAAACCACATTTCTACAGACTCCAGTGATTTTTTTGTCTGTTTCCTATTGTCCACGATTCGCATCCATATGTTAAGACTGGCTCTACATAACATTTAAGAACTCTTTTTCTTGTTTCTATTGTCAAAAATGGATTGTATAGTATCTTCCTCATTTTTTGGAAAGCGCTGCTTTTGCCTGAGCCATTCTGCATCTCACCTCTTTTGTACATCTTCCGTCTGAGGTTAACAAAGTTCCCAAATATTTAAATTCATTTACCTGTTTTAATATTGTTCCACTTGTCTCTATTTTTCATTGAGGTGATGTCTTTTTCTTTGTTGTTACCATTACCTCTGTCTTTTTGCTATTAAGGCTAAGTCCTTTATTTTTGCTTTCCTTCACTATAATGTCCAACATTTCTTGTAACTCATTTTCACTCTTAGCGATTAAGACTTTATCATCAGCATACCTTAGATTATTTATATTATGACCTCCAATTGTTATTCCAGGCATGTCCCTTATTGATCTTAAAATAATCTCACTATAAATATTAAACAAATCTGGTGACAGCACACAACCCTGTCTAACACCATGTTTTATTTGTTGAAACATTCCCAATTGGTTTCCAATTCTTATGGCCGCTGTTTGTTGCCAGTACATGTTCTTTATTATTCTTAGATCTTTGCTGTCAATGTTTATGCTTTCTGAAATATTGATTATTTCTTGATGCTTTACTTTGTCAAATGCCTTGGTGTAATCTATGAAACATAGGTATAGATCTGTTTTTACCTCTATGGCTCTTTCTACTAAAGATCTTATGATATAAATGGCATTGCTCGTTCCTTTATCTCTAACAAAACCACACTGTTCATTGCTAATTTCTGGACTGATTTTGTTTCGCACTCTTCGCATGATGATTCTTAGTAATATCTTAGTCATATGACTCATAAGGCTTATTGTGCGATGATCATCGCATTCAATCGCACCCGATTTCTTTGGTAGGGCTATGAATATTGATTTGAGCATGTCGTCTGGTATATATCCGCTGTTGTAGATATCATTCAATATTTTTGTTATTTTTGCTATTCCAAAATCACCCATGGTTATTTAGTTATATTATCTGATCCAAGAGCTTTGCCTGCTTTCCTATTGTGCAAGGTGTCTTCCACTTCTTCTCTTAATATTTCTGGTCCTTTTCCATTATCCTTAATATTTACTTCCGTTCGTTCATCATAATAAAGATCTTTAATGTATTCTGTCCATCGTTCCCTTATGTTTTCTTGATCAATCAACAGTTCTCCTTCCTTTGATCTTAGACATCCATTTTTTTATTGCATTTTTCTTCCAGTTAATTCTTCAGTTTGTTTGTATGTAGCTTTAGCATCTTCTTTTTGTTGCAATTCAATCTCTTTGCATCTCTCTTTTAGCCATGCTTCATTGCATTTTACTACTGAAGGGAGGTCAAAAAGTAATGCACACCAATTTTTTTCTCGGAAACTATTCGGGCAAAATGTGTGAAATTTTCACAGATTGTAGCTGAACATCCACTTTACACTACCTATTTTTCAACATAATCTCCGTCCAAGCGTATTGCCTTACGCCAACGCGAAACTAGGTCATGAATGCCTCGTTTGTACCAAGTTTTGTCCTGCTCGCGTAGCCATTTTTTAACTGCACGGATCACATCCTCATCATTGTCAAAGTGTTTCCCACGCAGGAATTTTTTGAGTGGTCCAAACAGATGGAAATCTGAGGGAGCCAGATCAGGGCTGTAAGGAGGATGGTGCAGTACAGTCCAACCAAATTTGTTGATTGCTTCCCGTGTTACCAGACTTGTGTGAGGGCGTGCATTGTCATGTTGAAGCAACAAATCTGCAGATGGCTTATTAGGCCGAACTCTGTGGAACCGATTTTTGAGTTTTGTCAGTGTATTGATGTAAGCTGTCGAGTTGATTGTCTCACCTCTTGTCATTACATCAACAAGAATCACACCATCAATGTCCCAGAAGACAGTGATCATCACCTTTCCGGCTGATGGAGATGTTTTGAATTTTTTTTCTTTTTGGTGACTGCGGATGATGCCATTCCATTGACTGCATTTTTGTTTCAGGCTCATAATAATGTGCCCACGTTTCGTCACCGGTAACAATTTTTGACAAAAATATTTCTCCTTCAACACCGAAACGCTCCAACAATTCAGAACATAATGTTTTCCTTTGAACTCTGTGATCATTTGTTAGGCACCGAGGAACCCATCGAGCGCAAATCTTTGAATATCCGAGAGTTTTAAAAATTGCGATTGCACTTCCCTTGTTGACTGTAAGCTGCAATGCCAATTGCTGACTAGTGATACGCCTATCCTTACGAATAATGGCATCAGCCCGGTTTAACATGTCTGTGCTGGTAGCCGAGGCAACACGTCCAGAACGCGGTAAATCATGCAGCTCCACTCGTACACTTTCTGCAGCTTTAATTCTCTGAACCCAGCGACTAACTGTGCTCCTATCGACTGCAGAACATTTGTACACTGCACACAGTCGTTTATGAATGTTGGCCACAGTTTCTTTTTCCGCAACCAGAAATTCTATGACAATTCGCTGTTTGTAACGGACATTGTTGACAAGCTCCATTTTAACGGTTCATAGATTGCGTAATATTTTTCAGAATGCTGTGCAATTTGGTGCACATAATTGGAACATGTCATATTCCAAGTGTGCAAAATTTCATATTCCTATCTTTATTATTAGCCGAGAAAAAAATTGGTGTGCATTACTTTTTGACCTCCCTACGTACAATTTCTTTATTTAATCTCTTATACTCATCTTTATTTTCTTTATTTCTTCTTCTTGTATCCATTAGCTGTAAAATATAATCTGTCATCCATTTCTTCCTTGAATTTGTCCTCACTGGTGGTATGAACTCTTTTGATGTTTGTTGCATGGACTCTTTTAGCATTTCCCACTGTTCATCAATGCTTTGTATCTTCTCTATTGCATTGTACCGGTTCTGAATTGTGATTTTATATTTGTCTTGCAGCTTCTTGTCTGATTTTAGTAAATCTAAATTTAACTTGATGTTAACTGAGGCTCAATTTGTTCTTTTTAATTTTACTCTAAGCTTTCCCACAACTGGTACATGATCACTATTGCAATCTGCCCCTGGTCTAGTTTTCACACACACCAGACTGTTTCTAAATCGATTGCTTATCATTATATAATCAATTTGGTTATGTGCACTGTCACCTGGGCTTTTCCATGTCCACAGACGTCTTGGATGTTGCTTAAACCAGGTGTTTCCTATTATCATGTTGTGTGTTCTTGCCCATTCAATAAGTTTTTCATCTCTTTCATTCCTCTCGCCTAAGCCATAATGACCAACTACTTCCTCAACTCTTTCCTTTCCTACTTTTGCGTTAAAATCCCCTAGAACTATGGTGTTTTCATGTGATTTGCATTAATGAAGTGCCTCATTTAACTCGTCGTAAATTTTATCAGTTGTTTCCTCTAGACTGTCTGCTGTTGGTGGATAAACTTGTATAAGATTTATGTCTATTGGCTTTCCATTCAATTTCACTAAAAGGACTCTGTCAGATATTGGGTAAAAGCCTTTCACTGTTTTTGCTCTTTCTGCATCCAAGATGATACCTACTCCTCTTTGGTGTTCAGTACCTCCAGAATATATTATTCTATGCTTATCAGAATATATCTCCCCTGATCCGGTGTATCTCATTTCGCAAAGTCCCAGTAATTGTATACCCATTCTTTTCATTTCTTGTATGATATTTTCTAGTTTACCCTTCTGCATGAGTGTTCTCACATTCCAAGTACCTATTTTAGAGTTTGTTTAATCTTTATTTTGCTTACAGTAGCTTGATGACGAGCGGGTATCACCTGTAGCACATGATATCCCCTACCGAACGAGGGTTTTCCATGGGAACCCCCCTTAACGTTGTTGTCGTTATATCTAATGTTGTGGCGATTCATGATTATACAAAGAAATTACAACGGTGGTTTTCTGTTGCCTTCCGTCGGTTTGTTTACAGTTGACTCCACTAGCCTTTGACTAAAAAGTCTCACCCACAAGGCAGTGATGTTGTTTTACTTCGGGGTACCCTCCCTTAGCCTTTTACTCTCCCGAGCTTACCTGCAAGGCGGCAGGGCAGCCACAGGTTGTACTGTTTACTGCATACAGTAGCAGGTAAAATTACCATATTATATATAGTAATCCAAAATGAATTATTTTGTGGGAAAAAAAACAATTATCAAAATGTCTTCTAGCAGACATGAAAGTTTTGTTGATGTAGCATAAAAATAGCTCATCCACAATCACAAGGGACAGAAATTAAACTTAAACTTTTTTGGGGAAAAAAAATCACTATATACACAATATTGACACTTGTTTGACTACACACAAAAAATCACTATATACACAATATTGACACTTGTTTGACTACACACAAAAAATCACTATATACACAATATTAACACTTTTGTTTGACTCATTATCATCGCGTGCCTTCTCCGCAACGAAGGTTGGCTACCATGGATCGCCATTGTGCTCTGTTTCTTGTTTTGATGGTGCAGGCTGTCATAGATTGACTTGTCCATCTTTTGATGTAACTCGTCCATGTTAGTCTTGGTCTACCTCTTCCTCTTTTACCTTGTATTTTTCCTTCCAATATTACTTTTAGTAGGCTGTTGTGTCTTTTAACATGCCCCAAAAATGTCATTTGTCTTGTCTTGATTGTATTTAGTAGTTCTCTTTTTATTTTCAGCTGTTTTAAAACTTCATCGTTTGTTGTCTTTTGTTTCCATCCAATTCTACCTATTCTTCTCTAATTCCACATTTCAAAGGCTTCAATTTTCTGTTCGGTTTTCTTGTCTAATGTTCATGTTTTTGCACCATACAGTAATATTGAGAAGACGTAACATTTAGCCATTCTTATTTTCAGGCCTGGTGATATTTGTTTTGTTGTTAATATATTTATTCATGGCATTAACATTACTTTTTTGCCATACCTATTCTTTTGTTTATTTCAGTTTTGCATTTTCCATCATTGGTTATAGTATGTCCCAGGTAGTTTTAGCTCTGGACTGTCTCCAGATGTATTCCCTCAACTGTGATATTTAATTGTTGGTCTTGAGAATTTTCTTTTTTTATGATCATAGTTTTAGTCTTTTTTATATTCATATCTAGTCCATATTTTTTGCTTGTCATGTTTATTACATTAAGTAATTGTTGTAGATCTTTAGGATTTTCTGCTAGTAGCACAGTATCATCAGCATATCTTAGGTTATTGATTATCTTCCCATTAATGTTAAGGCCTGACATCTCATTGATGTTTTCAAAGATTTGCTCAGTGTATAAATTGAACAAGCTTGGTGATAGGATGCATGGGGAATAATAGAACAAATAAGTAGGTGTTAGCACTCGGAAAAATTGACAGACAAACAACAACAGAAAAAAACAAAGAACAATATATGGTCCGAAGTGGGATCGAACCCGTACTCCCTGGCACCGCGCCTTGCCACGCGAAGCCGAACGCTTGGCACACTGCCACGCAGCTAACTAAAAAATTGGCTATTGTAGCAGTGTCTTACACGAAGGCGTTCTCAATGACTATAGCATAGGGTAACGATCACAGACCGGAAATAAATTGTGTATTTGTACTTTCCTATTAATGCAAGTATCTCCCAGTAGGGCTGAATACTTGTGTTGCAGACAAACATTTATTGGACGAAACTGAACGAATAGTAGTTTCCAGTGGTTATATACTGGATACAAATAATAATAAATAAATATTATTATATAGGGAACTTCCGAGGCGATAATAGGGAATAATAAAACAAAGAAGTATGTGTTACACACTTGTTTGTCTGCAACACAAGTATTCAGCCCTACTGGGAGATACTTGCATTAATAGGAAAGTACAAATATACAATTTATTTCCGGTCTGTGATCGTTACCCTATGTTATAGTCATTGAGAACGCCTTCGTGTAAGACACTGCTACAATAGCTAATTTTTTAGTTAGCTGCGTGGCAGTGTGCCAAGCGTTCGGCTTCTCGTGGCAAGGTGCGGTGCCAGGGAGTACGGGTTCGATGCCGCTTCGGACTATATATTGTTCTTCGTTTTTTCTGTTGTTTGTCTGTCAATTTTTCTGATAGGATGCATCCTTGTCTTACTCCACTTTTTATATCAATGGGTGTAGAGTTCTCCTTGTTATATTTTATTATTGCTGTTTGCTCCCAATACAAATTACATATCAGTTGTATGTCTGTGTCATCCAGATTTATATCTTTTAGGCAGTCTATAAGTTGCTCATGGTGTATTCTATAAAATGCTTTGGTGTAGTCTATGAAGCAGGCATATATTGGTTTGTTTACATCTATGTACTTTTCAATCAATGTCCTCATGCTGAATATGGCTTCTTTTGTCCCACTGTTTTTCTTGAATCCGAATTGCTGCTCATCTAGTTCATTATAAATTTTATTCTGAATCCTTCCTTGTATAACTTTTAGTAAAATTTTAGTTACCAGGCTCATTAGGCTTATTGTTCTAAAATCGCTGCATTCAACTGCCCCATTCTTTTTAGGCAATGCTATAAAAGTTGATGTTTTTAGTTCATTTGGTATGTATCCTGTGTGGTATATGTCATTGCATATGTCTGTGATCACTTCAATGCCAAAATCTTCTAGTGCCTGTATCTTCTCTATCTGTATATTGTCAGGTCCTGCTGCTTTTCCCTTTTTCATTGTTTTTATAGCTTTTTCTACTTCAGATTTCAGGATTGTATAGCTGGATGTACATTTTGTGAATGGTTTTTTTGTCCCTTTCATCATGAAATAATTCTGTTACGTATTCCTGCCATCATTCGATTATATCTTTGTTGTCTGTTAGCATTCTTCCCTCTTTATTTGCAATACATCCGTTTCCTGCTGCTTTTTTGTCTTTATTAGTCATTCTTTTTATTTCTGTGTGCATTCCTCTTAAATTTTGTTTACTTTCCATAGTTTCGATTTCTAGACATCTTTGGTTGAGCTAGTCTTCTTTTGGCTTTTTGCACATTTTTCGTATTTCATGATCAATTCCCTTCTATTTGGCAGTGTTTTTTGCTTGTCTTCTCTCTTCCATTTTTTTCTAAAATTTTGTCAGTTATCCATTTTTGTTTTTTGTTACTTTCCTTTTTGGGTAAGGTGATGCAGGATTCTTGTATGCTGTTTTTTATGCATTGCCATTTGGTTGTGACTTTTTTGTTCAGGATTTTCTCTTCTGTACTGCTCAATCCCTTCCTTTAGCAGCTTCTGATATGTGTTCTTTACTTGTATAGTATAAGTTTCTTTCACATCTTTCTGATTTAAAGCTGTTGTATATTGCTGTTGCAGAATTCGTATTTTGTTTGTTTCTCTTTAATTTGATTTTCATTTTAATCATTACAGGATTGTGATCTGAATTAATATCTGCTCCTGGATAGGTTTTGGCTTTCTTGACGCTGTTCCGGAATCTGTCTTTTATCATTATGTAATCTATTTGATTCCTCTTTCCATCTCCAGGGCTTTTCCATGTGTATAATTTCCCTTTCTCTTGCTCAAAGTAGATGTTACATATTATTAGCCTGTTTTGTTCACAAAATTGAATTAATCTTTCTCCTCTGTCATTTCTTTTTCCTAACCCATGATTTCCTATAATGGTCATATATCTGCCTTTTCCCACTTTTGCGTTCATGTCACCCATTACAATCAAGATGTCTGAAGATTTCACTTGCTTCATAATAACTGTATTTAGATCTTCTAAGTATGCTTCTATTTGCTTCTCTGTATAGTCTTGAGTAGGTACGTATGTTTGTATTATTGCTGATTTCCTATTATGGTCTTATATTTAACTTTTCCTACTTTAGCATTCATATCACCCATTATAATCAAGATGTCTGATGATTTCACTTGCTTCATAACTTTTGCTTTTGTTTGACTACACACAAAAAATCACTATGTACACAATATTGACACTTTTGTTTGACTACACACAAAAAATTACTATATACACAATATTGACACTTTAGTTTGACTACACACAAAAAATCACTATGTACACAATATTGACACTTTTGTTTGACTACACAGAAAAAAATTACTATATACACAATATTGACACTTTTGTTTGACTACACACACAAAAATCACTATATACACAATATTGACAATTTTGTTTGACTATACACAAAAAAATTACTATATACACAATATTGACACTTTTGTTTGACTACACACACAAAAATCACTATATACACAATATTGACACTTCTTTCAATTACACAAAAACACTTTCTCCATTTGTTCTCCATGATGTGCCTTGAAGCATTTGGATGAAGATGTGGTTCCATTTCACATCCTGAACAGACACAAATGAGTGTGTGCATATTTTAAAGGAGTTGAACAATATCGCATGCATGGTATCTTTCAGCATAAACCCCAATGTGGAGGTTTCCTCAGGATCTTGTGAGCCAGCTTGCCTCTGGCTGCCTTCTTGTGTGTCTCATTTCTTGTTGAATGATGTGTTGTGTCAATTGGCTCATACACATTTAAAAAAAATATTCTTTTAAAGAGACTCTTTTGTCGCCAGTAGCTCAGCATAAACAAAACAATATTTGGACCTTTCACCCCTCCATACCAGACTTCAGGACATTGTTGATACAAGGTGTCTTTCCCTCTTAGATCCCTAATTGTTTGTCCTGACTGGTTAGATTTGGGGCCTACCTCAAGTAGGTTGAATAGGATCTAAACTAATTGTAGTTTCATGAACCTGATACAAATGGTCAGCTATAAATCCCTGGTCACTTTCAACTCAAGTTATAAATCAGTTATAAATTCAGAGGTAAATAAATAACTGCACTAAGTTCATGAAAGGAAAGCATAAAAACATATAAACTATAGGCAGAGATGAGGTGTTCAGTGAGATGTTTTTTTTATAAACACCATGGTAGTTATACATTTTAACAAATAAAGACAATCCACTTTTTTGAGTGTCATACACCCACAGTAAATTTACAGGCTCATATATTCCAGTATTAGTATTGTCATCTCTCATTAACTTTATTATGAAGAAGCCGTTGGTGGGGAGTGTTAAACACTCTAAGGTATAATGACGGCTTTACAAGGAAGGAACACAACACAATACTGACGTTTCGGCCTGTGGCCTTCTTCAGAGTACGAGGACAACAACAACAAACGGTGAAGCACAATTATCTATAACTACATGTTAGATGATCATATGAATGGAGAGGTGGACAGAAAAGAAGAAAGTAGGATGTTACAAATAAAAAAAGGAAGCTACATGAGGGGAGGTAGGAGGCGTGTTAATAAGTATAAAATAGAAAGAATAGAAGAATATATATATATATATATATATATATATATATATATATATATATGTACTTAGGTTAAATAACTTGTCTGTCCGCCGTGAACGAAACGATTGAATGACTGTATGTGGAGCATCACATGGCGGAAGAACGCGATACAGGAATTGTGGGAAAACAATCAAGGGGGGGGGGGTGGTTATTATTGGGTGGGAGAAGAAATGGCGGGTAAGCTAGACTAGTGTCAAAACGCCGGTCGAAATAAATAGAAACCAAAACAATAGCTCAGGTAAGGCATGACAAAGAGCGGAAGAAGAAGATAATAGGTCTCATTCCTCGTCAAGGCCAGCTCCTTGTCGTGGGGATGGGGCTTAACAGTCACAGAGACTGAAAACCAAGACTGGCCAGGCCTTCCTACACCCGAGCAAGACCACAGTCTGCTCTAGCAAGTTTAAGTCGGAGGCAACCAGCCAAAAGGCGCACTACAACAATATGGATGCCACGCACTCACACCAATAGGAAGTATGTCTATAACCACAAATCGATATGGTACTCGCCCTATGATGGGCACTCAGGCAGGTGCAGCGCCGGGCCCTCAACCTCGAATAGGCCCAACCTCTACTACTGGATGTCCTTCTCAACCGCTCTGCGGAGTCAGGGGGCGAGAGAATAGAGCTACTGGCCAATCCAAAATACGACCACTCAAAATAATGCACTGGAATGCTGAAGGCATCAACAGCAAAAGAGATGGGTACAGTAAAAAGATAGAATTAGAAAATATCCTGCATAAAGAACAAATATGCTGTTTGCAGGAAACCCATCTAAACAATGACATAGCCTTGAGGATTAGGGGATACCAGTGCTACCGATCTGACAGAAAAAACAGACAAAAGGGCGGAATACTGACACTCGTAAAGAACAACATCAAAGCATGTCAGATTGAAGTGTATACGGATGGGGCGGAATATGAAATACTGCAACTCAGGACAGAAAAATACAGACTTTCATCAACTTAACTACTACTGTCCGAGTGACCGCCCACTAGCACTAGAGACAATTACATTAAAAGAAAGAATAATTGTATGTGGAGACTATAACAGGCATTCACAGAGCTGGGGCTATGAAGATATGGACAAGAGAGGCGAAGAACTTGAAAATTGGCAGGATGACAATGGGCTTATACTATTAAACCAGGCAACAGATCCACCAACATTCTACTCCAGATCATGGCATACCACATCTACACCAGACCTTGATTTCCATTCACCAGACCTGAATTGGAATATAACACGCATTTTTGGGAAACAACTTGGAGGCAGCGACCACCGACCAGTCTTTTTAGTGGTGCAAAATGAGGCCGTCAGGGAGAGCAGCACTCTCTCAAGATGGAATTACGAAAAGGCAGACTGGAAAATGTATCAACATCACACCAGTGTACTGACTAAAGATATAAATGCAGATAGAGACATCAACAAAATAGTTGATGAATTCAGTAAACTAATAATACCAGCTGCCAGTGAAACAATACCTAGAGGGGCACGGAAACACTACAAACCATACTGGAGCAGTGAACTAGAGCAACTGCACAATGACATGGAAACATCTCGAAAGCAAGCAGAAAATAACCCTTGCCAGGAACACAACAATAACTATCAGCATGCTAAAGCCAAATTTCAACGGGCTAAACTACAAGCCAGACGGAGAAGTTGGAAAGAGAAAACAGAGTCATTCAATCTTGAACGAGACACAAGAAAAGTGTGAAAGCTTGTAAAACAGCTGAATGATGAGGGTACTGAAAGGAACACCAAAATTACACTGAAGAAGGATGGAAACATCCTAACAGGTAAACATGCAGCAAATTACTTTGCAGACTCCTTTGCAAATGACAATAATATTGAAATTAGCCAAGAGAAACGACAAGAGACCCGTTTAAAACAACAAAATGCAAGACAAGAAGAGACCACACATGAAGTCATGGAAATACCCATTACACAAAGAGAGCTAGAGCTGGCAATATCCAAATTAAAAATGAAAACGTAACCAGGCAGTGATGGAGTGTCCAATGAAATGATTAAGAACTTGGGAACTGCAGCTAAAGCAAAACTACTGCAGATCTACAACATTTGCTGGATCACAGGTAGAGTGCCACAGGCATGGAGAGAAAGACACTATTCACAGAAGTACACCTAAACACATGTTTGCCCATGTGAAAAACAGGAAAAAGCGATATTCATGCAAAACTTAGTCCCTCAGACTTTGCTAGAGACATGGATCTGGCGAACATAAACAGCAACAATGTAACAACTACTGTCTCGTGATAATTTCTCATCGTAATATGTCAACTACTGTCTCGTGGATAATTTCTCATCGTAATATGTCAACTACTGTCTCGTGGATAATTTCTCATCGTAATATGTCAACTACTGTCTCATGGATAATTTCTCATTGTAATATGTCAACTACTGTCTCGTGGATAATTTCTCATTGTAATATGTCAACTACTGTCTCGTGGATAATTTCTCATTGTAATATGTCAACTACTGTCTCATGGATAATTTCTCATTGTAATATGTCAACTACTGTCTCGTGGATAATTTCTCATCGTAATATGTCAACTACTGTCTCATGGATAATTTCTCATTGTAATATGTCAACTACTGTCTCATGGATAATTTCTCATTGTAATATGTCAACTACTGTCTCATGGATAATTTCTCATTGTAATATGTCAACTACTGTCTCATGGATAATTTCTCATTGTAATATGTCAACTACTGTCTCATGGATAATTTCTCATTGTAATATGTCAACTACTGTCTCATGGATAATTTCTCATTGTAATATGTCAACTACTGTCTCATGGATAATTTCTCATCGTAATATGTCAACTACTGTCTCATGGATAATTTCTCATTGTAATATGTCAACTACTGTCTCATGGATAATTTCTCATTGTAATATGTCAACTACTGTCTCATGGATAATTTCTCTTCGTAATATGTCAACTACTGTCTCATTGATAATTTATCATCATAATATGTCAACTCCTGTCTCATGAACTAAAAATGAAGCATGTCTTGCTCTACAACAATTCGCCTTCAGCCTACACAAGATGTCAATATCAATGTTATCACTATACATCTACTTTTCAGGTTGTGGATATTTCTTTATTGACTTGTTGCAGTTTCCTCATATTCTAAGTCCAGCCTGCTGCCGGAACTACTGATTTTAGTGCTCTGTGCACACCATGAGCTGTGTGTTTCATCTGGATTCTTCTTCTTTCTTATTTTCTCTTTCTCACTAGTACCAAAAAGGTGTCAATGTTATATCATTTGTCATTCTTGAGCTGCTCGAACTGTCTGAATTAGTGATTTTTCTTTGTTGTTACATGTCTCTGTCACTGATTCTATCCATCTTCTTCCGGGTCTTCCTCTTGGTCTTTTCCCATGCATTCTCGAGAAGAACGCCCTTGATGGTGATTGGTAAGGGTTCATTCTGACCAGGTGGCCAAACCATTTAAGTTGTTGTTGTTCTATATATTCTTGGCAGGGTTTCGTTCCTACCATTTTTCTTATGGTTTCATTTGGTATTCTATCTCTTCTTGTGTTGTTTGTTACTTTTCTCAAGCATCACATCTCACATGTATTGATCTTTCTTAATTGCGATTTAGACATTAATCTGAATTGTGCTTCGATATTCCAATTGCTTACGATGAATGATGTTTTTGTATGACAGGAAACAGATTGCTGTGTTCGCTTTCTGTGCGGTTTCACTTTATGTCTTTTGATATGAGCTGAGAATGCTATGTTGGGAACCTCAGCTACTTTTCTTTGTGTGGAAGATGAGATATTAATTTGCATGATTCCACTGGCACCAGCGGTTGAGCAATTATGAATTTTAATTCGTTTGCAGTGATACCAGGGCGTTCCATAACCTTAAACTTTATTGACTGGATCATAACTGTGGGCGTGCTGGAAATATCACAACGGATCTTCTCACTTGATTGTCACCATCTCATTGCTCTTCTGGAAAGTTCCTTTCACTGGTACAGTCAGCTGTCTAATGTTCACTAAGTCTAGTTTTTGACATCATAACTCCCCATTGAAACCCTTGAGATTCACATTTTCCGCTCATGACTTTTCAGAGTCCATACTCGCAATAATATTTATCTCCAACAAGAGAGACAGCTCCCAAAATACTTCTATTCATAATCTCCCCTTCTTTTCATGTAAGATAACTCTCATTATTTCTTTAATAATTAACAGTTGGACGAGGGCAGTGTTTTGTTGATGTGTCCTCTTGGAAACATTGAACCTGGGGAAGAGTGGATATGAGTGCCAGCAGAGTTCTCTTGGTCCTTTTTGGTTTGCATCACTTTGAAGTTTTTTCTCTTGTCTTTCAGAATTTTTTATGTTGGTAAAATGAGTAAATGTTTGGTGATTGTTTCTGGGAATATTTGAGCAACATTTTTTGTCACACTTGTACTTTGGTGACAGCCAACTTCAGTGGCCAACTTCAACATTATCTTGGATGACCAGAGCATATGTGCCATATGATTTGCATTTCCACTATTTCATTCTAGAATCTCAATTATTGAACACCTTGTGTCAACAAAAACTGAAGCAACTAATAATGTAAGTATTGACATCGTTTTTTGAAAGCCACAGTGAGAGTGAAAATGGAAGCAAAAATCCCATTCTTGCAAGATTATATAAATAAACAACTTGTTTATAAAATAAAAGTTGCAGCACAGCTCATCACTGAAGTACTACAATCAACATGGGACACGGTAATAGAAGTGTCGAAACCCAAATTAATAATCTCATGCATGACCGAACATCAAGGTGGCATGAGAGATAGGACAATGGGCAAAAGTGTGTTGCTATTCATAAGTTGTACGATCAGAGACCAGAGAAGCAAACAGCTGGTCCAGTGGCCACAACCAGAATTAGTGCCACCACCTGAGAGCATGAACAGAAAGGGTGGGCTGCCGGTGGCAAGTGGTGACAGTCCAAGACGACGATACGATGAATGTTCCTGATCTAAAGGCTTGTTCCTGAGGCTATATCCTGATAAATAATCAAGCCATCAATAATCAAGCCATCAACGATCAAGCCATCAATAATCAAGCCATCAATAATCAAGCCATCAATGATCTAAAAAGAAGTCGCCACTAATATCAACGATCTCCTCTGGTATAAATTGGTGGCATCCTCTGGCATAAATGGTACCATAACGTATAAACCTTCATCGGGTATAAGTTGACCATACATATTTGTGTTTACTTCTGCATTGACTCTACCCACTGCCTGCGCATAGAGCCTGCCTCCACTTTTCTTATCATGCTCATCAAATCACAAAGCACTTGTAGATGTAGTCTTGTGACTCTAACCAGATGAATGCCCTTTTCACTACCATCACCTCCATTGTCATAAGGTGACCATTCGTCCCGGATTGTTCGGGACAGTCCCGGAATTTGACATTTTTTGAACCTTTGTCCCGGATTAGCTGCCGTACCGGTTTTGTCCCGATTTTGGCATATTTTTTAGCTTTTGTCTCGGATTTGATAAAACATAATTTGGGACACAAACGTTTACCAATTTTGCCATTTTGGTATACGGCGTACATTTCTTCAATTAAAAAAAATATTATTCCGTTGCTGTGTAGACAATTTTGTTTAATATCAAAACAGTAGAATGCGCTCCTAGTTTTAAATCTCGTATACATTCGTTGTGTTACTAACTTTCACTTTCACTTTCGCAAAAAATGGCACCGAAGCGTAATTGTAGTTTTAATCAAGATTTACAAAAGGAATACCCTTTTATAAAAAAAGTCTACATCGTCATCAGACTTCACTGTAAGATGTAATATATGTTCATCCGGGTTTACTATTAACCATAGTGGACGTGGTGATATTAAGAGCCACATAAATAGTGATAAACATAAGAGAGCCGTCGCTACTGCTGCATCAAGCTCGTCGTTGACAATTTTTTTTTCGAGCTGAACAGGTTGGTGACAAAGAAGAACAGTTAGCTGCTACAGAAGGTGCCTTTGCATACCATACAGTGATGCACAATCACACGTTTAGATCTATGGACTGCACATCAAAACTGCTTCAGGTAACTTTAGAACCAAAACGCACGTACGAAAACAGAAGCTATTATTCGGAATGTGTTCACAATTCATGCTCTAAACGAGTTGAGGTGTGACCTAGAAAACGTAACATTTATCTCCATACTGACAGATGCCTCCAACCACAAAGAAATCAAGATTTTTCCTTTGCTTGTCAGATACTTTGATCGCAATAAGGGCCTGGAAGTTAAAATATTAGAGTTGAAGTCATTGCCGGGTGAAACATCTGATATAGTAAGTAGTTTTCTTATTGACTGTCTAACTGAAAATGGTTTAGAACTGAAAGTAGTTGGATTATGTGCAGACAACACAAATTCTAATTTTGGGGGCGCTGAAAGAAAAGGACAGATCAATGTTTTCACAAAACTGAAAGAAAACCTTGGACATAGTTTGATAGGTGTTGGGTGTGCTTGCCATATTTTCCACAACACTGTTCGAGCAGCAGCAGACGTATTGCCTGTTGATGTTGAAATGACTATTGCAAAAATTTATCTGTACTTCAAATCATACACAGTTAGAGTTGAAAGTCTCAAGGAGTTTTGTCAGTTTGTCGACACAGACTTCCAGATGATTTTAGGTTATGCACAAACTAGGTGGCTTGCGCTCTTGCCTGCTGTTGAAAGGGTTCTTTATATGTTCCTGCCTCCAAAATCATATTTTCAATCTCAAGACAGATGCCCAGTTTTTATACAGGAATTCTTTGAAAACCCACTGTCTGAGGCATGGCTTATTTTGGTTCACAGTCAGGCATCCTCTTTCCACGAAGCAGTGCAGAAATTAGAGGGACAGATGGTCACTGTATTTGAAGTCATTGACAACATCAATAGGTTGAAAGCTATCTTGGAGTCCAAGCTGGAAGACGGCTTCTTGCCATCAAGAGTTCAGATAATCCTTAAAAAGCTGGAAATGGAAGGATTTCCACGTGATGATGTGAAAAAGTTTAACGCCAGTGTTTCTTAATTTTATGAAACAGCTTTAAGTTATTTGAAGAAATGGGCTGCAAATAATTTTCAAAACCTAGAGTCTTACAGCTGGGTAATGCTGAACAGAACACCACATTGGGAAGATATTGAGAAGTCTTCATCATTAGTGAGTCAAACAGTGCCTTCAGTCGACTTTCCAGAAAATGAAATGTATGACGAATATGTCTAAATAAAACAGTTCGTTACTTCACAAAAAATTAGTGAGTGGAGTCTTAATAAAACATGACCAGGGCAGCGTTGGGTTGAACTAGCTTCCCACTTCAGAAACAATCATGTGCCCGTTTCACATATTCTGAAGTTGGCAGAGTTCTTTTTGTGTCTACCTGGAACAAATGCTGCAACAGAACGAGTGTTTTCTCTGATGAACAGTTTGTGGACAAATGATAAAACACAGCTGGGTGTTGAAACTTTAAAAGCCATGTTGATCACCAAAGTGAACTATGAGGGAACATGTGTCGAATTTTATCAGATGCTGCATACAAAGAAGGACATTTTACAGAAAATTCACTCATCTGAAAAGTACAGCATCTCTGTTTCACCTTCAATTTAAGTGAGTATCACTGTTTTTTTTTTATCTCCTGATTATCCTGATAGCGTATTGTAGGTCTATATTATTAGATGTTTTAAAATGTATGTATTATTCACTTGAAAATGACAGCAAGAAGAAATGTAATTTTATTGGTGGAAAATTGAAGTAAAATTATTCCGTCCCGGAATGGGATTTCAAAAATATGATCACCTTAAGTTTAAGCCTTTAGTGTTTTTGATAGATGCAAGATCAGTACTCCAGGCACTACAATCCAGAAAATTACCACATCTGCGGACCTTATTGACTGAACTCTGCAAGCACCACAGGATTGCCCTGCAGTGGATCCTATCTCACTATGGAAAACTAGGAAATGAGAAATCAGATCAGTTGGCAAAAGAAGGTTCACCAGGCACACAACTAGATACACCGGATACATACCATCATAAGCAGGGCTCGGATTTTTACGACCTAAAAATCCTGAAATATGACATGCAAATATGACCTAAAAAAGGCAAAATATGACCTACAATATGCTAAATATGCCGAAATATGACCATAAGGTTTTTCTCATTTATGAACACAAAAAAAAACGCAAATTATTATTGCTTGCATGTTTTACGCATTACATAGTAGTCATAGTATCTACATAGTAGTAATACTTAACAAAGCATGTATAAAAACACTTAGCACATTTATTCCTCAGTTTTCATTGTTTGTACAATTGCAACCGACAACAACATACATTTTTAGAGTTTCAAATTTCAACGATTGTCGATTGTCACTGAGAATTGTTTTATATTTTGAAAAACTTCGTTCTACATCACATGATGTCACAGGGGCAAATCTAAATAATGTCAGATCATTTGCTGAAAGTTCAGGTTCATCCTCTTGAAATGTTGCATGTTTACCACTAAGTATGTCTGCAATTTTGCACAATGAGAAATAACCAGAATTTCTATGAAGAACACTTTCTAATTTTACTTTAATCCTGTTGCTTACTTCACCACGTGATCCATTTATTTCTGTTTGAATTTGTTTCACAATATTTAATGCATCATAAAGTGCAGTCCCTTCGCTTTCCAGACGTTTTATTGCTTTTGAAATTGCAGAAAAGTTTGACTTTATATAAGTCAGATTTTGTGATAGTCTGGTAGAAAATAAGCTTTGCACTGCTTGTATTGATGTTGCGTCGTCTTTGTCTAGGGCGTTAAATTTAACATGTCCTCAGAACATTTGGAGAGATAATTTTTCCTTAAAGTAGATTCATCTGGGATAGGATCCTCTTCCTCTTCCTCTTTCCTTCCTCATCTGCCTTTCAGCGTCGAGGGGAGATATAATTTCCGGTCTTTTGCTCTTCTGTTCGCCTCTGCTGCTGTTATGTTTCCTAGTGCTTCTAATATTCCATCGATCCATCTTTTTCGTGGTCGACCCTTGGGTCTGTTGTTCTCACAACGTTTGCTGAAGGCTCGTTGTGTTGTGTTTTGTTCTTTCTGCCTTGTCACGTGGCCGAACCATTTTATCTGTTGTTTCCTTATATATTCTATGGCTGGGGCTATTCCTAGCTTTTTTCTCAGTTCTTCATTTCTGATCTTATCTCTCAGACTGTTTCCTGTCATTCGTCTAACACATTTAATCTCTGTAGAGGTTATTTTACTTATTGTTCTTGCATCTAGAGTCCAGGTCTGGCATTGGTAGCACAACGTTGGAATGAAGATTGTATTGTATAGTGCTCGTTTTGCCTCCAGAGTTATTTCCTTGTTGGATAATAGTGGTGATAACTGTCCGATGATTTGACAAGCTTTGTTGCATCTTGATTCTATCTCTGCTGTTTGGGAATTGTCGTTTGTCATTATACTTCCTAGGTATTTGAATTCCTCTACTTGTTTTAGTTGTCTGCCTTCTATAGTTATGTTGATGTTCTGTTTATTTTTGGCGACATTCATGACTTCTGTTTTGTTGATGTTGATTTTCATGTTGTATTTTGTGCCTGAGATGTTGAATTTGTTTAAGTGTTCTTGTAGGTCTTCTATTGTTTCATGTATTAGTGCCTGGTCGTCTGCAAATAGAAGCTCGTTGATCTCCTCTGTCTCTGATGGGTTGGCTAGCTTGCATATATGGTCCATGTATGTAATAAACAGTAGGGGGGATAGTACGTACCCCTGTCTTACACCTGATCTAACTTCGAAGTGGTCTGTGTAGCCTGTTGTTGTTCTGACCCTGCAGCTGCTGTTGGCGTAGAGGCGTTTAATAATGTTGGTTAGATGTTGGCTTACTCCGTATGTTGTTAGTATCTCCCACAGTTGTTCTCTGTTTATTCTGGGATAGGATGGCTAGTGTATTTCTCCAGAAATTGTCGGAAATATTGATTTTGCAATTTATTTAAAGGGATATTTGATGAAACCATCATATGACACAAATCTTTATAAAAACCGGTCTCTGTGTTGCCCGAAGAAGAAGAGGAAGTAGCAGAACATTTTTCAAGTAATAAACTTTGTCTTCCTTCCATTTCAGAAAGTCTACTTAAACATTTCATATGTTTACAAGTATTGCAATGTTGTTGCACATTAAACCGTTTTCCAGCTGTAACCTTGACCTCACACAGTGTACAGTACAATATTTCTCCATCGGTACTAAATACTTTTGAACCAAATTCCTGCACAAATTTACGCAACTTTGCACCATTAGAATTAGACACTTTAGGCATTGTAAAGCAAAGTTATTCCAGTGAATCAACCATAAACAATATAACTATTATATAACTATGAGCTAGAGCACAAGATCATGTAGTCAGTCACTGTTGCAAATGGCAAATTAAAAATTGTAACATACAAATGGGCGCCAAACGGTTTAAATTGAAACTGGAAGAATTAAAAACAAATCCAGGAATATTCGCTCCTGACGTTGAAACATTTGAAATTGTTTCCTACAATTTACTTTCGAAACAAAACCCAGAAAATTCTTTTGAAGTATTGAGCGGATGTCACTCCCTTTTTTATTCTCAGATGCCGACTGACATCAAAGAGTTGACTGATGTCTTCCCCTCCCTACAGTTGCATGAAAGACACACATGCATATTCACTAATACACACATTCAGAAATATAGCCAATCCTCACAATTTGTCTCTAAACATAGTTTAAGATGTGCTAACATTGATAAGCAAACGGAGTACACCAGAAAGTTGAGTACACCAGAAAATATGCAAAATATGACCAAAATATGACCTAAATATGACCAAAATATGACCTAAATCTCCAATTTCAGGCAAAATATGACCTCATCAAAATTATGGTCAAAATATGCATTTATATGACAAATAAAAACAGCTTAAAATTGTTCAGAAATGCTTGAAACATGTAGAAATTAACTTAAAACTGAAAATATGCTTCAGGAAAAAAATATGACATTTCATGAAAATCCGAGCCCTAATCATAAGAAACAGATAATCAAATCAATAAGAGGAACACAAGCCCCAAATCAGGATGCCTTTCATAATATGAATAGATGTGAATAAGTTATCATTATACGCCTCAGAACAATACACAATCGACTCCATAGTCACATGTATACAAAATTCAAGATTGGCACCTCAACTACTTGTACATGTGGACTGGCACCCCAGACTGCTGAACACATACTTCAAGACTGCACTGAATATAGTAGACTGAGGAAAATCCATTGGCCCATAGATACAACACTACAGACAAAACTATATGGGCCACTGCAAGAATTACAAAAGACAATAAAATGTATACAGGAAACGACATTGCAGATATAGACAATACTTCAGGCAAACGAAAGATAGATAGCGCAGTTTACTTTAATCTTTTATTTTGGGTTAGGAAACCTAGAACTTTTCACCCTAAACCTACATAGCTAACTATAGGGAATAATAGAACAAAGAAGTATGTGTTAGCACTCGGAAAAATTGACAGACAAACAACAATAGAAAAAAACGAAGAACAATATATGGTCCGAAGCGAGATCGAACCCGTACTCCCTGGCACCGCGCCTTGCCACGAGAAGTCGAACGCTTGGCACACTGCCACGTAGCTAACTAAAAAAATTAGCTATTGTAGCAGTGTCTTACACGATGGGAGATACTTGCATTAATAGGAAAGTACAAATATACAATTTATTTCCTGCCTGTGATCGTTACCCTATGATATAGTCACTGAGAACCTCATCGTGTAAGACACTGCTACAATAGCTAATTTTTTAGTTAGCTGCGTGGCAGTGTGCCAAGCGTTCGGCTTCTCGTGGCAAGGCGCGGTGCCAGGGAGTACGGGTTCGATCCCGCTTCGGACCATATATTGTTCTTCGTTTTTTTCTATTGTTGTTTGTCTGTCAATTTTTCCGAGTGCTAACACATACTTCTTTGTTCTATTATTCACTATTATCGCCTCGGAAGTTCCCTATATATAATAATATTTATTTATTATTATTTGTACCATAGCTAACTATAGCTCGTTTCAAATCACGTGCCCAACTTCAAAACGCTATTGCTCAGTAACCGTTTGTTAAACACTGTTGAAATTTTCCAAATGTTATTAGAATGCAAAAGACCCTTTAAATGTATATTTAACAAATATCTTGCAGCTGCAGTTTTTCTTAAAGCGGCGAATTTCTTTGATGTTTGTCAAAATTGTAAATTGTGAACCCCTAAATAATAGAAATTACCGTAGTTGCTGGTCTATGATTAATTTTCACTAGGTAAAGGGGTGGCCGTAATGGGGAAATAACTGAATAACACAAAACGCCAGGAGAATTATTGTCCTCTCAGTTCGAGGACGGACGATAATATCAAGGTATACCTGTATGTCCAATTTGCATAGTTGTGTGGTCCTGAAAAGGACAGTTTGTTGAACTAATTTAAGGTAATATAGGGGCCAACATTGTGGGGGCTATATACTTTCATTCTGAATCAGACGAGTCTAAAAGATTAATAACTAATAACTGTTTGGGGTTGAACATTCCACAAACCATTATTTTTCCAATATTCCTCTACCTGTTTTAAGACGTGGTCTTCACATTTAGCCCAATAATCTTTGTCTATATTTAATAAAGCGAGATTAGCAAGAGTCTTTACATCGCATATTTTGAATGTTGTATTTTCATCTGCCACTTGTCCTTTTAATTTTGCCCAGATTAGTTCTATTGGATTTAAATGAGCATGGTAAGGTGGCAGCCTCAAACTTATATGACCGTGCTCTTGGATAATCTTATCTATTTGAAAAATCTGTGTCCTTTGTTTTTGCTTTACTAGAGATAGTAATTCATGTTTTAAGTACATGTTATTAAATTGTATGTGCTCCTTTGTGAGCCATATCTTAATAGCATCTTTTGTACTGGATGACGTCGGGACTTTATCTTCAAGTGCAACAATGTTATGGTACGCTGCATTGTCCATTATTAGGCAAGATGGTCGATCTAGTGATGGGAGAACAGAATTTTCAATCCAATGTCTAAATATGTGACCATTCATCTCAGCGTGATAATCCCGATTGTCTATGGATTTTGAAAGAAAAATGAGCTCTGCGTTCTGTAATAGTCCATGTTGTCGACTACCTGCGTGAGCAATTATCAAGCGCTGTCCTTTGCTGCTAGGTATTAATCTTTCCATCTGATGACTGCCATTCCCTTTGGTTAGTGTGGTGAGCATTGATCCATGTTTCATCCAAGTACATACTATCATAACCTTGCTTGCGCACCTCTTTTACTTCACGTAAGTACTTGCTTCTCATGACTACTATATGTGGCTTCTCACAGATGATGTTTCGTCCATTGGAATACTTTCTGAATGTAAAGCCTGCAGCTCTCACATTCCTCCATAATGTAGACTTTGATATTTCAATACTGTTGTTCTTTTTCAGCGATACTTTTAATTTTCTTATTGTAAGAGTTTCATTCATACCCAACATTTTGCGAATTTCACTTCTAATAAGTTCACTGTCGAAATTATCCAACATTTTTGCTCTTCCTTGTGATTTTGTATATTTTGAACATTGACGGTCACGTGCTTGAATCCAGCGATTAAATGACCGTTTAGATAAATCCAAAATGTGTCTTGTCCTATTCTCATGGTTTTCTAAAGAATGAAATAATCTTCCTCGTTTAGCCTCTTTGCAAAAATAGTCATACATTTTTATTGCGATGTTTTGTAAACTGCAGAATTTCATTTTAAGACTCATAATAAATGTTATCGTTCCACGTCTACACCTATGAATGAACGGAAATGGAACACACAATTTTTCGTGTTTTTTACAAGTGTCTAATTGTGTCAAAAAACCACGGCGAAAGCGTGAAAACACGTCAATTTTACCGTGTATGGATTTTTACTCGCTATTTTTAACTTTAAATACTGTAAACATTAAGTTTTGACTACATCAATGGGTCGTTATAAATTTATATAAATCAAATAAGCAACAATAATAACCAAATGTTTTTTTTTAATGAAATTAATTCCCTGTTGGGTTCTAATCATTATAACTTTACATGCAAATTTTGAACAACTTACAACAAGCGGTTAAAAGCTATCGATTTTAAAAGTTGGGCTCGAGTTATGAAACAAGCTATATAGTGTTTCTTTACTAGTTTGCTATGTAGGATTACTTTTATTTACTTACATATCTGTGTGTGTGCTGTTTGTTTGTTCCTGCTGAAGGCCTATTGAGCCGAAACGTCGTTCAAAGCTGTGTCATTTATCAATCATGTAAAGCTTTTTCCATACCATTTTTTCTTTTTTCTTTTTTTCAATTCTCCCTCACATTTAGCTTACTGCAGCTTTGTATTTCTATGCATTCATTTGCATTTCTTTGACTTAATCCCTAACTTTTCACCCTCCTGTTGATTCCCTTTTCTCTACAGTTAGGGACCTTCTAATGACAGATTAGATAACCACCCAATAAAGTGAAATGTTACTCAACTGGACGTTACTCTTCCAAACTGAAATAGTTTATTTCCTTAAACTAGAACTTTACCAACAATTCTACCACAGAATATCAATGACAGAAGTTACAATTATAAGATAAAAAAAAAAAGAAAGAAAATGTAGAATTGAACAGTAAGTTAAACAATCACAAGTCGCAATCTTTACACCAACAGGGCACTGTAGAATGAATGACGCATACACAGACTGCAGGTGAGAATCTGTATTTTATGTGGCATGCTGGCCTACAGATTCCAAAACATATCCAGTAGTCATGAGATTTTAAAGAAATGTATCTCATGAAAAATATGTGATAAGTAAATTAAAGGCACTTGTGAAGGCCTTCTATTGATGACAGGATTCAAGAAGGCAGCCATTACCCCAGTCAGATTTGTTGAGCTAAAGAAAATGATTGTAACAGAAGATAAAAAAAAGTCATGACAAGGTAGCTGGACACAGAATTGTAAATATTAAACACCATGAAGAACATGTGGCATTGTGCCAGAAAGACAGTAAAATTAAAATTACTAAGGACATGTATCATCCCGATAGCAACATATGGTTTTGAATTATGGACAATCGTGCAAGCAGCCAGAAAGAAAATTGATTCATTTGAAACAAAATCCATCAGAAAAATCCCTAAGATACTTTGATTAATGAAAAAGAGAATGATGACATATTAAAAGATTTAAACATTAAAAAGTCTAATGACAAACGATAATTCTCAAACGGCAGAGATAGAATCATGATGCAACAAAGCTTGTCAAATCATCGGACAGTTATCACCACTATTGTCCAACAAGGAAATAACTCTGGAGGCAAAACGAGCACTATACAATACAATCTTCATCCCAACGTTATGCTACCAATGCCAGACCTGGACCCTAGATGCGAGAACAATAAGAAAATAACCTCTACAGAGATGAAATGTGTTAAACGAATGACAGGAAACAGACTGAGAGATAAGATCAGAAATGAAGAACTGAGAAAAAAGCTAGGAATAGCCCCCGCCATAGAATATGAAAGGAAACAACAGATAAAATGGTTTGGCCACGTGACAAGGCAGAAAGAACACAACACAACACAACGAGCTTTCGACAAACGTTGTGAGAACACCAGACCCAAGGGTCGACCACGAAAAAGAAGGGTCGATGGAATATTAGAAGCACTAGGAAACATAACAGCAGCAGAGGCGAACAGAAGAGCAAAAGATCGCAAATTATATCTCCCCTCGACGCTGAAAGGCAAATGAGGAAGGAAAGAAGAAGAAGAAACATTAAAAAGAACTGGCTTATAAACATCAATCTACAGAGGAAATTAAAATACTGCAGCCACAGAGAATTAGTCACTCCTGTACATTCTTGGCTCGCTGGTTACGTCAAAAGACACAGCAGGCTGGAAACAACAATAGTGGAAGGCATGGTTCCTGGACAGACCAGAAGAAGGTGATTTCAAGAAATCAAAGAGACCTAGAATGTGGCAAGAGAAGATAGTGGAAGATCTGGCTAAAGACAGAGATTCTTTCAGACGTACTGTGGTGAATGCAAAGAACATGCAACATGATGTTGATGAACACATAGTTTATGTACATTAAACAATGGAACACAGGTTTGTACAAATGTTTTATTAGTGACATGTTTCAGAAATAGAATGTTACTTTGTAATCAAAGATTTACTGAAGTTATAATGTTGCAAGATATCAAAGTAGTCAAACATTTACTGAAGTTGAAGTTATATTGTTGCAAGATATCAAAGTAGTCAAACATTTACTGAAGTTATATTGTTGCAAGATATCAAAGTAGTCAAACATTTACTGAAGTTATATTGTTGCAAGATATCAAAGTAGTCAAATATTTACTGAAGTTATATTGTTGCAAGATATCGAAGTAGTCAAACATTTACTGCAGTTATATTGTTGCAAGATATCAAAGTAGTCAAACATTTACTGAAGTTATATTGTTGCAAGATATCAAAAAATCTTGAATTTCTGCCCTATGAGCCATCTTCAGCCTGAAAGGACAATAGATATATAGATGTTTCATCAAACTTTGCACAGGACCCACAGTGTGTTCCCTCAAGTGTCCCTGTTCTGGGTGAGTCTCTCAATATTGACATCTGCATAGGCTGTTATTGCTTCTCTTCTCAGTGTTTTTAATTTTTCTCTAGGTCAATTAATTTTTTCCTGCTATTTCCATTTGAGGGCTTATTCTGTGAGTCTCTTGTTACCTTTTCTCAACACATGGTCAACATGTGCCTGTCATCTTTTCTTGATTATAGATGATATTTTGGATACATAGCCATTTCTCTTCTGCACTGGTCTTGATTCATTTCATCGTGTACAAAGTATTTTCCTGAGGCATTTGTTTTCAAATATATCTTTCTATTTTGTTGTTAGTTGTTTTCCCATTCTTGCATGCACAAGTAAGGGTGGTAATCTGCATTTGATTTGATAAATCCCAAGCTTTGTTTTTATCCTCAGTAATTTTGATTTCCAGATTTGATCAAGGTTCTGAAAGTCTTTTGCTGCCTTTGGTCTTTGATTCAGATTTCTCTCATTGTGTCTTCTTGATCTGTGCAACTTCCAAGATAACTGAATTTATCTACTTCTGTCATTGCTCTTATTTCCAGGTATATTTCTTTTTTCTGGAATTTTGATTTTTCATCGCTTTCTTCTTCTCTTGATTGATCTCAAGTCCTATTTTCCTGCCCATTGGTCTAAGGACATTTGTTGTTTTCTTGCATCGTGTTCACGTTGCTACTGATAGTAAAAAGTAAAGATTCCCTCCACGCTTTGCTAGTCATATGGGGAATATGGTGTTAGTGACCATATTTTTCTATGACCACGGCACATTTTTGGGTGATGTGGTCGGTATCATGGAAGTCATCTTTACTTCCCAGAAAAATATCTGGTACCCATTTTAGGAGGCTTGGGTGGGTGAACACAGAGCCTTGTCAGTTTGAAAAAAAATCCACTACTGCTAAGGATCGAAGCCCGGACCCTTCTACCAGACCTGTTCTACTGATAAGAATTGAACCTGGACCCTTCTACCAGACCTGTTCTACTGATAAGAATCGAACCTGGACCCTTCTACCAGACCTGTTCTACTGATAAGAATTGAACCTGGACCCTTCTACCAGACCTGTCCTACTGATAAGAATCGAACCCGGACCCTTCTACCAGACCTGTCCTACTGATAAGAACTATGTTTTCTGCAAAATGAAGGTCCTCTAATTGTGACCAGTATATCATCTCAGTGCCTTTGTCACCAGTGTAAAATTTGTTACAATATAAAGTAAATGGGAATTTCAAATAACAATGGAGATGATACACATTCTTTTTTGTTACACCCCAGCTTCAATCTAGAACCATTCAATTAGTCCTTTCTCCATGTAAAAAACTTACAAGACAATCGATAGTATTGATCTTTGATGCTGTTTGATAATTGTTGCTGGTGTTCTGTATTGTTTCACAAGGAATCTTATCAGACATCATTCCACAAGTGGACTTCATCTTCTTCCTTTCAACTCCCTGTGGAGCATAGGTCTTCAACAAACACTTTCAATTCCCTGTGGAGCATAGGTCTTCAACAAACACTTTCAGCTCTCTGTGGAGCATAGGTCTTCAACAAACACTTTCAGCTCTCTGTAGAGCATAGGTCTTCAACAAACACTTTCAGCTCTCTGTAGAGCATAGGTCTTCAACAAACACTTTCAGCTCTCTGTAGAGCATAGGTCTTCAACAAACACTTTTAGTCTTCAACAAACAGCATAGGTCTTCAACAAACACTTTCAGCTCTCTGTGGAGCATAGGTCTTCAACAATCACTTTCCAAGCCGTTCTGTTTGCAGCCATTCTTTAAGATCATTCTATATCTTTCCCATTATCTTCCTCTCAGCTTCTTCCTGTCATCTCCAAGAATATTTTCATCTTCCTCTTTGTCTATTCTCCCCTGGGGATTCCAAAAAAGAGCCTGTCATGTAATATTCTCAGTTGGCTTTCAGCAGTGTGATCTACTCAGCGCCATAATCTGCGTTGTATCTATTTATCCACTGGTACTTGACTGGTAGTTTTCCATAATTCTACGTTAGTGATTTTGTCCTCCCATTTTCTTCTTTTCATTCTGTGCAAGCATCCATTAATGAAGATCTGTATCTTCATGATTGGCATTTTTTTGTGGTTGTTCTCCGTGTTTCACAGCCATATAATAGGACTGATTAACATTGGAATTGAACATTTTTATTTTTGTATTTAATGTAATTTCATTGGAATTCCACATGTTTTCTAGTGCAACAAATGCTCTTCTTTCTTCAACAAGAGGTATCATTAGACAATTCCAAGAGAAGTATTTCTTATAGAAAAGCTCATAATTTGTGTACAGTACAATAAATGCCCCCTTCTTTTATATAAAGATAAGAAGGAAGAGATTCTTGTTGGTGGTACAGAGTTTTTTGCAGGAACAACAGAAGAATAATAAGCTGCTGTGGAGTTATCACAGATTTATAAACAAGAACAAAAACAAAGGAGAAAAGATAATGAGAAAGATACATGGATAGAGAATGGGGAAGATACAAGGAAAAAAGAATGGGGGAGATATAAGCAAAAAGAATGGGGAATATACAGAGGAGAAAGAATGGTGAAGGCATAGGGACAGAGGGTGGAATAGGTGCAAGGCAAGAGAAAAAGGGAAGACCATGGATACATAGAGAGATAAAATCATGACAAGTGCCTAGACCTGAATGTAATGGAAAAGAAAATGTCCAAAAATAGGGACTGATGGTTAGACCTTTAGCATGGACTAAGCTCCAAAAAAGAGAGAGAAGAGTTTTGATTGGTTCAATGATGACTTTGTACGGAACAAGAACATACCTTGCATCTTTTGCAATAACAAACCAGCACATAAGACCTACCAGCAGTAAGAACATACCTTACATCTTTTGCAATAACAAACCAGCACATAAGACCTAAACAAATCTTACAAATAAAGAAAAAACCTGGCATGCTAATTTCGTTTCCTTTCTGGCAAGGCAAGATCTGTTCAACATCACACCATGCTCTCTAGGACCAGAACTGTCATTAAAAATTACATGAAAATTACACTTTTATTGGTTATGTCTTATAAGTCTCACAGGAAAACCCCAGTAATGGGAAAGTGCTGTAAAGATTGTTGTTTTTTTAAATTGATTATGTGGGTCCCAAGATTAAAAAAAAAACATGTGATGAGTAGAGATAATAACCGAATAACAAAGCCAAGCCCTCATGTGGGAAACAACAGGTAAGAGGAAAAGAGGCCCACCCAGAGAGACACTGAGAAGAACATTGATCAGAAAGGCAAGAGCAGCAGGAATCGGCTCCCTCAATGAGATAAATTTGCTTGCACAATTCAGAGACTAATGTCGAGATTTGATAAAATATCTTTAGAAAGATTGAAAACTGTTAGAATAACAATTTAGATAAGAGAAAGAGTATCTGGGTTTATGCCCTATGGGCTGGCTACGGCTGGAAAGGTCAATAGATAGAAGATTCAAAGCCTATTTCAAACAGCAAGAAATTGATTAGCTAGTGCACATATAAGTGGAACTTTTTTAGTTTAATTCTATGTGTAGATTTAATTTTGGTTTTTTATGGACATTTGCACAAATGGCCTATTTTTCTGAACTATGTGCATGACAAGGCTTACAAGTCCATTCTGAAGAAAATTCCTTACAAATTAAGGGGAACCCATACAAGATTGAAGGTCTGTTAGAGTGATGTGCATGCATCAGGTTAATAAATATTATGACATTTCAAAGCTGTCCCCATTATGTGGGTATAATTAAAAAGGCCATAATTTTACAGAATCAAGCATCTGCGAAATAAAACCTTTGACATTTTGTGTTGCTCTATTTTTCCTCCGTCTTTTTGGTTATTCCAAAGAAAGTTGTGGTCATGGCTGACAACTTCATGCCCAAGATAGTCAGGACATCTCTGACGTAGCGTTCATCATTCTTTCTTTTCCTTTGGGGTCCATTCAGGAAATCAGCAATCCTGTCTACAGATGTGACTACAGTGTAGAAGTTCTGTGGGAAGGACAACAATTTATTGTCGTTAGCTGGGATTGTTGTGTTTATTTACAAGACTATTGTTATTAGTAGTGTTGATTTCTTTACTTTACTCTGTTTACCATTAATTGTATTGGTTTATTTATAATATTCTGTTTTCCATTAGTTATGTTGATTTCTTTCTAACACTCTGTTTGTCATTAGTTGTGTTGATTTCTTTCTAACACTCTGTTTGTCATTAGTTGTGTTGATTTCTTTATAACACTCTGTTTGTCATTAGTTGTAATGATTTCTTTATAACACTCTGTTTGTCATTAGTTGTGTTGATTTCTTTATAACACTCTGTTTGTCACTATTTGTGTTAATTTTTTTTATAACATTCTGTTTGTCATTGGTTGTGTTGATTTTTTTTAATAACATTCTGTTTGTCATTAGTTGTGTTGATTTCTTTATAACACTCTGTTTGTCATTAGTTGTAATGATTTCTTTATAACACTCTGTTTGTCATTAGTTGTGTTGATTTCTTTCTAACACTCCTTTTGTCATTAGTTGTGTTGATTTCTTTATAACACTCCTTTTGTCATTAGTTGTGTTGATTCCTTTATAACACTCCTTTTGTCATTAGTTGTGTTGATTTCTTTCTAACACTCTGTTTGTCATTAGTTGTGTTGATTTCTTTATAACACTCTGTTTGTCATTAGTTGTGTTGATTTTTTACAACACTCTGTTTGTCATTAGTTGTGTTGATTTCTTTCTAACACTCCTTTTGTCATTAGTTGTGTTGATTTCTTTATAACACTCTGTTTGTCATTAGTTGTAATGATTTCTTTATAACACTCTGTTTGTCATTAGTTGTGTTGATTTCTTTCTAACACTCCTTTTGTCATTAGTTGTGTTGATTTCTTTATAACACTCTGTTTGTCATTAGTTGTGTTAATTTTTTTATAACATTCTGTTTGTCATTAGTTGTGTTGATTTCTTTATAACACTCCTTTTGTCATTAGTTGTGTTGATTTCTTTATAACACTCTGTTTGTCATTAGTTGTGTTAATTTTTTTATAACATTCTGTTTGTCATTAGTTGTGTTGATTTCTTTATAACACTCTGTTTGTCATTAGTTGTGTTGATTTCTTTATAACACTCTTTTTGTCATTAGTTGTGTTAATTTTTTTACAACACTCTGTTTGTCATTAGTTGTGTTAATTTTTTTACAACACTCTATTTGTCATTAGTTGTGTTAATTTTTTTACAACACTCTGTTCGTCATTAGTTGTGTTGATTTTTTACAACATTCTGTTTGTCATTAGTTGTGTTGATTTTTTACAACACTCTGGAGACAAAAGCAAATATCAAATTATCAAAAATATCAAATGCTATGCAGGTCTGGGTGTAGATCTTTCAACAACCTATATGTTAATCCTCGACACCATCACTTTCCAACATTACTTTCCACTCTTTCTTAGATCTGTGTTGTATCTTTTGGCTTGAGTTTGTTTGTTTGTTTAATTTGTATAGTTTGTTGCACCTGAAACTTTTCCCAAAACATTGTAATTTGATTTGTCTGTCAAATAGTTTATCTGCCCCATACAATTTTAGGTTTAATTTACGCTTACAGTACTCTGCTTGTTATTGGTTATGTCTGTATCTTTACTATTGTGTCATTAGTTGTGTCTGTATCTTAACGATTGTTTCGTCAGTTGTGTCTGTATCTTTACTATTGTGTCATCAGTTGTGTCTGTATCCTTATTATTGTGTCATCAGTTGTATCTGTATCCTTACTATTGTGTCATCAGTTGTGTCTGTATCTTTACTATTGTGTCATCAGTTGTGTCTGTATCTTAACTATTGTGTCATTAGTTGTGTCTGCATATTTACTATTTTATCATTAGTTGTGCCCGTGTCTTTACTAATTTGTCATTACTTGTGTCTGTATCTTTACTATTTTGTCATTAGTTGTGTCTGCATCTTTCCTATTTTATCATTAAATTGTGTCTGCATCTTTACTATTTTATCATTAATTGTGTCTGCATCTTTACTATTTTATCATTAGTTGTGTCTGTATCTTTACTATTTTGTCATTAGTTGTGTCTGTATCTTTACTATTTTGTCATAAGTTGTGTCTGTATCTTTACTATTTTGTCATTAGTTGTGTCTGTATCTTTACTATTTTGTCATTAGTTGTGTCTGTGTCTTAACTATTGTGTCATTAGTTGTGTCTGTATCTGTATCTTAACTATTGTGTCATTAGTTGTGTCTGTATTTTTACTATTTTATCATTAGTTGTGTCTGCATCTTTATTATTTTGTCATTAGTTGTGTCTGTATCTTTACTATTTTGTCATTAGTTGTGTCTGTATCTTTACTATTTTGTCATTAGTTGTGTCTGTATCTTTACTATTTTGTCATTAGTTGTGTCTGTATCTTTACTATTTTGTCATAAGTTGTGTCTGTATCTTTACTATTTTGTCATTAGTTGTGTCTGCATCTTTCCTATTTTATCATTAAATTGTGTCTGCATCTTTACTATTTTATCATTAATTGTGTCTGCATCTTTACTATTTTATCATTAGTTGTGTCTGTATCTTTACTATTTTGTCATTAGTTGTGTCTGTATCTTTACTATTTTGTCATAAGTTGTGTCTGTATCTTTACTATTTTGTCATTAGTTGTGTCTGTATCTTTACTATTTTGTCATTAGTTGTGTCTGTGTCTTAACTATTGTGTCATTAGTTGTGTCTGTATCTGTATCTTAACTATTGTGTCATTAGTTGTGTCTGTATTTTTACTATTTTATCATTAGTTGTGTCTGCATCTTTATTATTTTGTCATTAGTTGTGTCTGTATCTTTACTATTTTGTCATTAGTTGTGTCTGTATCTTTACTATTTTGTCATTAGTTGTGTCTGTATCTTTACTATTTTGTCATTAGTTGTGTCTGTATCTTTACTATTTTGTCATAAGTTGTGTCTGTATCTTTACTATTTTGTCATTAGTTGTGTCTGCATCTTTCCTATTTTATCATTAAATTGTGTCTGCATCTTTACTATTTTATCATTAATTGTGTCTGCATCTTTACTATTTTATCATTAGTTGTGTCTGTATCTTTACTATTTTGTCATTAGTTGTGTCTGTATCTTTACTATTTTGTCATAAGTTGTGTCTGTATCTTTACTATTTTGTCATTAGTTGTGTCTGTATCTTTACTATTTTGTCATTAGTTGTGTCTGTGTCTTAACTATTGTGTCATTAGTTGTGTCTGTATCTGTATCTTAACTATTGTGTCATTAGTTGTGTCTGTATTTTTACTATTTTATCATTAGTTGTGTCTGCATCTTTATTATTTGTCATTAGTTGTGTCTGTATCTTTACTATTTTGTCATTAGTTGTGTCTGTATCTTTACTATTTTGTCATTAGTTGTGTCTGTATCTTTACTATTTTGTCATTAGTTGTGTCTGTATCTTTACTATTTTGTCATTAGTTGTGTCTGTATCATAACTATTGTGTCATTAGTTGTGTCTGTATCTGTATCTTAACTATTGTGTCATTAGTTATATCTGAATCTTTACTATTGTGTCATTAGTTGTGTCTGTATCTTAACTATTGTGTCATTAGTTGTGTCTGTATTTTTACTATTTTTAGTTGTGTCTGTATCTTTACTATTTTGTCATTAGTTGTGTCTGTATCTTTACTATTGTGTAATTAGTTGTGTCTGTATCTTTACTATTTTGTCATTAGTTGTGTCTGTATCTTAACTATTGTGTCATTAGTTGTGTCTGTATCTGTATCTTAACTATTGTGTCATTAGTTGTGTCTGTATCTTTACTATTGTGCCATTAGTTGTGTTTGCTTCTTTGCTATATATTATGTCATTAGTTGTGTCTGTAACTCTACTAGACTGCATACGCCAATTGTGTTTATTTGCAAAACTCATTTGCGTTTATCTACAAGACTATATGTTACACCATTTGACGTAAGGACATATGGAATCACACATGATGATGAGTGACTGAAATAGAAAAGTTTGAACACAAACCTGAAGGGCTGGATAGTCTTTTAGGATCTCTATGCCCAAGTACTCCACACACACAAGCAGAGGCTCCAGCAGGCTGATGTCTGCCATGGTGAGGTCATTGCCAACCAGGAACCCTGTCCCATTAGTGGCAACAATCTGATGAATGTTATGTGCCCATTAATATCATATCAAAACAGCAGCTTTCACTTAATTGTTTAATGGTTTCTCTTTCTATCGTTTGACCATCTTTTTGGCATCACTAGGCTATAAGATACAGGACACGACAGGCTCTCTATGATCATTGGCTGGCAGAATAGGATTTGAAATTAACAGACAGAAGACCAAAATAACGACAGTCAGGGCTGTCTAAAAAAAAAAACAATATTTACCTGGAAGAGAAGATGCTGGGAATGGGTTACTTTACATACCTAGGTATTAGTGCAGATCTACTTTATATACCATGGTATCAGTATAGATATACTCTGTATACCTAGATAGCAGTATAGATCTACTTTATTTACCTTGGTGTCAGTATAGATCTACACTATATACCTTGATAGCAGTGTAAATCTAATTTATATACCTTGGTAGCAGTGTAAATCTAATTTATATACCTTGGTAGCAGGGTAGATCTACTTTATATACCTTGGTAGCAGTGTAGATCTACTTTATATACCTTGATAGCAGTGTAGATTTACTTTATATACTTATTTAACAGCATAGATCTTATTTTATATACCCCAGTAGAAGGAAATCTGGCCTGTTGCTAGAAATGTTAGACTGTTCTTAGAAATGCTGGTCTGTTGTTAGAATTGGTGGTCTGTTGTTAGAATTGCTGGTCTGTTGGTAGAATTGCTGGTCTGTTAGAATTGGTGGTCTGTTGTTAGAATTGGTGGTCTGTTCTTAGAATTGGTGGTCTGTTCTTAGAATTGTTGGTCTGTTGTTGTAGTATGAAGTATCTTCCCTGTTTAGTTTTTTTAGTTTAATTTATTCTATTTTATTTTAGTTTAGTTCAGTTCCATTTAGTTCAGTTCCATTTAGTTCAGTTCCATTTAGTTCAGTTCCATTTAGTTCAGTTCCATTTAGTTCAGTTCCATTTAGTTCAGTTCCATTTAGTTCAGTTCCATTTAGTTCAGTTTCATTTAGTTCAGTTCCATTTAGTTCAGTTCCATTTAGTTCAGTTCCATTTAGTTCAGTTCCATTTAGTTCAGTTCCATTTAGTTCAGTTCCATTTAGTTCAGTTCCATTTAGTTCAGTTCCATTTAGTTCAGTTCCATTTAGTTCAGTTCCATTTAGTTCAGTCTAGTTAAAGATCCTCTTCATTGCACAACGGCTAACTCCAGAGTGCTCAGATCCCTTCCTCAGTACATTACCTGGTAGGAAGCACACCTGCCTCACATGAAACAAAACACTGAAGATGACTTCTGCTCAGATGTCTGAACCTCAAAGCACTGGCAAAAACCTAGTCTCCAACCTCCTTAGACAGTTTGTTGGTTCTATTTCCCATCACTATGGTCAGGACTCAGCTTTTTGGTTATATTATCCCTCACTGTGGTCAGGGCTCAGCTTGTTGGTTCTATTTCCTCTCACTGTGGTCAGGGCTCAGCTTGTTGGTTCTATTTCCCCTCACTGTGGTCAGGGCTCAGCTTGTTGGTTCTATTTCCCCTCACTATGGTCAGGACTAAGCTTGTTGGTTCTATTTCCCATCACTATGGTCAGGACTCAGCTTTTTGGTTATATTATCCCTCACTGTGGTCAGGGCTCAGCTTGTTGGTTCTATTTCCCCTCTCTGTGGTCAGGGCTCAGCTTGTTGGTTCTATTTCCCCTCACTGTGGTCAGGGCTCAGCTTGTTGGTTCTATTTCCCATCACTGTGGTCAGGGCTCAGCTTGTTGGTTCTATTTCCCCTCTCTGTGGTCAGGGCTCAGCTTGCTGGTTATATTATCCCTCACTGTGGTCAGGACTCAGCTTGTTGGTCCTATTTCCCATCACTGTGGTCAGGGCTCAGCTTGTTGGTTCTATTTCCCCTCTCTGTGGTCAGGGCTCAGCTTGTTGGTTCTATTTCCCCATTTCCCCTCATTATGGTCAGAACTCAGCTTGTTGTTCCTATTTCCCCTCACTGTGGTCAGAGTTCAGCTTAGTGTGTCTATTTTCCTATCTCCTCTCACTATGGTCATGGCCCACTAGTCACACAAACCTGAATGCTGACACACCTTCCCTGTGAATAGTGTAACATTATGATGGGATGAACCACACACAAATTATAGATTACACATAAAACAACATGACCTAAAGAAAACAATAAAGTGATTACTTACCTTCTCAAACATAAATAAATGTTTTAACTTACTCTCTCAAACATAAATAAATGTTTTAACTTACCTTCTCAAACATAAATAAATGTTTTAACTTACTTTCTCAAACATAAATAAATGTTTTAACTTACCTTCTCAAACATAAATAAATGTTTTAACTTACCTTCTCAAACATAAATAAATGTTTTAACTTACCTTCTCAAACATAAATAAATGTTTTAACTTACCTTCTCAAACATAAATAAATGTTTTAACTTACTTTCTCAAACATAAATAAATGTTTCAACTTACCTTCTCAAACATAAATAAATGTTTTAACTTACTTTCTCAAACATAAATAAATGTTTTAACTTACTTCTCAAACATAAATAAATGTTTTAACTTACTTTCTCAAACATAAATAAATGTTTCAACTTACCTTCTCAAACATAAATAAATGTTTTAACTTACCTTCTCAAACAAAAGAAAATGTCATAGCTTACCTTCTACACAATAAAATATCACAGCTTACCTTATCAAGCAAAAGAAAATGGCACAGCTTACCATCTCAAGCACAGGTAAATGACACAACCTACCTTCTCAAACACAGGTAAATGTCACAACCTACCTTCTCAAACACAGGTAAATATCACAACCCACCTTCTCAAACACAGGTAAATGTCACAACCTACCTTCTCAAACACAGGTAAATGTCACAACCTACCTTCTCAAACACAGGTAAATATCACAACCCACCTTCTCAAACACAGGTAAATATCACAACCTACCTTCTCAAACACAGGTAAATATCACAACTTACCTTCTCAAACACAGGTAAATGTCACAACCTACCTTCTCAAACACAGGTAAATGTCACAACCTACCTTCTCAAACACAGGTAAATATCACAACCCACCTTCTCAAACACAGGTAAATATCACAACCTACCTTCTCAAACACAGGTAAATGTCACAACCTACCTTCTCAAACACAGGTAAATGTCACAACCTACCTTCTCAAACACAGGTAAATGTCACAACCTGCCTTCTCAAACACAGGTAAATGTCACAACCTACCTTCTCAAACACAGGTAAATGTCACAACCTACCTTCACAAACACAGGTAAATGTCACAACCTACCTTCTCAACACAGGTAAATGTCACAACCTACCTTCTCAAACACAGGTAAATGTCACAACCTACCTTCTCAAACACAGGTAAATGTCACAACCTACCTTCTCAAACACAGGTAAATGTCACAACCTACCTTCTCAAACACAGGTAAATATCTGCTCATAGCTTTCTTCACTTTACCACCCAGGACCTCTTGCACTGGGACAAACTCAAGAGGTAACATAGGTTCATAGAAGTCTCGCCCCCCTTCATAATATTGATCAATTCTGAAATGAATATGTTTAAAGTAAACTTGCTCAAATTCTTTTCCCTGTTTAGATGAGGGCAACTTAATATTTCTAGAAATGGTATATCAGTGATCAACTTGAACAGCATGCTTGCTTTGTTTGTGGGAGGTTTGGGTTTGATCCTCAGGGGCAGCACTATTTTCTTTTTACAATAGTCTTTTATCTTCTGGTGCCTTTGTTTATTTGTTCACGGAATGTTAGTGTTTTCTTAAAGCTTTTTCTCATTTTAATGAAATATAATTATCTTACCAACAGCAACATATGGTTATGAATCAGGGACAATCTTGCAAACAGCAAGGATGAAAATAAATTCGTTCGAAACAATAATGCTACAGGGAACTCCTTATTATACCCTGGATAATGAAAAAGAGCCATGAAGACATATTAAAAGATTTAAACATTAAACAGAACTGTCTTATAAACAACATCAATCTAGAGAGGAATTTTAAATACCATGGCTAGGCCCAAAGACACAGTGGACAGGAAAGAACAATAATGGAAGGTATGGTTCCTGGGCATCAGGGGCAGAACAAGAAAGTCGTTTCAAGACATCAAGTAGACCTTGAACATGACAACAAAAGAAGTGGGAGATCTGGCTAGAGACAGAGATACTTTCAGATGGGCTGTGATGAATGCAACATTCTGTGTGGGATCTGGCTAGAGACAGATATTTTTAGATGGGCTGTGATGAGTGCAGCATTCTGTGGGAGATCTGGCTAGAGACAGAGATTCTTTCAGATGGGCTGTGATGAATGCATCATTCTGGAATGGAGAGGCAACGAAGTGATGTCGAAAGAACACGTCTATATTTATTTATAAAACAATACAGTATATAGATACTGTATAGATGCTCGCAATTTCAAAATGCACCAACAGTTTAAGCAAAGAGCCTAACCTAATGTCTGTCTACTCAGATTTGGTGCTTATTGCATGTTACTGTGAATCTCAACATACCAACATCTACAATAATACGACACTACAAGTGAAGGGATGACACTACAAGTGAAGGGACGCCACAGTGTTCACTGTTTGTGCGTGTCATGTAACAGTGTCCATAGCTCTGATACCATTAACACCATCTGAGTATAAACAGTGTCTATACCTCTGGTATAATATAAATAATCTAAGGTCTAAATAATCTAATAATATAAATAATCTAAGGTATGCTGATGACACAGTCTTAATCGCTAAGAGTGAAAATGAGTTACAAGAAATGGTAGACATAGTGAAACAAAGCAAATATAAAGGACTCAGCGTTAATAGCAAAAAAAAAAACGTAAATAAAGGTAACAACAAAGAAAAGGACAGCAATGCACAGTAAAGACAGGTGGAACAATATTAAAACAGGTAACTGAATATTTAAATATATGGGAACAATGTTAACCTCAGATTGTTGATGCACAACAGAGGTGAACTGCAGAATGGCTTAGGCTAAGGCAGCTTTAAAAAAAAAATGAGGAAGATAAGGTGCAAGTATTCAATCCATCTTTGACAATAGGAACAAACAAAAGTTCCTAAATGTTTTGTATAGCCAGTCTTAACATATGGATGTGAATCATGGACAATAGGACAACAGACAAGATTATCACTGGAGCCTGTGGAAATGTGGTTTTACAGAAGAATGTTGAAAATACCATTGAGGCCAAAGCAAAAAGAGAGCTCATTTTCAATATTTGGAGGAAATTATCCTCATTTTTTGGCCTTGCAATGAGAAGGGAATAGCTGGAATAATGATTATATTGTGACAACTGGGAAAGTTGAGAGACGAAGAGATAGAGGGAAGTAAAGAAAAAAGATACCTTAAGAGAATGGCTTGGCAGATGGTCAACAACAGAAAGGATACATAACTGTCCAGATCGAAAATTGTCAAGTGGAGAGACATGATCACCTACGTCATCAGGCATGGTGTTTGATGATGAAGATTACATATCATTACATATTAAATATTACGACATGTTATATATTATTAAACAATTTAAAAACACAAATTTAGTCATCGACTTTAAAAATCAGAATCAACTACGGAGAGAGCATGTTCTCTTACAGAACTTCTTCGTCCAGGTTCTTTCCCCACAAGCCAGATTTTCTGCCCAGGTAACGAACGATAGAATTACTCTGAGTTATCAGTTTCCCATCGATTTCCAGCAATGGTAATTGGTTATACAGAAGTTTGCCATCTGAAATAAGCCATTTCAAAGAAATTAAAATAACTCCAAAATATGTATGTGTGTTTAATCTGACATCGTCATCATCAAGTACCAAGCCTGCTGGCATAGGTGATCATGTCTCTCCACAACTTTCGATCACGACAGTTATTTATCACTTCTTCATTTGACCTTCTGCCGAGCCATTCTGTTAAGCTGTCTGGTATCTTTTCTCTTTGCTTCGCTCTATCTCTTCGTCCCTCAATTTTCCCAGTTGTTACAATATATTCCAGCTGTTCTCTTCTCATTACATGACCAAAAAATGATTGTTTCTTGCTTATATTGAGAATTAACCAACCTGACATAGGCTGGCTAGATATTTCATCTGAATATATGTGAGCTTTCAGCTGAGCACATCGTGAGTTTTCAGCTTAGCACTTCGTGAGATTTTAGCCCAGCACTTCGTGACTTTTCAGGTTTGGAATGCATTAGAAAACACTTAGAATTAAGAGCATTCCATCTCAAAGTTTCTCATGACGTCTCAGGCATATGGGAAGTAGAAACTACAGTAAAGCAATCACAAACCAAGAAGTATTATAATAAATCATGAATCAATCACAACCCATAAAGTACAATCAGAAATCTTGAAACAATTACAAACCAAAAACTACAATCATAAATCTTGCACAAACCAGGAAGTTCAATTATAAATCCTGAAGCAATCACAAACCAAACACTACAATCATAAATCCTGAAACAATCACAAACTATGAAGTACAATCATCAATTTTGAGGCATTCACAAACCAGGAAGTACAGTCACACACAAAATGACATTTTTTTTTAAATTTGGAACTCTTTTGGCTTAAACATTTTTATTGAAAAAAAAAAATTGATGCAATTTGACCCAGCAATGATGGCGAGAAACTAGACAGTGATGGAGTACACTTCAAGAAATTAGACTGTGATGGATCACACTTCAAGCAACTAGACAGTGATGGAGCACACTTCAAGAAAGTAGACAGGGATGGAGCACTCTTCAACAAACTAGACAGGGATGGATCACACTTCGACAAACTAGACAGTGATGGATCACACTTCGACAAACTAGACAGTATGGACTATACTTCAAGGAACTAGACTGTATGGTGTACACTTCAAGAAACTAGACAGTATGGAGTACACTTCAAGAAACTAGACAGTATGGAGTATACTTTAAGAAACTAGACAGTATGGAATATATTTCAAGAAACTAGACAGTATGGAGTATACTTTAAGAAACTAGACAGTATGGAATATACTTTAAGAAACTAGACAGTATGGAGTATACTTCAAGAAACTAGACAGTATGGAGTATACTTCAAGAAACTAGACAGTATGGAGTATACTTTAAGAAACTAGACAGTATGGAATATATTTCAAGAAACTAGACAGTATGGAGTATACTTTAAGAAACTAGACAGTATGGAATATACTTTAAGAAACTAGAGAGCATGGAGTATGCTTCAAGAAACTAGACAGTATGGAATATACTTTAAGAAACTAGACAGCATGGAGTATGCTTCAAGAAACTAGACAGTATGGAGTATGCTTTAAGAAACTAGACAGTATGAAATATATTTCAAGAAACTAGACAGTATGGAGTATACTTTAAGAAACTAGACAGTATGGAGTATACTTTAAGAAACTAGACAGTATGGAATATACTTTAAGAAACTAGACAGCATGGAGTATGCTTCAAGAAACTAGACAGTATGGAGTATACTTTAAGAAACTAGACAGCATGGAGTATACTTTAAGAAACTAGACAGTATGGAGTATACTTTAAGAAACTAGACAGCATGGAGTATACTTTAAGAAACTAGACAGTATGGAATATACTTTAAGAAACTTGACAGCATGGAGTATACTTTAAGAAACTAGACAGTATGGAATATATTTCAAGAAACTAGACAGTATGGAGTATATTTCAAGAAACTAGACAGTATGGAGTACACTTCAAGAAACTAAACAGTATGGACTATACTTTAAGAAACTAGACAGTATGGAGTATACTTCAATAAACTAGACAGTGATGAAGTACACTCCAAGAAACTAGACAGTGATGAAGTACACTCCAAGAAACTAGTCAATGATGGAGCACACTTCAAGAAACTAGACAGTGAAGGAGCACACTTCAAGAAACTAGACAGTGAAGGAGCACACTTCAAGAAACTAGACAGTGAAGGAGCACACTTCAAGAAACTAGACAGTGAAGGAGCACACTTCAAGAAACTAGACAGTGAAGGAGCACACTTCAAGAAACTAGACAGTGAAGGAGCACACTTCAAGAAACTAGACAGTGAAGGAGCACACTTCAAGAAACTAGACAGTGAAGGAGCACACTTCAAGAAACTAGACAGTGAAGGAGCACACTTCAAGAAACTAGACAGTGAAGGAGCACACTTCAAGAAACTAGACAGTGAAGGAGCACACTTCAAGAAACTAGACAGTGAAGGAGCACACTTCAAGAAACTAGTCAATGATGGAGCACACTTCAAGAAACTAGACAGTGAAGGAGCACTCTCCCAATTCTCGTGTACATTGTAAATGTTGTGATGAAATGTCTTTCATTTTTACGTTATCAAACAAGCTAAAAATGTCGAGACTCCAGCATCTCAAATAAAAATGATGATCTCTCACTGTTGGGGATAAAATGCTGAATACAGGCACACGGTCATCCGAGTTTGATAGTTATAATTAATCAATGACCCGATGACATTGCAAACGAATTAAAATCCATAATTGCTCAACCACTCGTCCCAGCGGAATCCTCCGAGTTAATGAGTTATGAGTTTCATCTCATTCCATTGAAAGATCCACACAAAGAAAGGTAGCTGCAGTTCACATCATATCAGCCACAGCACACGCCAAAAGACATAAAGTGTGTGCGCACCGAACGTGTACGCAACTATCTGTTCATCATACGTTATCATCATTCATCGTTAGGAATCGAAATATCGAAACACGATCCGGATGAAAACCACAGCTCACGGCGTGCACAGACCACTAAACTCAGTAGCCCTGACAACAAGCAGGACATGGAATATGAGGAAACTGCAACTTGAAACACTTATCAGACCAGCCACAACGGTTCCTGCCGCCTATCCGTCCTATTGACCGGAAGTCATCCTATTTTGAAATAGCTATATTATAATTATATGACTATTGATCATGTTGATAGAAAATAATATGATTGTAAATTAATTATGTTTTAAATAACACATAATTTGGAAACTAAGTGGCATTTCTGATTCACTCATCAACTCTCTTCGTGATTTACCTCTACCACCAGTTGCCCTACCTGTTATCAACTGTAAAAACTCTTCACGTTCTGTAAGTATCTCTTCAACAAACTGAAATATGGAAACAGATACTCAATTTACTAGCTAAATAATTTGTTAACAAATTAGTCAAGTAATATATTAAATTGATTTAGCAATTAAAGTATTCATTACAACATCTATGTAAATCGTAACCACCGTTACTTTCTGCCATTTTTCAGGTCAGTGTATGTTTTTTAGTGTTTAGATTTATTTATTTATTTTAGAATAGTTTGTGTTTTGTACCCGATGAATGCTTTTGCCGAAACGTCGTAGCACGTCTTGTCTTTCTATTAGTTTAGCTGCTTTATACTTTTTTGTGTTTATTGTACAAATGATCCACTACTAGCTAACATATTAAATACATCTGAATGTATGGCTTGTATCGTCTTGACAGCGGTTGGTAGCAAGCAATCATCTTGTCAGTAGTTTGGTAAAATATTAGTATCTTATGCTGGATGTTGTTTTACTGAACAGCTTCTCTCGTGGCTGAATCTGCCAATATTAGACAGACAGATTCGACCGTAGAATGAACAAGATGTATTTGTGGTGCTTGGCCTCGTCTCCTTTCTCCTGCACCTTTTGTTTTCTGAATTTGATATCATCGCTGCCTAGAAAGTTGCTGTGTTTTTTTTGTGTTCTCCATTTGCTATGATCTATAGCTACATTTTCCCAGTTCTTTCATTGATATAGAATTCTTTCAAAGAAGTCCTGCAAACATCCTTATATATAAGCACTGGTCTGCTTCCGTCCCTAAGTTCACCATACAATATTTGTTTGGGAATACGAATGTTTGCAATTCTTCTTACATGACCCAGCCACCTTAGTCTTCAACTTCGTTTTGCCATGACGGATCGTTGGTTACTTTGTCCTACTGTTTGATGTTCATAATCTTTCGAAGGCAACACACATGACAGTTGTTTAATCTTTTTTATAGGTATCTATTTGTTTAATTAATCAAAAAAACAAATAACAAATATACTCTAATTAACGAAACAACCCACAAATTAGATAACTAACTAATCGGTCATGTATCTAGCTAATTAAAAAAAAAAAACACTAATTAATTTTTTAACATATTTCATTACAAATAATTAACTAATTAATTATCTAATGAAAAAAAATATTAGTTAGCAAATTAAATGGCTATTAAGCTAGCTGGCTAACCAACTAAATCAATAACAACGTAATAACATAAAATCACTAAATAGATAATTTAGCCAAAATTAATTAACAGATACAAATGCTAAAACCTAACAAACCAACATAATCTCCCTCATATATTCAATGGATCTTAAAGATTAATCAACCCCCCCCCCCCAATATGTAAAGTTTATGTAAAAACTTAACATCAAACAACTTCCCCACCCCCAAAATGTAAAAGTTATTTTAAACACCAACACCCCGCGCCCCTCCCATATGTTAACGTTATCTTCAATACAAACAAACAAACACCCCCCTCCCTATATCTTAAAGTTATCTTAAATACAAACAAACAAACACCACCCTCCCAATATGTTATAGTTATCTTAAATACCAACAACCCCCCCCCCCCCATATGTTAAAGTTATCTTAAATACCAACAACCCCCCCCCCCCCCAATATGTTAAAGTTATCTTAAATACCAACAAACCCCCCTCCCCCAATATGTTAAAGTTATCTTAAATACCAACAATCAACACCACACACCCCCTACCCCCAATGTTAAAGTTATCTTAAATCCCAACAAATAAACACCCCACCCCCATATGTTAAAGTTATCTTAATACCAACAAACATCCCACCTCCCTATATGTTAAAATTATATTAAATACCAACAAACATACACCCCCATATGTTAAAGTTATATTAAATACCAATAAACAACCCCCCCCCCCCAATATGTTACAGTTAACTTAAATACCAACAAAAAAACACCCACCCTCATATGTTAAAGTTGTCTTAAATACCAACAAACAAACACCCCCACCCCATATGTTAATGGTATCTTAAATACCAACAAACATATACCACCCTCCCTATATGTTAAAGTTATCTTAAATACCAACAAACAAACACCCCTCTTCCCTATATGTTAAATATATCTTAAATACCAACAAACAAACACCCCCCACCCCATATGTTAAAGTTATCTTAAATACCAACAACCAAACACCCCCCCCTACATATGTTAAAGTTATCTTAAATACCAACAAACAAACACCCCCCCCCCTACATATGTTAAAGTTATCTTAAATACCAACAAACAAACACCCCCCCCCACCCCATATGTTAAAGTTATCTTAAATACCAACAACCAAACACCCCCCCCCTACATATGTTAAAGTTATCTTAAATAACAACAACAAACACCCCCCCCCTACATATGTTAAAGTTATCTTAAATACCAACAAAACACCCCCCCCTACATATGTTAAAGTTATCTTAAATACCAACAAACAAACACACACCCTCCCTATATGTTAAATTTATCTTAAATACCAACAAACAAACACCCCCACCGCCATATGTTAAAGTTATCTTAAATGCCAAAATCAAACACCCCCCCCCCATCTGTTAAAGGTATCTTAAATACCAACAAACATACACCCCACCCATATGTTAAAGCTATCTTAAATACCAACAAACACCCCCCCCCCTTTCCCCATCTGTTAAATTATCTTAAATACCAACAAACAAGCAACCCTCCTCTCTATATGTTTAAGTTATCTTAATTACCAACAAGCAAACACTCCCCCCCCCCCATATGTTAAAGTTATCTTAAATACCAACAAACAAATACCCCCCCCCCCTACATATGTTAAAGTTATCTTAAATACCAACAAACAAATACCCCCCCCTACATATGTTAAAGTTATCTTAAATACCAAGAAACAAATACCCCCCCTACATATATTAAAGTTATCTTAAATACCAACAAACATACACCCCACCCATATGTTATAGCTATCTTAAATACCAACAAACACCCCCCCCCCTTCTCCATCTGTTAAAGTTATCTTAAATACCAACAAACATACACCCCCCCCATATGTTAAAGTTATCTTAAGTACCAACAAACATACACCCTACCCCATATGTTAAAGTTATCTTAAAGACCACCCCCCCCACATATGTTAAAGTTATCTCTCTCTCTCTGCGATCAGGACTCAATCAGAGTAGGATTACAGAGTCCCACATGAAGTCAGCTGTCAGGTTAAGTGTGTTGATCGCCCCCACAGACTAAGGTTATCTTAAATACCAACAAACAAACACCCCCCCCCCCCTTGTTAAAGCTATCTTAAATACCAACAAACATACACCCCACCCCATATGTTAAAGTTATCTTAAATACCAACAAACATACACCCCACCCTATATGTTAAAGTTATCTTATAGACCAACCCCCCCCCCCATATGTTAAAGTTATCTTAAATACCAACAAAAAAACATCCCCCCATATGTTAAAGTTATCTTACATACCAACAAACAAACTCCCCTCCCCCCATATGTTAAAGTTATCTTAAATACCAACAAACATACACCCCACCCCATATGTTAAAGTTATCTTATAGACCAACCACCCCCCACCTCATATGTTAAAGTTATCTTAAATACCAACAAACAACCCCCCCCCCACATATGTTAAGTTATATTAAATACCAACAAACCCCCCCCCCCCTTTCCCCATCTGTTAAAATTAACTTAAATACCAACAAACATACACCCCCCACCCCTTATGTTAAAGTTATCTTAAAGACCAACAAACACCCCTCCCCCCATGTTAAAGTTATCTTAAATACCAACAAACACCCCCCCCCCTTTCCCCCATCTGTTAAAATTATCTTAAATACCAACAAACATACACCCCACCCCTTATGTTAAAATTATCTTAAAGACCCCCTCCCCATCCCCCATATGTTAAAGTTATCTTAAAGACCAACACCCCCGCGCCTCCCATATGTTAAAGTTATCTTAAAGACCAACACCCCCGCCCCCCATATGTTAAAGTTATCTTAAAGACCAACACCCCCGCCCCCATATGTTAAAGTTATCTTAAAGACCAACACCCCCGCGCCTTCCATATGTTAAAGTTATCTTAAAGACCAACACCCCCGCCCCCCATATGTTAAAGTTATCTTAAAGACCAACACCCCCGCCCCCAGTATGTTAAAGTTATCTTAAAGACCAACACCCCCGCGCCTCCCATATGTTAAAGTTATCTTAAAGACCAACACCCCCGCCCCCCATATGTTAAAGTTATCTTAAAGACCACACCCCCCCCCCCATATGTTAAAGTTATCTTAAAGACAACACCCCCGCGCCTCCCATATGTTAAAGTTATCTTAAAGACCAACACCCCCGCCCCCCATATGTTAAAGTTATCTTAAAGACCAACACCCCCGCGCCTCCCATATGTTAAAGTTATCTTAAAGACCAACACCCCCGCCCCCCATATGTTAAAGTTATCTTAAAGACCAACACCCCCGCGCCCCCATATGTTAAAGTTATCTTAAAGACCAACACCCCCGCCCCCATATGTTAAAGTTATCTTAAAGACCAACACCCCCGCCCCCCCATATGTTAAAGTTATCTTAAAGACCAACACCCCGCGCCTCCCATATGTTAAAGTTATCTTAAAGACCAACACCCCCGCCCCCCATATGTTAAAGTTATCTTAAAGACCAACACCCCCGCGCCTCCCATATGTTAAAGTTATCTTAAAGACCAACACCCCCGCGCCTCCCATATGTTAAAGTTATCTTAAAGACCAACACCCCCGCGCCTCCCATATGTTAAAGTTATCTTAAAGACCAACACCCCCGCCCCCCATATGTTAAAGTTATCTTAAAGCCAACACCCCCGCGCCTCCCATATGTTAAAGTTATCTTAAAGACCAACACCCCCGCGCCTCCCATATGTTAAAGTTATCTTAAAGACCAACACCCCCGCGCCTCCCATATGTTAAAGTTATCTTAAAGACCAACACCCCCGCGCCTCCCATATGTTAAAGTTATCTTAAAGACCAACACCCCCGCCCCCCATATGTTAAAGTTATCTTAAAGGCCAACACCCCCGCGCCTCCCATATGTTAAAGTTATCTTAAAGACCAACACCCCGCGCCTCCCATATGTTAAGTTATCTTAAAGACCAACACCCCCGCGCCTCCCATATGTTAAAGTTATCTTAAAGACCAACACCCCCGCGCCTCCCATATGTTAAAGTTATCTTAAAGACCAACACCCCCGCGCCTCCCATATGTTAAAGTTATCTTAAAGACCAACACCCCCGCCCTCCCATATGTTAAAGTTATCTTAAAGACCAACACCCCCGCCCCCCATATGTTAAAGTTATCTTAAAGACCAACACCCCCGCCCCCCATATGTTAAAGTTATCTTAAAGACCAACACACTCCCCCCCATATGTTACAGTTATCCTAAAGATCAATCAACTGACCAACTTACAGGTATCCCAGCTGCAGCAAGGGCCAGTCTTATAATCTCGCCCTTCCCACGTCCATCGAAATAATAAAACTTGGCCGTTTGCTCGCTCATTTCCCACAAGAAACGTTCAACTGTTGCTTCAGCCGACACCTCGCAGAAACCTGGCCAAATGAGACACTCAGTTCTGTAATTACCAATTTAATTTGCCCACATTGTTGCTGTCAACGGGTCAATTAGTTGGCTAATGTATGTTAACTCCTCGCGACATGGTAGCGACAAATATGCTGTAAAATTCTCACTGTTTCTCACTATGGTAGCCTACCTTCGATGCGGTGTCGGCACTAGATGAATTAATGGTCACACTGAGATTTTGTTGTTGTGGATTTCATTTTGGATAATCGAGAGTCTACAGTACATTATTTGTGTAGGGAAGAGGCAAATAATTGCAATGCTGCGGTAAAGCTGGTCGAAAGGAGCCAGTAGTTGGGTGTGATAGTTATAGATAATTGTTCTTCACCGTTTGTTATTGTTGTCCCGGTATTCTGAAGAAGGTCAAAGGCCAAAACGTCAATATTGTGTTGTTATTGTTATTGTTATTGGTTATGGAAGACCTCTGTATCACAGCAAACGAATTAAAATCCATAATTGCTCAACCGCCCGTGCCAGTGGAATCATCCGAATTACTAACTCATCTCCCAAACAAAGAAAGGTAACTGTAGTCCCCATCGTAGCAGTCTCAGCACACGCCAAAAGACATAAGGCGAAACCGCGCAGAAAGTGAACACAGCCAACTGTTCCCTGTCATACGATATCATCATTCATCGTAAACAAGCGGGATATCGAAGCAGGATCAAAACGGATGAGGCACACAGCTCACGGTGTGCACAGAGCACTTAACTCAGTAGCTCCTGCAACAAGCCGGACTTGGAATACGAGGAAACTGCAAGGAGGAACACTTTTCAGACTTAGCCTTCAATGGTTCCTGCCGCCTATCCACCATATACCATGGGAGTTCACGTCCTCCCGAAATGATGATCGTCATAGCACTTGATGATGTTAGGCCATCACTGATGACTCCAATTCCAAACATATAGACACACAGTGGTGGTAAGTTATCATTTCCAATCCAACAGAAGCCACATGACCTGTAGTAGTAAAACCACAGAGAGAATATGATTTTGTGACCTTCACTGATTCACTCTTAGATGTGAATGTGTCCTTTACACAAGAGGAGAAGTTTTCAACTACAGTGATCCCAATTAAGACAATTCTGGGATAGCAAGGCAAGTCTCCTTTATAGCAGCAGAACTTGATGTTCTCCGCTTCCTTCTTGTAGCTGCCGCCACACGATTCTGATGTCTCGTTAACTTGGACATCATTCAAGAACAATGTCAGATTAACATTCCATATTTTTTAGGCTCTGCTGATGAAATGCTTGGTGCAACAGTTGTATCAATCATACTGGAGGCTCCTGGTCTGTAGTCATTAATATCACAGACGGCACATGATGCTGTTATATTCAGTGTTTCTTTCTGGGGTGTAAATATGTGGCACACACATGGAGAGTGGTTTGTGATCACAGTAATCCCATTAAAGGCAATTCTAGGGTAGCATGGCATAGCTGTTTCAGAACAGCACAATCCTATGATGTTTTCTGTGTTCGCTATAATGCTGCTGCTGCTACACAATCCTGACCAATTATAGGTGTGGACATTATTCACTTGCAATGACAAAACTGCTTTGTTTACATCATAAACCTCTGGAAGCGAATCATTTATGGGACTAATAGTACAATTTATTCTTCCATCAGGGATATCTTCATTGAGTCCCCCAAAAAAGGTCTTTGGTTAAAAAGCACATATGCTTTTGAGTTAAACACAAAATGAGCCCACTTCATAGATTCAAAATGATCCTTGCCAATGCCATCCGTTTCCACAAGTTAGGTCCTTAGCTACCAAACGTCCGAAACGAAGCCATCGAATTAACGACTTTATCTACAGCGAAGGTTAACGAACTGTGAACAAACATTTATGTTCAAACCCTTGAAAACATTTTCAAAAATGTGCCAACTCGCTGCAATAACATATATCGTGTTGTTCAATGTAAACATGGCTTAGTCCATAGCTCCAATATAAATAAGCTGCCATGTCATCATAGTTAGTTTAGAATATACTGTAAAATCAGTTATTTGTGGATACATTTTAAATTGCGTTTTCTTTGTATTTGTTTAACAGAACAATTATGATACAACAACAACAACACACGCACAGACCATAATATGCACACACATACAACAACATGCAAACACTCACACAGCGACACACACACACCACAACATGCACACTCCTCATCAGCCTAAGATAGCAACGTGTGATGATAATAGAAACAACAAAAAAAAGGTTTTGTCCGTCACGACATCATGAGTGCCGTCTCCGCATCACAGGTCGGCTGCCATGGAGCGTCAATCTTCTTTGTCTCTTGCTTTGATCGTACAGGTTGTCACAGACTGCCTTGCTCATCTTCTGATGTTACTCGTCCATGTTAGTCTTGGTCTGCCTCTTTTACCTTGTATTTTCCCTTCCAGGATTACTTTTAGTAGGCTGTTGTGTCCTTTAACATGCCCCAAAAATCTCCTTCCTGTGTGCTACCGGTGCCTTATTATGAGGGAAGTAAAGAATAGTGACACTTTGACCTTCCAGGTATGTCGTAAGAAGCGACTAAGGAGGTTGATCGATGGCTTGACAAGCTGTTATTGTAAAAAGTATTTTTATGGAAACAGTGCTGCAGTGATCTCTGCAATATGTGCCACTTTGGCACGCAAGGTTTCTGTTTTTTGTGATTGTGTTCTGCCCTATGTACCGTCTTCGGCTCGCAAGGACAATTGATAGGTAGATAGAAAAATCTCATTTATTTTGTTTGAATTGTGTTTAGTAGTTGTCTTTTCACCTTTAGTTGTTTTAAGACTCCGTCATTTGTTTTCTCTTCTTTCCATCCAATTCTACCTATTCTTCTATAAATCCACATTTCAAAAAGCTTCACTTTTCTGTTCTATTTTCTTGTAAAATGTCCATGTTTTTGCACCATACATGAATGTTGAGCAGATATAACATTTTGCTATTCTTAGTTTTAGCCCTGGTGTTATCTGTTTTTATAGTATATTTTTCATGACATTAAAATTATTTTTTGCCACTCTCATTCTTTTGTTTATTTCAGTTGTACATTTTCCATCACTGGTTATAGTATGTCCAAGGTATTTATGGTTCTGAACTGCCTTCAGGTCTATTCCTTCAATTTTAGTATCCACTTGTAGTTTTTGAGTATTATCTTTGTTTATAATCATAGTTTTAGTCTTTTTTTATAGTCATATCTAATCCATATTTTTAAAAATGTTTATTTCATTAAGTCATTGTTGTAGAAATGTATTATTTTCTGCTAGCAGTACAGCATCATCAGAATATCTTAGGTTATTGATTATCTTCCCATTAATGTTTAGGCCTGGCATCTCTGTGATCTTATTAAGGTATTGCGCAGTGTATAGATTGAACAAGCATGGTGATAAAATACATTTGCTCATCTAGATTCTAGAGAAAATGGCATGTGACTCTTTACTATATAAGGCAAAGCTTATATTACAAGAGATGAGAAAAGACCAAGAGGAAGAAACAAAGTAAGATGGACAAACATCATCAAGAGGGAGCAGACTAACGGGCGGAGATGAATAAGATTGATAGACAATATCAAAGACTGGAGAAGAGCAAGTGACAGACAGAGTAAGTTGAAGAAGAAAGAAGAGGAGGAAGAAGAAGAGGAAGAAGAAGATGTACAAGAAAAGTAGAAACAGAAGAAGAATGTGATTATTCTGAAAATGGACAGAAATGTCAATAAAGCGACGAATGGATAAATCAGTAAATGTGTTCAATACTGTAAGAGTCTCCACACATCATCATCATCATCGTGTGCCTTCTCCGCAACGAAGGTTGGCTACCATGGATCGCCATTCTACTCTGTTTCTTGCTTTGATGGTGCAGGCTGTCATAGATTGACTTGACCATCTTTTGATGTTACTCGTCCATGTTAGTCTTGGTTTGCCTCTTTTACCTTGTATTTTCCTTCCAATATTACTTTTAGTAGGCTGTTGTGTCTTTTAACATGCCCCAAAAATTGCATTTGTCTTGTCTTAATTGTCTTAATCTCTTTTTATTTTCAGTTGTTTTAAAACTTTACCGTTTGTTGTCTTTTGTTTCCATCCAATTCTACCTATTCTTCTATAAATCTACATTTCAAAGGCTTCAATTTTATGTTCTGTTTTCTTGTCTAATGTCCATGTTTCTGCACCATACAGGAATATTGAGAAGATGTAACATTTTGCCATTCTTAGTTTCAGCCCTGCTGATATTTGTTTTGTTGTTAGTACATGTATATTTTTTATGGCATTAAATTACTTTTTGCCATATCTATTCTTTTGTTTCACCTCTACTAGACGTACAATCTTATATATATCTGGGCAGTAATATAGATAAAGAGGGAGGAACAGAAAACGATACCAAATAAGGATATCAAAAGCAAGAGGAGCTTTCATTGCACTGGGAAACATATGGAAATCCAAAGAAATTAGGCTAAATACAAAATACAAATTTTCAACTCCATGTTAAGTCGTTCTATTATATGGCTGTGAAACATGGAGAATAACAAAATTGACAATCACGAAGGTACAGACTTTCATTAATGGATGCTTGCGCGCGCAGAATAAAGGGATGGAAATGGCAGGACAAAGTCACAAACGTGGAATTATGGAAATGTACCGGTCAAATACCAGTGGATAAAGAAATACAGCGAAGACGATGGCGATGGATAGGACACACACTACGGAAACCAACTGAGAGTATTACACAACAGGCCCTTTTTTGGAATCCCCAGGGAAAAGACAAAGAGGAAGACCAAGGAATTCTTGGAGAAGACAGATTGAAGCAGAGATGAAGATGATGGGGAAGACATGGAATGATCTTAAAAGAATTGCAAAAAACAGAACGACTTGGAAAATGTTTGTTGAAGACCTATGCTCCACTGGGCTAAAAGGTAGAAGAAGATTCTTTTGTTTATTTCAGTTTTGCATTTTCCATTTTGTTTCAGTTTTGCATTTCCACTTAATCCATCAGTCTCCACACAGATACTGACTTTCTTTGAACATGAACACTGACATCTAAAACTATCAAGTTGGCCCATCGCCAGACTCCACACCATGTCCTGCAAACATCCCTGTTGTGTATTTTACAGACAGCTAAGAGCATACATTTGGACTCAGGGAAAAACAAGTGACAGCCAAGACATTGAACATTTTGTGAAGACTTGCTGACGGAGAGACTCACTGAGACTAGTCATCGCTCTGTGAGATGTTGATAATAGGAAACACACTTCGGTAGTTCTTACTAACCGTGTATATAGGGAAGGACGTGGAGGCTGGGTAGTCTAGAGGTACGACGTCGGATTTAGGACAGAAAGTAAATAAAGTAAAGTGGGCTGTCACGCCAAGTGGCGTATAGAGAATATGGTGTTAGTGACCATAATTTTTATAGATCTTCAGCACATGATTTTTGGGGTAATGCGGTCGGTATTACGCCCGTACAAAAATCCGGTACCCATTTAGGCTGGGTGAACCCGGAAGCCGTCGGTTGGGATCGAACCCTACCCCTTGTCCTTTGTAGTCCAGTTCACTAACCACTGAGTTATCGCGGCTCTGGACAGGAAGTACCCGGCTTAAATCCCACCTGAAGCGTTTTAATCCGTTGTTTTTTTACGACGCTACCTTCCCTGATCTCGTGGGCAGTGAGATCCGATCTCTAACTCTCTCAGGTAACGTCAATAAATAGGAGGACCAGTGTACCACTCGTGCAAGTTAAAGATTCCTGGCAATTAAAATAAAAAAGTAGAGTAGCCCGGACCAAATTATCAGCAGAAACCTACACACACGTGGGTCCAGGGCCATGCTACGGAGTTCGTGCAGGTGGACCAGGAATCTCCTCACACCGTGGGTCCAGGGCCATGCTACGGAGTTGGTACAGGTGGACCAGGAATCTCCTCGCACCGTGGGTCCAGGGCCATGCTACGGAGTTGGTACAGATGGACCAGGATTCTCCTCGCACCGTGGGTCCAGGGCCATGCTACGGAGTTGGTACAGATGGACCAGGATTCTCCTCGCACCGTGGGTCCAGGGCCATGCTACGGAGTTGGTACAGATGGACCAGGATTCTCCTCGCACCGTGGGTCCAGGGCCATGCTACGGAGTTGGTACAGGTGGACCAGGATTCTCCTCGCACCGTGGGTCCAGGGCCATGCTACGGAGTTGGTACAGATGGACCAGGATTCTCCTCGCACCGTGGGTCCAGGGCCATGCTACGGAGTTGGTACAGGTGGACCAGGAATCTCCTCGCACCGTGGGTCCAGGGCCATGCTACGGAGTTGGTACAGGTGGACCAGGATTCTCCTCGCACCGTGGGTCCAGGGCCATGCTACGGAGTTGGTACAGATGGACCAGGATTCTCCTCGCACCGTGGGTCCAGGGCCATGCTACGGAGTTGGTACAGATGGACCAGGATTCTCCTCGCACTCAAAATAATGCACTGGAATGCTAAAAGCATCAACAGCAAAAGAGATGGGTACAGTAAAATGATAGAATTAGAAAATATCCTGCATGAAGAACAAATAAGCTGTTTGCAGGAAACCCATCTAAACAACGACATAGCCTTGAAGATTAGGGGATACCAGTGCTACCGATCTGACAGAAAAAACAGACAAAAGGGCGGAATACTGACTCTTGTAAGGAACAAAATTAATGCATGTCAGATTGAAGTGTATATGGATGGGGCGGAATATCAAATACTGCATCTCAGGACAGGAAATACAGACTTCCATCTACTTAACTACTACTGTCCGAGTGACCGCCCACTAGAACTAGACACAATTACATTAAAAGAAAAAATCATTGTATGTGGAGACTTTAACAGCCATTCACAGAGCTAGGGCTATGAACATATGGACAAGAGAGGTGAAGAACTTGACAATTGGCAGGATGACAATGGGCTCATACTATTAAACCAGACAACAGATCCACCAACATTCTACTCCAGATCATGGATACCACATCTACACCAGACCTTGCTTTCCATTCACCAGACCTGGATTGGAATACCACACGTATTGTTGGGAAACAATTTGGAAGCAGCGACCCCCGACAAGTTTTTTTAGTGGTGCAAAATGAGGCCGTCAGGGAGAGCAGCATTCTCTCCAGATGGAATTACAAAAAGGCAGACTGGAAAATGTATCAACACTACACCAGTGTACTGACTAAAGGTATATATACAGACAGAGACATCAACAAAATAGTTGATGAATTCAGTAGACTAATAATACAAGCTGCCAGTGAAATAATGACTAGAGGGGCACGGAAACACTACAAATTATACTGAGGTAGTGAACTAGAGCAACTGTCACAATGACATGGAAACATCTCGAAAGCAAGCAGGAAATAACCCTTGCCAGGAACACCGCAATAACTATCAGCATGTTAAAGCCAAATTTCAACGGGCTAAACTACAAGCCAGACGGAGAAGCTGGACAGAGAAAACAGAGTCCTTGAATCTTGAACGAGACACAAGAAAAGTGTGGAAGCTTGTAAAACAGCTGAATGATGAGGGTACAGAAAGGAACACCAAAATTACACTGAAGAAGGATGGAAACATTCTAACAGGTAAACATGCAGCAAACCAATTTGCAGACTCCTTTGTAAATGACAATAATATTGAAATTAGCCTAGAGAAACCTCGGTAACACACTCTAACCTTTTACTGCTATACAATTCTAGATAACAATTTGCAACTCCAATGTTAAGTCAGTCCTATCATATGGCCGTGAAACATGGAGAACAACAAAATTGACAATCATGAAGATACAGACTTTCATTAATGAACGCTTACGCAGAATAAAAGGATGGAAATGCCAGGACAAAATCACTAACATAGAATTATGGAAATGTACCAGTCAAATACTGGTAGTTAAAGAGATACAGCGAGTACGATGGCGCTGGATTAACACACACTGCGGAAGTCAATTGAGAATATTACACAACATGCCCTTTTTTGGAATCCCCAGGAGAAAAGACAAAGAGGAAGACCAAGAAATTCTTGGAGAAACAGACAGAAGCAGAGATGAAGATGATCGGGAAGACATGGAACGATCTTAAAACAGAACGACATGGAAAGTGTTTGTTGAAGACCTCTGCTCCACAGGGAGCTGAAAGGTAGAAGATGAAGAATAATTCTAGGTAACAAAGATGAACACAAGTACCAAATATATTAAATATTAAATACTCTACAAGGCCCTGAGTAGAGGCTATAGAGAAGATTGAAAATACACATAGAACAGTATTGAGCAGCTAAAGAAGTAAAGATACAAGACAAACTACAACGTTTCGGCAAGATTCAGTTACACAAACATATGTTGTATATAGTAACTACAACGTTTCGGCAAGATTCAGTTACACAAACATATGTTGTATATAGTAACTACAACGTTTCGGCAAGATTCAGTTACACAAACATATGTTGTATATAGTAACTACAACGTTTCGGCAAGATTCAGTTACACAAACATATGTTGTATATAGTAACTACAACGTTTCGGCAAGATTCAGTTACACAAACATATGTTGTATATAGTAACTACAACGTTTCGGCAAGATTCAGTTACACAAACATATGTTGTATATAGTAACTACAACGTTTCGGCAAGATTCAGTTACACAAACATATGTTGTATATAGTATTGTATCTGGCGAAGGCTTTTTTCCGAAACGTCGTATTTTGTGTCGTCTCTCTACAAGTTTAGCTACAATTGTATGTTTATTTCCAAATTGAATACAATTGTATGTTTATTTCCAAATTGAATACAATTGTATGTTTATTTCCAAATTGAATACAATTGTATGTTTATTTCCAAATTGAATACAATTGTATGTTTATTTCCAAATTGAATACAATTGTATGTTTATTTCCAAATTCTTTGTCAACTCCGCAAACAACAAAGAAAAGTGCAAGAAATCTTTCAAAGACATTACCAATTGTATCTGAGAAAATACCTTACCGTACAGATTAGTTCAAGACGAAGTGAACACAGAGCTATGGTGGTTTGATATTGAGTAAATTGCCTGGCTAGAGGAGGAGCTATAGTCGCAAGCTAACTCGTGTTGTATACAAGCTCTCTCTCTCTCCCTATAACTGTTCGCTGCAACGCACGTCAACTACATCAACAGCAGCTGCACAGTCTGAACAGCAGCAGGTCACATTGACCCCGTCGAATATATATATATATCAGGAGCAAAAAAAATGGTGTGGGCTGTCCCCCTTCTGTTCATTACATACATGGACTACATATGCAAGTTAGGCAAACATCAGAGATAGGGGTGATCAACGAGTTTATATTTGCAGACGATCAAACACTAATACATGGAACAATATAAAACATAAAAGAACACTTAAATAAACTCAACAGCACAGGCAAAAAATACAACATGAAAATCAACATGAACAAAATAGAAGTCATGAATATCGCAAAAGATAAACAGAACTTCAGCTATAGACGGCAGACAACTAAAACAAGTAGATGAATTTAAATCGTATGAAGTCTAATGGCAAACAACAATTCACAAACAGTAGAAATAGACTCAAGATGCAAAAAAACTAGTCAAATCATTGGACAGCTATCACCACTATTGTCCAACAAGGAAATAACTATGGAGGCAAAACGGGCACTCTAAAATACAATGTGCTACCAACGTTGTGCTACCAACGTTGTGCTACCAATGTTGTGCTACCAACGTTGTGCTACCAATGCCAGTCCTAGACCATAGATGCCAGAACAAATAAGAAAAATAACCGCTACTGAGATGAAATGTGTTAGACAAATGACAGGAAACTGCCGGCAAGATAAGATCAGAAATGAAGAACTGAGAAAAACTAGGAATAAACCCCGCAATATAATGTATAAAGAAACAATAGATACTATGGTTTTGCCACGTAATAAGGCAGACAGATCAAGGCACAACGAGCCTTCAACAAACTCTAAGTGAACACAGAAGGGCCGACCACGAATAAGATACATTGACGGAATATTAGAAACACCAGGAAATATAACAGCAGCAGAGGCCAACAGAAGAGCAAAAGACGCAAATTATATATCCCCTCGACGCTGAAAGGCAAATGATAAAAGAGAGAAGAAGAAAAGTCGGGGTAATCAGTGTGTTCATCTAGTGACCTGGTGGGTTTGGGTTCATTGTCCTAAATGTGGAAAGTCGGTTTCCAGGTTGATTCACCCTCTACATTAAATAGCGGAGGCTTTCTCATGTAGCGAACTGGAGTGGACGTGACCACGTAACTCATGCATGTCCTGATTGGGGTTGAAAAATAAGGGCCCTCTCTCTCACTCTCTCGCTCTCTCCAAACGCTCATTGTTTCTCATTATCCCTCTTTCTTCTTGTTCTCTTATACCTCTTCGCGTGTTGAGTGAGATACACAATTTTTTTACTTGCCATTCTGGCAGCCTCAACCATTGTCAGTCGATGTTGTAGCGTTCTTCATGGTCTCAGTCCATCTTATTCTGGCTATACCACGGGCTCTTCTTCCATCTCCTCTTTTAACACACGCTGTGTATGGTATATTCATGGACAGCAAACAAATAAATGAGAAGACGATTAGAAGCCACAGAGATTTGATTTCTAAGAGAACGTTGAAAGTTCCCCGGAACGCTAAACAGATCAATTAGGACATTCTCAAAGAGGCGAATACAAAAAGGGAGCTGATTTAAAAAAAAAAAATCAGAAAGAAACAATCTGCATTTTTCGGGCACATCATGAAAAGATGAATGTTAGAATACTTGGTTACAACTGGAAAAATACAAGGAAAGAGAGATCGCGGACGACAAAGAGAGAAGATACTAGATAGCGTGGTGTCATGGCATGGAAAACAGTCAACAACAGAACTGATACGATGCACTGTGGATAGAAGATTGTGGAGGACAAGATCGCCTTCTACAACCGGTGTGGCACATGATGATTATGTATGGTATAGAATCTCTTGGCATTCTTTCAAGATGAGTGACCCATTTATTGTCTCTGTATGTAATTTAGATTCAATGCTCAAGCTCTCTCTTACATCTTCATTTTTAATTCTGTCTCTTCAAGATGAGTGACCCATTATTGTCTCTGTATATAGTTTAGATTCAATGCTCAAGCTCTCTCTTACATCTTCATTTCTAATTATGTCTCTTCAAGATGAACGACCATTTATTGCCTCTGTATGTAGTTTAGATTCAATGCTCAAGCTCTCTCTTACATCTTCATTTCTAATTCTGTCTCTTCTAGATGAGCGACCCATTTATTGTCTCTGTATGTAGTTTAGATTCAATGCTCAAGCTCTCTCTTACATCTTCATTTCTAATTCTGTCTCTTCAAGATGAGTGACCCATTTATTGTCTCTGTATGTAGTTTAGATTCAATGCTCAAGCTCTCTCTTACATCTTCATTTCTAATTCTGTCTCTTCAAGATGAGTGACCCATTTATTGTCTCTGTATGTAGTTTAGATTCAATGCTCAAGCTCTCTCTTACATCTTCATTTCTAATTCCGTCTCTTCAAGATGAGTGACCCATTTATTGTCTCTGTATGTAGTTTAGATTCAATGCTCAAGCTCTCTCTTACATCTTCATTTCTAATTCTGTCTCTTCAAGATGAGTGACCCATTTATTGTCTTGTATGTAGTTTAGATTCAATGTTCAAGCTCTCTCTTACATCTTCATTTTTAATTATGTCTCTTCTGGTGACCCAAACACGTTTCTCAAACATCTCATCACTGTGGTTACCAGCTTACTTTGATGTTTATTTGTGAACAACCATGTTTGGCTCTGATAGAACAAGGTGGGAATGAATATATTATGTATAAGATGTTCTTTGAGATGATGGGTACAGTCTTTTGCTGAAATATAGAATTTAGCTCTCACTGTATCTGGTTTGCCTTGTACATCGAATGTCTATTTCTTTATTCATTTTGTCATCTTTAGAAAGTGTTCCAAAAATAACAGAAGTATATCACTTGCTCTATAATGTGTGTTTCTACAACTATGTTTAACTTGAAGTCTATCACTTGCTCTATAATGTGTTGTTCTACAACTATGTTTAACTTGAAGTCTATCACTTGCTCTATAATGTGTTGTTCTACAATTATGTTTAACTTGAAGTCTATCACTTGCTCTATAATGTGTTGTTCTACAACTATGTTTAACTTGAAGTCTATCATTTGCTCTATAATGTGTTGTTCTACAATTATGTTTAACTTGAAGTCTATCACTTGCTCTATTATGTGTTGTTCTACAACTATGTTTAACTTGAAGTCTATCACTTGCTCTATAATATGTTGTTCTACAACTATGTTTAACTTGAAATATATCACTTGATCTATAATGTGTTGTTCTACAACTATGTTTAACTTGAAGTCTATCACTTGCTCTATAATGTGTTGTTCTACAACTATGTTTAACTTGAAGTCTATCACTTGCGCTATAATGTGTTGTTCTATAACTATGTTTAACTTGAAGTCTATCACTTGCGCCATACTGTGTTGTTCGACAACTATGTTTAATGTAAAATATTAGTGTCCCATGCTGGAAGCTGTTTTTGTTGAACAAAACCTTCTTGTGGCTGAAGATGTCAATATTGGATAAACAGATTCCACCGCAGAATGAACAAGATGTATTTGCGGTGCTTGGCTTCGTCTCTTTTTCCTGCGCCTTTAATCTGCTATCTTTGATAGACACTGCCTCGAGTGTTGCTGTGATATATTTTTTTTTATTTTTGATCTCCATGTGCTACGATCTGTAGCCAGATTTTCCCAGTTTATATTATTTAATCAAGGACACATGGTACTAACGTTCCATGTACCGAGTGTGAGAGTTGATGCTTTCCTTCTGCCTTGTTCTAACGAGGATAGAAGTGATATTACTGTTTGCTTTCTGTGCCTGGGCCAATAATATTGAGATAGTGCTTTCCCCAAAGTGCACTAGACCCCTCTCGGCTCCTCGTAGAGACATTTCATTAGCATCAAGTACCATGCCTGCTGGCGTAGGTGATAATGTTAATCCACAACTTACGAACTCGACAGTTATTTGTCATTTCTGTTGTTGATCTTCTGCCAAGCTATTCTCTTAAACTGTTTAGTATATGTTCTCTTTGCTTCTATTTATCTTTTCGTCCCTCAATTTTCCCAGTTGTTACACTATACTCCAACTGTTCCCTTCTCATTACATGGCCAAAAAATGATGATCGTTTCTTCCTAATATTGGAAATTATCTCTCTTTTTGCTTTGGCCTCTTTCAGAACGTTTTCATTACTCTTCTTAGCTGTCCATGGTATTCTCAACATTCTTCTGTAAAACCACATTTCTACAGCCTGCAGTGATTTTCTTGTCTATTGTCATATTGTCCACGATTCACATCCATATGTTAAGACTGGCTCTACATAACATTTAAGAACTTTTTTTCTTGTTTCTATTGTCAAAATGGATTGCTCAGTATCTTTTCTCATTTTTTGGAAAGCTGCTTTTGCCTGGGCCATTCTGCATATCACCTCTGTTGTACCATCTGAGGTTAACATTGTTCCCAGATATTTAAATTCATTGACCTGTTTTATTATTGTTCCACTTGTCTTTATTGTACATTGCTGTGATGTCTTTTTCTTTGTTGCTACCATTACTTCTGCCATTTTTGCGATTGAGGCTGAGCCCTTTATTTTTGCTTTCTTTCACTATAATGTCCAACATTTCTTGTAACTCATTTTCATCACTCTTAGCGATTAATACTGTATCATCAGCATACCTCAGATTATTTATATTATGACCTCCAATTGTTATTGCAGGCATGTCCCTTATGGATCTTAAAATAATCTCACTATAAATATTAAACAAATCTGGTGACAGCACACAACCTTGTATAACACCCTGTTTTATTTGTTGGAACATTCCCAATTGGTTTTAAGTTTTTATGGTATATTGATCTGTTTACCTGTATGGCTCTTTCTACTAAAGATCTTAAGATCTTAAGTTGTATATGGCATTGTTCGTTCCTTTACCTCCAACAAAACCACACCGTTCATCGCTAATTTCTGGACTGATTTTGTTTCGCACTCTTCGCATGATAATTCTTACTATTATTTTAGTCATATGACTCATAAGGCTTATTGTGCGATGATCATCGCATTCAATCGCACCCGATTTCTTTGGTAGGGCTATGAATATTGGTTTGAGCCGGTCGTCTGATATATATCTGCTGTTGTAGATATCATTCAATATTTTTGTTATTATTTCTATTACAAAATCACCCATAGCTTCAATCTCTTCTTTAGTTATATTATCTGGTCCAGGAGCTTTGCCTGCTTTCATATTGCGCAAGGCGTCTTCCACTTCTTCATTGAGTATTTCTGGTCCTTCCCCATTATCCTTAATATTTACTTCTGTTCGTTCATCATTATAAAGATCTTTAATGTATTCTGTCCATCGTTCCCTTATGATTTCTTCTTCAATCAACAGTTCTCCTTCCTTTGATCTTAAACACCCAGTTTTTTATTGCGTTTTTCTTCTTGTTAATTCTTCACTTTGTTTGTATATAGCTTTAACATCTCCTTTTTGTTGCATTTCAATCTATTTGCATCTCTGTTAAAGCCATGCTTCTTTTGTTTCATTACAATTTATTACAATTTCTTTATTTAATCTCTTATACACATCTTTGTTTTCTTTATTTCTTCTTCTTGTATCCATTAGCTGTAAAATGTCATATGTCATCCATTTCTTTCTTGAATTTGTCCTCACTGGTGGTATGAACTCTTTTGATGTTTGTTGCATTGATTCTTTTAGCATTTCCCACTGTTCATCAATGCTTTGTATCTTCTCTATTGCATTGTACCGGTTCTGAAATTCGATGTTATATTTGTCTTGTAATCTCTTGCCTGATTTGAGTAAATCTAAATCTAAACTGACAGTAACTGAGGTACGTTTTGCTGTTTTTAATTTAACTCTAAGCTTTACCACAACTGGTACGTGATCACTATTGCAATCTGCCCCTGGTCCAGTTTTCACACTTATTCGAATTAGAGACGTATATATATATATATATATATATATATATATATATATATATACATACATACACACACACACACACACACACATATATATATATATATATATATATACCATCATCATCATCAGGTCGCGTGTACTTTACAGAACGTTGCCTTCACCACAACCCGTCTGAAAGAATCCCTGTCTCTAGCCAGATCTCCCAGAGAACATTGCATTCACCACAGTCCTCCTTAAAGAATCTCTTTCTCTAGCCAGATCTCCCACTTCTGTTGTCATGTTCAAGGTCTCATTGATGTCTTGAAACCACCTTCTTCCTTGTCTGCCCATCGTCCAAGAAACACTCTTTCCGTTATTGTTCTTTCCAGCCCGCTGTGTCTTTTAACGTGGCTAAAGCATTTTAATTTTCTCCGTGGAATGGTGTTATTAAAGTGTTAATCAGGCAGTTCGTTTTAATGTTTAACTATTTTAATATGTCTTCATTCCTGTTTTGCATCCAATGTATCTTAATACTTTTCTGTAACATTTTGTTTCGAATGAATCAATTTTCTTCTTTGCTGTTTTCGAGATGGTCCATGATTCACAACCCTATGTTGATATCGGAAAGATATCTGCCATCAGTAATTCTAACTTTACTGCCTTGTTGGTATTGTGCCGCGTGTTCCTCATGATATTTAATTGTTGCGTTGCTATTGCTAATCTTTTGATCACTTTCTGACAGTCTCCATTGTTAGTTACTACTGATCACAAATATTCATAGTTTGTTGCGACTTCAAGTTCTTCACTCAAAATGAATTATTTTTTGTTTACTTTTTGTTTTGTAAATGGACATTATATTATTTTTCTATATATTTTGATAGAGGTTTTGCTCTTCACTGTGTTTTTTAACACACTGAATTATCTCTTTTAATCCTTCTGCAACTGTTTGAAGGTAGGACTGTGTCATTATCCTATCTGTGTTCTGGAATTATGTTGCCATTTATTGTGAAAGGGTCGAACTACACAAATCTGTCACCGCTTCTGACATTTCTCATGATGTTCTCCTCAATGTTATATATATATATATATATATATATATATATATATATATATATATAGTGTCAGAAACGGTAACAAATTTGTGAAGTTCGACCCTAAATGGCAACATAATTCCAAAGCACAGATACGCTAATAACACAGTCCTGCTCTGACAGAATCCCCCATATGTGTATATAATCTATTTTTGCTGTATTAAAAATATACTTGTTGAATGCATGATTCTGTCTTCTCATGCCTAGAATTCTTCTTAGCCAGCACAAGTCGAATGCTTTGAGATGATATTCCAGATGGCCACACGTTGTCCATGCCTCACAGCCGTATGGTAGAGTATGGAATGCTAAGTTGACTTTTACATAACTCAAGCTGTATCGTGGTGCATTGAGATCATGCATCGCTCAGGTCTCGCCACTCTCTATCTCTATATCTCTCTCTCTCTCTCTCTCTCTCTCTCTCTCTCTCTCCTCCCCCCCCCCCCAATAAACCTATCCCAATCTCGTTGGTTCATTCTAGCTGAACACAAATGCACTATCGGACAAAAGCTTATTTTTTTGTATCATTATTATTCTTTCGTCAGCTTGTGTTTTACAAATAAACTGATTCGTAAAAAACAATAATAGCAGAGCACGTCCTGAATCTGGGGCAACAACTGCCAGCGCTTAACAGCCTTGACATTTGTGTCTGCTGGCCGGAGGTTTATGTCAACGGTTACACAGTAATGTTCTCAGACGTCACATCACACAACTAACGACAATGTTCTCAAACGTCACATCTCACAACTAACGACAATGTTCTCATACGACCCATTTCACTACTAACGACAAGGTTCTCATAAGACCCATCTCACAACTAACGACAATGTTCTCATAAGACCCATTTCACAACTAACGACAATGTTCTCATACGACCCATTTCACTACTAACGACAATGTTCTCATAAGACCCATCTCACAACTAACGACAATGTTCTCAAACGTCACATTTCACAACTAACAACAATGTTCTCATAAGACCCATCTCACAACTAACGACAATGTTCTCAAACGTCACATTTCACAACTAACGACAATGTTCTCATAAGATCCATCTCACAACTAACGACAATGTTCTCATAAGACCCATTTCGCAACTAACGACAATGTTCTCAAACGTCACATTTCACAACTAACGACAATGTTCTCATAAGACCCATCTCACAACTAACGACAATGTTCTCATAAGACGCATTTCACAACTAACGACAATGTTCTCAAACGTCCATCCCACAAATAACGACAATGTTCTCAAACGTCCATTCCACAACTAACTACAATGTTCTCAAAATTCACATCCCACAACTAACGATAATGTTCTCAAACGTCCATTCCACAACTAACGACAATGTTCTCAAACGTCCATCCCACAACTAACGACAATGTTCTCAAACGTCCATCCCACAACTAACTACAATGTTCTCAAACGTCCATTCCACAACTAACGACAATGTTCTCAAAATTCACATCCCACAACTAACGACAATGTTCTCAAACGTCCATTCCACAACTAACGACAATGTTCTCAAACGTCCATTCCACAACTAACTACAATGTTATCAAACGTCCATCCCACAACTAACGACAATGTTCTCAAAATTCACATCCCACAACTAACGACAATGTTCTCAAAATTCACATCCCACAACTAACGACAATGTTCTCAAACGTTCATCCCACAACTAACGACAATGTTCTCAAAATTCACATCCCACAACTAACGACAATGTTCTCAAAATTCACATCCCACAACTAACGACAATGTTCTCAAAATTCACATCCCACAACCAACGACAATGTTCTCAAACGTCCATCCCACAACTAACGACAATGTCCTCAAACGTCCATCCCACAACTAACGACAATGTCCTCAAACGTCCATCCCACAACTAACGACAATGTCCTCAAACGTCCATCCCACAACTAACGACAATGTTCTCAAACGTCCATCCCACAACTAACTACAATGTTCTCAAACGTCCATTCCACAACTAACGACAATGTTCTCAAAATTCACATCCCACAACTAACGACAATGTTCTCAAACGTCCATTCCACAACTAACGACAATGTTCTCAAACGTCCATTCCACAACTAACTACAATGTTATCAAACGTCCATCCCACAACTAACGACAATGTTCTCAAAATTCACATCCCACAACTAACGACAATGTTCTCAAACGTACATCCCACAACTAACGACAATGTTCTCAAACGTTCATCCCACAACTAACGACAATGTTCACATACGTCCATCCCACAACTAACGACAATGTTCTCAAACGTCCATCCCACAACTAACGACAATGTTGTCAAACGTCCATCCCACAACTAACGACAATGTTCTCAAAAGTCACATCCCACAACTAACGACAATGTTCTCAAAATTTACATCCCACAACTAACGACAATGTTCTCAAAATTCACATCCCACAACTAACGACAATGTTCTCAAAATTCACATCCCACAACTAACGACAATGTTCTCAAACGTCCATTCCACAACTAACGACAATGTTCTCAAACGTCCATTCCACAACTAACGACAATGTTCTCAAACGTCCATTCCACAACTAACGACAATGTTGTCAAACGTCCATCCCACAACTAACGACAATGTTCTCAAAAGTCACATCCCACAACTAACGACAATGTTCTCAAACGTCCATCCCACAACTAACGACAATGTTCTCAAACGTCCATCCCACAACTAACGACAATGTTCTCAAACGTCACATCCCACAACTAACGACAATATTCTCAAACGTCACATTCCACAACTAACGACAATGTTCTCAAAATTTACATCCCACAACTAACGACAATGTTCTCAAAATTTACATCCCACAACTAACGACAATGTTCTCAAAATTCACATCCCACAACTAACGACAATGTTCTCAAACGTCCATTCCACAACTAACGACAATGTCCTCAAAAGTCCATCCCACAACTAACGACAATATTCTCAAACGTCACATTCCACAACTAACGACATTGTTCTCAAAATTCACATCTCACAACTAACGACAATGTTCTCAAAATTCACATCCCACAACTAACGACAATGTTCTCAAAATTCACATCACACAACTAACGACAATGTTCTCAAAATTCACACCCCACAACTAACGACAATGTTCTCAAACGTCCATCCCACAACTAACGACAATGTTCTCAAACGTCCATCCCACAACTAACGACAATGTTCTCAAACGTCCATCCCACAACTAACGACAATGTTCTCAAACGTCCATCCCACAACTAACGACAATGTTCTCAAACGTCCATCCCACAACTAACGACAATGTTCTCAAACGTCCATTCCACAACTAACGACAATGATCTCAAACGTCCATCCCACAACTAACGACAATGTTCTCAAACGTCCATCCCACAACTAACGACAATGTTCTCAAACGTCCATCCCACAACTAACGACAATGTTCTCAAACGTCCATCCCACAACTAACGACAATGTTCTCAAACGTCCATTCCACAACTAACGACACTGTTCTCAAACGTCCATCCCACAACTAACGACAATGTTTTCAAACGTCCATCCCACAACTAACGACAATGTTCTCAAACGTCCATCCCACAACTAACGACAATGTTCTCAAACGTCCATCCCACAACTAACGACAATGTTCTCAAACGTCCATTCCACAACTAACGACGATGTTCTCAAACGTCCATCCCACAACTAACGACAATGTTCTCAAACGTCCATTCCACAACTAGCAACACCATTTGGGGAATTGGAAGAAAAGTCACGCCAAGAACAAGACAATAATAAAGAAAATACTAAACATTGAAATGGATATATCATAATGAAGAAACAAAAAAGGAGCCATTAAAACAAAGACAGGTATATAATGTCTTACTCTCAACATTAATGTCTTACAACGAGCCAAACTCCATCCACCACCTGGCGGGTCATACACTAAGTTGGCTGTGTCATGTAAGAAGAATGGCAAACAATCATAGTCACAAAGAAATTTTGAATAGCAAATTTAGGGACGGAGAGAGACCAAACGCCAGACCAGTGCTGAGATATAAGGGCGCTTGCAGGGTTTCCTTGACCAGTGCTGAGATATAAGGGCGCTTGCAGGGTTTCCTTGAGCAGTGCTGATATATAAGGGCGCTTGCAGGGTTTCCTTGAGCAGTGCTGAGATATAAGGGCGCTTGCAGGGTTTCCTTGACCAGTGCTGAGATATAAGGGCGCTTGCAGGGTTTCCTTGACCAGTGCTGAGATATAAGGGTGCTTGCAGGGTTTCCTTGAGCAGTGCTGATATATAAGGGCGCTTGCAGGGTTTCCTTGACCAGTGCTGAGATATAAGGGCGCTTGCAGGGTTTCCTTGACCAGTGCTGAGATATAAGGGTGCTTGCAGGGTTTCCTTGACCAGTGCTGAGATATAAGGGCGCTTGCAGGGTTTCCTTGACCAGTGCTGAGATATAAGGGCGCTTGCAGGGTTTCCTTGAGCAGTGATGAGATATAAGGGCGCTTGCAGGGTTTCCTTGAGCAGTGCTGAGATATAAGGGCGCTTGCAGGGTTTCCTTGAGCAGTGCTGAGATATAAGGGCGCTTGCAGGGTTTCCTTGAGCAGTGCTGAGATATAAGGGTGCTTGCAGGGTTTCCTTGAGCAGTGCTGATATATAAGGGCGCTTGCAGGGTTTCCTTGACCAGTGCTGAGATATAAGGGTGCTTGCAGGGTTTCCTTGAGCAGTGCTGAGATATAAGGGCGCTTGCAGGGTTTCCTTGACCAGTGCTGAGATATAAGGGCGCTTGCAGGGTTTCCTTGACCAGTGCTGAGATATAAGGGCGCTTGCAGGGTTTCCTTGAGCAGTGCTGAGATATAAGGGCGCTTGCAGGGTTTCCTTGACCAGTGCTGAGATATAAGGGTGCTTGCAGGGTTTCCTTGAGCAGTGCTGATATATAAGGGCGCTTGCAGGGTTTCCTTGAGCAGTGCTGAGATATAAGGGCGCTTGCAGGGTTTCCTTGAGCAGTGCTGAGATATAAGGGCGCTTGCAGGGTTTCCTTGAGCAGTGTTGAGATATAAGGGCGCTTGCAGGGTTTCCTTGAGCAGTGCTGAGATATAAGGGCGCTTGCAGGGTTTCCTTGAGCAGTGCTGAGATATAAGGGCGCTTGCAGGGTTTCCTTGAGCAGTGCTGAGATATAAGGGCGCTTGCAGGGTTTCCTTGAGCAGTGCTGAGATATAAGTGGGCTTGCAGGGTTTCCTTGAGCAGTGCTGAGACATAAGGGCGCTTGCAGGGTTTCCTTGAGCAGTGCTGAGATATAAGGGCGCTTGCAGGGTTTCCTTGAGCAGTGCTGAGATATAAGGGCGCTTGCAGGGTTTCCTTGAGCAGTGCTGAGATATAAGGGCGCTTGCAGGGTTTCCTTGAGCAGTGCTGAGATATAAGGGCGCTTGCAGGGTTTCCTTGAGCAGTGCTGAGATATAAGGGCGCTTGCAGGGTTTCCTTGAGCAGTGCTGAGATATAAGGGCGCTTGCAGGGTTTCCTTGAGCAGTGCTGAGATATAAGGGCGCTTGCAGGGTTTCCTTGAGCAGTGCTGAGATATAAGGGCGCTTGCAGGGTTTCCTTGAGCAGTGATGAGATTTAAGGGCGCTTGCAGGGTTTCCTTGAGCAGTGCTGAGATATAAGGGCGCTTGCAAGGTTTCCTTGAGCAGTGCTGAGATATAAGGGCGCTTGCAGGGTTTCCTTGAGCAGTGCTGAGATATAAGGGCGCTTGCAGGGTTTCCTTAAGCAGTGCTGAGATATAAGGGCGCTTGCAGGGTTTCCTTGAGCAGTGCTGAGATATAAGGGCGCTTGCAGGGTTTCCTTGAGCAGTGCTGAGATATAAGGGCGCTTGCAGGGTTTCCTTGAGCAGTGCTGAGATATAAGGGCGCTTGCAGGGTTTCCTTGAGCAGTGCTGAGATATAAGGGCGCTTGCAGGGTTTCCTTGAGCAGTGCTGAGATATAAGGGCGCTTGCAGGGTTTCCTTGAGCAGTGCTGAGATATAAGGGCGCTTGCAGGGTTTCCTTGAGCAGTGCTGAGATATAAGGGCGCTTGCAGGGTTTCCTTGAGCAGTGCTGAGATATAAGGGCGCTTGCAGGGTTTCCTTGAGCAGTGCTGAGATATAAGGGCGCTTGCAGGGTTTCCTTGAGCAGTGCTGAGATATAAGGGCGCTTGCAGGGTTTCCTTGAGGGAATTCTCGATCAGTGAAGGAAACTCGGAAATTCTAGCTGCAGATCACAGTACGTGGAGAATAAAAGTAAAAAAAAAAAGAAACTGCACAGCAACATTTGAGTTAGCGTTGGTGTCAAAGTTAGAAGACAAAAGGCGAAAGAAAAAATGACTATGCCGGGCACCACATATGCATCTTGTTTATTCTGCGGTCGAATCTGTCTTTCCAATATTGGTAGATTCATCTACGAGAGAAGAATCCAGCATAAGACACTAATATATTACCAAACTGCTGACTTATCATGATTGCTTGCTGCCAACCGTCTGTCAGGACGCCAAAGACCACGTTGTTATAACTGTAGATAATGGAGATAAGCACACATATCAAATATTACATATGCAGGGTCGCGAGCATAGCTGTCGAGAAACTACCACTTTGCGACAAAAGCTTTCGTCAGGTACAAAATAACAGATAAGGATAAACACGAAAAGCGAGTAGTAGTTTTTCTTTCCTTCCTCATTTGCCTTTTGACCTCGTAGGGAAATGTGATCCTCGATTTCTTGCTCTTATATTATCATCTTCTGCTGTTGTACCCCCAAGTGTTTCTATTATTCCGTTTATCCACCATTTCCTTGGTTGGCCTCTTGGTCTAGTGTTCTCGTATCGTTTGTTGGTAGCTCGTGTTTGATTTAGTTCTTTGTTTCTTATCGCACGCCAGAACCATTTGATCTGTTTTTGCTTTATGTATTCAATAGTTGCTTCCGTTCCTAGTCTTTTTTTTTCGAAATTCTTTATTTCTGATATTAGCTCACATAATGTTTCCTGCCATGCGTTTGACACACTTAATTTATGTTGTGGCTGTTTCTAATTTTCTATTTACTAATATACCCTATATTTACTAATTTTCTATTTTCTACTTTTTTCAAAAGAGAGCTAATTTCCATTATTAGGAAGAAACAATCATTATTTTTTGGCCATGTAATGAGAAGAGAACAACTGGAATATATTGTAACAACTGGAAAAATTGAGGGACGAAGAAATAGAGGGAAACAAAGAGAAAAGATATCAGATAGTTTGAGAGAATGGCTTGGCAGAAGGTCAACAACAGAAATTATAAATAACTGTCGAGATCGAAAGTTATGAAGAGACATGATTACCTATGCCAGCAGGCCCGGTACTTGATGATGATGATGATGATTTTTCTCATAAATATTTCTAATAGACGAGTAGTCTGAAATAACATTTTTTTTTTAAATTTCAGATTAGTACTAGCTTTTGATGTTTGTCCTTGTATCTGTTGTTCTGTACCTGATGAATGTGGCCGTTTTTCGAATTCTGCTTCGCGTAACAAAACAATGTCAATTGAAGACTGAACACGTCTGATACATTAAAAGTATCTCTCTAAATAGCTGTTCAATATGTCAATAGTTTCGGCCGTTGAAGTACTTCGACTACCGTCGGTGATATACAACAGCTATTTTTTAGTTTAGTGGCTAGACTAATGAAGGACTACCCACTAAAATGGCTGTTACTCTTAGGTGCACTCTGTGGCTGAGTTTTAACTATGGACTCACTAACGTTGAGTTTCTCCTATGACTAACAGAGCTCTAACTATGGACTCACTAACGTTGAGTTTCTCCTATGACTAACAGAGTTCTAACTATGGACTCACTAACGTTGAGTTTCTCCTAGGACTAACTGAGTTCTAACTATGGATTCACTAACGTTGAGTTTCTCCTAGGACTAACTGAGTTCTAACTATGGATTCACTAACGTTGAGTTTCTCCTGGGACTAACTGAGTTCTAACTATGGACTCACTAACGTTGAGTTTCTCCTATGACTAACAGAGCTCTAACTATGGATTCACTAACGTTGAGTTTCTCCTGGGACTAACTGAGTTCTAACTATGGATTCACTAACGTTGAGTTTCTCCTATGACTAACAGAGCTCTAACTATGGACTCACTAACGTTGAGTTTCTCCTAGGGCTAACAGAGTTCTAACTATGGACTCACTAACGTTGAGTTTCTCCTAGGGCTAACAGAGTTCTAACTATGGATTCACTAACGTTGAGTTTCTCCTATGACTAACAGAGCTCTAACTATGGACTCACTAACGTTGAGTTTCTCCTATGACTAACAGAGCTCTAACTATGGATTCACTAACGTTGAGTTTCTCCTGGGACTAACTGAGTTCTAACTATGGACTCACTAACGTTGTTTATCTCCTAGGGCTAACAGAGTTCTAACTATGGACTCACTAACGTTGAGTTTCTCCTAGGGCTAACAGAGTTCTAACTATGGATTCACTAACGTTGAGTTTCTCCTAGGACTAACAGAGTTCTAACTATGGACTCACTAACGTTGAGTTTCTCCTGGGACTAACTGAGTTCTAACTATGGATTCACTAACGTTGAGTTTCTCCTAGGACTAACAGAGTTCTAACTATGGACTCACTAACGTTGAGTTTCTCCTAGGACTAACTGAGTTCTAACTATGGACTCACTAACGTTGAGTTTCTCCTAGGACTAACAGAGTTCTAACTATGGACTCACTAACGTTGAGTTTCTCCTAGGACTAACTGAGTTCTAACTATGGATTCACTAACGTTGAGTTTCTCCTGGGACTAACTGAGTTCTAACTATGGACTCACTAACGTTGTTTATCTCCTAGGGCTAACAGAGTTCTAACTATGGACTCACTAACGTTGAGTTTCTCCTAGGGCTAACAGAGTTCTAACTATGGATTCACTAACGTTGAGTTTCTCCTAGGACTAACAGAGTTCTAACTATGGACTCACTAACGTTGAGTTTCTCCTAGGACTAACAGAGTTCTAACTTTGGACTAAATAACTCTCCCAAGCTCTATCTGTACCTCTCTGTCTCACCTGTCTTGTTTCTCTTTGCCTCCTCGGTGCCCATCTATGCTTATCTACGATATTTTTGTCCCTTCTCTAACTTGTCTTATATACTACAACATTTCGACCGGACAATCACCTGAATCCTGGTCTCTCATTGTGACAGATCTTCCAAATAAAGAATTCGACTTTCTCAGAGTTCGGTCAGTCCAGTTATTGTCTGTTACCTTCACAGTTGAAAAAGAAACCCTTGTCGTTTGTTATTCAGGTAACCTGATTGTCGTGTCTTTCTCCCCTCGGAAGTAACATCATCATCATGTGCCATACCGGTTGGCGTAGGCGATCATGTCCCTCCACAATCTTCTATCTACAGTGCAGCGCATCAGTTCTGTTGTTGACTGTTTTCCATGCCATGACACCAAGCTATCCAGTATTTTCTCTCTTTGTTGTCCGCGATCTCTCTTTCCCTTTATTTTGCCAGTTGTAACCAAGTATTCCAATTTTCCTCTTCTCATGTGCCCGAAAAATGTTGATTGCTTCTTTATGTTTTTTAAGAGCTCACTTTTTATGTTGGCCTCTTTGAGAACTTCCTCATTGGTCTTTTTAGCTGTCCAGGGAACTTTCAACATTCTTCTGAGAAATCCCATCTCTGTGGCCTCTAATCGTCTTTTCATTTGTTTATCTACTGTCCATGATTCACTTCCATGGGTCAGAATTGGCTCTATATAGCACCGATGAACTCTCTTTCTCTTTTTTATTGACATAGATTTGTTGCATAAGATATTTTTCATTTTCTGAAATGCTATTTTGGCCTGAGCTATTCTGTTTTTTATTTCTGTGGTGCATCTCCCATCTGATGTTATTATTGTAAACATATTCTGGTTTAATGAGTATTTCTTTTATACTTCTTGCTAACTAGTCGTTCTTCAGATAAACCACATCTAATACTACCCTGTATTAAGTTATAAAATGCACATCAGGCTATAAAATCTTAAAATCTGAGATGGAAAAAGCTATAAAAACAATGAAAAAGGGAAAATCAGCAGGACATGACAGCATACAGATAGAGATGATACAGGCACTACAAGATTTTGGCATTGAAGTGATTACAAACATATGCAACGACATATACCACACAGGATACATACCAAATAAACTAAAAACATCAACTTCCATTGCATTGGCTAAAAAGAATGATGCAGTTGAATGCAGTGACTTTAGAACAATAAGCCTAATGAGCCATGTTACAAAAATCTTGCTAAAGTTATACAAGGAATGATTGAGAATAATATCAATACTGAATTAGATGAACAGCAATTTGGATTTAGGAAAAATAGCGGGACAAAAGAAGTCATATTCTGCATGAGAACATTAATCGAAAAGTACACAGAAGTAAACAAACCAATATATGCCTGCTTCATAGACTACACCAACGCTTTTGATAGAGTACACCACAAACAACTTATAGAATGCCTAAAGGAGATACATCTAGATGACATGGACGTACTACTAATATGTAATCTGTACTGGGAGCAAACAGCAATAATAAAATATTACAAAGAGAACTCTACACCCATTGATATAAAAAGAGGAGTAAGACAAGGATGCCTCCTATCACCAAGCTTGTTCAATCTATACACTGAGCAAATCTTTAAAAACATCAGAGAGATGCCAGGCCTAAACATTAATTGAACGATAATCAATAACCTAAGATATGCTGATGATACTGTTAGCAGAAAATCCTAAAGATCTACAACAATTACTTAATTAAATAAACATAAGAAGTAAAAAATATGGATTATATATGAATATCAAAAAGACTTAAACTATGATCATAAACAAAGGAAATACTCAAAACCCACAAATGGATTTCAAAGTTGAAGGAATAGACCTGTAGACAGTTCAGAACTACAACTACCTTGGACATACTATAACCAGTGATGAAAAATGTACAACTGAAATAAACAAAAGAATAGGAATGGCAAACAGTAATTTTAATGCCATGAAGAACGTACTAACATCAAAACAAATAACACCAGGGCTAAAACTAAGAATAGCAAAATGTTACATCTTCTCAATATTCCTATATGGGGCAGAAACATGGACATTAGACAAGAAAACAGAACAAAGAATTGAAGCCTTTGAAATGTGGATATATAGAAGAATAGGTAGAATTGGATGGAAGGAAAAGAAAACAAACGACGAAGTCTTAAAACAACTAAAAATGACAAGAGAACTACTAAACACAATTCAAACAAGACAAATGCGATTTTTGGGCCATGTTAAAAGACACGACAGCCTACTAAAAGTAATCCTGGAGGGGAAAATACAAGGTAAAAGAGGCATAGGCAGACCAAGACAAACATGGACGAGTAACATCAAACGATGGACAAATCAGTCTATGACAGCCTGCACCTTCAAAGCAAGAGACAGAGCAGAATGGCGCTCCGTAGTACCCAACCTTCTTTGCGGAGACGGCACTCGATGATGATGAAGAATACTACGCTACTCTTCTCTGAACTTTAAGGTGACTATTTGAGTCTTGCTACCGTGTGACCCACCTGTCGTTTCCGAGTTCAACATTTCTTACAAACAGCTAAGGGCATTTTCAGTTTACAACCTTTTGGTCAGTCACGGCGATTTTATTCCTCTAACATGCTCTCTTAGTTGTTACTATGTTAAATTTGTCTGGTCGTTACTTTATCCTATGTCCTTGCTTAAATATGATATAAATATGTCTGTATCATCATGCACGGTTACACGACGGCTTTTGCCGAAACGTCGCAGTTTGTTTTGTTTTTGTACTAGTATAGCTGCTTGATGCTATACTACTCTATTCATTCTACTCTATTATACTCTATTCTACTATACTCCATTCTAATTTATTCTACTCTACTCTATTCTACTCTACTCTATTCTACTCTATTCTATTCTACTCAATTCTACTATACTATATTCTAATTTATTCTACTCTACTCTATTCTACTCTATTCTACTCTATTCTATTCTACTCTATTCTACTATACTCTATTCTGATTTATTCTACTCTACTCTATTCTACTCAATTCTACTCTATTCTACTATACTCTATTCTACTCTATTCTACTCTACTCTATTCTACTCTACTCTATTCTACTCTATTCTACTCAATTCTACTATACTCTATTCTAATTTATTCTACTCTACTCTATTCTACTCTATTCTATTCTACTCTATTCTACTCTATTTTACGATACTCTATTCTAATTTATTCTACTCTACTCTATTCTACTCTATTCTACTCTATTCTACTCTACTCTATTCACCTCTATTCTATTCTACTCTATTCTACTCTACTCTATTCTATTCTACTCTATTCTATTCTATTCTACTCTACTCTATTCTACTCTACTCTATTCTACTCTATTCTACTCTATTCTATTCTACTCTATTCTACTCTACTCTACTCTACTCTATTCTATTCTACTCTATTCTACTCTATTATTCTCAACTCTATTCTTTTCTACTCTATTCTAATCTATTCTATTCTACTCTATTCTAATCTATTCTATTCTACTCTATTCTATTCTACTCTATTCTAATCTATTCTATTCTACTCTATTCTCTTCTAATCTAATCTATTCTATTCTACTCTATTATAATCTATTGTAATCTATGTAATCTATTCTATTCTACTCTATTCTAATCTATTCTATTCTACTCTATTGTAATCCATTATATTCTACTCTATTCTCTTCTACTCTATTCTAATCTAATCTATTCTATTCTACTCTATTATAATCTATTGTAATCTTTTTAATCTATTCTATTCTACTCTATTCTAATCTATTCTATTCTATTCGACTCTATTCTAATCCATTCTATTCTAATCTATTCTATTCTACTCTATTCTATTCTACTTTCTTCTACTCTATTCTATTCTATTCTACTCTATTCGATTCTACTCCTTTCGAATCTATTCTATTCTATTCTACTCTATTCTAATATATTCTATTCTACTCTAATCCACTCGATTTTATTCTACTCTATTTTAATCTATTCTATTCTTCTATATTCTAATCTATTCTATTTTATTCTACTCTATTCTATTCTACTCTACTCTACTCTAATCTATTATATTCTATTCTATTCTAATCTTTTCTATTCTAATTTATTCTATTCTACTCTATTCTAATCTATGCTATTCTACTCTATTATAATCTATTCTATTCTATTAATTGAACCAGTTTCATTGCAGTCAGGAATTCCCCATATCTGCTCCACCACATGTCACAGCAGTTCCCAAGATGCATCGGTATATTCAGTTGACAACGTCGCTTCGTGCACGTCCTACTTGACTGCATAGGCGACGATACTAAACCTCCTTAGTCACCTCTTTCGACAATTGTGGCAGGTAACTGTGGCTTTATTATTTTCTCCCCTGAAAGTGGAGGTCCCGGTAACCACTGGGCCATGCTGGCGTACATGGCGGGAGATGGGTTGTATTGAGCTGCCACGTCCCCATCAGGACAGGAAGGACACTGGGCCATGCTGGCGTACATGGCGGGAGCTGCCACGTCGGTATCAGGACAGGAAGGACACTGGGCCATGCTGGCGTACATGGCGGGAGCTGCCACGTCGGTATCAGGACAGGAAGGACACTGGGCCATGCTGGCGTACATGGCGGGAGCTGCCACGTCGGTATCAGGACAGGATGGACCCGGGCTCAAAGCCCACCGGAAGTAGTGGTCGTTTAAAAAAAATAGGAAACATTAATCAGTGGTGTCTTTATGACGTTATCCTTCCCTGATCTCTCGGGGTGGTGAGATTCGATGTCTAGCCCTCTCAGATAACGGCAATAAACAAGATTCCCGTGTTCTCTCACGCACGTTAAAGATCTCTTTGGAAGTTAAGATCGAAAAGAGACGGTCATAAATATGGTCACTGCCTGGGCGAGATTGTCAGAAACAACCCTACCAATACAGAGCATCCGAGGTCATGCTACGGAGTTTGTGCACAAGGGCCAGGATTCTAATCGGATTTTCTCGAGGGGGAAATCCAAACACCTATGGGTTCATCCGGTGTGCAGTGCTGATGATCCTAACATGAAACAAGGATCATAGTTGTATCAGTCTACATCAGTGTTTGCCCGTCTCAACCCCACTCGACATCATGTTTGATAACAGTTGTAAGTTTCTATTTGTCCTTTCGAGCCGAAGACGGCACATAGGGCAGAACCACAATCTCAAAAACAGAAACCTTGCGTGCCAAAGTGGCACATATTGCAGAGATCACTGCTCTAAAATATATGGCGTATATATATAAGTTTACCTTACACATTTAGTAGATAAAGAGCAGATAAGTCGGACACATTTTCATTTCTAATTACCACGATTACGTCCCCTGTAGCAAAGTTGCAAAACGTGATGGAGCACAGCTAACTAAGGGTTGTCTGTGAAGCGGCAGTGTCATGAACATTCTTCCTTTCCTTCCACATTTACCTTTCAGCATCGAAGGGAGATATAATTTGCGGTCTTTTGCTCTTCTGTTCGCCTCTGCTGCTGTTATGTTGGAGACAAATAATAATAAATAAATATCATTAAATTATTTTAAGTACAGAAATACAATTTATTTCCGATCTGTGATCGTAACCCTATGCTATAGCCATAGGAACGCCTTCGTGTAAGGCACTGCTCACAGCTAATTAATTAGCTGAGTGGCAGTGTACCAAGTAAAGCACCAAGAAGTAATCAACATTTTAGAAAGCATAAACGTAGAGAGCACAGGTCTAGAATAATAAAGAACGGCAGTGTACCAAGCGTTCGGCTTATCGTGGCAAGGCGCAGTGCAATTGAATGCGGGTTCGATCCTGCTTCGGACCATATATTGTTCTTTGTTTTTTTCTGTTGTTGTTTATTTGTCATTTTTTCCGAGTGTTAACACATACCTTTTCCTTCTATTATTTGCTGTTATGTTTCCTAGTGTTTCTAATATTCCGTCAATCCATCTTTTTCGTGGTCTTTCTTTGGGCCTGGTGTTCTCTCAACGTTTATTGAAGCGTGTTGTGTTGTGTTTTGATCATTCTGCATTATAACGTGGTCAAACCATTTTATCTGTTGTTTCCTTATATATTCTATGGCTGGGGCTATTCCTAGCTTTTTTCTCAGTTCTTCATTTCTGATCTTATCTCTCAGACTGTTTCCTATCATTCGTCTAACACATTTCATCTCAGTTTAGGCTATTTTTCATAGTGTTCTTACATCTAGGGCCCAGGATTGGCATTGGTAGCACAACGTTGGGTTGAAGCTTGTATTGTAAAGTGCCCGTTTTTAGAGTTATTTCCTTGTTGGACAATAGTGGTGATTGCTGTCCAACGAGTTGACAAGCTGTGTTACATCTTGAGGTTATTTCTGCTGTTTGTGATTTGTTGTCTCTGGACTTCCTAGGTATTTAATTTTCCTCTGTTTGTTTTTGTTGTCTGCTGTCTATCGTTATGTTGATGTTGTGTTTCTCATTTACGACATTCATGACTTCTGTGGACATATTTGTGAAAATACGGGAAATTGTAGCATACATTTGTATTATGCATCTACACACTACTGCTCTTGGCTGGCTTGTATTGGGTAAAGTGGCTGTTCACACGATCAAGTTGTATCTGTATCATGTGTTCAAAATGTTCACCACCGGCCTCTAGACATTTCTTGATTCGCCTTTTCATATTTTCGAAAACCTTCTGGATAATGACCAGTGATATTTGTTGGACCTTGGTGACGACTTCTGCCTTCAGGAACTGTTTGCCGATTATTTAGATCAACTTTTCCTTTCAGCGCATCCCACAGATAATAGGCGGAGCTAAGATTTGTGAGTCTGGAAATTTCAACACAAATTATCGGATTATTTCTTCAGGTTTTCAGTATATTTGCCACCATTACGGAAGACATATTCAACCAAAGAAACACTGTTTTCAATGTTTAACGCCATTTCCTTCGAGCAATGAAACCGTGACTATGACAACTGGTTGTTGTTATAGTGCATGGCATTGTACACACAGAATATCATGACGTCAACTGCATCAATCGGTGACGTAATTTTAAAAATATTTGCTCGTCACAGCACAGCGACTAAACACCTGATATAAGGATGTTCTTGGGGCAGAAAATACAATCGAATAACACCCCAACCAGAGTTACGTTTTCGCTTTGCGAGCAGTGGGATTTCAGCTGTCTAAAGCGTCTGTAGCTGAAAACGTCACAATAGTTGCGGTGTTATCCAATTGTATTTGATGCTCGCCGGCCAGCTATGTAGTTGGCTGTGGGTGGGGTATGCTAGTCTATTAGTTTAGTTGTTTCATATCATTGTATGTTTAATGTATATGTTAGTGGAAGAAATCAGCTTGCTGGATCTAAGAGTCAATGGCTCGCCGCGGCAGAGTGGCATCCATTCATTGTCGGAGTGACATTCAATCAACGTTATGGTGGCATTTAATCATCATCATGGTGGCATTCAATCATCGTCATGGTGACATTCAATCATCATCATGGTGACATCCAATCATCGTCATAGGGACATTCAATCATCATCATGGTGACATTCAATCATCGTCATGGTGACATTCAATCATCATCATGGTGACATCCAATCATTGTCATAGTGACAATCAAACATCATCATGGTGACATCCAATCATTGTCATAGTGACATTCAATCATCATGATGGTGACATCCAATCATTGTCATAGTGACAATCAAACATCATCATGGTGACATTTAATCATCATCATGGTGACATCCAATCATCATCATGGTGACATTCAATCATCATCATGGTGACATTCAATCATCATCATGGTGACATCCAATTATCCTCATGGTGGCATTCAATCATCATCAGAGTGGCATCCAGTCATCATCATGGTGGCATTCAATCATCATCAGAGTGGCATCCAGTCATCGTCATGGTCATCACCATCGTCATGACAGTCACAGCTTATCTGTCACAAAATACTCTCTGGAACTCATATTATACAAGTCATGTGACACATTCAGAGAGAGAGAGAGAGAGAGAGGAGGGGTTAAATATAAATATACAGTGTGCAAAGGCACAGAATTTGGATGCGAGGTGGTCAGTGCCTTCCCACACTGCCATTATCTGACTCTGCTAGCCATGCACAATTCATCTGGATGGACTGTGAGAATCATCACATTGTGTTCGAACTCATGCACATTTAATTGCCTAGTCAAAACACTGCCACTACTCAGAAACCAATTCTCACAGGTACTTAACTCTTCCATTGTTTACACAATATCATTCACATGTCCTTGTTTACATAAACTCATCCTCACCACCATTGTTTGCATAAACTCATACACTATAAATTTATTCTCACTCCCACCTATTTTTAACATAAATTCACCCTCACTCTACAACTTGTTTACATAAATTCATCCTGATTCTACCATTTGTTTACATAAATTGATACACACACCATTTGTTTAAATAAATTGATACTCACTCCACCATTTGTTTACATAAATTCATCCTTACTGTCATTTGTTTACATAAACTCATACTCTCTGATAATTGTTTACAGAAACTCATCCTAACTTTCATTTGTTTACATAAACTCATTCTCATTATGTCATTTGTTTACAAACACTCATCTTCTCTCTACCATTTTTTTACATAAACTCATCTTCACTCTACAATTTGCACACATAAACTCATCTTCATTACCATATGTTTATATAAAACTCATCCTCACTGCCATTTGTTTACATAAATTCAATATCCACATGTTTACAGAAATGTATCCTATTCTCTGTTTGCCATAAAGTATGTTTGACTCACCATAACTGTTCCCATAACCCATATAGACTTCTTGATCGGTGAGCGTACTGCAAGAATCGCTGCCTCAACAAATAAAACCAGGTCTCTATTATGATCAAATGCTAAATCTGCAGCATTCCACCTGCTGGCAAAAATTTGTAGTCAAACTCAGACCAAGGCTGGGGCCTGGTACCCTTCCACTTTAATCAATGGTCAGTCACCTACAAGAAGAATCTCCACACACTGGCACCACATTAATGTTAACTTTATGGTCAGGTTAATGGGACCAAACCACCGCTTCTCCACAAACTAAAATCTAGACTAGAAAGAATCACATAGACACACTGCCACAACAATGCCACCAGTCCAAAACCTGATTTGACTAAGTGGCAATCTTGACCAGCAACACCAACTGGAAGCCAAGATTCTACTTCACAGAAGAAGATGAAGCCACTTATAAATTTGCAAGAAAAAGTGGCTTTTGTTTTTCTTGACTCACAAAATGTGCAGACAATTTCTATCAAATGTTGTATTATGTTTATTGAAACAAATAAGAAATAGGCCACTTTGCAAACAAGCAAATTACAATGAACACATAATGATAAAAAAATGTGAATTATTCATAAAATACAAGAAAATTATATTAATGATAGTACATGTCCCAGCACTTGCTCTATAACACTACTATCTATTAACTTGACAATACATGCCCTATCTCTTGCTCTATAACACTACCATTTATTAACTTGACAGTACATATCCCAGCACTTGCTCTATTACACTACCATTTATTAACTTGACAATACATACCCTACCACTTGCTCTATTACACTACCATTTATTAACTTGACAGTACATACCCTACCACTTGCTCTATTACACTACCATTTATTAACTTGACAGTACATACCCTACCACTTGCTCTATTACACTACCATTTATTAACTTAACAGTACATATCCCAGCACCTGCTCTATTACACTGTCATTTATTAACTTAACAGTACATATCCCAGCACCTGCTCTATTACACTACCATTTATTAACTCAACAGTACATATCCCAGCACTTGCTCTATTACACTACCATTTATTAACTTAACAGTACATATCCCAGCACTTACTCTATTACACTGCCATCTCCTGCTTTGGTTTTAAGCCCTTCAGGCAATTTTTTGTGTCTGTACTAAATATCTTGATTATCCTTTATCACATCTCACTTATCACTATGTTTATCTGTGGTTGTCTTGCTGGTTCGCTTGCTATAACACTCCTCTATATTTCTTATCAGTACCTGTCATTATGCTATACCTATCATGTGAGTCCCTGGAGATTGTCTGGTTAATCTGCTTACATTCACACTCTCTCAGATAGCCTAAGTCTTTAACTGGGTCACACATGAGTGCCTAACTACGCAGCTGATATCCAGTCTAACCACGTGACTGTAGGCTGTCATTTGATAGCCTTCCATCACTTTGAGTGGACGGATTCTACCAGTTAAGTTGACTCCATATGTAATCATTTTTTACGTATACTTTTATGTTTACATATTCTAACTATCCTCCAACATGTAGAACATCTCTCTCTCGTATCATCATCTCATCTCTTATCCCTCTACCCACTTTTCCTTCACTTACCAGGCCTTATCATCCTAGATGAAGTAGCATTTATCTGTGCCTCATCGTTTGTTATCATTGTTCTCGTTCTCTGAAGAGGGCCACATTTAGGCCGAAATGTTAATATTTTGTTGTGTTTCTTTTGTAAAGCTGTCACCATACCTTGTAGGAGTGTACGTTACACCCCATCACTTGCTCCTCAATTTCTTGATGTTCTACAACAATGAGTATCACTGGTATGCTTTTGTCTATGAGAGTAAATATTCAAGAATTTTTTGTTCATCTCTTTTGATCTTTCTCCTCCACTAATATATTCTCATTACTAGTCCATCCACCAAAAGATTTTCATTACTAGTCACACCATTAATATATTCTCATTACTAGTCACTCCACTAATAGATTCTCATTACTAGTTGCTCCACTAACAAATTCTCATTACCCTTTCCTCCACTAATAAATTCTCATTACTCTTCCCTTCACTAACAAAGCCACATTACTCTTCCCTCCACTAACAAAGTCTCACTACTCTTCCCTCCACTAACAAAGTCTCATTACTCTTCCCTCCACTAACAAAGTCTCATTACTCTTCCCTCCACTAACAAAGTCTCATTACTCTTCCCTCCACTAACAAAGTCTCATTACTCTTCCCTCCACTTACATGACACCATTTCTAGCTAGTTCTTCTTGTTGGGAATACCAAAACAAGCTGCAACAGCCATAGAAACGTCCACCCCTAAGCATGCACAGACGTCTGCCACATATCGTTCATCATTTTTCCGCTGCCGTTGAGGTCCGTTAAGGAAAGCAGCAATCCTGGCCTCACCCGTGACAACATTGTAAAACTTCTGTGAATTAGATATCAAGATTTTCTCTATTTTTTGTTCATAAAAATATTGTAAAAAAGAAAATTGCACACAGAAAATAGTAAACGTTCCCTCCCCTGCTTTGCTAGTAAAATTAATAAGTAAAATACACCCCCCCCCTCTCCCCGGTCACACCCAGTGGTGTATAGGGAATATGGTGTTAGTGACCATAAATTTTACAGACCTTCAGCACATGATTTTGGGGTAATGTGGTCGGTATTACGCCCATGTCACTTTACTTTCCCATAAAAATCCAGTACCCATTAAAAGCTGGGTGAACCGGAAGCCATCGGTTGGGATTGAACCCTACCTGTTGTCCTTTGTAGTCCAGTTCACTAACCACTGAGCTATCGTGGCTCCCCTGCCTTGCTAGGCCTTTGGGAAATATGGTGTTAGTGACCATATTTTTCCATGTCCAAGAAATATTTTTTGGTGGTGTGGTCGGTATAATTCTATTCTATTCTATTGACCTTTCGAGCCGTAACCGGCCCATAGGGCGTAGACCAAGATACACCTTCTCCTATATGGATTTTTTGTTCTAGCAGTTTTCTTTTAAAGATATTTTATCAAATCTCGCCATCTGTCTCTGTTCTATGCAAGCAGTTCTATCTCATTGAGGGAGCCGACTCCTGCTGCTCTTGCCTCTCTCATCAATGTTCTTCTCAGTGTCTCCCTGGGTCTTCCTCTTTTTCTTTTACCTGTTGTTTCCCATATGAGGGCTTGCTTTGCTATTCGGTTATTATCTCTTCTCATCACATGTCCAACGTATGACCATCGTCTTTTCTTTATTACTGAAGATATTAGTGGTTGATTGGCGATTTCTCTAATTTCCTCATTTGTTTTGAATTCGTTCCATGCTATACCAAGTATTTTCCTTAGACATTTATTTTCGAATTTATTTTCAACTTTGTTTCTATATCTCTTGTTGTTTTCCAGCTTTCACACGCATACGTAAGGGTTGATAGTACATTTGATTTGAATAGCCTAAGTTTTGTGTTTGTGCTGATAAGTTTTGATTTCCACAACTTTTCAAGGCTTCTGAAAGACATTGCTGCTTTAGCTATTCTGATTTTAATTTCTTTGCTCGTATCCCCTTCTCGATCAATGTGACTTCCAAGATAGATAAAGTGATCGATCTCTTCTACTGGTTTGTTTTCCATGTATATTTTGTCACCTGTTGGAATTAAACTAGTCATGACTTTAGTCTTTTCATGATTGATCTCAAGCCCAATTTTGCTGGCTATTGATGATAGTTCATTTGTGTTTTCCTGCATCGTTTTTATCTGACTGCTGATGAGAACTATGTCATCAGCAAAGTCGAGGTCCTCCAAATGGTCTCCTTGTATCCATTCGATGCCTTTATTACCAGTGCAGCATTTCTTCATTATGAAGTCCATAACAATTCCAAATAACAAGGGCGATAAAATACATCCTTGTTTAACCCCAGTTTCTATTGGGAAACATTCGCTCAGTCCTTCCTCTGTTCGAACTGCACATGTGTAACCATCATACATGTCTTTGATAATATTTATGATTTTGGATGGTAAACCATACTGCTTCAGAATTTTCCACAAAGAATCTCTATGAATACTATCAAATGCTTTTTTGAAGTCGATGAAGTTAAGTACAAAAGGTTTTTGCTTTTCAATGTGTTCCTCCAATATAAGTCGTAGAGTGAAAATGTGGTCAATACAGCTTTGTTTATAAGTTGTTGCAGTTGGTTATAAAAATCGTCCTTAACTTCATCATCAGCTTCGTTAGTAGGCGCATAACATTGAATAATTGAAAGTCTTCCATGTTTTGTTTTGTAGCGTGTTCGTATCAGACGGCTATTTACCGGTTCCCATTCTAATAAACTTCTTGCAGCTTTGTCTGTCATCATTATGCCTACTCCTTCACGGTGTTTTCCATCTTCCCTTCCAGAAAAAAACTACTATTTTATTATCAATAGATCTCCTACCTGTTCCAAGCCAGCGCATTTCGCTTAATCCTAAAATATCTAGATCGTATCTGTCCATCTCGCTCGCGACCTGTGCATGTTTCGTCGGAGCGGCCATTGTTCGAACATTCCAGAATCCTATTTTTGTTGTTGTTTTAGGGCCGAAAAAACTATCATAACTATCTACTGCTAATTTACACATTCTGTATCAGGTCTACGTTTCATTAACAACATCGTTTTTACGATAGCGGCTTGTTAAACCTCTGATCAACGGTTATATACCAAGCCGGAGAAAAATAATTCCTCCATTTTGGAAACAACCGGAAACGACCGGTTAATACCATGTCGGTATAATACCATGTCATTTTTACTTCCTAGAAAAATCTCTGGTACCTATTTTTTAAAGGCTGGGTGGACGCTGGAGCTTTGTCAGTTAAAAAAAAAATTTCTACCATTACTGAGAAGCAAACCTAGACTCCTCTAATCAGTGGATTGTACTCGTGATTGGAAAAACATATTCCCCGCAGCTGACCCAGATGTTTGCAGACATGGGTACCAGAGTGGCACTCTGGGAAGGAGAAGAATGATGCCTTGCACGTGAGTTTCGATGCTTGAGGTAACACTAGACAGGAGTCTCTGAACACTTCTACATAGTTGGCTGAGCACATATGGGTAAAAAACTCACGTGCTAAGACTCTGATTCAAGTCTTGTGGCTTTAACTCTTATGTACTCTAAATAAATATTACAACTTAATAATATGGCTGTGAAATATGGTGAACAACAAAATTGACAATCATGAAGATATAGACTTTCATTAATGGATGCTTATGCAGAATAAAAGAATGGAAATGGCAGGACAAAATCACTAACATAGAATTATGAAAATGTACTAGTCAAATACCAGTGGATAAAGAGATACAGTGAAGATTATGGTGCTGGATAGGACACACACTGTGGAAGCCAACGGAGAGTATTACAGAACTGGCCCTTTTTGTGAATCCCCAGGGGAAAAGACAAAGAGGAAGACCAACGAATTTTTGGAGAAGACAGATAGAAGTAGATATGAAGATATAAGGGAAGACATGGAATGATCTTAAAAGAATGGCAAGAAATAGAACGACTTGGAAAGTGTTTGTTGAAGACCTATGCTCCACAGGGAGCTGAAAGGTAGAAGAAGAAATAAATATTAAATATATAATTTTAGTGAAAAACTAACTTGAAGAGCAGGGTAATCATTGAGGATCTGTATGCCCAGGTACTCAACACAAACAAGCAGTGCCTCCAAGACACTGATGTCAGCGATTGTCAGACTGTCTCCAACCAGGAACCCTGTCCCATTCTTAGCAGCAACCTGCAACCATTCATAAGATAATAAATGCAAAAGGAACATGGACTAACAAATGGAGTAACATCATCACCTTCCACCATTTTTACCAGTCTCCTTCCGCCATTTTTTACCACTGTCTCCTTCCACCATTTTTTACCACAGTCTCCTTCCACCAATTTTTACCACAGTCTCCTTCCACCATTTTTTACCACTGTCTCCATCCATCATTTTATACCACGGTCTCCTTCCACCATTTTTTTTTACACAGTCTCCTTCCACCATTTTTTACCACAGTCTCCTTTCACCATTTTTTACCAGTCTCCTTTCACCATTTTTTACCACTGTCTTCTTCCACCATTTTTTACCAGTCTCCTTCCATAATTTTTACCACAATCTCCTTCCACCATTTTTTACCACTGTCTTCTTCCACCATTTTTTACCACAGTCTCCTTCCATCACTTTTTACCACAGTCACCTTCCACCATTTTTTACCACAGTCTCCTTCCACCATTTTTTACCACAGTCTCCTTCCACCATTTTTTTTACCACAGTCTCCTTTCACCATTATTTACCACTATCTTCTTGCACCATTTTTTACCAGTCTCCTTCCATCATTTTTACCACAATCACCATCCACCATTTTTTACCAGTTTCCTTCCATCATTTTTACCAGTCTCCTTCCATCATTTTTTACCACAGTCTCCTTCCACCATTTTTACCACAGTCTTCTTGCACCATTTTTTACCACAGTCTCCTTCTACCATTTTTTACCACTGTCTCCTTCCACCATTTTTTACCACTGTCTCCTTCCACTATTTTTTACCACAGTCTCCTTCCATCTTTTTTTACCACAGTCTCCTTCCACCATTTTTTACCACTGTCTCCTTCCATCATTTTTTTACCACTGTCTCCTTCCATATTTTTTTACCACAGTCTTCTTCCACCATTTTTTACCAGTCTCCTTCCACCATTTTTTTTACCACATTCTCCTTCCATCATTTTTTTACCAACATCTCCTTCCATCCTTCCACCATTTTTTACCAATGTCTCCTTCCATCCTTCCACCATTTTTTGCCAATGTCTCCTTCCATCCTTTCACCATTTATTCCCACTGTCTCCTTCCATCCTTTCACCATTTATTAACAGTGTCTCCTTCCATCCTTTCACCATTTTTTACCACTGTCTAATCCCATCCTTTCACCATTTATTACCACTGTCTCCTTCCATCTTTTCACCATTTTTTACCACTGTCTAATCCCATCCTTTCACCACTTATTATCACTGTCTCGTTCCATCCTTTCACCATTTATTATCACTGTCTCCTTCCATCCTTTCACCATTTATTATCACTGTCTCCTTCCATCCTTTCACCATTTATTATCACTGTCTCCTTCCATCCTTTCACCATTTATTATCACTGTCTCCTTCCATCCTTTCACCATTTATTATCACTGTCTCCTTCCATCCTTTCACCATTTATTATCACTGTCTCCTTCCATCCTTCCACCATTTATTATCACTGTCTCCTTCCATCCTTTCACCATTTATTATCACTGTCTCCTTCCATCCTTTCACCATTTATTATCACTGTCTCCTTCCATCCTTTCACCATTTATTATCACTGTCTCCTTCCATCCTTTCACCATTTATTACCACTGTCTGCTCCCATCCTTTCACCATTTATTACCACTGTCTCCTTCCATCCTTTCACCATTTATTACAACTGTCTCCTTCCATCCTTTCATCATTTATTACCACTGTCTGCTCCCATCTTTTCACCATTTATTACCACTGTCTCCATCCATCCTTTCACCATTTATTATCACTGTCTCCTTCCACCATTTTTTACAACTGTTTCCTTCCATCATTTTTTATCACCAACTCCTTCCACCATGTATTACCACTGTCTCCTTCCACTATTTTTTACCAGTCTCCTTCCACCATTTTTTACCACAGTCTCCTTCCACCATTTTTTACCACAGTCTCCTTCCACCATTTTTTACCACAGTCTCCTTCCACCATTTTATACAATTTTTTACTATTGTCTCCTTCCATCCTTTCACCATATTTTACCATCGTCTTCTTTCACCATTTTTTACCACCGTCTCCTTCCATCCTTCCACCATTTTTTTACCACTGTCTCCTTCCACCAATTTTTACCCCCGTCTCCTTCCACCATTTTTTACCACAGTCTTGTTTAGGTAAAATCAGAATATTTATGGACTTGTTGTGAGTGCAAAGATGCTGATTCTTACATAACATACTATAACATAACATAACATAACAAAGCAGTGTGTTTCCGGAGCCTGTAGCTGTGCGGCGAAATCTACTCTTTCAGTGGCTGTAAAGCTGACTTACAGTGTTTGAAACCCATGGTAGACACAAATGATTTATTCTATTAGGGGTGAAATAAAAATCCTGAGTCTCACACGTCATGGCGACTGCTTTGACCAAGCAGCCTTTATCCCTCAGGTCCTGTAATAAACCCCCCGCCTCATCATATACCAGCAATGATTATATGTGTCGTACAGATAGCTTCGGGTGTCCGGTTAGCGCAATCGATAGGCGGTTGGCTTACCACGGCAACAGCCGGGGTTCGTAATCCTGGCGAGGACACCTGGGTTTTACTAATTCCCTAAAAATTAGTAGGAGCCGCGATAGCTCAGTGGTTAGTGAACTGGACTACTACGGACAAGGGGTAGGGTTCGATCCCAACCGACGGCTCCGGGTTCACCCAGCCTTAAATGGGTACCGGATTTTTTCTGGGAAAGTAAAAGCAGCACGGGCGTAATACCGACCACATTACCCCAAAATTCATGTGCTGAAGGTCTGTAAAATATAGGGTCACTAACACCATATTTCCCTATACGCCACTTGGCGTGACGGGGGGTACTTTACTTTACTTACAGATAGCTTCCTTTAAACATTTTATTTTCAGATTTGTGTTATCTGTCTTGGATTTATTTGTTTCAATTGTATCGTTTATTATACCTGATTAAATGTTTGCTAAAACATCATATTTTTTCTTGTCTTTTCTTTAGTTAAGTTGCTCCATCCAATTTGTATGTTTATTTTATATGAAGCAACATCAGAACTTGGTTTATTATTTGTCTTTCAATGAAAACTGCTTTGTTATGTCATTCCATGCAATGCCATGTCATGTAAGGATCATCGTCTTTGCACACTGACGAATCCATAGGTACTCGGATTTTATCCTACAATGATACTGATAATGATTTTAACATCAAATGATAAAGTGAGTAGATGTGAACAAGTTATCATTATACACCTCAGAAAAGGACACAATCGACTCCATAGTCACATGTATACACAGTTCAAGATCGGCACCTCAACTACTTGTACATGTGGACAGGCGCCCCAGACTGCTGAACACATACTTCAAGACTGCACTGAATATAGTAGACTGAGGAAAATCCATTGGTCCATAGAAACAACACTACAGACAAAACTATATGGGCCACTGCAAGAATTACGAAAGACAGTAAAATTTATACAGGAAACGACATTGCAGATATATACAATATTTCAGGCGAACGAAAGATAGATCAATAGAAATGATAAAGTCAATTTTTTTTTAACCCTCAAATGATGAAGTCTATTTTTTACCTTCTCAAATGATGAAATCTATTTTTTACCTTCTCAAATGATGAAGTCTATTTTTTACCTTCTCAAATGATGAAGTCTATTTTTTACCTTCTCAAATTATGAAATCTATTTTTTACCTTCTCAAATGATGAAATCTATTTTTTACCTTCTCAAATGATGAAGTCTATTTTTTACCTTCTCAAATGATGAAATCTATTTTTTACCTTCTCAAATAATGAAATCTATTTTTTTACCTTCTCAAATGCAGGTAAATATTTGGCCAAAGCAGCTTTCACTCGTCCATCCAGGACTTCTTGATCTGGGAAGAAGCTCAGAGGCAAAGTTGGACCAAAGAAGTCTCGTCCACCCTCGTAGTATTGATCAACTCTGAAATCAAAATATTTTACTTAGACTCATTCTTGTTTCTTCTTCAATATTGGATCTTTTTCATTCTTTCTTTTATAATTTTGTGAGTGAAAAAAGTAACCAACTAACAAGGAAGTTCTTGAATAATTTATGATAGACAATATTTGATATCGGAATTTGTCTAAGATAAAAAGTAATAGAAACATGATGAATGTTATATTTAAGAGAAATTATAGACTACAATTGTTTGTTTTAATTTTTGTATAAGGCATTTTTGTTTTATGTAAAACTAAAAAAAGGAACTTTGCAGCATTGATGAATCGTGATCCCCAGAGTCTAGAGTTTCTCTCATAGATATCTAGCTGCCTATGCTCCACAAGGAGTTGAAAGATAGAAGAAGAATTGAGGTTAGAAAATGACATCAGTATTAACAGTACAGGAGTGGGTGGTCTAGACGTATGATGTCAGCTTCTGGAAATGAAGGTTCCTGGTTTGATTCCCCACAACAGGCAGTGGAATTTGTTAAAAAAGTCAAACTCATAGCTTCTTGTAGCTTTACCCTTCCCTGGTATTTGGGTAGTGAGATTCAGTGTCTAGCCATCTCTCATAAATTGGCGAAATTCTGGAGGCTTACTGTGTGCACTTGCGCAAAATAAAGAACCTTCTTCTTCTTTCTTCTTCTATCCTTCCTCTATTGCCATTAGCGTTGAGGGGAGATACAATCTGTGATTCTTTTGCTCTTCTGTTGGCCTCTTCTGGTGTTATCAACTCCTAGTGACTGTAGTATTCCCTTTATCCATCTCTTTCTAGGTCTTCCTCTTAATCTGGCATTTTTGTAGCGTTTGTTTATGGTTCTTTGAGCCATTGTTAGTTCTTTTTGTCTTGTTATGTGGCAGAACCAATTTATCTGTTATTTCTTTATGTATTCGATGGCTGGTTTAATTTCGAGTTTCTTCCTCAGGTCGGTGTTTCTTACTCTGTCCCTTAAGCTGTTTCCTGTCATTCTTCTGACACATTTCATTTCGGTGGTTGTTATCTTTCTTATTGTTCTAGAGTCCAGCGTCCAAAAGCAACATTTGTTTAAGACACAATCTTGGATATGATGGGTGTGATTTGATAGTGGAGTAGCAACATTTGTTGAAGACACAATCTTGGATATGATGGGTGTGATTTGATAGTGGAGTAGCAACATTAGTTGAAGACACAATCTTGTATATGATGGGTGTGATTTGATAGTGGAGTAGCAACATTAGTTGAAGACACAATCTTGTATATGATGGGTGTGATTTGATAGTGGAGTAGCAACATTAGTTGAAGACACAATCTTGGATATGATGGGTGTGATTTGATAGTGGAGTAGCAACATTAGTTGAAGACACAATCTTGGATATGATGGGTGTGACTTGATAGTGGAGTAGCAACATTAGTTGAAGACACAATCTTGGATATGATGGGTGTGATTTGATAGTGGAGTAGCAACATTAGTTGAAGACACAATCTTGGATATGATGGGTGTGATTTGATAGTGGAGTAGCAACATTAGTTGAAGACACAATCTTGGATATGATGGGTGTGACTTGATAGTGGAGTAGCAACATTAGTTGAAGACACAATCTTGGATATGATGGGTGTGACTTGATAGTGGAGTAGCAACATTAGTTGAAGACACAATCTTGGATATGATGGGTGTGATTTGATAGTGGAGTAGCAACATTAGTTGAAGACACAATCTTTTATATCATGGGTGGTTGCTCGTGATGTTACCAAATGGTGAATGAAGTGTGCATAGCCTCTCATATACCAGGCACTGTGGTTACTGAATGACAGGATCATCTCTGGCATTACTGAATGACAGGATTGTCTCTGTGGTTACTGAATGACAGGATCATCGCTGGCATTACTGAATGACAGGATTGTCTCTGTGGTTACTGAATGACAGGATCATCTCTGGCATTACTGAATGACAGGATTGTCTCTGTGGTTACTGAATGACAGGATCATCTCTGGCATTACTGAATGACAGGATTGTCTCTGTGGTTACTGAATGACAGGATCATCTCTGGCATTACTGAATGACAGGATTGTCTCTGTGGTTACTGTATGACAGGATCATCTCTTTCATTACTGAATGACAGGATTGTCTCTGTGGTTACTGTATGACAGGATCGTCTCTTTGATTACTGAATGACAGGATTGTCTCTGTGTTTACTGAATGACAAGATCATCTTTGTGTTTACTGAATGACAAGATCGTCTCTGTCATTATTGAATGACAGGATTGTCTCTGTGGTTACTGAATGACAGGATCATCTCTGGCATTACTGAATGACAGGATTGTCTCTGTGGTTACTGAATGACAGGATCATCTCTGGCATTACTGAATGACAGGATTGTCTCTGTGGTTACTGAATGACAGGATCATCTCTGGCATTACTGAATGACAGGATTGTCTCTGTGGTTACTGTATGACAGGATCATCTCTTTCATTACTGAATGACAGGATTGTCTCTGTGGTTACTGTATGACAGGATCGTCTCTTTGATTACTGAATGACAGGATTGTCTCTGTGTTTACTGAATGACAAGATCATCTTTGTGTTTACTGAATGACAAGATCGTCTCTGTCATTATTGAATGACAGGATTGTCTCTGTGGTTACTGAATGACAGGATCATCTTTGTGTTTACTGAATGACAGGATTGTCTCTGTGGTTACTGAATGACAGGATCATCTTTGTGTTTACTGAATGACAGGATTGTCTCTGTGGTTACTGAATGACAGGATTGTCTCTGTCATTATTGAATGACAGGATTGTCTCTGTGGTTACTGAATGACAGGATCATTTCTGTGGTTACTGAATGACAGGATCATTTCTGTAGTTACTGAATGACAGGATTGTCTCTGTGGTTACTGAATGACAGGATCATTTCTGTGGTTACTGAATGACAGGATTGTCTCTGTGGTTACTGAATGACAGGATCATTTCTGTGGTTACTGAATGACAGGATCATTTCTGTGGTTACTGAATAACAGGATTGTCTCTGTGGTTACCGAATGACAGGATCATCTCTGTGGTTACTGAATAACAGGATTGTCTCTGTGGTTATTGAATGAGAATGAACTGTCTGTGATTGATGTAAGCCTCAACGCCATACCACTTCATTACTGCACCCAAAACCACACCAACACATGGTTCCCGCTGTGATTGCAAAGTTGGTCGTGGGTGTGACTGAGTTCTCGGTGGTATAAGGGCAGGGAGAAGTGAGCCCCTATAGATGCAGATCCAAAGCCCACCAGGGCATGGAACACATCATGGTCTTTGTCTACTTACACCTCACTTTTTCTTGATTGAGTGTTCTTTTCTTCTGTCTTAGTACTACCTCTATAGGAACCCATCTGCTGATGGGGCTTTCAGTCCCTAAATCCCCTTCTGGCACACACAGAGGACTGATGGGTTCAGTTTCATGTGAAGACATGCCAGTGGAATCGTCTGAATTAACGTCTTATCGCATTGAAGGATCCAAACAAAGAAAGGCAGCTGCAGTACCCATCATAGCAGCTACAACACACGTTAAAAGAGATAAGACCAAGCGGGATCAAAAGTGAACACAGCCAAACTGTCTTTTGTCATACAATATCATCGTTCATCATAAACAATCTGAATATTGGAACACAATCTTGAAGAAAAACACAGCTCACTGTGTGTACAAAGCACTAAACTCAGTAGCTCTAGCAGTAAGCCAGACTTTGAATATGAGAAAAATGCAACAAGGAACATTTTTCAAACAGAGCCTTAAAGGTTCCTGTCGCCTATCCACCATATTGACCAGATGTCATGATATAATATATATCGCTAAAACAAACACTGATTGAAGCCTTTTAAAAAGATAAAAAAAACAGGACATCTTCTTACAAAAGCTCTTCCTGCGGATTCTTTCCCAACAAACCAGATTGTTTACCCAGGTAGCGGACTATAGCATTTCCTTGGACAATCTGGTTGCCATCAATTTCCAACATTGGAACTTGATTATACAAGAGCTTGCCATCTGAAATAATCAAGTTCATATATTACATTTTGAATGCCGTGAAAGAAGCACAGGTCAAAGGGTTGGGACCCTGGTTGGGTCTGGGATTTGTCATCTCCCTAGGAAATTTGAATGGGTGAAGAAAAGATGGTAGACAGACATAGGAAAACAGATACAGAGATTGGAAAAGGTAATTTCCTGAAGAGTAGAGGTAGGAAAGGGCAACTTTGTGATGAGAAGAGAAAGAAAGGGTTACTTTGTGATGAGAAAAGAAAGAAAGGGTTGCTTTGTGATGAGAAGAGAAAGAAAGGGTTAGTTTGCAATGAGAAGAGAAAGAAAGGGTTACTTTGTGATGAGAAGAGAAAGAAAGGGTTACTTTGTGATGATGAGAAGAGAAAGAAAGGGTTACTTTGTGATGATGAGAAGAGAAAGAAAGGGTTACTTTGTGATGAGAAGAGAAAGAAAGGGTTGCTTTGTGATGAGAAGAGAAGGAAAGGGTTGCTTTGTACCACCACAACCACATATCAACACAACCACATGTAAAATATCACATGTCAACAATCATATGTCAACACAATCACATGTCAAGAATCACATGTCAACCGTCACATGACAACAGACATATCACCACAACCACATATTAAGAATCACATATCATAAAAATCACATGTCAACAATCACATGCCAACAGTCACATGTCAATTACATATCACCACAACCACACATCAACAATCACATATCAAAGCAATCACATGCCAACAGAAAGATGTCAACAGACATATCACCACAACGACATATCAACAATCACATATCAAAGCAATCACATGCCAACAGAAAGATGTCAACAGACATATCAAAACAACGACATATCAACAATCACATATCAAAGCAATCACATGCCAACAGAAAAATGTCAACAGACATATCACCACAACGACATATCAAGACATATTACCGCAACCACATATCAACAATAACATCATATCAAAACAATCACATGCCTACGATCACATCATAGAATATTGGTCTCAAAAGAAATGTCCTCAGCCTGGTGACGTGACTAGTGCATGAAGAATGTTCGCATCTGTACACAACACAGAAAATGTTTCATTTATGAGGAATACAGAAAAAGAAAAAGTAAAAAAAGATGAAGAAAAATAAGAAATAGATGGAAAACAAAAATATAAAATAGATGAAAAAGATGAATAGAAAGAAAAAGAAGAAGTTGATAAATAAAAATAAGAAATAGATGGAAAATAAAAATAATACTAAAAAAAATAAATAAGAACAGAAGAAAAGCAAAATAGATGATAAAAAGAAGGAGAAATGGATGTAAAATAGAAATAAGAAATAGATGAAATAGAGGAAAAAGAAGGTTAAAGATAAGAAGAAATTGATGAAAAGGAAAAGAACGATATGAAAAACAAGAAGAAAAATAGATGAAAAATACTAAGAAATGATAAAAAAGAAGAATAAATAGATGAAAAGAAGAAAAAACAGATGAAAAACAATAAGAAATAGATGAAAATATGAATAAGAAATAGATAAAAAAGAGGAAGAAACATGGAAAAGAATAAGAATTAGATGAAGAAGAAGAAAAAGAAGGAAGAAAAAGAATAAAAAACTGAAGAAGAAGAAGAAGAAGAAAAAAGGAGGAAGATGAAGCAAGATGAAGGAAAAGGAAGAAGAACAAGGAATAAGATGAAGAACAAGAAAAAAAGAAGGATCTGGAAAGAATAAGAAGGAAAAGAAGGATGAAGAAGAAAGAATATGAAAAGAAAGAAGAAGAAGATGAAGAATAAGGAGAAGGATTAAAAAGAAGAAGAAGGAAAAGGAAGAAAAAGAAGATGAAGAGGAAGAAGAAGAAGAAGTAGTAAAGAAAAAGAAATGGAAGAGGATGAGAAAGAAGATGTCAGCTCATAAGAAATTACCCCTTCTAGAAATAAATAACACATTGTGTCAGCAGCTATCAATGTTGAGGTAAAGATATTGTTATGTTTGGGGCAGAAAGAAAAGAAACATTGAACTAAAATGTTACATGGCTGAAAGATGTTCAGAAATCTGGCTATCTAATGTGTCTCACCGTTAATGAGCTGCAGGAATGGTTCTCTCTCTCTCAGAAATACATCCTCAAACTGAAACAAGACAGCAATTACTGATAACCAGAAACCAACATTCATTGCTTATTCTTTAATTCCAGATATGTATTTCGTTACTGTCTTCTAACACACCAACAATGTCTTCTAACACATCAACACTGTCTTCTAACACATCAACACTGTCTTCTAACACATCAACACTGTCTTCCAACATTACAACACATCTTCCAACACTACAACACTATCTTCTAACACATCAACACTATCTTCTAACACATCAACACTATCTTCTAACACATCAACACTATCTTCTAACACATCAACACTATCTTCTAACACATCAACCCTATCTTCTAACACATCAATGCTATCTTCTAACACATCAATACTATCTTCTAACACATCAACCCTATCTTCTAACACATCAATGCTATCTTCTAACACATCAATTCTATCTTCTAACACATCAACACTATCTTCTAACACATCAACACTATCTTCTAACACATCAATACTATCTTCTAACACATCAATACTATCTTCTAACACATCAACACTATCTTCTAACACATCAATACTATCTTCTAACACATCAACACTATCTTTTAACACATCAATACTATCTTCTAACACATTAACACTATCTTCTAACACATCAATACTATCTTCTAACACATTAACACTGTCTTCAAACACATCAATAGTTTTCTAACACATCGCCACTTTCAACACCTCATCGGTCTTATAAACACCTCAACGATCTTCCAACACCTCAACAATCTTCCAACACCTCAACAATCTTCCAACATCTCAAAAGTCTTCCAACAGATCAACACTGTCTCCAACACTTCAACACAATATCTATCACCATTACCATCACCAGCTGCATCATTAGGTTTCTCGCTCATTCAAAGGAAATATTAAATCTGTTAGTCTGAATGACTCTTGTCTCTAGCTGTTTTCTGTCTCAGCGAATAACAGTTCTATTATATGGCTGTGAATCATGGAGAGCAACAAAAATAACGAATATGAAAATATAAACATTCAATAATGGATGCTTGTGCAAAATAAAAGGATGGAAACGGCAGGACAAAATCACTAACATAGAATTATGGAAATGTACCGAGCCGCGATAGCTCAGTGGTTAGTGAACTGGACTACCACGGACAAGGGGTAGGGTTCGATCCCAACCGACGGCTTCCGGGTTCACCCAGCCTTAAATGGGTACCGGATTTTTTCTGGGAAAGTAAAGCAGCACGGGCGCAATACTGACCACATTACCCCAAAAATCATGTGCAGGTCTGTAAAATATAGGGTCACTAACACCATATTTCCCTATACGCCACTTGGCGTGACGGGGGTACTTTACTTTATTTTTTTTTACCAGTCAAATACCAGTGGATAAGAGATACAGCAAAAACGATGGCGCTGGATAGGACACACACTGTGTAAGGCAACTGAGAGTTTTACACGACAGGTACTCTTTTTGGAATTGCCAAGGGAAAGAATAAAGAGGAAAATAAAAATAATCTTCAAACAGATAGATGGATTCAGATATGAAGATGATGGGGAAGATATAGAATGATCTTGAAAGAGTGGCAAGAAACAGAATGGCTTGGAAAGTGTTTGTTGAAGACCTATGCTTCATAGGGAGCTGAAAGTGTTTGTTGAAGACATATGCTTCATAGGGAGCTGAAAGTGTTTATTGAAGACAAATGCTTCATATGGAGCTGAAAGGTAGAAGAGAAGAAGTAATAAGTACATTGCACTAGAGCTATACTTATGATCAAGACAAGGACACTACCACCATTTTCCCTTGTCGTGACACTAGAGCTATACTTATGATCAAGACAAGGACACGACCACCATTTTCCCTGGTCGTGACACTAGAGACGTGACACTAGAGCTATACTTATGATCAAGACAAGGGCACGACCACCATTTTCCCTGGTCGTGACACTAGAGACGTGACCTTTCACTTATCTTATCAACAAACAAAGATACCCATGCTGCTGAATAGCAGAGACGCCTATGGATGTTACGCAATCAAGGTCACAAGGGAAAGGTTCAAGTCAAGGTCAATCATTTCTCTACAGCCCATTTGTGACCTCCAACATCCCAACAACGGCTCTACTGGTCCACGGCACTGTGTGTTTGTATTTTACATTTTAATGCAACATTTTCAGAAACGTGTGAACTCTGCCATGAACTATTTCATTCCTTCATTTCTAACTAATCATTTCTAACTAATCATTTCTAACTAATGATTTCTAACTAATGATTTCTAACTAATCATTTCTAACTAATCATTTCTAACTAATCATTTATAACTAATGATTTCTAACTAATGATTTCTAACTAATCATTTCTAACTAATCATTTCTAACTAATCATTTCTAACTAATCATTTCTAACTAATCATTTCTAACTAATATCGCTTCATTGGGGTCCTTGATTGTCAACAAACTGGAACCATTCATTTTTGGTTTCAATTGATTTGATAACTGCTGCACTTGTTGCGTTGTCGTAGTGATGTTTTATGCTGCGAACGTGGTCGGAACCGAAGCTGTGCATCTTCATCGTCACCCATAGTGGCAACATGTCAGACTTTATCAAATGCTATGTTTTTTTTTTTTACCAAAAGACAATCGCTATTGAACTACACTTACGGTACAATAAGGTGGAGTGTTGGTGGAAAGGAAGAGGGGAGGGGGGACCCTAGGTGATGCTGACGTCACAGCAGTAACGGATAGAGACCGTCAAACAAACACATTCTTTCAATCATCACTAAATGCTGTCTCCCTATCGAAGGTTGGCTACTGTTATAGGGTTGTAATGTTCTTTTGTTATATTATATCTTTCTCTTTATATCGTATAGTGGCTAGTACTTCAATGATCACAGCACATCACAACATTGAGGTAACATGTAAGATCATGACAGAGTCTTTCTTTAACCATAATGATAATCAGTTTATTGATTTCGCCTGGTACACGTGATCTATAGTTCTGGATGCAATTATTAAATTAATGTTCATTAATTTAGGAATACTTCTGAGGCATGTCGCCGTGTAGTTATGAAGATATTCCAGCATCCTAATCATACAATTTATTCAGCATGGTCTACTTACACTTGTGAGAATTTATGAACACACACAACTTGAATTAATCTTTCACTGTCTTTCAAAGCTACTTCACACCTATAATTATAACTTGCTGATTCTAAACTGACTTGACTAACTCAAGGCTCCTACTCTTAACTTTCTCACTGTTCTGACTCTAACTGTTTCTAACTTCTAATCTGACTTTTGTCCTACTCATCCTGGACTGACGGAACTACCTACTACTTCATCTTGGACTATCTTTCTCTGCACTAATTGCTAACTGCTTTCAGCAGTCGGCCGAAGCCGTACTAACTGAACGAGCCTACATCCTAACTGCTCTTTTGGTCTTCCGAACTACTTCACTTTCTTCTTGTGCCGGAGATTAAGTACTTCAGCTCTCGCTCTCTCACCTGGTCTCCGCAGCCAATCAGCTGTTGCCAACTCTTGCGATCTCTCATGATCACGCGAGTTGGTCACTTGCAGGACTTGCTTATTCGGTGACTAACATCTGAATTCGCAACTTCTCATGACTCATTTGGAATAATCTTTGTCACAACAAGCTATTTGTGAACCATCTTCCCATGACCTAATGGGATAACGTTACTCCATGAGCTGACCTCTCCTGGTCATGATTCACTCATGCTAACACAATGAATAACCACTTTGTTGTTGTGAACATGATGGACACTCGTGGAGCTCTGACAATAACACCACGAGGTCGTTGCGTGATGGTCATCCTCACAACAACTGGTTGTATGTGTCGTTCCACTATTCTGGACCTCTCCTTCGGTGCGTGTCACTACCCACCCTCTACAACAGGTGAGTGGGGATCATGGAAAATCCCATCGCTTTGTCCAATTACTCTGAACCTCACCCCTTCCTCCAGGTTACTACCCTTCTCCTATAACCTCTACTGTAACTAAACTTCTGACTCACTAGTTATACTGAAATACCATCATTATAGTAAAATCTGCTGGTCGCCACTATATGATACTGCTATCGTCTATTTGAGAAGTGGTAGCTTCCACCAGCTTCACTGTTACATTATCTCCCCCTAATGTCCAGATTTACATACGTAGTATTAAATTTTGTAACATCATAATAAAAATAGTAACAGTATACATATATACATCTTTGAATTCTATGGTCTACTAACTGATAACATGCAATAGCAGATTCTAAGTCATGTGAGTAAAATGTTTCTCTAAATAATTGTCACAATAAAAACATTCACTCTTCAATAACCATAAAGCATCAACAATATTTTGGAGACAGTAAGGTACTGAGTAATAAAAATTATTTGTAACAAAAAAATTTAACATTTCCAAGGGGCTTAATTTTTCAAAATATGTCCAGTTGTGTCCCCTGATAATACAAAAAATTCAAGTCTTATTGAGCATTCAAACTACTTCTGATGACTGATTGCCAGCTTCTTGAGGAGAGCTACATTACAGGCATCAGCAGAACCTCTGTCGACTGGCATCTGTGATCCTAGTATCAGAATCTAAAAATAAACTCATAGAACAAACCATGTACAACACGCATTTTTTAAAGGTATTAATGACACATTTAACATTATCTTCACAACTCTTATTACAAATGAAACCTCTGACAGACTGTCAAGGAAGTCTGAATTAAAAATACTCATGTTTACAAACCTTCTGCATTAGAACATATTTGCTCAATTGACATAGAACATATACTGACAAAACTTAGACAATGCACATATCTCAGGAGACTATGAATCACAAACAACACTTAGTTTGAGCAACAATATATCAATATACATACATATATATACTTCAGACTGCTCTATTTACAACATACCCTCTTGTAAGTCTCATAAATCTAAATAAGTTCTGGAAATTCTTTACACATGAGTCTCATCCTTTAGACTCATTATCATGATACTCTTCTAGTATCATCTATTTATTCTCAAGATCAGGATTATCTGAATACCATCCACTTGACAGCATCTAACATTCATTTGACTCTGAATAATCTGCATACATCTCTTGTATTTCCAGGACTACTATTCAGTCTCAATATATCATGATACTCTTGTAGTATCTTCTAAGGCTCAAGATCAGAATTATCTGGACACCGTCCACTTGACAGTATCTATCAGTCATATTCATTTATTCGACTCAGATATTTCTATTTACATCTCTTATACTCACAGGACTACCATTTAGTCTCTATAACTTCTGGAAACTCTCTCTCAAGTTCCATTTCTCTTTATATAACCTTTTACGAGTTACCACTCTGGTTACACGATTATTTTCACATGAGTCTCTTCCAGACTCCTTTTCTCATGATGCTTCTCTTAGTATTCACATTGATAACCTAATTCTTTAGGTCTCAATAAGCACAGGTTATCATCACCTTGCTTCTCACTTCTCATTCTTCAACAACTCTTAAATTTCAATAACACTCTCATCTCCTTGATACACACTTATATTGGTCAGTCGTTCCTTGGATTACCATCCAACTTCGCAAGTTTAAGAACTCTGACCAACTCGTAGTTAGTACCATATGTTTCACATTGGTAACTCTTAACTTCTAGTTCATCTGAGGTAATCTCTATTTCCTCAGCTCTCTCGTCTTCTATATTCTCTTGACACTACTATCATCTCCAGACATTCTCTATAAATCATCTCTTGTCTTCTATATTCTCTTGACACTACTATCATCTCTAGACATTCTCTATAAATCATCTCTTGTCTTCTATATTCTCTTGACACTACTATCATCTCTAGACATTCTCTATAAATCATCTCTTGTCTTCTATATTCTCTTGACACTACTATCATCTCTAGACATTCTCTATAAATCATCTCTCGTCTTCTATATTCTCTTGACACTACTATCATCTCTAGACATTCTCTATAAATCATCTCTTGTCTTCTATATTCTCTTGACACTACTATCATCTCTAGACATTCTCTATAAATCATCTCTTGTCTTCTATATTCTCTTGACACTACTATCATCTCTAGACATTCTCTATAAATCATCTCTTGTCTTCTATATTCTCTTGACACTACTATCATCTCTAGACATTCTCTATAAATCATCTCTTGTCTTCTATATTCTCTTGACACTACTATCATCTCTAGACATTCTCTATAAATCATCTCTCGTCTTCTATATTCTCTTGACACTACTATCATCTCTAGACATTCTCTATAAATCATCTCTTGTCTTCTATATTCTCTTGACACTACTTCATCTCTAGACATTCTCTATAAATCATCTCTTGTCTTCTATATTCTCTTGACACTACTATCATCTCTAGACATTCTCTATAAATCATCTCTTGTTTGTCAATTCTGAGTTCTCTTACCTCTAGGTACGCTAAGACTTCTGCGCCTGTAAATAGCGTCCTCTCAACTCGACTCAAGCCTTAATTAAGCCGATGTAAACATGGTTATCACCATTTTTTTATTCGTTACTTCGGGTGACTCACTCCCCAAGTGGTCACCTATACGGCTTAACTAAATTCTGGCTTCTCATTAGTGAGTCATCACAGGTAAACTTGGGAATCCCTTACCCTTGTTTACATTCTCGTCTATCGACTCTCGTATCTCTTATACGATCATAACTTTAGGAACCTTATTGTCCCTCTATTGACATCTTCATACATCTAGTCTTTATAATTCATCTCATGTCTACATAGTAAATATTAATATCTCTTATTGCAGCATAAGACCTGTTTAGTCGTATCCATGTTCCATCTATTTCTTATTGAATATATGCTCATACTTGAATCACATCTTCTCATATGATTTCTTCCTTGCTGGCTAAATCTAAAGTTCCATTCATTGTCGTAAGATCCTTCCTAAGTTAATATAATTTTATCTTGTATCTCTGTTGGCTAATCCTTCAACAAAAATATTTATGATCTGTCACTGGATATCATCTCTTCCACCAGATCTCACAAATGCCCTTTTCCGTTAGACCAATACTCTGTCTCCGTATGTACACACAGGCATTAATTCTACCTTACCTTCCCATGAATGTGGATACTTCATCCGATCAAGTCTTGAAAGTTATATTCTTTAGGTCTCTCCAATTCAGTGTTAAGTCTGCAAATTCTCTACACTCTCCCTCCGTCCTCTTAAGTTTGATGGCAGGTTTATCGCCAGTCGCAGTTCATTCAGTGTTTCGGTTGTGGGGTCTACTGTGGTTGCCATGTTTCCTATAATACCTACCTCTCCCTTCTATTGATAGAACAACAATTAAAATTTATTATATGTTATATTACATGTACTAATTATCAGCACTTTATGAGCTCTACTCTGGCCTTGGTTTCTGAAATAAATAGAAATTATTATTAATTTCCCTGTGGAATAATAAACAGTGTAGTATAAAAATTATTATTATTTAATTTCCCTGTGGAATAACCATGTAGCATTTCAAACACTATTAAAAGAATACATCCAGTACAATTTAAAAAAATGGTTACAGAACAATATAAAATAGGGTATGTCACCTTTAATAATAATAATTTTAAAATAATAATTATTTAACCAAACACTTAACTACATACATAACAGAACACTATTTTAAAAACTGTCAACCAGCTGTTGAAAAAAATTGTTTACAATACTTATTTAAAAGAAATACAATCTTTAACTACTTACTTAATAAATTAATTAATTAACTACATAATAAATTCAATAACCAATTACTTAATAAATAAATTAATTACTTAAACTTAACAATTTCTAATTAATTAATTATAATTATTGTTTCTCAGCCTGTGCTGACAATCGGTCTCCTTTCCTTCTGGTCTAATGTAAATATATTTTAATTTAACAACACTCGCGAATGGCCATTGTAATATCGTAACACTTTACTAACACTGTTTTGTTATTGATTCAGTTTCTCTAATTAGACAATACTACACCACTTGAAATTATTAATTATATATATCAATCAATAACAATTCCCAATAAATTGACATGTGGACTTCAACACATGTTGGATAATTTCGTCGAGAGTTATCGGTCCTTTCTACACACACAATAATGGCGTTTCAAAACAACCGGTGTCGGGTTACAGGTCAGAGGTCGGACTCATTGATGAACTTTGAATCTCAGGTGGACGAAACCTGGAACGATTAATTTGCTGTAAACCTTTGACTGGACACAGACAGGTAATATTGATAGGTCAGATTTTAAGCTGACCAATAAAATTGACAGTCAGATTTAAGCTGACTAGAACTTTTGCACGAAGGACAGGTATTGCTGACCCATAAAGTTGACAATTTTCTCATTGATGGTCAGTTGTATGTTGACTAAAAAATCTAGTGCTGCTCTTGTCTTGGACACAGGTAAATTTTAGACTTGTAACAGCGTAATTTGACTTTTTGACCTGAAGGACAGGTACTCTTGATTGGTAAAATGACAATCTCAGCTGGCAGGAGTGCAACACAGGTAGAATTGTGGTCGTGTTGAACTTTTGACCCGGTAGACGGTACACGGTGATTTCCAGGTTGAAAACGGTGTCGTATCTTGTTCCTCCGTTAAATTTTTCTGTCACTCTTCTTTGATTTCTCTCCGCGACAACTCAGGATTCGTTCTGCGTCACTGGACCAAATCTTTTATTAAATGTTATAGGGTTGTAATGTTCTTTTGTTATATTATATCTTTCTCTTTATATCGTATAGTGGCTAGTACTTCAATGATCACAGCACATCACAACATTGAGGTAACATGTAAGATCATGACAGAGTCTTTCTTTAACCATAATGATAATCAGTTTATTGATTTCGCCTGGTACACGTGATCTATAGTTCTGGATGCAATTATTAAATTAATGTTCATTAATTTAGGAATACTTCTGAGGCATGTCGCCGTGTAGTTATGAAGATATTCCAGCATCCTAATCATACAATTTATTCAGCATGGTCTACTTACACTTGTGAGAATTTATGAACACACACAACTTGAATTAATCTTTCACTGTCTTTCAAAGCTACTTCACACCTATAATTATAACTTGCTGATTCTAAACTGACTTGGCTAACTCAAGGCTCCTACTCTTAACTTTCTCACTGTTCTGACTCTAACTGTTTCTAACTTCTAATCTGACTTTTGTCCTACTCATCCTGGACTGACGGAACTACCTACTACTTCATCTTGGACTATCTTTCTCTGCACTAATTGCTAACTGCTTTCAGCAGTCGGCCGAAGCCGTACTAACTGAACGAGCCTACATCCTAACTGCTCTTTTGGTCTTCCGAACTACTTCACTTTCTTCTTGTGCCGGAGATTAAGTACTTCAGCTCTCGCTCTCTCACCTGGTCTCCGCAGCCAATCAGCTGTTGCCAACTCTTGCGATCTCTCATGATCACGCGAGTTGGTCACTTGCAGGACTTGCTTATTCGGTGACTAACATCTGAATTCGCAACTTCTCATGACTCATTTGGAATAATCTTTGTCACAACAAGCTATTTGTGAACCATCTTCCCATGACCTAATGGGATAACGTTACTCCATGAGCTGACCTCTCCTGGTCATGATTCACTCATGCTAACACAATGAATAACCACTTTGTTGTTGTGACATGATGGACACTCGTGGAGATCTGACAATAACACCACGAGGTCGTTGTGTGATGGTCATCCTCACAACAACTGGTTGTATGTGTCATTCCACTATTCTGGACCTCTCCTTCGGTGCGTGTCACTACCCACCCTCTACAACAGGTGAGTGGGGATCATGGAAAATCCCATCGCTTTGTCCAATTACTCTGAACCTCACCCCTTCCTCCAGGTTACTACCCTTCTCCTATAACCTCTACTGTAACTAAACTTCTGACTCACTAGTTATACTGAAATACCATCATTATAGTTAAATCTGCTGGTCGCCACTATATGATACTGCTATCGTCTATTTGAGAAGTGGTAGCTTCCACCAGCTTCACTGTTACAGCTACCATGGAGCGCCATTCTGCTCTGTCTCTTGCTTTGATAGTGCAGGTTGTCATAGGCTGACTTGTCCCTCTTTTGATGTTACTCGTCCATGTTAGTCTTGGTCTGCCCCTGCCTCTTTTACCTTGTATTTTCCCTTCCAAGATTACTTTTTTTTAGTAGGCCGTTATGTCTTTCAAAATGCCCCAACAATCCCATTTGCCTTGTTTGAATTGTATTTAGTAGTTTTATTTTCATTTTTAGTTGTGGTTATGGAAGCCCCCGGTATCACTGCAAACAAATTAAAATCCATAATTACTCAAACGCCCGTGTCAGTGGAATCATCCGAATTAATGCCTCATCCCCCAAACAAAGAAAGTTAGCTGCAGTCCCCATCATAGTAGTCTCAGCACACGCCAATAGATATAAGGCGAAACCGCATAGAAAGTGAACACATCCATCTGTTCCCTGTCATACGATAATAAAATCTCCCTTTACTTCTATAAATCCACATTTCAAAGGCTTCAATTTTCTGTTCTGTTTTCTTGTCTAATGTCCATGTTTCTGCACCATACAAGAATATTGAGAAGATATAACCTTTTGCTATTCTTAATCGTGCTGAAGTCGGATGTGTTGGGCCGATGGTCGCAAATATCACAGTTGTACTGCAAACCACAACACAACACAGACACACCCACTTAACGTCCTTTTAAGGGCGGATGACGAACAGGTGTACTCCATTAGTCACCGGGCGATCGCAAGCAAGCTATTCTTAGTGTTAGCCCTAGTGTTATTTCTAATGATGTTCATTCCCTATAGCTCACCTATAGCTCACCTATTGCCACCTACACTGAAAGCCTGTGCACTGAGGGGAATCGCCCAAACGTTGTGACGTTATCAGCATTGCGAGCAGGGGTGGTTGTGGGTAAACTGAAGTCAACCATCTATAGCTATAAAAGCTAAAGACGTCACAAGCTTGGGGTGCTTCCGGGAAAACCCCTTCAGCCTTCAGGATGCAATGGCTTATCCTTCTATTCTTTTCTGTATCTTTTTTCTTCTTGTTCATGTTTTTTTGGTTTAATTTTCTAGTTTAAATACATACATTATTTATGTTCGAAACAGTAACGTCCTTTTGATTAACTTGTCAGTTTATTTAGTGGTTCTCTGATCTGTCGTCTTATTTTGCTTCCGCTTTGTAGTTCTAAAATAGGACATGTCCTCTTGTGATTTGTAAACGCGGTCACTTTACAAGACAATTCAACAAGTGATATTAACAGATACACTTGACAACAAGACAAATCAAGAAGTGATATGAACAGATACACAAGACAAATCATGAAGTGATATGAACAGATACACTTGACAACAAGACAAATCCAGATAAATCACACAGCTAACAAATGCACAAGTAAGCAAGAACTCAAACAAACACACACACAAATAAACACGCAAATAAGCATATAAACAAACACTCAGTCAAACAAACACCTAAAAACACACGAACATACAAACATACAAACACTCAAAGAAACAAACACATTATCACACAAACGAACATACAAACGAAAACTCAAGCAAACACACAAATATACATACAGACAAATACAAAAAGAAACAAAGAAACACACAAACAAACGCACACACAAACACTGAAACAAACATATCAACTTACAGGTACTCCAGCTGCAGCCAATGCTAGGCGCACAATTTCGCCTTTTCCTCGACCTTCGAAATAATATAGTTTCGCCATTTTGCACAAAATCGGGTTGGACACGATCCGCTCTACCACAGTAACAACTGGAGGAAGAGAGCGCACGAAAAAAATGAGGTCGCTAGGAACTGAGGTCGCTAGGAACTGAGATCACCAGGAACTGTGGTCGGAACTGAGGTCGCTAGAAACAGCTAGACCCGTTGAGCTTCTCTTACCGGCCAAACAAAACTGCCAGGTTGGCAAAACTCAGTTCAAACAATGGCCGGTGGATACCGTAAAACCTTTAGTTTCAGAGAGCATTTGTCCTACTTTAAATATTCGGGGACTTATATTCAGAAGAAATACCAACAATTTCAACAAAACGAGTCTATTAAAGTCTGTAATTTTCTAATTTTAATGTATTGACGGACAAACATGGTCACTAAATTAAGCATCATCATCATGTGCCATACCGGTTGACGCAAGCGACCGAGTTCTTCCAGAATTTTCTATTCACAGAACATCGTATCAATTCTTTCGTTGACTGTTTTCAATGCCATGACATCAAGCTATCAAAGATCTCTCTTTGTCGTCCGCAATCTCTATTTCCCTGTATTTTTCCAGTTGTAACTAGGTAATCCAACATTTATCTTCTCATGATGTGCCTGAAAAAAATGTTGATAATTTCTTTCTCATGTTTTTAGGAACTCCGCTTTTTGTGTTGGCCTTTTTGAGAATTTCCTCATTAGTCTTTTTAGATGTCTAGGGAACTCTCAACATTCTTCTGAGAAATTCCATCTCTGTGGTATCTAATCGTCTTTTCATTTGTTTGTGTATGGTCCATTATTCGCTTCTATATGTCAGAATTGGCTTTATGTAGCACCTATGAGCTCCCTTTCTCACTTCTATTGACATAGACTTGTTGCACAAGACACTTCCTGTTTTCTGAGAGTTGGTTCAAAGAAAGGAATGAGAAATGTTTGAAAGAGAGTTGGTTCAAAGAAAGGAATGAGAAATGTTTGAAAGAGAGTTGGTTCAAAGAAAGGAATGAGAAATGTTTGAAAGAGAGTTGGTTCAAAGAAAGGAATGAGAAATGTTTGAAAGAGAGTTGGTTCAAAGAAAGGAATGAGAAATGTTTGAAAGAGAGTTGGTTCAAAGAAAGGAATGAGAAATGTTTGAAAGAGAGTTGGTTCAAAGAAAGGAATGAGAAATGTTTGAAAGAGAGTTGGTTCAAAGAAAGGAATGAGAAATGTTTGAAAGAGAGTTGGTTCAAAGAAAGGAATGAGAAATGTTTTAAAGAGAGTTGGTTCTGAGAAACGAATGAGAAATGTTTGAAAGAGAGTTGGTTGAAAGAAAGGAATGAGAAATGTTTGAAAGAGAGTTGGTTGAAAGAAAGGAATGAGAAATGTTTGAAAGAGAGTTAGTTGAAAGAAAGGAATGAGAATTGTTTGAAAGAGAGTTAGTTGAAAGAAAGGAATGAGAAATGTTTGAAAGAGAGTTGGTTGAAAGAAAGGAATGAGAATTGTTTGAAAGAGAGTTGGTTGAAAGAAAGGAATGAGAATTGTTTGAAAGAGAGTTGGTTGAAAGAAAGGAATGAGAAATGTTTGAAAGAGAGTTAGTTGAAAGAAAGGAATGAGAAATGTTTGAAAGAGAGTTAGTTGAAAGAAAGGAATGAGAATTGTTTGAAAGAGAGTTGGTTCAAAGAAAGGAATGAGAAATGTTTGAAAGAGAGTTGGTTCTGAGAAACGAATGAGACATGTTTGAAAGAGAGTTGGTTCAAAGAAGGGAATGAAAATTGTTTGAAAGAGAGTTAGTTCAAAGAAAGGAATGAGAAATGTTTGAAAGAAAGTTGGTTCAAAGAAAGGAATGAGAAATGTTTGAAAGAAAGTTGGTTCAAAGAAAGGAATGAGAAATGTTTGAAAGAGAGTTGGTTCAAAGAAAGGAATGAGAAATGTTTTAAAGAGAGTTGGTTCTGAGAAACGAATGAGAAATGTTTGAAAGAGAGTTGGTTGAAAGAAAGGAATGAGAAATGTTTGAAAGAGAGTTGGTTGAAAGAAAGGAATGAGAAATGTTTGAAAGAGAGTTAGTTGAAAGAAAGGAATGAGAATTGTTTGAAAGAGAGTTAGTTGAAAGAAAGGAATGAGAAATGTTTGAAAGAGAGTTGGTTGAAAGAAAGGAATGAGAATTGTTTGAAAGAGAGTTGGTTGAAAGAAAGGAATGAGAATTGTTTGAAAGAGAGTTGGTTCAAAGAAAGGAATGAGAAATGTTTGAAAGAGAGTTAGTTGAAAGAAAGGAATGAGAAATGTTTGAAAGAGAGTTAGTTGAAAGAAAGGAATGAGAATTGTTTGAAAGAGAGTTGGTTCAAAGAAAGGAATGAGAAATGTTTGAAAGAGAGTTGGTTCTGAGAAACGAATGAGACATGTTTGAAAGAGAGTTGGTTTCAAAGAAGGGAATGAAAATTGTTTGAAAGAGAGTTAGTTCAAAGAAAGGAATGAGAAATGTTTGAAAGAAAGTTGGTTCAAAGAAAGGAATGAGAAATGTTTGAAAGAAAGTTGGTTCAAAGAAAGGAATGAGAAATGTTTGAAAGAGAGTGGGTTCAAAGAAAGGAATGAGAAATGTTTGAAAGAAAGTTGGTTCAAAGAAAGAAATGAGAAATGTTTGAAAGAGAGTTGGTTCAAAGAAAGGAATGAGAAATGTTTGAAAGAGAGTTGGTTCTGAGAAAGGAATTAGAAATGTTTGAAAGAGAGTTGGTTCTGAGAAAGGAATGAGAAATGTTTGAAAGAGAGTTGGTTCTGAGAAAGGAGTTAGAAATGTTTGAAAGAGAGTTGGTTCAAAGAAGGGAATGAAATATTTTTGAAAGAGAGTTAGTTGAAAGAAAGGAATGAGAAATGTTTGAAAGAAAGTTGGTTCTGAGAAAGGAATTAGAAATGTTTGAAAGAGAGTTGGTTCTGAGAAACGAATGAGAAATGTTTGAAAGAGAGTTGGTTCTGAGAAAGGAATTAGAAATGTTTGAAAGAGAGTTGGTTCTGAGAAACGAATGAGAAATGTTTGAAAGAGAGTTGGTTCTGAGAAAGGAATTAGAAATGTTTGAAAGAGAGTTGGTTCAAAGAAGAGAATGAAATATGTTTGAAAGAGAGTTGGTTCAAAGAAGGGAATGAAATATGTTTGAAAGAGAGTTAGTTGAAAGAAAGGAATGAGAAATGTTTGAAAGAAAGTTGGTTCAAAGAAAGGAATGAGAAATGTTTGAAAGAGAGTTGGTTCAAAGAAAGGAATGAGAAATGTTTGAAAGAGAGTTGGTTCAAAGAAAGGAATGAGAAATGTTTGAAAGAGAGTTGGTTCAAAGAAAGGAATGAGTCTCATGAAATAATATGTTCTTACAAACCGGCGTGACTTCCAGGTTTCGCAGTAGATCTGAAAATGTGTATCGGAAGCTTCCTCGTAAAATTGAGGTGGCCTATGGCTCTGCTGACCACATTTCCATTCATCATCATCAAGTAATGTGCCTGCTGACGTAGGTGGTCAGGTCTCTCCTCAACTTTCGATCTTGACAGTTATGTATCATTTCTGTTGTTGATCTCCTGCCAAACCATTCTCTTAAGCTGTCTGGTATCTTTTCGCTTTGCTTCCCTCTATCGGTTTGTCCCTCAAGTTTCCCAGTTATCACAATAGATTTCAGCTGTTACCTTCTCATCACATGGCCATAAAATGATGATTGTTTCTTCCTAATATTGGAAATTAGCTCTCTTTTTGCTTTGACGTCTTTCATAACGTTTTCATTACTCTTTTTAGCTGTCCATTGTGTTCTCAACATTCTTCTGTAAAAACCACATTTCTACAACCTGCAGTTATTTTCCTGTCTGTTGTATTATTGTCCATGAATCACATCCATATGGTAAGACTGACTGTACATAACATTTAAGAACTCTTTGTTGTTGTTTCTATTGTCAAAAATGGATTGCACAGTATCTTCTTCGTTTTTTTTTTATTTTTGAAAGCTGCTTTTTCCTAAGTCATTCTGCGTCTTACCTCTGTTGTACATCTACCATCTGAGGTACCATCATCATTATTCTGTTGAGTTTCATAGGAAAGTTACGGTCACTAATAAGATGTCTTCAAATTTTGTCTCATCTCGCTAAAAAAAAGAAAAAAAATTGTAACTCTTAGCAGTGCCCCTGGAGCAGAATAACCAGTCAAGTCTGGCCAAGCGAGTAAGGATCGAAGAGGGAAGGCAACCTATTACTAAAAATCTGCTAAGTTCGGATGTATTGGACCGAAAGACGCAAATAAATCACAAAACTGCACATCTACGCCTACATAATGTCCTTTTAAGGACGGATGACGAAGAGGCTTTTATGAGTTCCTCCGGGTTTTCTGATGAACGGCAGAATGAAAGAGATATTTAGTACCTCCACGAGGCGTGGCTGATGTTTAGTTTATTTCTGATTCACCATGATAGTGAAACGAACAGTAGTTTATCTTCCAGTCGTTGAACGATGGGTGTGACGGTACAGGCACGGGTAACCTTTAACTAAACACATAAAATAGGGATAATACAATCATAGTTATTTTGGGCTAGGGGGATTCTGGGTATATGAAAAAAATATCCAGTAGCCGACGTGAGCAGAGGTTTTCAACTTGTGTAATTGTGGCATCCACAGGATTCGATAATCTATACGGATGGATTTGTATCCCGCGTACAGCGCAGCGGTTGGGGCTTTGTGGCACACCAACATGGCAGAGAAGTGGCCAGGGAATCTGGCGAGTGTGGCATTACAAAGTCCAGTACGAGAATGGAGATAGAAGCAGCACCGGCGGCGATAACATGGTTGGTTACACAGAACGTGGATCACGCAGCTTTGGTGACTGACTCGCAAAGTTTGCTACAAAAGATTGACAGACAGTGTCTGCGACAGGAGTACAGCTCTTGGATGGCTCTACAGTGAGCACGTTAACCTGATGTACTGTCCAGGCGTGCTGGTGTACACGGCAATGAAATAGCTAATAAGCTCATTAGCAGCTCCGGCATTGAGTGTGACCTTACTTTCGACAAAGAGGATATCGCTATGCTTGTTCTTAATTCCTTAAGAGAAAAGGAGGAGAATGGGTGGGACAATAATGTTTATGTTTAGAGATTGAGGAGTCAAAAGGTGGAAAAGTGATCACGTTTATCGAGTGCTCAGTGGGAGAAGGGACCACGTTTATCGAGTGCTCAGTGGGAAAAGGGATCACGTTTATCGAGTGCTCAGTTGGAGAAGCAGCTGCATTTATAATCAACACCTTACTCGAATAATCAGTCTCTTCGAGAAATGCTGAGGCGGTCCGTGGAGCGGATATGGGGATATCTCGACTGCAGTGAAACTGATTCGATGAATAGAATAGAATAGAATAGAATAGAGTAGAATATAAAAGAATAGGATAGAATAGAATAAGATAGAATAGAATAGAATAGAGTAGAATAGAATAGAATAGAATAGGATAGAATAGAATAGAATAGGATAGGATAGAATAGAATAGAATAGAATAGGATAGAATAGGATAGAATAGGATAGAATAGAATAGAATAGAATAGAATAGGATAGAATAGAATAGAGTAGAGTAGAGTAGAATAGAATAGAATAGAGTAGAATAGAATAGAATAGAATAGAATAGAATAGAATAGAATAGAATAGGATAGAGTAGAATAGAGTAGAATAGAATAGAAAAGAATAGAGTAGAATAGAATAGGATAGAATAGAGTAGAATAGAATAGAATAGAATAGAGTAGAATAGAGTAGAATAGAATAGAATAGAATAGAATAGACCGTGACAGAACAATCACGTTTCAGATAGTGTGTTGATCATCTCGGGTGGCTACCGTGGCCTTGGGAGTGACCTTGTCAACATAATTTACCGATGCATTTTGGGAATTGCTATTGCAAGTGGTGGAGCGGAAATGGGGAATTCATGACTACAGCGAAACTGGATCCATGGATAGAATAGAATATAATAGTTTAATCAAATAACTGGATCCATGGATAGAATAGAATAGTTTAATCAAATAACTGGATCCATGGATAGAATATAATAGTTTAATCAAATAACTGGATCCATGGATAGAATATAATAGTTTAATCAAATAACTGGATCCATGGATAGAATAGAATAGTTTAATCAAATAACTGGATCCATGGATAGAATAGAATAGTTTAATCAAATAACTGGATCCATGGATAGAATATAATAGTTTAATCAAATAACTGGATCCATGGATAGAATATAATAGAATAGAATAGTTTCATCAAATAACTGGATCCACGGATAGAATAGAATATACTAGTTTCATCAAATAACTGGATCCGTGGATACAATAGAAGATAATAGTTTCATCAAATAACTGGATCCGTGGATACAATAGAAGATAATAGTTTCATCAAATAACCTGATCCATGTATAGAATAAAAGATAATAGTTTCATCAAATAACTGGATCCATGGTTATATTAGAATATAATAGTTTCATCAAATATCCGTAGCTGCAATTAATAAATAATTCTTCGTTCCTACCTCATATACGTTTCACTGTCATTGGAATATATAGTTTGCCGTTGTTTGCTCTTCTGTTGGCATCTCCTGCTGTTATATTTCGTAGTTTTTCTAGCATTCCAATAATCTATCTTTTGCTCTTCTGTTGGCATCTCCTGCTGTTATATTTCCTAGTTTTTCTAGTATTCCAACAATCTATCTTTTGCTCGTCTATTGGCATCTCCTGCTGTTGTGCTTCCTATTGTTTCTAATATTCCATCAATTCATATTTTTCATGGTTGACCCTTGAGTCTGGTGTTCTAGCAAAGTTTTAAAGGCTCGTTGTGTTTTGGTCTTTCTGACTTGTTCTTACTACGCGACCAAACCATCTATGAAAAGATATAGTCCTAAAATTCATTTTGGAAGAGAAGGTACAATACTGACGAGGCAGAGGAAGACCAAAACTAAAGTGGACCGATAACATCAAAAGGTGGACAGGTGAACCTATGACTGCGTGCATTATCAAGACAAGAGACAAAGTAAAATGGCGCTTCATGGTAGCCAACCTTCGATGTAGGGACGGTACCCAATGAATGAATGACGCTCCATGGTAGCCAACCTTCGATGTAAAGACGGTACCCAATGAATGAATGACGCTCCATGTGGTAGCCAACCTTCGATGTAGGACGGTACCCAATGAATGAATGACGCTCCATGGTAGCCACCCTTCGATGTAGGGACGGTACCCAATGAATGAATGACGCTCCATGGTAGCCAACCTTCGATGTAGGGACGGTACCCAATGAATGAATGACGCTCCATGGTAGCCAACCTTCGAAGTAGGGACGGTACCCAATGAATGAATGACGCTATATGGTAGCCAACCTTCAATGTAGAGACGGTACCCAATGAATGAATGACGCTCCATGGTAGCCAACCTTCAATGTAGAGACGGTACCCAATGAATGAATGACGCTCCATGGTAGCCAACCTTCGATGTAGGGACGGTACCCAATGAATGAATGACGCTCCATGGTAGCCAACCTTCGATGTAGGGACGGTACCCAATGAATGAATGACGCTCCATGGTAGTCAACCTTCGATGTAGGGACGGTACCCAATGAATGAATGACGCTCCATGGTAGCCAACCTTCGATGTAGAGACGGTACCCAATGAATGAATGACGCTCCATGGTAGCAAACCTTCGATGTAGGGACGGTACCCAATGAATGAATGACGCTCCATGGTAGCAAACCTTCGATGTAGGGACGGTACCCAATGAATGAATGACGCTCCATGGTAGCCAACCTTCGATGTAGGGACGGTACCCAATGAATGAATGACGCTCCATGGTAGCCAACCTTCGATGTAGGGACGGTACCCAATGAATGAATGACGCTCCATGGTAGCAAACCTTCGATGTAGGGACGGTACCCAATGAATGAATGACGCTCCATGGTAGCAAACCTTCGATGTAGGGACGGTACCCAATGAATGAATGACGCTCCATGGTAGTCAACCTTCGATGTAGGGACGGTACCCAATGAATGAATGACGCTCCATGGTAGCCAACCTTCGATGTAGAGACGGTACCCAATGAATGAATGACGCTCCATGGTAGCCAACCTTCGATGTAGGGACGGTACCCAATGAATGAATGACGCTCCATGGTAGCCAACCTTCGATGTAAGGACGGTACCCAATGAATGAATGACGCTCCATGGTAGCCAACCTTCGATGTAGAGACGGTACCCAATGAATGAATGACGCTCCATGGTAGCCACCCTTCGATGTAGAGACGGTACCCAATGAATGAATGACGCTCCGTGGTAGCCGACCTTCTATGTAGAGACGGTACCCAATGAATGAATGACGCTCCATGGTAGCCACCCTTCGATGTAGGGACGGTACCCAATGAATGGATGACGCTCCATGGTAGCCAACCTTCTATGTAGGGACGGTACCCAATGAATGAATGACGCTCCATGGTAGCCAACCTTCTATGTAGAGACGGTACCCAATGAATGAATGACGCTCCATGGTAGCCAACCTTCGATGTAGGGACGGTACCCAATGAATGGATGACGCTCCATGGTAGCCACCCTTCGATGTAGGGACGGTACCCAATGAATGGATGACGCTCCATGGTAGCCAACCTTCTATGTAGAGACGGTACCCAATGAATGAATGACGCTCCATGGTAGCCACCCTTCGATGTAGGGACGGTACCCAATGAATGAATGACGCTCCATGGTAGCCAACCTTCTATGTAGAGACGGTACCCAATGAATGAATGACGCTCCATGGTAGCCAACCTTCTATGTAGAGACGGTACCCAATGAATGAATGACGCTCCATGGTAGCCAACCTTCTATGTAGGGACGGTACCCAATGAATGAATGACGCTCCATGGTAGCCAACCTTCGATGTAGAGACGGTACCCAATGAATGAATGACGCTCCATGGTAGCCACCCTTCGATGTGGAGACGGCAACTATTGAATGAATGGCGCTCCATGTAGCCAACCTTCGATGTGGAGACGTCACCCAATGAATGAATATTTTTTTTTCTAATTTGTGAATATATAACTGCAGTGATGCGGTAAAACTGGTACCAAAGAGCAAGTGGTGAGGTGTAATGTAGACTCAAGCAATACATTTTTAGGAACTCACTTTTTGTGTTGGTCTCTTTGTGAATGTTTTCAATCGTCTTTTTAGCTTTCCAGGAAACTCACTATTCTTCTGAGAAAACCTATTTCTGTGGCCTCTGACCGTCAGTTGAGTATAAAGAGAGGAAACTCGGGGAAAAAAGATCAGGGTGAGACACCTGGTCGCCAAATGGTTGAAAACCCATGACTGACCCAGGCAATATCCAACTTATCTAGTCCAGGTCGTAGCCCGAACCAGTTCAAGAAGAGGTCATGAGGTCAAAGTTGGCAGAGATTTACTGTAGCTATTTAATGTTTCGGTCCGCAGTCATGTCCGGTAAACGTGTGAATCGTTTCATGGAAAGTTATGTTTATGACACACGAAAACAAAAGTCTGCTTTCATCATTATTTTTGTGCTCTAGCGTTTGTATCTTGTGGCAAGGCGCTGTGCCGAGAAGTACTGGTTCGATTCTGTTTCGGGCTGTTTATTGTTCTTTGTTTTTTTTCTGTTTGTTGATTGTTTGTGACCTTTTTCCGAGTGCTGTAAACATACATCTCTCCTGAAATCATTCACTGATCTATCGCCTCGGAAGTTTCCATAATGATATTCATTTATTATTATTTGTCTCCAGTATAAACCACTGGAAACTACTATTCGTGCTGTTTCGTCCTATAACTGTTTATCTGCAACTCAAGTATTCAGCCCTTCTCTATCCGGGAGATATTTGCCTTAATTGGACAATACAGATACACAATTTATTCTCAAATTGTATCCGTAGCCCTATATTATAGTACACATGTGTGAAAGACATCGCCAACTATAGCTAACTTTTTTAGGTTGCTTAGTTAGCCGTGTTCTCTAGCGTTTGTTTCTCGTGGCAAGACTCTGTGTCGAGGAGTATGGTCGGGCTGTCTATTGTTCTTTGTTTGTTCTTTCTGTTATTGATTAATTGTAATTTTGTCCGAGTGTTGTAAACATACCTCTTCCCCTGAAATGATTCTCTGATCATTCCTCCGAACTTTCCCTCAATAATCATCATCATCATCATTGAGTGCCGTCTCCGCAACGAAGGTTGGCTACCATGGAGCGCCATTTTGCTCTATCTCTTGCTTTGATGGTGCAGGTTGTCATCGGTTGGTTTGTCCATCTTTTGATGTTACTCGTCCATGTTAATCTTGGTCTGCCTCTGCCTCTTTTACCTTGTATTTTCCCCTCCAGGATCACTTTCAGTAGGCTGTTGTGTCTTTTAACATGGCCTAAGAATCGCATTTGTCTTGTTCTAATTGTGTTCAGAAGTTCTCTTTTCATTTTTAGTTGTTTTAAGACTTTGTCGTTTGTTTTCTTTTCCTTCCATCCAATTCTACCTATTCTTCTATATATCCACATTTCAAAGGCTTCAATTCTCTGTTCTGTTTTCTTGTCTAATGTCCATGTTTCAGCACCATATAGGAATATTGAGAAGATGTAACATTTTGCTATTCTTAGTTTTAGCTCTGGTGTTATTTGTTTTGATGTTAGTATGCCCTTCATGACATTAAAATTACTTTTTGCCATTCCTATTCTTTTGTTTATTTCAGTTGTACATTTTCCATCACTGGTTATAGTATGTCCAAGGTAGTTATAGTTCTGAACTGTCTCAAGGTCTATTCCTTCAATTTTGATATTCACTTGTGGGTTTTGAGTATTTTCTTTGTTTATGATCATAGTTTTAGTCTTTTTGATATTCATATCTAGTCCATATTTTTTGCTTATCGTGTTTATTTCATTAAGTAATTGTTGTAGGTCTTTAGGATTTTCTGCTAGTAGTACGGTATCGTCAGCATATCTTAGGTTATTGATTATCTTTCCATTAATTTGTAGGCCTGGCATCTCTATGATGTTTTTAAAGATTTGCTCAGTGTATAGATTGAACAAGCTTGGTGATAGGATGCATCCTTGTCTTACTCCTCTTTTTATATCAATGGGTGTAGAGAATTCTTTGTTATATTTTATTATTGCTGTTTGCTCCCAGTATAGATTGCATATTAGTCGTATATCCATGTCATCTAGATGTATCGCTTTTAGGCATTCTATAAGTTGTTTGTGGTGTACTCTATCAAAAGCTTTGGTGTAGTCTATGAAGCAGGCATATATTGGTTTGTTTACTTCTGTGTATTTTTCGATTAATGTTCTCATGCAAAATATGGCTTCTTTTGTCCCGCTATTTTTCCTAAATCCAAATTGCTGCTCATCTAATTCAGTATTGATTTTATTCTGAATCCTTCCTTGTATAACTTTTAGCAAGATTTTTGTAACATGGCTCATTAGGCTTATTGTTCTAAAGTCACTGCATTCAACTGCACCATTCTTTTTAGGCAATGAAATGAAAGTTGATGTTTTTAGTTCATTGGTTCTGTATCCTGTGTGGTATATGTCGTTGCATATGTCTGTAATCACTTCAATGCCAAAATCTTCAAGTGCCTGTATCATCTCTATCTGTATGCTTTCAGGTCCTGCTGCTTTTCCTCTTTTCATTGTTTTTATAGCTTTTTCCACCTCAGATTTTAAGATTTTATAGCCTGATGTACATTTTATAACTGTTTTCTTGTCCCTTTGATCATGAAATAGTTCTGTTATCTATTCCTGCCATCTATCTATGATATCCTTATTGTCTGTTAGCATTTTTCCTTTTTTGTCTGCAATGCATCCACCTTCTGTGGCTTTTTTATTTTTATTAGTCATTCTCTTTATTTCTGTGTGCATTCCTCTTAGGTCTTGTTTGCTTTCCATAGTTTCTATTTCTATACATTTTTGGCTGAGCCAGTTTTCTTTTGCCTTTTTGCACATTTTGCGTATCTCATTATCTATTTTATTGTATTGGGCAGTGTTCTTCGCTTGTCTCCTTTCTTCCATTTTTTCTAAGATGGTGTTAGTTATCCATTTTTGTTTTTTGTTCTTTTCTCTTTTGGGTAAGGTGTCGCAGGCTTTTTGTATGCTTTTCTTTATGCATTGCCATTTGGTTGTTACTTTTTCATCAGGATTTTCTCTTCTGTATTGTTCAATTCCTTCCTCTAGCAGCTTCTCGTATGTGTTCTTTACTTGTATTGTATAGGTATCTTTAATATCTTTTTGATTTAAAGCTGTTATGTCGAGTGGGTTTGTTGATGAATTAGATTTTTGCTTGTTTCTCTTTAGTTTGATTTTCATTTTAATCATTACAGGATTGTGATCAGAATTAATATCTGCTCCTGGGTAGGTTTTGGCTTTCTTTACGCTGTTACGGAATATCCTCAATAATAATATTCATTTATCATTATTTGTCGCCAGTCTATATAAGGAAACAACAGATAAAATGGTATGGCCACGTGACAAAACAGGAAGATCAAAACACAACACAACGAGCCTTCAACAAACGTCGTGAGAACACCAGACCCAAGGGTCTACCACGAAAAAGATGGGTCGATGGAATATTAGAAGCACTAGGAAACATAACAGCAGCAGAGGCGAACAGAAGAGCAAAAGACCGCAAATTATATCTCCCCTCGACGCTGAAAGGCAGATGTGGAAGGAAAGAAAAAGAAGAAGTAAATGTCGCCAGTCTATGAAAGTGGCGGATATGTGAAGGCTGGGAGGTAGGTGGGTCAGTTATCAATATTCCAGCAATTACTGTCCTTGGTAATCGCCCCTGCCTGGGAGAGAACTCTATACATTAAATAAACATAGGTTGTTGTTTCAATGTATACCTGTTTCTGAAGCTAAATTGAATGCAATATTTAGATAGAAGACAATGGCGAAGCGAGACAACTTAGTTGTAAGAGAGTTTGTGAGCCTACACCATAGACTTCATGTGTTGTTTTATTTCAGTTATCTAAATGTGTTTCTTCTTCTTCTTCTTCTACTTCCTCTACTTCTTCTTCTTGTTCTACTTCTTCTTCTTCTTGTTCTTGTTCTTCCTCTTCTCTTCTTCTCTTCTTCTTCTTCTACTTCCTCTACTTCTTCTTCTTGTTCTTCTTCTTGTTCTTCTTCTTCGTCTTCTTCTTCTTGTTCTTCTTCATCTTCTTCTTCCATCTTCATCTTCTTCTTCATCTTCTTCTTCTTCTTCTTCTGCTTCTTCTTCTACTTCTTCTTCTTCTCTTCTTCTTTTTCTTCTTCTTCTTCTTCTTCTACTTCTTCTTCTCTTCTTCTCTTCTTCTCTTCTTCTCTTCTTCTTCTTCTTTTTTCTTCTTCTTCTTCTTCTACTTCTTCTTCTTCTTCTTCTTCTTCTCTTCTTCTTCTTCTTCTTCTTCTTCTTCTCTTCTTCTCTTCTTCTTCTTCTACTTCCTCTACTTCTTCTTCTTCTTCTTCTCTCTTCTTCTCTTCTTCTTCTTCTACTTCCTCTACTTCTTCTTCTTGTTCTTCTTCTTGTTCTTCTTCTTCATCTTCTTCTTCTTGTTCTTCTTCATCTTCTTCTTCTTCTTCTTCATCTTCTTCTTCTTCTTCTTCTTCTTCTTCTTCTTCTTCATCTTCTTCTCTTCTTCTTCGTCTACTTCCTCTACTTCTTCTTCTTGTTCTTCTTCTTCTTCTTCATCTTCTTCTCTTCTTCTTCTTCTACTTCCTCTACTTCTTCGTCTTCTTCTTCTTGTTCTTCTTCATCTTCTTCTTCCATCTTCATCTTCTTCTTCTTCTTCTTCTTCTTCTTCTTCTTCTTCTTCTTCATCTTCTTCTCTTCTTCTTCTTCTACTTCCTCTACTTCTTCTTGTTCTTCTTCTTCTTCTACTTCCTCTACTTCTTCTTCTTGTTCTTCTTCATCTTCTTGTTCTTCTTCTTCTTCTTCTTCTTCTTCATCTTCTTCTCTTCTTCTTCTTCTACTTCCTCTACTTCTTCTTCTTGTTCTTCTTGTTCTTCTTCGTCTTCTTCTTCTTGTTCTTCTTCATCTTCTTCTTCCATCTTCATCTTCTTCTTCTTCTTCTTCTGCTTCTTCTTCTTCTTCTTCTTCTTCATCTTCTTCTTCTCTTCTTCATCTTCTACTTCCTCTACTTCTCCTTCTTGTTGTTCTTCTTCTTCTTCTTCTTCTTGTTTTTCTTCTTCTTCTTCTTCTTGCTCTTGTTCTTCTTCTTCTTCTTCTTCTTCTTCTTCTTCTTCTCTTCTTCTTCTTCTACTTCCTCTACTTCTTCTTCTTCTTCTTCTTCTTCTTCTAATCTTCTTCTTCTACTTCCTCTACTTCTTCTTCTTGTTCTTCTTCTTGTTCTTCTTCTTCTTCTTCTTCTTCTTCTTCTTCTTCTTCTTCTTCTTCTCTTCTTCTTCTTCTACTTCTCTACTTCTTCTTCTTCTTCTGCTTCTTCTTCTGCTTCTTCTTCTTGTTCTTCTTCATCTTCTTCTTGTTCTTCTTCTTCTTCTTGTTCTTCTTCTTCTTCTTGTTCTTCTTCTTCTTCTTCGTCTACTTCTTCTTGTTCTTCTTCCTCTTCTTCTGCTTCTGCTTCTTCTTCTTCCTCTTCTTCTTCTTCTGCTTCTTCTTCTGCTTCTTCTTCTTCTTCTTGTTCTTCTTCTTCTTCTTCTTCTTCTTCTTCTTCTTCTCTTCTTCATCTTCTTCTTCTCTTCTTCTTCTTCTTCTACTTCCTCTACTTCTTCTTCTTGTTCTTCTTCTTCTTCTTGTTCTTCTTCTTCTTCTTCGTCTACTTCTTCTTGTTCTTCTTCATCTTCTTCTTCTTCCTCTTCTTCTGCTTCTGCTTCTTCTTCTTCCTCTTCTTCTTCTTCTGCTTCTTCTTCTGCTTCTTCTTCTGCTTCTTCTTCTACTTCTTCTTCTTCTTCATCTTCTTCTTCTCTTCTTCTTCTTCTACTTCCTCTACTTCTTCTTCTTGTTCTTCTTCTTCTTGTTCGTCTTCTTCTTCTTGTTCTTCTTCATCTTCATCTTCTTCCATCTTCATCTTCTTCTTCTTCTGCTTCTTCTTCTTCTTCTTCTACTTTTTATACTTCTTCTTCTTCTTCTTGTTCTTCTTTTCTTCCTCTTCTTCTTCTGCTTCTTCATCTTCTTCTCCTTTTTATTTTTCAACTTCTTTTTCTTCTACATCATGTTTTCTTTTCTTCTTTTTTCGTCTTGATCTTCTTCTGCTGTTTTTTCTTATTCTTCTACTTCTTCTTATTCTTCAACTTCTTTCTTTCTTCTTCTGCTTCTTCTTCCTCTTCTTCTCATTCTTATTCTTAAGCCTCTTCTTATACTTCAACTTCTTCTTATTCTTCAACTTCTTTTTTCTTCTACTTCTTCTCATTCTTATTCTTCTTCTTCTACTTCTTATTCTTCTTCTCATTCTTATTCTTCTTCTTATTCTTCAACTTCTTTCTTCTTCTTCTTCCCTCTTTTTATTCTTTCCTCTTCTTGCCGAAGAAAGGGGAAATTTTTTTTTAAATTTCAAATTACTTTAGGTGACGTTTGCCGAAGAGTTGGTGACAGTCCATCATTTGGATGATCTTACAGAGGATAGACGATCAACGTGGATGCAGGTTGCCTGTGACAGGCACAGATTTACGAGAAGAATAGCAACAACGGCATTAGTTATAGAGCCTATTCTTCAACAGCTAACGTCAAAATCAAGATAAATAGCGTCTCTTCCAAAAAGCGAGAAGGAAACGAGCGCCATAATTAGAGATGTAATAAGTAAAACGAACAAAAACCGCAACGTCTAAAACTATCAAACGTATTATAAACATAATACCCAACAAGTCCATGCTGCAACCGACAAACTACCAGTCATACACAACGCGTTTTTTTTAATATTTTTTTTTTCACCTAGCGAAAAACCTACGAACCTCCCTTTACGATTCTGACGTGAACGCTAGACTCGCGATATAACAGTTTGCAACCAATGCCTCCAACTATACGGCGTAGAAAAACTACAACATGGATATTCCCACACGGCGGAGTTCTATTAAAATGTTTCCAAAACATATATATTAAAATATAAATTTAAAATGTTGGTTATTATAAAGAAAAGAGCGTCTGTTTTTTGTGTGTGTGTTATACATTATTCTTATCAGGTTAATAAACTTTGTGGGAATCCATAGTGACTCACCAACTTCCAAACCATTCCTCTGTCTAAACTAGCAAATACCGTTTCGTAATCTTTGTTCAATTGTTATACGTAGAGTAGTTATGTGATCAGCACATGAGCTGTTCTTCCTAAAATACGTGTGCGTCTCTCAAATATTTCTCTGTGGCCTTTTTTTAGTCTCTCCAGAATAAATCTACTTAATTTTTTTTTTATTCATCCTGGCACTGATAGCAGCATAATTCCCATAATAATATGTACACCCTTGTAAACTTCCTTTCTAATGGTAGTTGATCATATAACCTTCTTCCGTCCCCCCAAATTGTATCTAATAGATTATGTAACATCATGGTAGAGGTGTTAATACTCCGAAGGAATTTCATCTGGCCCTATGGCTTTACCATTTTTAAAAATAACTTCTGCTGGTAGTATATCTTGAGGATGATTTGAGCCGGGGCTGTTCCAAAATTTCTTCAAAGTGCTATTTCCATCTCTCTAGGTGTTCCCTTATAGTACTAGCTGATTTCCTGTCTTATCTCTAATAAAGGCAGCGATCTGTTTGCATTTTCCACACAAGTTTCTGTGTACGGTTGTACAGTGCTTTATAATTCCTTTTATTTGCTGCTTCCTCTGCCTCTTTAGCTAGATCATCTATATATTTCCGCTGGCCACTTTTACTCTCTCCAGAACGATTCTGCGTAATATATTTCTTGGCACTGATAACGGCGACCATGGAGCGTCATTCTGCTCTGTCTCTTGCTTTAAATGTGCACGTTGTCATCGGTTGATTTGTCCATCTTTTGATGTTACTCGTCAATGTTAGTCGTGGTCTGCCTCTCCCTCTTTTACTTTGTATTTTCCCCTCCAGGATTACTTTTAGTAGACTGTTGTGTCTTTTAACATGGCTCAAAAACTGCATTTTTTAATTGTGCTTAGTAGTTCTCTTTTCATTGTTAGTTGTTTCAAGACTTCATCGTTGTTTTTCTTTTCCTTCCATCCAATTCTACCTATTCTTCTATATACCACATATCAAAGGCTTCAGTTGTCTGTTCTGTTTTCTTGTCTAATGTCCCTGTTTATGCACCATTTAGGAACGTTGAGAAGACAACATTTTGCTATTCTTAGTTTTAGCCCTGATCTTATTTGCTTTGATGTTAGTATATGTTTCATGGTGTTAACGTTATTTTTCACCATTCATATTCTTTTGCTTATTTCAGTTTACATTTTCCATTACTGGTTATAGTATGTCCAAGGTAGTTGTAGCTCTGAACTATCTCCAGGTCTATTCCTTCAATTTTGATATATTCACTTGCTGGTTTTGAATATTTTTGTTGTTGTTTATTGTCATAGTTTTACTTTCTTTTGATATTCATATCTAATCCATATTTATTATTATTATTATTATTATTTTTTTTTGCTTGTCATGTTTAATTCATTAAGTAATGTTGTAGATCTTTATGATTTTCTGGTACTAATACAGTATCATCAGCATATTTTAGGTTAATGATCATCTCTCCATTAATGTTTAGGTATGGTATTTATGTGATGTTTTAAAGATTTTCTCGGTGTATATACTCCACAAGCATGGTGATAGGATGCATCCATGTTTTACTCCTATTTTTATAAAATAGGTATCGAGTTCTCTTTGTTATATTTTATTATCGCTGTTTGCCCGCAGTATAAATTAGTTATCTCAGTCATCCTTTAAAACTGAGAACTATTGATATGGTGATACGAGGGATCAACAACAATATATTTTCCTGACACCGTAATCTCTGATAAACTCACAGACAGCGTTACGAGTGACGTCGATAATTTTTGTTTTGTTTGGAAAAGTTGAGATAGTTTAACATCTGTTGAACGGGTTTTTTTCAATATTGGATATTCAGATGAGACCAAAATCAAAGCAGAATCCATAATTACCGAGCTAGGCGAAACACTGGATGTGCTGTTGGTGACACATATGAAAAAGATGATGGTGTTATTGTCGAAACACCATGATGGTTGAGTGAACATGTTGTTGACATGACAGATACTGTTGTCGTTAATTGTTCTGGCAACAGAGTTCTCTTTTGGTAATGAACATGCGAAGGATCGTAATGTCATGACAGACAGAGGTAGTTGAAACATAGTATTCCTACGTAAGTCCACAACGTGGTACAAACATGTAGCTAATGGTTCTGGTGTAAGTAATGTAAAGTTTGTGTTGAGAGATTTATCACTGCAAATGTTGCTAGTGATGTGACTGGTGTCTACATGTGACTGTTCCTATACACTATCGGAACTGTGTTGTGTGTGAGATATATCATCTGAACTTCAGTTTGGATGTATCCTAGATGTGTTGAAGCGAAGAGATTTCCATCTTGCAGACACACCTGCAAATGATCATCTTCTCCGCCAACGTTCATACACATGGGAGGGGGCTGATAGGTCTATAATTCGTGGAGATCTTTTTTTATCACTTTTCTGAGTCAATGTATGGTATGTAGAGATCTCCTCCCAACCAGATGATACCTGTCCTAAGTGTCAAATATGGTTAACGAGCCTGAAAACACAGTCATCGAGGCTACGTTGTCAGCAAGCTTGAAGAAGGCAATTTCGAACTCTGACATTGTCAAATACCTGAACACTGGCCTTCACCCTCATTGTAATGTTTAAGTAAGGTTTCCTGGAATGAAATTCGGCATCTAGGGATCTTCGCACCCAACATATCCTAAGCTGTGATTGAGCTCACAATGATGTTTTCCATCCTGTTGACGTGAAGATGATGAGCCTGTAAATCATGGGAGCCTTGTTGTCATCTCAATGGTCTAGGTATGGTATGTATAGCCCGCCTTCCTGGTAGATAATACCTGGCTTGAGTGTCAAATTTGGTTAACGATCATGAAAAAGAACACGATGACGGAATCCTCGGGTGGGAGGATTATCATGATAAGACCATGATTAGCATGTACCATACCAACGGACGTAGACAATCATCATCCCTGACCACATTTGTCTGTCCACTGTGCAACATATCAGGTCAGTTGTTGCGTGTTTTCCATGCCAAAACACCAAAGTATCTACCATCATCTCTCTTTTTTTTGTCGAACACGAGTTCACCTTCCCTATACTTTGGTAGTTGTACCAAAGTATTGGGACTGACTGTCCTTTTTTTCATGATGTGCCAGTAAAACGTCGGTTGTTTCTTTCGACTGTTGACTAAGAGCTTTCTTTTTGTGTTGGACTCTTCAAAAACTCAGGGAAACGCTCTAATACTTCTGAAAAAGTTCACATCTATGGCCTCTAATCGTCTTTTCAATCGGTTATCTGCTAATCATCGGTAAAACCACCAACCCATGTATACTTGAGTCTGACAGCCGATGCGCGAAAAATAAGAGGGAAGCAAGTGGGTATGGACACCGAGCACATACAAGACAGGATAATTTGTGGCAAAACCAAGCTAGCCACAGGTCTGATGGTGACATACGAGTAACATCAAAAGATGGACAAATCAACCGATGACAACGTGCACATTTAAAGCAAGAGACAGAGCAGAATGACGCTCCATGGTCGCCGTTATCAGTGCCAAGAAATATATTACGCAGAATCGTTCTGGAGAGAGTAAAAGTGGCCAGCGGAAATATATAGATGATCTAGCTAAAGAGGCAGAGGAAGCAGCAAATAAAAGGAATTATAAAGCACTGTACAACCGTACACAGAAACTTGTGTGGAAAATGCAAACAGATCGCTGCCTTTATTAGAGATAAGACAGGAAATCAGCCTAGTACTATAAGGGAACACCTAGAGAGATGGAAATAGCACTTTGAAGAACTTTTGGAACAGCCCCGGCTCAAATCATCCTCAAGATATACTACCAGCAGAAGTTATTTTTAAAATGGTAAAGCCATAGGGCCAGATGAAATTCCTTCGGAGTATTAACACCTCTACCATGATGTTACATAATCTATTAGATACAATTTGGGGGGACGGAAGAAGGTTATATGATCAACTACCATTAGAAAGGAAGTTTACAAGGGTGTACATATTATTATGGGAATTATGCTGCTATCAGTGCCAGGATGAATAAAAAAAAAATTAAGTAGATTTATTCTGGAGAGACTAAAAAAAGGCCACAGAGAAATATTTGAGAGACGCACACGTATTTTAGGAAGAACAGCTCATGTGCTGATCACATAACTACTCTACGTATAACAATTGAACAAAGATTACGAAACGGTATTTGCTAGTTTAGACAGAGGAATGGTTTGGAAGTTGGTGAGTCACTATGGATTCCCACAAAGTTTATTAACCTGATAAGAATAATGTATAACACACACACAAAAAACAGACGCTCTTTTCTTTATAATAACCAACATTTTAAATTTATATTTTAATATATATGTTTTGGAAACATTTTAATAGAACTCCGCCGTGTGGGAATATCCATGTTGTAGTTTTTCTACGCCGTATAGTTGGAGGCATTGGTTGCAAACTGTTATATCGCGAGTCTAGCGTTCACGTCAGAATCGTAAAGGGAGGTTCGTAGGTTTTTCGCTAGGTGAAAAAAAAAATATTAAAAAAAACGCGTTGTGTATGACTGGTAGTTTGTCGGTTGCAGCATGGACTTGTTGGGTATTATGTTTATAATACGTTTGATAGTTTTAGACGTTGCGGTTTTTGTTCGTTTTACTTATTACATCTCTAATTATGGCGCTCGTTTCCTTCTCGCTTTTTGGAAGAGACGCTATTTATCTTGATTTTGACGTTAGCTGTTGAAGAATAGGCTCTATAACTAATGCCGTTGTTGCTATTCTTCTCGTAAATCTGTGCCTGTCACAGGCAACCTGCATCCACGTTGATCGTCTATCCTCTGTAAGATCATCCAAATGATGGACTGTCACCAACTCTTCGGCAAACGTCACCTAAAGTAATTTGAAATTTAAAAAAAAATTAGAGTATTTTAATATTCTAAAAAAAAAAAAAAAAAAAAAAAAAAAAAAATAAGCGATGGAGAGAGAATAAGATAAGACATGCTAACCTTGCGGACAGTTTTTTGTAAAATACTCTGCTCACTAATATCCATAGCGCTCATCCCAATTAGCGTATTGCTTTGAGTTATTCTAGCTAGTTGCTTTATATATATATTTTTTTTCCTCTCTCTTTTTTGGAGAGGTAGCCTAAAGGAACACGATGGCTGGTAATTGATACAATTGTCCTAGATGTGGGCGAGTATTCTCCAGGCTCTGCTCGCTAAGTAGAAACGTTGAGAGTGTTCACGGAATCTGTTAATAATTTACAGATATGGAACCTATCTAGCAGTGTTAACACTGTGGTTGACTGCCCGACCGACGCTAGTCGAATGAATATATTAAATCGTGTACGCGCCTTTTTTTACATAACCTGTTGCGTTTCGCGCTCGCTGGAGAAAATAATCATTAAACTCACGCGCGAACAGAATTGATTGGGTCATTATGTGCCACGGTAGGAGAAAATCACTGTTGGTTCATACCGCCAGCAAGATTTGCCAATATATATGTATATATATACCTACTTATGGTCCATATCTTAAATACGGGGCCCATTTACGTCCACGTAAATATAATAACTATTAACTTATTACTATTATATGTATAAATGCTCACCATATCCATGAAATAACTAACGTATCACTACTCCCTAATATGGTAGTTTCACTTCCGGAGTGGGCGTGGTCTATAGCCGGACAACACACACACACACTAGCTCCTATTGGAAGTCACTTTGGCGGGAAAAACTGATGTCCAATACATGACTCAGTAATTATCCCCTCAACCACCAACCCTCTTCATGCACTATACAAGCCCTATACATATACACATATATATCATGACAGAAGCTCCACCACCATCACCACCACCTTCCACCATGGGAAAGTGGTGGTATCCTACTATATAACTCTTGTACTTGAAGGGTACTGGACTTCGTAGGGTATACCCTATTCTAAACCAGGAGCATTTCCTTCCTGGTCTACTACTCATGATCTGTTCCTCCTAAAACCTGCTTGTTCATCTCTTAAATGTTTCTCTATGGCTTCTTTTAGTCTCTCCAGAATGATTCTGCCTAATATTTTTCCTGGCACTGATAGTAGCATAGTTCCCCTATTATTTGTGCACTCCTGTAAACTTCCTTTCTTTGGTAGTTTGATCATATAACCTTCTTTCCAGTCTTTAGGTATTTCTTCCCTCTCCCAAATTTTATCTAATAGATTATGTAACATCTTGGTAGAGGTGTTAATATCTGCTTTGATGGCTTCCGAAGGAATTTCATCTGGTCCTGTGGCTTTACCATCTTTTAATAGTTTGATGGCTTTCATTATTTCTTCTTTGCTTGGTTTTCCACAGTTAACGTGTAACTCTTCTTCTGCTGGTAGTATATCTGGAGGATTATTTGAGCTGGGTCTGTTCAAAAGTTCTTCAAAGTGCTCTTTCCATCTCTCCATTTGTTCCCTTATATTACTAAGCAGATTTCCTTCCTTATCTTTAATAAAGGCATTGATCTGTTTGTATTTTCCACTTAATTTCTTTGTGCTGTTGTACAGTTCTTTCATATTCCCTTTATTTGCGGTTTCTTCTGCCTCTTTAATATGTTCATCTATATATTTCCTCTTATCCCTTTTAATGCACTTCTCACTTCTTTGTTCACCTCTGTGTAAGCTTCCTGTGTCTTGGGTTTATTACTTTTTGTTTTGCTTTTATTTATGTCTGCTTTCTTTGTCTTTCTTTCTTTAATTTTGTCCAGGGTCTCTACTGTCATCCATGTCTTATTCTGGCGTTCTCTTTCCCCTAGTGTTTCTTCGCATGTGTCTTTCCATATATCTTTTACCTGTTTCCAATGATCTTCTATATTTATTGTATTTTCTAGTTGTTGGAGGCCTTGGTATTTGTTTGATATTGTGACTGAGAATTTATCTTTAATTCCTTGTTCTTTAAGAAACCCTACATTGAAATACTTTCTACCCATATTCGTTGTAGTATACCTTTTTAGTTTAATTTTAAGTTTGGCTATCAGAAGATGATGATCAGAAGCTACATCTGCCACCCTATATAGTTTTACATCATGTAAGGATGACTTAAACTTATTATTAATACATATGTGATCAATTTGATTTTCCGTTCTATGATCTGGTGACACCCATGTAGCTTTGTGTATTCTTTTATGTTGGAATATTGTTCCTCTTAGGCTCACTTGATTAAGGGCGCAGAAATTCACAAATATCTCTCCATTCTCGTTTATATCTCTATGTCCATGTTTTCCCATAATCTCTTCGAAGCCTCTGTTGTCTGATCCTACTTTAGCATTTAGGTCTCCCATCAAGATTATAATATCCTTGGCTCGTCTTGCATCCATCTGACAGTGTAGCTGTTTATAGAAATCATCTTTAACTAAATCATCTTTATCGTCGGTTGGTGCATAGCATTGGATAATGTGTAATTTTTTTTTTTATGTTGCTCTCATTAGTCTCGGTTCTACTGCTTCCCATTCTATTAGTGTCTTCTGTGCATTCCTTGATAGTATTATAGCTACCCCTTCGCTATGTTGTGCTCCAGATTGCTGGTGTCCTGATGATAAAATCATCTCTCCTATATTTAGTTTTATTTTTCCCGTTCCTAGCCATCTTGTTTCACACATTCCCAGAATATATATCTTGTAGTTTGTCATTTCTGCTGCTACCTGTGTAGCTTTTCCTTGTTCGTATAGAGTACGAACATTCCAGGTGCCAGTTCTGGAGGATTTTCTTGTAGGCATAGGGTGAGTCGGCAACCCGGACTCCTTACGGCTTTCTCCGGCTTGCGTCATATGTCTCTTAGACAGAGAGCCCTTCTCTTTCCTGAATGGCGGGTTTACTTTTGATCTCTTTGACTTGTCCATGTTTGTGAAGTTTTTTTCTGCTTATTTTTTTACAGTATAGGATGGCCAGTCCCATGCCCAACCCTCCTTTCTCGCCTCTTACGAACATGCACTACCAGTTCTGGAGTAATACAATGAAAACTAACAAGAAAGGGATGAAAGTTACCATATCTATGAGGAGGCTGAAATAGCATACCTAGTTCTCATACACAATGCAATTTTGATGGCTGCCGTTCTACGGTTATAGCAGGTTTGACCTCCAAAGACATTACAGTCTATTTATTAGTAACGCCTTGATTTTGTTTCAACTATCATCATCATCAAGTACCGGGCCTACTGGCGTAGGTGATCATGTCTCTCCGCAACTTTCGATCTCTGCAGCTCTTTATCATTTCTGTTGTTGACCTTCTGTCAAGCCAATCCATAGTTTCAACTATATCAGGATTATACCCGGTGTTTAGTCGCTGTGCCGTGAGTTGAATTATATTTGTGAAATTACGTCATCGATTTATGCAATTGACGTCATGATATTTTGTGAGCACAGTCCCGTCTGCAGCATAACACACCAAGCCGTTGTTATAGTTACGGTTTCTTTGCTGAAAGGAAATAGCGTTAAACATTGAGAACAGCCGCAGAATCACTTATTCAGAAAACATTTGAAAATCGCATTATTTCACGTGGAATCTTTCCTGCTTGTTCACCAGACCAAACTCTGCCTGACTTTTATTTGTGGGGCCCGCTGAAAGGAAAAGTTGATCTAAATAATCAGTAGTGTCTAGATGAATAATATAATTTACGTTACAATATCATGTAATTTCACAAATATTTTCACTGGACAACCACTTTTTGTACCTCCCGTCACAAAGATGTGGGTTGGCTGGTTGTACACCGACATGTAACTCATTAGGCTTGAATGTGTTTGCGTTGTGTATTCTGATAAAACAAATTAGAGGATAGTTGTCTCCCTTGCCTCTTCTGTATGCCCCGACGCTGAGAACAAGGTGATCAATGAAGAATGAAAAAGAGGAAATTAAATAAAAGGAAAGAACAAAAAATTCTGTATCACCACATACCGGAGTTTTTTAATCCTTTTTTTTCTATTAATTGCAATAACAGTTTTGTGTAAACAATTTTGATTGGATAGTCCTAAAACTCCTCCTATGTTGTCAGTCAAAATAACAAGTTTTGCAACGTTGGAGTTTATTGGCAGACCTTCACGTATAAATCAATGAAACCAAACGAACATGATATATTATCCGGGTGCTCAAGTTAATGTATAAGCAAAACAATGAATTTGTTTCTTTGAAATAGCAACATTAATTTTAGCAAAATGTCGTTAATTTAAGGAGGGTAATAGAATATATGGTGTACATAATTTGACCCCAAATAAAAGAAAAACCGATTTTATTATCAGATAGCGGGAGTGGGAAAATGACATGTTAATGTTCATAGTCTCAGATGTCGGTAAATTAATCGAATGGATTTTGCAGTTAAACTAAATGTTCCGTATTCGTCACGTTTTTAGCTGTCCTCGTTACAACATTGGATAGATACTTTATAAATCTAGATACAATCTAAGTACTTGAATTATTTACATTATCGAAAGTTATTGTTACTGATAAACAGCTATAGATTGGCTTACTATCATATTCAATATGGCTTGGGAAGAAAGAAAAGTCCCAGACGATTGGCAAAAAGCTATCATTGTCCCATTTTGTCCTATTTCCTTTCATAAGGGAAGTAAAAGGGAGTGTGAAATGTACAGAGGAATATCCCTATTGAGTCAAGTTGGTAAAATGTTTGCTAAAATATTAGAGAGGAGAGTAAGATACATAATAGAACCACAATTAAGTAATAATCAATTCGGATTCAGAAAAGGCAAAAGCTGCACTGATGCTATATTTACATTGAGACAACTATGTGAAAAAACAATAGAATATGACAGAAACCTAAATATAGTGTTAATAGATCAGGAAAAAGCGTTTGACCGTGTGGACAGGAACAAACTTTGGCAAACTTTAGAAACATACGGGGTAGCAGGACAACTACTAGAAAATATAATAGCACTATATAAAAACAGTCAAAGTGCCGTCAGAACATCGGAAGGTCTGTCAGAATGGTTTCAGGTTACAATAGGAGTAAGACAAGGATGTGTCCTCTCACCACTCCTCTTCATCATATATATGGACAAAATAAATCAGGAAACAACCAACAACAAGGACAAATCAAATAATAACATAGAGGTAGAAAACTCCAACATCAATGAGCTACTCTTCGCAGATGACCAATGCCTAATATATGAGGATGAAAACCTGCTACAACAGCATTTAACATCTCTAGATAAAAGCTGCACAAACTACAGTATGAAAATTAACACAGCAAAACAGAGGCTATAAGAATAAGCAAATTGAGACACCCATTAAACATCGAGATCAAAGACAAAGAAATAAAACAAGTAGAGGAATTCAAGTATTTAGGCGCAATGTTCACAGAAGATGGAAAACTAGACAGAGAAATTGACATGAGAATACAAAAAGCAAATGCTGTCACATACCAGCTTTCACCATTGTTAAGACATCCAAACATTTCTATGCCAGCTAAACAACAAATGATAAATAGCATCTTCATACCAAATTTGTGCTATGAAAGTCAAACATGGACCCTTTCTAAATCCCATTTAAGAAAGATCAATACATGTGAGATGCGTTGCTTGAGAAAAGTAACAAACAACACAAGAAGAGATAGAATACCAAATGAAACCATAAGAAAAATGGTAGGAACAAAACCCTGCCAAGAATATATAGAACACCAACAACTTAAATGGTTTGGCCACCTGGTCAGAATGAATCCTCACCAATCACCATCAAGGGCGTTCTTCTCGAGAATGCATGGGAAAAGACCAAGAGGAAGACCCAGAAGAAGATGGATAGATGCAGTGACAGAGACATGTAACAACAAAGGAAAATCACAAATTCAGACAATTCGAGCAGCACAAGAACGACAAATGATATAAATCACGACACCTTTTAGGTATCAGTGAAAGAGAAAAGTAGAAGAAGAAGAAGATTGTTACTGATGTAGGCAATTGAATTCTTCACATCGTCAGTATTTATTGTTGATGATGTAGGCAGTTTAACCTTCACATTGTCAGTAATTATTGTTACTGATGTAGGCAGTTTAACCTTCACATTGTCAGTAATTATTGTTACTGATGTAGGCAGTTTAACCTTCACATTGTCAGTAGTTATTTTTGCTGATGTAGGCAGTTGAATTCTTTACATTGTCAGTAATTATTGTTGCAGATGTAGGCAGTTTAACCTTCACATTGTCAGTAGTTATTGTTGCTGATGTAGGCAGTTTAACCTTCACATTGTCAGTAGTTATTGTTGTTGATGTAGGCAGTTGAATTCTTTACATTGTCAGTAATTATTGTTGCTGATGTAGGCAGTTTAACCTTCACATTGACAGTAGTTATTGTTGCTGATGTAGGCAGTTTAACCTTCACATTGTCAGTAGTTGTTGTTGCTGATATAGGCAGTTTAACCTTCACATTGTCAGTAGTTATTGTTGCTGATGTAGGCAGTTTAACCTTCACATTGTCAATAGTTATTGTTGCTGATGTAGGCAGTTTAACCTTCACATTGTCAGTAGTTATTGTTGCTGATGTAGGCAGTTTAACCTTCACATTGTCAGTAATTATTGTTGCTTATGTAGGCAGTTGAATTATTCACATTGTCAGTATTTATTATTGCTGATTGTGGCAGTTGAATACTTCACATTCAGCTTATTTTGCTCTTCAATTACGCTGCACAGTGACCTTGACACATGATAAATCGTCAACTTTTGGGTCAGTTGCCATGACAACTATCGGTTTTATTTTCACCTCCGTCTCTCCATCATCACACCCACTCTTCTTCTGTCTCCCCCCCCCTTTTTTTTACCCACCCTCACTTTCTTCTCAGATTATATTTTGTGTCCAAAAAAAAAATTACTCGAAATTTGTTCAACTTTTTTTTACGCAGAATAGTTGATTTCCCATCCGCTCTTTATCATCTTGCAAAAAAATGTAACTTTTTCTTTTCATTTGCTCCATTTTTTAACAAACAGAGTCACAACCAGGCACCTCGTTCCAGTATACTTTTATCTTTTTAAATGTCCGGAGATATATATTTTAAAAGGAATTGAAAATTTGGGTTGGTGGACTCGTATGTTCCAGCAACTACTGTTATTATCAGCAAAGGTAAAGGTAAAGTACGAGACATGAACCGGCGTCTTAGCACGCGAGTTTCCACCCATATGTGCTCGGCCGCCTATCCAGAAATGTTCGGAGACTTCTGGATAGTATCGCTTCAAGCATCGAAACTCACGATGCGATTTCTCACCTTCCCAGAGGAATACCTTGGTACCCATTTCTGCCAACGGCTGGGTCGACCGTGGGGGTATCTTTTTTTTCCAACCACGAGTACAATTCACACTGCTCCCAGCGGGAATCGAACACGGGTTGTCCGAACGTCGGTGGTCCAGTCGTGTGGTTTTCCCAACTAGGCTACCGAGGTCCCCAAATTATTATCAGTATCACTCGGTAGTGGCGTCGAATTTGTTTAAAAGAGAACAGTTTACTGAGCTCAGTGATCAATAGTTCCTAGGTTCAGGCTGCGCAAAGTGGCAGAATATGGACAAAGTATAGAAATGGAAACATACATACATACATACATACATGCATACATACATACATGCATACATACATACATACATACTTACATACATACATACATACATACATACATACATACATACATACATACATACATACATACATACATGCATAAATACATACATACATACCTACATACATGTATACATACATACATACATACATACATACATACATACATATATACATACCTACATACATGCATGCATACATACATGCATGCATACATACATACATACATACATACATACATACATACATACACATACATACATACATACATACATACATACATACATACATACATACATACATACATACATACATACATACATACATACATACATACATACATACATACATACATACATACATACATACATACATACATACATACATACATAGTTACATACATACATACATACATGCATGCATGCAGACAGACAGACATTTGGCTCCAATAGAGCTGATTATAATGGGGACATAAACAAAATAGAAAATATGTATGGTATGTTTTACCAAAGTAATGGACAACACAATATCGAACGACAATGCGGCTCATTGGACTTTCAACCGAAGTGACAACAATTTTATTTTCACTTGAAACAATGAGATATGGAGCTGAAAGAAAGGATACAATGAGCATTTTCATCCTGACACTTGTTTGGCAGTTTAAAGTTTGGGCTTTAATGACTGGTTTTTAATTGGGGAGCAAATATTTGAAAAAAATAATAAATAAATAACTAAGTAAATATCTAATGTATCTACAAAGTCTTACAACAAACGACAAATGAAAGATCTCTTTTTCTCAAATGAAAAGAAGGGATACAAATTCCAGAATGGACATCCAACTGACGTGATTGCTTTTTTTCTTTATGTAAGGCTTAGGATTCTGAATCACAACTGAAAGCATTTTCGCAACTTTGTGTCGCAACTTTGTGTCGCAACTTTGTGTCGCAACTTTGTGTCGCAACTTTGTGTCGCAACTTTATGTCGCAACTTTGTGTCGCAACTTTGTGTCGCAACTTTGTGTCGCAACTTTGTGTCGCAACTTTGTGTCGCAACTTTGTGTCGCAACTTTGTGTCGCAACTTTGTGTCGCAACTTTGTGTCGCAACTTTGTGACAAAAATATGTTTGCCGCACCATTACAGTCAACAAATATTGTCCAGGGAGTCCCTATTTCTGAATGTGAACGAGATAAGTATCGAACATAAGAAATACGAAATAATATGAGGGGCCGCGTGTGTAGCTGCAGAAAGTGCATTGTTTGATATATAAGATGAAGGCTCTTGACAAAACGTTACAGTTGTCAGTTCAGCTGTTCAATTTCATTTCAATTTTGTTTATATACTTCTGAATAAGGGCCTGGTTTCTCGAGGGAAACCAGCTCTTACAACAAAAAGAGCTTCTCTGCAGACAAGACCTTCAATTTCATTATCCTAGTTGGTTCTCCCGGGATCGGTCAGTTCTGATTTCAAACAGGAACAGTTGAGCAATACAGGCACCGAATACAAGATAACAATTAACATCAAGCTGGAGTAACAAACATCACACAATAATAACAGAACATTAATATGATGATGGCCGGCAAGGAGTTCAAATTGTTTGAAGGAGATATAGCAGCATGTTTCAAGCAGCAGAGTAGACTCCAGATGTACAAAAAGCTTGTTAAATCATCAGACAAATATCTCCACTGCTGTCCAACAAAGTAATGACACGAGGCAAAACGGGCACTCTACAACACAATCTTCAGTCTAAAGTTGAGCTAGCATTGCCAGAGCTGGAGTTTAGACTCAAGAGCAATTAGCAAGATAATCATCATCATGTGCCATACCGGTTGGTATAGGTGTTCATGTCTTTCCACAATCTTCTAGCCACAGTGCATCGTATCAATTATATTGTTGACTGTTTTGCGTGCCATGACACTAAACCATCTAATATCTTCTGTTTTTGTCGTCCACGATCTCTCTTTCGATGTATTTTGTCAGTTGTAACCAACTATTCCAACTTTCCTTTTCTCATGATGTGCCTGAAAAAATGTTAATTGTTTTTTTTTTCAGATGTTGTTTAGGAACTCCCTTTTTGTGTTGGCCTCTTTGAGAATATCCTCGTTGGTCTTTTTAGCTGTCCAGAGAACTTTCAACATGTTTCTGATAAATCCTCTCTGTGGCCTCTAATTGTCTTTTTTGTTTATTTGTCTACTGTCCATGATCTGCTTGCATAGGTCAGAATAGGCTCTAAATAGAAAGATCCCCATTACCACAATGAAATGTGTTAGACGCATTAGTAGGGAAACATCCTGGGAAATAGGATCAGGAATGAAAAACTGAGAAAACAAACTAGGAATAATTCCTGCAGGAGAATGCGTAAAGAAACAATAGATAAAATGGTCTGATCACGTGCTAAGACAGAAATACCAGAACACAACACAATGAGCCTTCAACAAACGTTATAAGAACACCAGACTCAAAGGTCGTCTATGAAAAAGGAATTAATGAAATATTAGAAACAGTTGAAAACATAACAGCACCAGAAACCAGTCAACAACAAAAGACTATAAACTGTATCTCCCCTCGACGCAGAAATGGAAATAAAGAACAAAAGAAGTAGAAGGAAGACAACTTATTATTTGTAAGCAAATTAAGCATGTCCAACCTGAGAGGACCAGGTGGTCTAGAAGTAAAACATCGGCCACTGGACAGGAACGTTCTGGGTTCGAATTCTGGTACATATAGTGTGAATTCCCCACTTAGAATCCTCTTACATATAGTGTGAATTCTCCACTTCGAATCCTCTTACATATAGTGTGAATTCCCCACTTCGAATCCTCTTACATATAGTGTGAATTCTCCACTTCGAATCCTGTTACGTATAGTGTGAATTCCCCACTTCGAATCCTCTTACATATAGTGTGAATTCTCCACTTCGAATCCTGTTACATATAGTGTGAATTCCTCACTTCGAATCCTCTTACATATAGTGTGAATTCTCCACTTCGAATCCTGTTACATATAGTGTGAATTCCTCACTTCGAATCCTGTTACATATAGTGTGAATTCCCCACTTCGAATCCTGTTACATATCGTGTGAATTCTCCACTTCGAATTCTGTTACATATAGTGTGAATTCCCTACATCGAATCCTGTTACATATAGTGTGAATTCTCCACTTCGAATCCTGTTACATATAGTGTGAATTCTCCACTTCGAATCCTGTTACATACAGTGTGAATTCCCCACTTTGAATCCTGTTACATATAGTGTGAATTCCCCACTTCGAATCCTGTTACATATAGTGTGAATTATCCACTTCGAATCCTGTTACATATAGTGTGAATTCCCCACATCGAATCCTATTACATATAGTGTGAATTCTCCACTTCGAATCCTGTTACGTATAGTGTGAATTTCCCACTTCGAATCCTGTTACGTATAGTGTGAATTCCCCACTTCGAATCCTCTTACATATAGTGTGAATTCTCCACTTCGAATCCTCTTACATATAGTGTGAATTCCCCACTTCGATTCCATGGTTTCTTCGTGGCTTTTCTCTTCTCTTCTCTCTGGATAGTGAAATGCGACGTCTAGCCCTCTCTGGATAGTGAGGTGCGACGTCTAGCCCTCTCTGGATAGTGAGATCCGATGTTTACTCCTCATTGGGTAGTGAGTTCCGATGTCTAGTCCTCTCGGGACACTGAGATCCGTTGTCTAACCCTCTCTGAATAGTGAGATCTGATGTCTGGCCCTCTCTTGGTAGTGAGATCCGATATCTAGCCCTCTCTGGGTAGTGAGATACATAACTAGTCCTCTCTGGATAATGAAATCCGATGTATATCCCTCTCTGGGTAGTGAAATCCAAGTTTAGCTATGTCTGGGTAGTGAGATCCGTTGTCTAGCCATCTTTGGATAATGAGATCCGATGTCTAGTCCATTCTGGGTAGTGAGATCCAATGTCTAGCATTCTCTGGCTAGTGAAATTCGATGTCTAGTCCTCTCTGGATAGTGAGATCCGAAGTATAGATTTCTCTGAACAATGAAATCCGATGTTTAGCCCTCTCTGGGTAATGAGATCCGATGTCTAGCGTTCTCGGAAATGACGGAAAATAACCCTTCAAAGTTCTATTCTATTCTACCCATCGAACAAATTTCACTGCAGTTCCCATATCCGCTCCACCATTTGTCAAAGCAGTTCCCAAATGTATCGGTAAATTATGTTGACACGGTCCCTCCGTGTATATCTTACTCGATAACACAGGCGGCGATTCCAAACTTTCTTATTCACCTCTTACGACAAGCCAGGCAGGTTACATTGATCCTGTTTTCTAGTCCCTTCACAGAGGGGGTCCCGATAGTCACACGTGGTCCTTACAAGTTTTTTGTCGGTCACTGCCTTTGACCTCTGGCGAAATCCCTAGAGACTAGGAACGGAATTTTGCGTGTTAATCCGTTTGTTCTTTGCAGCCGTGTGCACAGGGGTCCCTCGCCTCATAGGCAGATAAATCCGTCGTCGAAGGTACTCATATTTTTTACTTCCCTGAGTAATTAACGTTTCAAGCTGGGTATTGCTGCTTGAGAACAGGGGTGGTTGCCGCAGAGAGAAATCATAAATAAAAATCCCAACTAGTGCAGCCGGGATTTGAACCCACAACCTCTTTGTCTCAAAGCCGGCGTCTTGCCTCGAGGCCAACCAGTCTCCCCTTAAAAGCCAAAATTCGAAAAGACCAGGCCAACAATGGCTGCTGTCGTGGGAAAAATGTAGGCAACTTACATATAGCGAAGACGGATGGGAAGGAAAGAAAGAAAAAAAGAAATAAAGAAAACATGAAGGAAATCTATCCGCATCGAAGGCGGATGTGTCGGGTCTAAAGGCTCAGTTATCGTAACATTGTCGTAAACTAGCGACACAGCGCATTCATTGTCGAACGCTAAGAAGGAGAGAAAGAAATACCGAAGCTGATATTCAAAGCTTCATTGTCGGACGCTAATAAGGAAAGGAAGAAGTACCGAAGCTGATATTCAAAGCTTCATTGTCGAACGCTAAGAAAGAGAGGAAGAAATCTATCTATCTATCTATTGTCCTTTCGAGCCGAAGACGGCACATAGGGCAGAACTACAATCTCAAAAACAGAAACCTTGCGTGCCAAAATGGCACATATTGCAGAGATCACTGCTCTAAAATCTATGGTCTGTTTCCATAACAATGCTTTTTACAATGACAGCTTGTCAAGCTATCGATCAACCTCCTTAGTCACCTCTTACGACATGCCTGGAAGGTCACAGTGTCACTATTCTTTACTTCCCTCATAATGAGACCCCGGTAACACACGGGAGGAGGAAGAAATACCGAAACAGATATTCATTCATTTCTTCATTCTCAGACACAAGAATGCCATTACATGTAATGTGATTCCATTATATGTGGTGTTATTACATTACATGTAATGTGATTCCATTATATGTGGTGTTATTACATTACATGTGATGTGATTCCATTATATGTGGTGTTATTACATTACATGTAATGTGATTCCATTATATGTGGTGTTATTACATTACATGTGATGTGATTCCAATGCATGTAGCGTGATTCCATTACATGCGATGTGGTTTCATCACATGGGGCATGATTTCACTGAATTATCTGAACATGATGCAACATTTGTTTCTTGAGTTAGATGGACGATACACAATTGTTACACTAGAAATAATTGCAAAAGTGGCTCTACGTTACTTCTGCTTCTTTTTTTTCTTTTCAACTCCCTGTAGAGCATATGTCTTCATCAAACACTTTCCAAGCCGTTCTATTTCTTGCCATTCTTTTAATATCACTCCATGTATTCCCCATCCAAGACAGTCCAGAGCTACAACTACCTGGGACATACTATAACCAATGATGGAAAATGCAAAACTGAAATAAACAAAAGAATAGGTATGGCAAAAAGTAATTTTAATGTCATGAAAAATATACTAACAACAAAACAAATATCAGCAGGGCTGAAACTAAGAATGGCAAAATGTTATGTCTTCTCAATATTCCTGTATAGTGCAGAAACATGGACATTAGACAAGAAAACAGAACAGAAAACTGAAGCCTTTGAGATGTGGATTTTTAAGAATAGGTAGAATTGGATGGAAACAAAAGATAACAAAAGATGAAGTTTTAAAACAACTGAAAATAAAAAGAGAACTACTAAATACAATTAAGACAAGACAAATGACATTTTTGGCGCATGTTAAAAGACACAACAGCCTACTAAAAGTAATATTGGAAGGGAAAATACAAGGTAAAAGAGGCAGAGGCAGACCAAGACTAACATGGACGAGTAACATCAAAAGATGGACAAGTCAATCTATGTCAGCCTGCACCATCAAAGCAAGAAACATAGTAGAATGTCGATCCATGGTAGCCAACCTTCGTTGCGGAGAAGGCACACGATGATGATGATGATTCCCCATCATCTTCATATCTGCTTCAATCACTCTTCTCCAAGAATATATTGGTTTTCCTCTTTGTCTCTTCCCTTGGGGATTTCAAAAAAGGGTCTTTCGTGTAATACTCTCAGTTGGCTTCCTCAATGTGCGTCATATCCAGCGCTAAAGTCTTCGATGTCTCTCTTTATCCACTGGTATCTGACTGGTAGTTTTCTTTAATACTGTGTTAGTGATTTTGTCCTGCTATTTCTATCATTGTATACTGCGCGAGCATCCATTAATGAAGGTCTGTATCCACATATTAACACGTTGAAATCCACTGGTTTACGAACATTATTTATTTCTCTTTATAACTGAACTTCTGTTTGATGTATGTGCCATCTGTAACAAATGGCATGGCCCATGAAACACGTAGCAGCCCCGATTTGGAGTTCTAATTACGAATCGTTAAAAGAAAAAGTTGAATAATGTCCAGATACGTAGGTGTGATAATGCTTGTTAATTTTACATTAATTTATCATAGTGTCATATCACTGTGAAGTGAAGTCACGTTGTTATTGATATATATGGTACTGTAGACAGCTGAATAATCGATGTTAGATGCTGAAAGCTGTGAAAGGTCTCCTGCACACGATTCCGGCAAGTTTGTAACAGTTGAGATTTGGCGAGTTACAAAAATGGTAAGTGTTTGACAATCTTCACCATAAGTTAAACACTTGGTATCTTCACCTTGAGTTAAACATTTTGTGTCTTCACCTTGAGTTAAACATTTGGTGTTTTTACCCTGAATTAAACATTTGGTGTCGTCACTTTGAGTTAAATATTTGATGTCTTCACTTTGAGTTAAACATTTTGTGTCTTCACCTTGAGTTAAACATTTGGTGTTTTTACCCTGAATTAAACATTTGGTGTCGTCACTTTGAGTTAAATATTTGATGTCTTCACTTTGAGTTAAACATTTGGTGTTTTCACTTTGAGTTAAACATTTTGTGTCTTCACCTTGAGTTAAACTTTTGGTGTTTTTACCCTGAATTAAACATTTGGTGTCGTCACTTTGAGTTAAATATTTGATGTCTTCACTTTGAGTTAAACATTTGGTGTTCACGACTTCCCCGTCGGGCATTCATGTGGAAACCATATGGCAAAAGAAAACAAGGCAGACCAAGAGAATCACTAGGCAAAACAATCTCTAGGGAGGCCTCAGCCATGAGACTAAGAAACAATCAAGAACTACAAGAAGCAGCAGTAAAACGTCAATCGTGAACCTTCGCTCTATGTGCCGTTTTCTGTCTGAGAGGATGAATGAATGAATGAATGAATGAATAAATAAATGAATGAATAAATGAATGAATTAATAAATGAATGAACAAATGAATGAATGAATGAATGAATAAATGAATGAATAAATAAATGAATGAATGAACAAATAAATAAATGAATGAATGAATAAATAAATAAATGAATGAATAAATGAATGAATGAATGAAATAAATGAATGAATAAATGAATGAATGAATGAATAAATGAATGAATAAATGAATGAATGAATAAATAAATGAATGAATAAATGAATGAATGAATGAATGAATGAATGAATGAATGATTGAATGAATGAATAAATGAATGAATGAATGAATGAATAAATGAATGAATAAATGAATGAATGAATGAATAAATGAATGAATGAATGAATGAATGATAGTTAAGCACTGAGAAATATATCAGAACAATAAAGAAATCATTCATCTTCCTCAACAGAAACAAGTTGCATTGCTGTTTGTTCTCTGTAGTATAGTTGGTAAGTAGCAATATTTTAAAACAATGTTTGTAGTAATATTGTTTTGTTTTCATAATTTTAAAACAATGTTTGTAGTAATATTGTTTTGTTTTCATAATTTTAAAACAATGTTTGTAGTAATATTGTTTTGTTTTCATAATTTTAAAACAATGTTTGTAGTAATATTGTTTTGTTTTCATAATTTTAAAACAATGTTTGTAGTAATATTGTTTTGTTTTCATAATTTTAAAACAATGTTTGTAGTAATATTGTTTTGTTTTCATAATTTTAAAACAATGTTTGTAGTAATATTGTTTTGTTTTCATAATTTTAAAACAATGTTTGTAGTAATATTGTTTTGTTTTCATAATTTTAAAACAATGTTTGTAGTAATATTGTTTTGTTTTCATAATTTTAAAACAATGTTTGTAGTAATATTGTTTTGTTTTCATAATTTTAAAACAATGTTTGTAGTAATATTGTTTTGTTTTCATAATTTTAAAACAATGTTTGTAGTAATATTGTTTTGTTTTCATAATTTTAAAACAATGTTTGTAGTAATATTGTTTTGTTTTCATAATTTTAAAACAATGTTTGTAGTAATATTGTTTTGTTTTCATAATTTTAAAACAATGTTTGTAGTAATATTGTTTTGTTTTCATAATTTTAAAACAATATTTGTATAAAGTGTTTTTTTTCATACAAGTTTAAAGCAATGTTTGAAATAAAACTGTTTTGTTTTCATAAAATTTTTAATCAAAATTGCTGATTGTGCATTCTGGGAGCTGTTCTGCGATGGAGGGAAAGAGAGAGAGGAAGAGAGAGAGAGAGAGAGAGAGAGAGAGAGAGAGAAAGAGAGAGAGACAGAAAGAATTAAAGGGAGACTGACAACTATTGAATTGGGTGAAAGAGGAATAAAGTCATATTCTACTTCTTCTTCCTTTCAGCTCCATGTGGAGCATATGTTTCTTTTAATACTTTCAACTCCCTGTGGAACATAGGTTTCTTTTAATACTTTCAGCTCCCTGTGGAACATAGGTTTCTTTTAATACTTTCAACTCCCTGTGGAACATAGGTTTCTTTTAATACTTTCAGCTCCCTGTGGAACATAGGTTTCTTTTAATACTTTCAACTCCCTGTGGAGCATATCTTTCTTTTAATACTTTCAACTCCCTGTGGAACATAGGTTTCTTTTAATACTTTCAGCTCCCTGTGGAGCATATGTTTCTTTTAATACTTTCAGCTCCCTGTGGAGCATATGTTTCATTTAATACTTTCAACTCCCTGTGGAACATAGGTTTCTTTTAATACTTTCAGCTCCCTGTGGAACATAGGTTTCTTTTAATACTTTCAGCTCCCTGTGGAGCATATGTTTCTTTTAATACTTTCAACTCCCTGTGGAACATAGGTTTCTTTTAATACTTTCAACTCCCTGTGGAGCATATGTTTCTTTTAATACTTTCAGCTCCCTGTGGAACATAGGTTTATTTTAATACTTTCAGCTCCCTGTGGAACATAGGTTTATTTTAATACTTTCAGCTCCATGTGGAGCATAGGTCTTCAACGAACACTTTCAACTACCCGTGGAGCATAGGTCTTCAACAAACGCTTCATCTCCCTGTGGAGCATAGGTCTTCAACAAATACTTTCAAATAACCGTGGAGCATAGGTCTTCAACAAATACTTTCAAATAACCGTGGAGCATAGGTCTTCAACAAACGCTTCATCTCCCTGTGGAGCATAGTTCTTCAACAAGCACTTTCATCTCCCTGTGGAGCAAAGGTCTTCAACAATCGCATCATCTCCCTGTGGAGCATAGGTCTTCAACAAGCACTTTCATCTCCCGGTGGAGCAAAGGTCTTCAACAATCGGATCATCTCCCTGTGGAGCATAGGTCTTCAACAAGCACTTTCATCTCCCTGTGGAGCAAAGGTCTTCAACAATCGCATCATCTCCCGGTGGAGCATAGGTCTTCAACAAGCACTTTCAACTCCCTGTGGAGTAAAGGTCTTCAACAATCGCATCATCTCCCTGTGGAGCATAGGTCTTCAACAAGCACTTTCATCTCCCTGTGGAGCATAGGTCTTCAACAAAGACTTTCAACTCCCTGTGGAGCATAGGTCTTCAACAAAGACTTTCAACTCCCTGTGGAGCATAGGTCTTCAACAAACACTTTCCAAGCGGTTCTGTTTCTTGCCATTCTTTTAAAATCACTCCACGTCTTCCCCATCATCTTCATCTCTTCTTCCACTTGTCTTCTCCAAGAATATTTTGGTCTTCCTCTTTGTCTATTCCCCTTGAGAATTTAAAAAAAACGGACTGTCGTGCAATACTCTCAGTTAGCTTCCACAGTGTGTGTCCTATCCAGTGCCATCATCTTCGCTGTATCCCTTTATCCACTGGTATCTAACTGGTACTTTCCCATTATTCTACGCTAGCAATTTTCTCCTGTCATTTCCATTTTTTTTATATTCTCCGCAAGCATCCCTTAATGAGGGTCTGTATCTTCACGATTACCATTTTTTGTTTTTCTCCATGTTTCGCGGCCACATAATTGCACTGACTAAACACTGGGGTTGAACGTTTTTATTTGTGTGTTTAAAATTAACCAAATTTATTTGCATGTTCATGTTTCTGAGTGAAGCGAAGACTTGAATGGAGTCATGTTGGTGTGTGTGTGATAGCAAAGTATCAATGGCTACTGTCCAACCACAATAAACTATCTTTACCTTTACGGCATTTACCCATTAATAGGGTCTGCTTGTGGGATGGGGGGGGGGGGGAATAGAGCCTGGTGCAGTCTTTCTGTGCGTTCTTGTGCCAGGATGGAGGCTTTGTTTATTAACTTTGTCAGTACCATATATATAATGTAATATATTCATTATTTGTTATAATGTCTCAAACTTTGTCAGTACCATATATATAATGTAATATATTCATCATTTGTTATAATGTCTCAAAGATAGCTATATTCTTGAACTATGTTTAGGTTATTTCAATCTATTTCAATACCTTCTTGTATATTTATATATATATATATATATATATATATATATATATATATATATAGAGAGAGAGAGAGAGAGAGAGAGAGAGAAAGTGCCCCCGTCACGCCAAATGGCGTATAGGGAATATGGTGTTAGTGACCATATATTTTACAGATCTTCGGCACATGATATTTGGGGTAATGTGGTCGGTTTTACGCCCGTGCCGCTTTACTTTCCCAGAAAAGTATCCGGTACCCATTAAAGGCTGGGTGAACCTGGAAGCCGTCGGTTGGAATTGAACCCTACCTCTTGTCCTTTGTAGTCCAGTTCACTGACCACTGGGCAATTGTGGCTCTCTCTCTCTCTCTCTCTCTCTATATATATATATATATATATATATATACATATATATATATATATATACATATATATATATATATATATATATATACTGATGATACTGTTCTACTAGCAGAAAATCCTAAAGACCTACAACAATTGCTTAATGTGATAAACCTAACAAGCAAAAAATATGGACTACATATGAATATCAAAAAGACTAAAACTATGATCATAAACAAATAAAATTCTCAAGACCTACAATTAAATATCACAGTTGAGGGAATACATCTGGAGACAGTCCAGAGCTACAACTACCTGGGACATACTATAACTAGTGATGGAAAATGTAAAATTAAAATAAACAAAAGAATAGGTATGGCAAAAAGTAATTTTAATGCCATGAAAAATATACTAACAAGTAAACAAATAACAGTAGGGCTGAAGCTAAGAATAGCAAAATGTTACATTTTCTCAATATTCCTGTATGGTGCAGAAACATGGACATTAGACAAGAGAACAGAACAGAAAATTGAAGCCGTTGAAATGTGGATTTATAGAAGAATAGGTAGAATTGGATGGAAAGAAAAGAAAACAAACGATGAAGTTTTAAAACAACTAAAAATAAAAAAGAGAACTACTAAATACAATTAAGACAAGATAAATGAAATTTTTGGGGCACGTTAAAAGACACAAGAGCCTACTAAAAGTAATATTGGAAGGGAAAATATAAGGTAAAAGAGGCAGAGGCAGACCAAGACCAAACTGGACGAGTACCATCAAAAGATGGACAAGTCAATCTATGACAACCTGTACCATCAGAGCAAGAAATAGAGTGGAATGGCGATCTATGGTATCCAACTTTCGTTGCGGAGACGGCACCAGATGATGATGATGATGATATATATATATATATATATATATATATATATATATTTATATATATATATATATTTATATATATATATATATATATATATATATTTATATATGAATATATATATATTTTGTCTGCAGCCACACACGCGGCCCAGCTTAGTTATTTCATACTTTAAAAAAATATTTCATATCGGTTTTGGTTATGGTAGTTAAAGGCCCCGGTATCACTGCAAACGAATTAAAATCCGTAATTACTTAACCGCAATTGCAAGTGGAATCATCCTAAATAAAATTCGCTTCTTTGAAGGATCCAAACAAGGAAAATCAGCTGCAGCCGCCATCTTAACAGCTACAGCACACGCCAAAAGGAATAAGGTCAAGCGGCACCGAAAGTGAACGCAGTTGTACTGTCCATCGTCATACGATTTCATCCTTCATCGTCAGCAGTTGAAATATCGAAACACGAACCGGAAGAAAAACGCAGCTTCATATCGGCGGTTATCTCCTTGTTTACTTTGTGTATGTTTTCTCTGTTAATAATCCTATCTTTAGTCTTTGCAATATTTCTTTTTCAAACCCATATCCTGTGCTTGTCTTGTTTATTTTGTTGACGTTATGTTTGTCTCTGCCTAGGATCGGCTACCGCTGCCTGTCAGACTGGATGGGCTAGCTACAAGGGATGGTGCTACGGATTCTTTGAGGATTATCTCACTTGGTTTGATGCTTCCGTACGTTTTTGTCTCTATTTTATTGCGTTGTATTTTTTTTTTAGATTTACGTTTCTGTATTTATGATCATGTGCCGTATCATGAAAGTTGTATGTTTCTATATTTATTATCATGGTGTCATGTCTTGTGAGATTGACGCCTTTTGCTGTTTCCTGACGTTTCTATATTTATTATCATGGTGTCATGTCTTGTGAGATTGACGCCTTTTGCTGTTTCCTGACGTTTCTATATTTATTATCATGGTGTCATGTCTTGTGAGATTGACGCCTTTTGCTGTTTCCTGACGTTTCTATATTTATTATCATGGTGTCATGTCTTGTGAGATTGACGCCTTTTGCTGTTTCCTGACGTTTCTATATTTATTATCATGGTGTCATGTCTTGTGAGATTGACGCCTTTTGCTGTTTCCTGACGTTTCTATATTTATTATCATGGTGTCATGTCTTGTGAGATTGACGCCTTTTGCTGTTTCCTGACGTTTCTATATTTATTATCATAAGCTCTATGATTTGCGATTTATGAATATTAGTTACCATATGTTGTGTCTTCAGAGGTCGAATTTTCTATATTAGTTACCATATGTTGTGTCTTCAGAGGTCGAATTTTCTATATTAGTTACCATATGTTGTGTCTTCAGAGGTCGAATTTTCTATATTAGTTACCATATGTTGTGTCTTCAGAGGTCGAATTTTCTATATTAGTTACTATATGTTGTGTCTTCAGAGGTCGAATTTTCTATATTAGTTACTATATGTTGTGTCTTCTAAGATTAAAGTTTCTATACTTGTCATATATATATATATATATATATACACACACACACATATATACATACACACATATATATGTGTATATACATATAACGCAAACGGGTCCTCACCTCATGATCCAAGCAATTGGTGTTTTGTTGCATACCAACATGGCAGAGAAGTGGCTCGGGAATCTGACAAGTGTAGCATTACGGTGCCCAGCATGAGAATGGAGATAGAAGCAGCAATGACGGCAATAACATGGTTGGTTACACATAACGTGGATCACGCAGTCTTGGTGACTGACTCGCAAAGTTTGCTACTGAAGATTGACAGACAGTGTCTGCAGCCAGGAGTGGATGACTAAGTGAACGCGTTAACCTGAGTGTACTGTCCACGGCATGCTGGTATACATCGCAATGAAATAGCTGACAAGGTCACTAGCAGCTCTAACACTGAGTGTGGCCTCACTCTGGACAAAGAAGACATCGCCAAGTTTGTTCTTTACGCCTTTAGAGAAGAGGAGGAGAATGTGTGGACATTGAAATGTGTATATATATACACACACATCTATATATATATATATATATATATATATATATATATATAGAGAGAGAGAGAGAGAGAGAGAGAGAGAGAGACTGGGGAGTCTAAAAGTGGAAATGGGTTTGGTCGATCAGGAGTGTTTAATGGGGAAAAGCAGGTTTCATCTATAACCAACACTTTGTAGGAACAATCAATCTACATACGATTCGAGAAATGTTGGGACGCTTGGTGGAGCGGATATGGAGACAAATAATAATAAATGAATATTATTATAGAGGGAAACTTCCGAGGCGATAATCAGTGAATCAATTCAGGGGAAGATGTATATTTACAGCACTCGGAAAAATGACAAATAATCAACAACAGAAAAAAATATATGGAGCAAGGCAGGATCGAACCCGTACTCAGTGGCACAGCGCCTTGCCACGAAAAGCCAAACGCTTAGGAACTCTGCCACTCAGCTAACTGAGCGGATATGGGGATGCCCCGACGGCAGTGAAACTGATTCCATGAATAGAATAGAATAGAATAGAATAGAATAGAATAGAATAGAATAGAATAGAATAGAATATTTGTAATTATATGTCGCCCGTTTTTTGAATAACCATTTGCACATATTCTATCTTGTCTTGTACTTTATACAATTGACATTTCAATGTATTTTGTTGTCGTTTCCTTTACATTGCCCAGTCAAGGATTATTTAATTTAATGACAAGTTCGGTTTAACTCAATTTTGTAATTAAAATTAACTTTGTTAATTAAATATGTTTTCTATTATTCGGCTACTCGACAAATGTCGCTTAGATGGACTCAAATAAATCAATATTTGCGTCATGTTCACGTTGTTTGATTCAGCAAGTGGGACATACCGGAGAATAATTTCCGCATGTACCATGCTGTCGCCGCGAGGTGTTCGTGTCTGAACTTTTATTTCACCACCAACACAAACAATTGTTGATCCTAACGAGATTCGAACTGGTGTTGTCCAGGTCAGTAGCCCGACACGTTATTGAATGGACCAAGAGTAAATAAATGATAATTATTTTTGTTGAACTACACACATGTCGTAGATTGATCTCTTTATCACTTAACTAGGCATCATCATCATCATGTTCTTCATAATCATCGTCATCATCACCATCATTATCATCATTGAGTGCAGTCTCCGCATAGACGTTTGGCTACCATGGAGCGCTATTCCGTTCTGTCACTTGCTTTGATGGTGCATGTTGTCATAGCCTGACTTGTCCATCTTTTGATGTTACTCGTCCATGTTAGTCTTGGTCTGCCTCTTTTACCTTGTATTTTATCTTCCAAGATTACTTTTAATTGGCTGCTGTGTTCTTTAACATGCTCCCACAAATCTAATTTGTTTTCTTTGAATTGTGTTTAGTAGTTCCCGTTTTATTTTTACTTGTTTTAAGACGTCATCATTTGATTTCTTTATTTTTTTACATCCAATTCTATCTAATCCACCAACATAATATACCAACATTTCAAAGGCTTCAATCTCTGTTCTGTTGTCTTCAATGTCCATGTTTCTGCACCATACATGAATATTGAGAAGATATACCATTTTGCTATTCTTAGTTTTAGCCCTGGTGTTATTTGTTTTGATGTTAGTATATTTTTCATAACATTAAAATTACTTTTTGCCATTCCTATTCTTTTGTTTATTTCAGTTGTACATTTTCCATCACTGGTTATAGTATGTCCAAGGTAGTTGTAGTTCTGAACTGTCTCCAGCTCTATTCCTTCTACTCTTGATATCCTTTTGTGGTTATGTGTATTTTCTTTGTTTATGATCTTAGTTTTAGTCATTTTGATATTCATATCTAATCCATATTTCAGTATTCTTAGTGTTAGCCCTGATGTTATTTGTCATGATCTTAGAATATTTGTCATGGAACTCAAATGTGTCATTCCCATTCTTCTAGGCTACCTGTATCCTGTATGGAAATTCGCGCCTTGTGCAGATTGACAATATAGACAAGAACAATTGGTTGGCTGAGGAGTCTAAGCGACTACTATGTGAGTTCTTTCTTCCTTCTCATGTTTTTGTTTGGCGGCCTAAAACTTTTTTCTTCTTTTTATCTATTTCATTTGCCTTCAGTTTTCATCTGGCTTTTCTACATTTTTTTTTTACTTCTCTTTCTATATCTTAATTTTTTTCTTTTTTATCTTATTTTTTATCTTCATCGTTTTCTTCTTTTTTTTTCATTTTGTTCTGTTTCATCACTTTTTCGCCTTCTTTTCCATGTTTATATTCTTTTGCTTTTATACATTCTTCTCCACATTTTGGTCTTAATTTTCTTTCTCTTCTTCATTATATGATTCCTCTTCATTTTCTTCATCTATGTCTTATTTTATAATCATCTTCTTCTCCCCTTCTTCTTCTTCTTTTTTTCATTCTACTTCTTCTTCTCCCTCTACTTCATCATCAACCTTTTCTTTCTATTTTTTATTTATTTCATCTCTTCTTTTAAATAAACCTTTTTTTTTAATTTTAACATTTCATTTTCATATTTATCCTCTTCATCTTTTCTTTTCTTGATCTTCTTTCCTTCTTCTTCTTCATCTGTCTATAATTTTCTTCTTAACATCAAAGTGTCCTCATCATCATCATCATCATCAAGTACCGGGTATGCTGGCCTAGGTGACCATGTCTCTCTGCAACTTTCGATCTCGACATTAATTTATAATTTCTGTTGTTGATCTTCTGCCAAGCCATTTTCTTGAGCTGTCTGGTATTTTTTTCTCTTTGCTTCCCTCTATCTCTCCGTCCCTCAATTTTTTCCAGTTGTTGCAATATATTCCAGCTGTTCTCTTCTCATTACATGGCCAAACATGATGATTTGGCGATTCATGATTGTACAAAGAAGTTACGACGGTGGTTTTCTGTTGCCATTCCGTCTGTTTGCTTACGGTTGGCTCTGCTAGCCTTTGACTAAAAAGTCTCACCCACAAGGCAGTGGTGTTGTTTTACCTTGGGGTACCCTCCCTTAGCCTTTTACTCTCCCGAGATCACCTGCAAGGCAGCAGGGCAGCCACAGGTTGTACTGCTTACTGCATACAGTAGCAGGTAAAATTACCTGACCTGGCAGATTCCCACAGAAAGTGTCCTCACAATCACGTAATGAATGCCTACTCCTCATACCATCAAAGTGTCCTCACAATCACGTAATGAATGCCTACTCATACCATCAAAGTGTCCTCACAATCACGTAATGAATGCCTACTCCTCATACCATCAAAGTGTCCTCACAATCACGCAATGAATGCCTACTCCTCATACCATCAAAGTGTCCTCACAATCACGTAATGAATTCGAGCCCCTCATACCATCAAAGTGTCCTCATAATCACGCAATGAATTCCAGCCCCTCATACCATCAAAGTGTCCTCACAATCACGTAATGAATGCCTACTCCTCATACCATCAAAGTGTCCTCACAATCACGCAATGAATGCCTACTCCTCATACCATCAAAGTATCCTCACAATCACGCAATGAATGCCTACTCCTCATACCATCAAAGTGTCCTCACAATCACGTAATGAATTCCAGCCCCTCATACCATCAAAGTGTCCTCACAATCACGTAATGAATTCCAGCCCCTCATACCATCAAAGTGTCATCACAATCATGTAATTAATGCCTACCCCTCATACCATCAAAGTGTCCTCACAATCACGCAATGAATGCCTACTCCTCATACCATCAAAGTGTCCTCACAATCACGTAATGAATTCCAGCCCCTCATACCATCAAAGTGTCCTCACAATCACGTAATGAATTCCAGCCCCTCATACCATCAAAGTGTCATCACAATCATGTAATTAATGCCAACCCCTCATACCATCAAAGTGTCCTCACAATCACGCAATGAATGCCTACTCCTCATACCATCAAAGTGTCCTCACAATCACGTAATGAATTCCAGCCCCTCATACCATCAAAGTGTCCTCACAATCACGTAATGAATTCCAGCCCCTCATACCATCAAAGTGTCATCACAATCATGTAATTAATGCCTACCCCTCATACCATCAAAGTGTCCTCTTAATAACGTTATGAGTATCATCTCATGCCACCATAGTGCACTCCAAATCACGTAATATATGTCATCTCAAGACAAAAATGCGCTCTTAATCAAGTAATATATATCATCTCAATCCACCAAAAAGCTATCCAAATCACGCAATATATGTCATCTCAATCCACCAAAATGCTATCCAAATCACGCAATATATGTCATCTCAATCCACCAAAATGCTATCCAAATCACGTAATATATATCATCTCAATCCACCAAAAAGCTATCCAAATCACGTAATATATTTCATCTCAATCCACCAAAATGCTATCCAAATCACGTAATATATATCATCTCAATCCACCAAAATGCTATCCAAATCACGTAATATATATCATCTCAATCCACCAAAATGCTATCCAAATCAGGTAATATATGTCATCTCAATCCACCAAAATGCTATCCAAATCACGTATTATATATCATCTCAATCCACCAAAAAGCTATCCAAATCACGTAATATATATCATCTCAATCCACCAAAATGCTATCCAAATCACGTATTATATGTCATCTCAATCCACCAAAATGCTATCCAAATCACGTATTATATGTCATCTCAATCCACCAAAATGCTATCCAAATCACGTAATATATATCATCTCAATCCACCAAAATGCTATCCAAATCACGCAATATATATCATCTCAATCCACCAAAATGCTATCCAAATCACGCAATATATGTCATCTCAATCCACCAAAATGCTATCCAAATCACGTAATATATATCATCTCAATCCACCAAAATGCTATCCAAATCACGTAATATATATCATCTCAATCCACCAAAATGCTATCCAAATCACGTAATATATATCATCTCAATCCACCAAAATGCTATCCAAATCACGTAATATATATCATCTCAATCCACCAAAATGCTATCCAAATCACGTAATATATTTCATCTCAATCCACCAAAATGCTATCCAAATCACGAAATATATATCATCTCAATCCACCAAAATGCTATCCAAATCACGTAATATATATCATCTCAATCCACCAAAATGCTATCCAAATCACGTAATATATATCATCTCAATCCACCAAAATGCTATCCAAATCACGAAATAAATGTCATCCTATGCAATCAAAGTGCACGGCAAATAAATTAACGTATGTCAACTTGTCATATTACCAACAAGTTTTGTATATTACGTACTGAATGTCATCTCCTCATGTCATCAACTTGCCCTGTAAATCACGTATTGAATTCAATCATCTCATGTCATCATGAAATGTTTATATGTTCGAAATTGAAGTCAACAACGATGGCCTAACATCATCAAGCGCTATACATTTTTAAAGAAATATGACGATCATCACTTTCGGGAGGACGTGAACTTCTGGTATATGGTGGATAGGCGGCAGGAACCATTGCAGTCTATGCACGAAAAGTGTTCCTTGTTGCAAGTTCCTCATATTCCAAGTCCATGGGGGACTGGTTGGTCTCGAGGCAAGACGCCAGCCTCGGGACAGAGAGGTTGTGGGTTCAAATCTCGGCTACACCGGTTGGGATTTTTATTTATGATTTCTCTCTGCGACAACCACCCCTGGTCTCAGCAGCGAGGCCCGGCTTGAAACGTCAGTTACTCATCGACGGAAAAAAAAAAAACATGAGTACCTCCGAAGTCGGAGTTATCTGCCTGTGCGGCGAGGAACCCATGTGCACACGGCTGCAAGGGAAAAATGGACTAACACGCAACATTCAGTTCCCAGTCTCTAGGAACTTCGTCAGAGTTGAAAGCTGGCGAACGCAACAACAACAACAACAACAACAACAACAACAACAACAACATGTCGTCAACTTAAACTTTAAATCACGTAATGAATGTCATCTTTCATGTGATCAACCTGCCATGCAAGTCACGTATAAATCACGTAACGAATACCATCTTTGGCCAGTAAGGTGTTCTATAAACAACGTAATAAATGTCATCTCATGCATCAAAGTGCTCTATAAATCACGAAACGAATGTCATCGCCTCATGTCATTGAAGTACTCTATAAATCACGTAGTCAATGTCATCTCCTCATGTCATCAAAGTACTCGATAGATCACATAGCAAATGTCCTCTCCTCATGTCATTGAATTGCTCTATAGATCACATAGCAAATGTTATCTCCTCATGCCATTAAGAGTGCTCTATAGATCACATAGCAAATGTCATCTCCTCATGTCATTGGAGTGCTCTATAGATCACATAGCAAATGTAATTGAAGGCTCTATATATCACATAGCAAATGTCAGCTCCTCATGTCATTGAAGTGCTCTATATATCACATAGCAAATGTACTCTCCTCATGTCATTGAAGTGCTCTATAGATCACATAGCAAATGTCATCTCCTCATGTCGTTGAAGTGATCTATAGATCACATAGCAAATGTAATCTCTTCATGTAATTTAAGTGCTCTATAGGTCACATAGCAAATGTCATCTCCTCATGTCATCAAAGTGCTCAATAGATCACATAGCAAATGTCCTCTCCTCATGTCATTGAAGTGCTCTATATATCACACAGCAAATGTCCTCTTCTCATGTCATTGAAGTGCTATATATATATATCACATAGCAAATGTCATCTCCTCATGTCATTAAAGTGCTCTATAGATCACATAGCAAATGTCATCTCCTCATGTCATTGAAGTGCTCTATATATCACACAGCAAATGTCATCTCCTCATGTCATTGAAGTGCTCTATAGATCACATAGCAAATGTCATCTCCTCATGTCATTGAAGTGCTCTATAGATCACATAGCAAATGTCATCTCCTCATGTCATTGAAGTGCTCTATAAATCTCATAGCAAATGTCATCTCCTCATGTCATTGAAGTGCTCTATATATCATATAGCAAATGTCATCTCCTCATGTCATTAAAGTGCTCTATAGATCACATAGCAAATGTCATCTCCTCATGTCATTGAAGTGCTCTATAAATGATGACATCTCCTCAGTCTGGAATGTTTGGCTGGGAGCCACGAACCGATTGCACTCCTCCTACTGGGAGTGGGTGCCTGGCTTCAAGCCTTTTGGAACTTTCCAGAACTGGGGGTCAGGCCTTCCAGATTACCGTGAGTTGTTTGTATATAGAGGGAGGATGAGAGGTGAGGTGGAGGGAGGGAGGAGGAGAGAGAACACAGGGGGGACAGAGGGACAGAGGGAGGGAGAGAAGAGGTGGGGTGTGGTGGAGGGAGTATTAGAGAGAGAACACAGGAGGGGAGAGTGACAGAGGGAGGGGAGAGGGACAGAGGGAGGGTGAGGGGGACAAAGGAGGGAGAGAAGAGGAGGGTGTGGTGGAGGGAGGGTGAGAGAGACAAAGAAGGGAGAGAAGAGGAGGGGTGTGGTGGAGGGAGGGTGAGGGGGACAAAGGAGGGAGAGAAGAGGAGGGGTGTGGTGGAGGGAGTGTGAGAGAGAGAACACAGAAGGGAGAGAGGGACAGAGGAAGAGATGGACAAAGAGAGAAAGGGGCAGAGGGAGAGTGAGAGGGACAGAGGGAGGGAGAAAGGGACAGAGGGAGGGAGAGAAGAGAAGGGGTGTGGTGGCGGGAGTATGAGAGAGAGAACACATGAGGGAGAGAGTGACAGAGGGAGGGGAGAGGGACAGAGGGAGGGTGAGGGGGACAAAGGAGGGAGAGAAGAGGAGGGTGTGGTGGTGGGAGTATGAGAGAGAGAACACAGAAGGGAGAGAGGGACAGAGCGAAGGTGAGAGTCACAGAGGGAGGGAGGGAAGAGGAGGAGGAAGGGGAGGGAATGTGAGAGAGAGAAAACAGGAGCGAGGGAGGGACAGATGGAAGGAGAGAAGAGGAGTGACATGTGGGAGGAGGGTGAGAGAGAGAGAGAGAGAAAGGCGTAAGCAGAGCAAAAAAATTGAAGGAGAGAAAAGATGTTGTGGGAAAGCGAGGGGATGAGAGAGAGAAATGAAGAGGGAGAAAGGTCAGTGGGAGGAAAAGGAAATGAGGGGTGAGGTGGAGAGAGGATAAGGGAGAGAAAGGAGGAGGGACAGAGGGACAGAGGGAGAGAGAGAGAGAGAGAGAGAGAGAGATAGTGTGAGAGAAAGTGGTAGAGAAGGTGAGGGACGAGATGTTTCTAATTTCACTAGACGGTTGAATATTTATATATATGTAGGCTTCTTCTACACATCTTAAGTGTACAATAGAAGAGGTGAATGTGTAGGCCAATGACGTCAATGTACACTAGAAGAGGTGAATGTGTAGGCCAATGACGTCATTGTATACTAAAGAGGAGAATTTGTGGGCAATGACGTCAGTGTACACTAGAAGAGGAGAATTTGTGGGCAATGACGTCAATGTACACTAGAAGATGTGAATGTGTAGGCCAATGACGTCAATGTACACTAGAAGAGGAGAATGTGTAGGCCAATGACGTCAATGTAAACTACAAAAGGGGAAAATGTGTGGGCAATGACGTCAGTGTACACTAGAAGAGGAGAATTTGTGGGCAATGACGTCAATGTACACTAGAAGAGGTGAATGTGTAGGCCAATGACGTCAATGTACACTTGAAGAGGTGAATGTGTAGGCCAATGACGTCAATGTACACTAGAAGAGGAGAATTTGTGGGCAATGACGTCAATGTACACTAGAAGAGGAGAATTTGTGGGCAATGACGTCAGTGTACACTAGAAGAGGAGAATTTGTGGGCAATGACGTCAATGTACACTAGAAGAGGAGAATTTGCGGACAATGACGTCAATGTACACTAGAAGAGGAGAATTTGTGGACAATGACGTCAATGTACACTAGAAGAGGAGAATTTGTGGGCAATGACGTCAATGTACACTAGAAGAGGAGAATTTGTGGACAATGACGTCATTGCACACTAGAAGAGGAGAATTTGCGGACAATGACGTCAATGTACACTAGAAGAGGAGAATTTGTGGACAATGACGTCATTGTACACTAGAAGAGGAGAATGTGTGGGACAGGGAACAAAATATGAGTACCTCCGACGGAGTTATCTGCCTGTGCCGCGAGGGACCCATGTGCACACGGCCCGCAGGGAAAAACGGATTAACACGCAAAATTCAGTTCCTAGTGGTCTCTAAGGACTTCATCAGAGGTCAAAAACTGGCGAACGCAAAAAAGCTTTTTAATTAATTGGAACTAAAAAACTAGTTTGAGATATAAGCACACAGCCGTGCATGGAACGTTTTTAAGCTGGGCTGGCTCGAAGTCGGAGGTTCCGTTGAGTGTTTGTAGGAGGGGGTAAGATAGGTGCACCTGAGATTCCTCTGTAGCTGTCTTGTTTGGTGCAACTTTCTCTACAGCAAACACGGAACGATGTCTCGAGATGAGGTGGAGCTTGGACTACAAGTGGAACGACATCAGCTGTGTGGGCACGAACAGGTTCATTTGTGAGAAAAAGTAAGAGTTGCTATATTTCTATTCTGTATGAGAAAAAGTAAGAATTCTATGTTTCTATTCTGTGTGAGAAAAAGTAAGAATTCTGTTTCTATTCTGTATGAGAAAAAGTAAGAATTCTATGTTTCTATTCTGTATGAGAAAAAGTAAGAATTCTATGTTTCTATTCTGTGTGAGAAAAAGTAAGAATTCTGTTTCTATTCTGTATGAGAAAAAGTAAGAATTCTATGTTTCTATTCTGTGTGAGAAAAAGTAAGAATTCTGTTTCTATTCTGTATGAGAAAAAGTAAGAATTCTATGTTTCTATTCTGTGTGAGAAAAAGTAAGATTTCTATGTTTCTATTCTGTATGAGAAAAAGTAAGAATTCTATGTTTCTATTCTGTATGAGAACAAGTAAGATTTCTATGTTTCTATTCTGTATGAGAAAAAGTAAGAATTCTATGTTTCTATTCTGTGTGAGAAAAAGTAAGAATTCTATGTTTCTATTCTGTGTGAGAAAAAGTAAGAATTCTATGTTTCTATTTTGGATGAGAAAAAGTAAGAATTCTGTTTCTATTCTGTATGAGAAAAAGTAAGAATTCTATGTTTCTATTCTGTATGAGAAAAAGTAAGATTTCTATGTTTCTATTCTGTATGAGAAAAAGTAAGATTTCTATGTTTCTATTCTGTATGAGAAAAGATACGATTTTAATTATTTATTTTTTGTCGAGGTGAGATATAATTTGTTGTCTTTTCATCTTCGTTCCGTTTCTGCCTTTGTTATGTTTCCTAATGTTTCTAATATTCCGTCAATACATCTTTTTCGTGGTCGGCTTTTGGTCTGATGTTCTCGCAACGTTTATTGAAGGCTCGTTGCATTTTTTCTACCTTGTCTCGTGGCTAAACCATTTTATCCGTTGTTTCTGTATATATTCTTTGGCAGGCGTTATACTTAACATTATTCTCAGTTCTTCATTTCTGATCTTATCTCTCAGACTGTTTCCTGTCATACGTCTAACATTTTATCACAGTAGAGTTATGTTTTTTTTTTTTATTGTTCTTGCATCTTGGCCCCAGGCATTGGTAGCACAAAATTGGGATGAAGATTGTATTATAGAGTGCCTGTTTTGGCTCTAGAGTTATTTCCTTGTTGGTCAATAGCGGTGATAGCTGTCCAATGATTTGACAAGCTTTGTTACTTTTTGAGTCTCGAGTCCAGTGCTGGCATTGGTAGCACAACGTTGGGATGAAGATTGTATTATAGATTGCCTGTTTTGCCTCTAGATTTATTTCCATGTTGGTCAATAGCGGTGATAACTGTCCAATGATTTGACAAACTTTGTTGCATCTTGAGTCTACTTCTGCTGCTAATAATCTTAATCGACAGAGAACATCTAAGAATTTTAAAATGCCCATTTATATATACTTCTTTGTTTCTACATTAACGGATTCTGATGTACTCCCTATTTAACTCCTCACGTGCTGTTTGTCTTATTGGACTTCTGAACTCTATTCCTGTACCTTTAACCTCTAACCCCGTATCCGGGTCCAATTAACCTCTAACCTCGTATCCGGGTCCAATTAACCTCTGACCTCGTATCAGGACTAACTTAACCTCTGACCCCGTGTCCGGGTCCATTTAACCTCTGACCTCGTATCCGGGCTAACTTAACCTCTGACCCGGGAGGCTTGGTGGTCAAGACTTAGACGTCGGTGTCTACACAAAAAGCTCATTGTACGCTTCGTTGGATTCCTCGAATTCTTGCCCAAGCTTTTATAAATGTGTTCAGTGGGCAGTGGAAATGATCTCTCCACTAATAATTCACCATCATATGTACTGGCTCACCTACCTTATGTATTGTCTCACATGCCCTGAATCCTGCAGTACTGTCTCACATACCCTGAATCCTGCAGTACTGTCTCACATACCCTGAATCCTGCTGTACTGGCTCACCTACCTTATGTACTGTCTCACATACCCTGAATCCTGCTGTACTGTCTCACCTACCTTATGTACTGCCTCACCTGCCTAATGTACTGTCTCATCAACCCTATCACCTTATGTATTGTCTCACCTACCCTATTATCTGCTGTACTGTCTCACCTACCCTATTACCTGCTGTACTATCTCACCTACCTTATGTACTGTCTCACCTGCCTAATGTACTGTCTCATCAACCCTATCACCTTATGTATTGTCTCACCTACCCTAAGTCCTGCTGTACTGTCTCACCTACCTTATGTACTGCCTCACCTGCCTAATGTACTGTCTCATCAACCCTATCACCTTATGTATTGTCTCACCTACCCGAAATCCTGCTGTACTGTCTCACCTACCTTACGTACTATCTCACCTGCCTAATGTACTGTCTCATCAACCCTATCACCTTATGTACTGTCTCACCTACCCTATTACATACTGTACTGTCTCACCTACCCAGTAATCCTATTAACTCTCTCATTCAATGACCTGGTGCACTGTCCCACTTAACTAAGAACCTAATAAAATGGCAGAAAATACGAGTAATTCATTGTTAATAATTATTCATTGTCCTTTGCCTTGTCAACCTCATTAACAAAATATCCCATACTTGCACCAACTACGAAGTTGACTTCTGCGTGTTCTGTTTCAATGTGGGCTCTCCTTTCAATTGTTGGTCTCCAATAGATTTCGTTGCCCGGTTTCATCCACTTTTATAATCAGGGGTCACATGGTACAACCTGGATCGCTCCAGCGGTGACTCGATCCAGCAGTCACCAGGTAATGAGGCCAGCGGCTTAAATCTCAACACTGGGGGGCGACATATGGTTGAGCTTCCCATCTGTTAACAGACTAGACTGACATATCCATAACAATCACCACCCTGTGTTTACATCTGATATTAAACATTCCAACGATAATATCCATATTGAATATGTCATAAAAACACATATATTTTTTCCATCTGTAATTTGAATATATGTTAATGCACGTATTTATGATATTGTCAAACAAAAATATAAAATATATAAAGTTAAAAAAAAAGCAAACTATTTTTACGACTCATATTTCTATTTCCATTGCTGGTGTATGTCGAGGGGCTCATGACAGAACCAGAGAGACAAAGGATCACTTGATCAAGGCAGTCGCAACGAAGTGTGAGATTCAAGGAATTCCCCCCCCCCCAACCCCTCCCGCTAGAAAACATCAGATCTACAGTGGGTTTCGAACCTCGTAGGCCGGCTTTTGATCCAGGGAAGCCGTGGATATCGCCGCACAGCCACGCTGTTCTCAAAGCGTTAAATATGTGACATATAATGCGGGTATATTATATGTCGTGCCCACTAACGGAACTTTTTTTGGTTTTATTTCAGAGATCAATAACAAACATATACCTGGCCTTAATGACTCAGGCCTGACCTTCATGACTCATTCATCGTAGAGATGTAAAGAAAGAATAAAAGAAACAATATACCCTTGATATAACCAACAATGTCTTTTCTCGTTTTCATTATATCGTCTATATATGTTTTCATTTTCATCATCATCATCATCATCGTGTGCCTTCTCCGCAACGAAGGTTGGCTACCATGGATCGCCATTCTACTCTGTTTCTTGCTTTGATGGTGCAGGCTGTCATAGATTGACTTGTCCATCTTTTGATGTTACTCGTCCATGTTAGTCTTGATCTGCCTCTGCCTCTTTTACCTTGTATTTTTCCTTCCAATATTACTTTTAGTTGGCTGTTGTGTCTTTTAACATGCCTCAAAAATTTCATTTGTCTTGTCTTAATTGTATTTAGTAGTTCTCTTTTTATTTTCAGTTGTTTTAAAACTTTATCGTTTGTTATCTTTTGTTTCCATCCAATTCTACCTATCCTTCTATAAATCCACATTTCAAAGGCTTCAATTTTCTGTTCTGTTTTCTTGTCTAATGTCCATGTTTCTGCACCATACAGGAATATTGAGAAGATGTAACATTTTGACATTCTTAGTTTCAACCCTGCTGATATTTGTTTTGTTGTTAGTATATTTTTCATGGCATTAAAATTACTTTTTGCCGTACCTACTCTTTTGTTTATTTCAATTTTCCATTTTCCATCATTGGTTATAGTATGTCCCAGGTAGTTGTAACTCTGGACTGTCTCCAGGTGTATTCCCTCAACTGTGATATTTAATTGTAGGTCATGAAAATTTTCTTTGTTTTTCATTTTTCAGAATTTTCAAGTTTAAGAATTTTCACTATATCGTCTATATATGTTTTCTTTATATCGTCTATATATGTTTTCATTATATCATCTGTATATGTTTTCATTATATCGTCTATATATGTTTTCATTTTTTGATCTATATGTTTTCATTATTTCGTCTATATATGTTTTCATTTTTTGGTCTATATATGTTTTCATTATGTCGTCTACATATGTTTTCATTATATCGTCTATATATGTTTTCATTACATCGTCTATATATGTTTTCTTCTGAATATCATAGACGACACGGCTGTTTGTCGAAGATATTTTAGTACTCTTGTGAAATGTTCTCCGCCCTCAAATGTGACTTGAGTATAATTGTACCTAAGGAGATTAAACGTGGTCATTGGAGACGCATAAATATCTTCAACGTTTGATGTTAAAGTGTGATTATTTTTCACTAGAAAGGGTCAAATTTGTCCGCGATCTCTCTTACCCCATTTTTTTTGCCAGTTGTAACCAAGTATTCCAACTTTCATCTTCTCATGACGTATCAGTAAAACTGTTGATTGTTTCTTTCTTTTGTTTTTTTAGGAGCCCGCTTTTTGTGTTGCCTTCTTTGAGAATTTCCTCGTTTATATTTTTAGCTGTCCAGGGAACTTTCAACATTCTTCTGAGAAATCACATCTCTGTGACCTGTAATAATTTTATTAAATTTATGTATCTACTGGCCACGATTCTGTTTCATAAGTTATAATGGGCTCTAGATAACACCGATGAACTCTCTTTCTCATTTCTATTTACATAGATTTGTTGCACAAGACAAAGACATAGTAAAAGTCTTAACATCGAGAGAATTGGCACATAGACACAATTTTACAGAGGAAATTAAAGTACAATGACCACGTCAAATGCACAACTGATTGGAAAGAACAATTTTGGAAGGCATGGTTACTCAAATGGAAGATCTGACCGGAGACTGAGATTCTTTCAGACGGGTTGTTATTAATGGAACGTTCTGTGGGAGATCTGGCTGGAGGCTGAGATTCTTTCAGATGGGATGTGATTAATGGAACGTTATGTGGGAGATCTGGTTAGAAACTGAGATTTCTTACTGACGGGCTTTGGTGGATGCAACTTTTTTCTGGGAGATCTGGCTAGAAACTGAGATTTCTTTCTAACGAGCTTTGGTGGATGTAACTTTCTGTGGGAGATCTTTCTAGAAAGTGAGATTTCATTCTGACGGGCTGTGGTGGATGAAACTTTCTGTGGGAGATCTGGCTAGAAACTGAGATTTCTTTCTGACGGGCTATGGTGGATGCAACTTTCTGTGGGAGATCTGGCTAGAAACTGAGATGATGGACTTTGGTGGATGAAACTTTCTGTGGGAGATCTGGCTAGAAACTGAGATGACGGACTTTGGTGGATGAAACTTTCTGTGGGAGATCTGGCTAGAAACTGAGATTTCTTTCTGACGGGCTGTGGTGGATGCAACTTTCTGTGGGACATCTGGCTAGAAACTGAGATTTCTTTCTGACGGGCTATGGTGCATGCAACTTTCTGTGGGAGATCTGGCTAGAAACTGAGATGACGGACTTTGCGGGATGAAACTTTCTGTGGGAGATCTGGCTAGAAACTGAGATTTCTTTATGACGGGCTGTGATGGATGCAACTTTCTGTGGGAGATCTGGCTAGAAACTGAGATTTCTTTATGACGGGCTGTGATGGATGCAACTTTCTGTGGGAGATCTGGCTAGAAACTGAGATTTCTTTATGACGGGCTGTGATGGATGCAACTTTCTGTGGGAGATCTGGCTAGAAACTGAGATTTCTTTATGACGGGCTGTGATGGATGCAACTTTCTGTGGGAGATCTGGCTAGAAACTGAGATTTCTTTCTGACGGGCTGTGGAGGATGCAACTTTCATAAAAGGACATGTGCCCTGATGGTAAGGACTGCAGAAATACAAAGACACAAATCGTCAACGTAAAAGAAATCCTGCAGCGACAAGGTGCAACAATTTGCGCTAGGTAAACTTAGCCCACGATATAAAGTGTAAATCTCCAATACCCTTTATGGGACATGCAAATATGAACATATATATGGTCGATACAGAGTAAAAACTGCAGAAATTTAGTTGGTAACTAGAGAAAGAAACGGATAAGTGGGTAACAACGTCATAGGAAGAGAATAGAGAAAGTTGGTAAAGTGGGTAAATACGTCATAGGAAGAGAATAGAGAAAGTTGGTAAAGTGGGTAAATACGTCATAGGAAGAGAATAGAGAAAGTTGGTAAAGTGGGTAAATACGTCATAGGAAGAGAATAGAGAAAGTTGGTAAAGTGGGTAAATACGTCATAGGAAGAGAATAGAGAAAGTTGGTAAAGTGGGTAAATACGTCATAGGAAGAGAATAGAGAAAGTTGGTAAAGTGGGTAAATACGTCATAGGAAGAGAATAGAGAAAGTTGGTAAAGTGGGTAAATTCGTCACAGGAAGAGAATAGAGAAAGTTGGTAAAGTGGGTAAAGTGGGTCACAGGAAGAGAATAGAGAAAGTTGGTAAAGTGGGTCACAGGAAGAGAATAGAGAAAGTTGGTAAAGTGGGTAAAGTGGGTCACAGGAAGAGAATAGAGAAAGTTGGGAAAGTGGGTCACAGGAAGAGAATAGAGAAAGTTGGTAAAGTGGGTAAAGTGGGTCACAGGAAGAGAATAGAGAAAGTTGGTAAAGTGGGTCACAGGAAGAGAACAGAGAAAGTTGGTAAACTGGGTCACACGAAGAGAATAGAAAAAGTTGGTAAAGTGGGTCACAGGAAGAGAATAGAGAAAGTTGGTAAAGTGGGTAAAGTGGGTCACATGAAGAGAATAGAGAAAGTTGGTAAAGTGGGTCACAGGAAGAGAATAGAGAAAGTTGGTAAAGTGGGTAAAGTGGGTCACAGGAAGAGAATAGAGAAAGTTGGGAAAGTGGGTAAAGTGGGTCACAGGAAGAGAATAGAGAAAGTTGGTAAAGTGGGTAAAGTGGGTCACAGGAAGAGAATAGAGAAAGTTGGTAAAGTGGGTCACAGGAAGAGAATAGAGAAAGTTGGTAAAGTGGGTCACAGGAAGAGAATAGAGAAAGTTGGTAAAGTGGGTAAAGTGGGTCATAGGAAGAGAATAGAGAAAGTTGGTAAACTGGGTCACAGGAAGAGAATAGAGAAAGTTGGTAAAGTGGGTAAAGTGGGTCACAGGAAGAGAATAGAGAAAGTTGGGAAAGTGGGTAAAGTGGGTCACAGGAAGAGAATAGAGAAAATTGGGAAAGTGGGTAAATACGTCATAGGAAGAGAATAGAGAAAGTTGGTAAAGTGGGTAAAGTGGGTCACAGGAAGAGAATAGAGAAAGTTGGGAAAGTGGGTAAAGTGGGTCATAGGAAGAGAATAGAGAAAGTTGGTAAATACGTCGCAGGAAGAGAATAGAGAAAGTTGGTAAAGTTGGTAAATACGTCATAGGAAGAGAATAGAGAGTGGGAAAAAGAAGGATAATTAGGTGAGCACGTCATTGAAAGTGTATAGTATCTTAGTGAGTTCGTAAGTGAAAGAGTGAGATAAGTGCGTGTACTCGTCAATGAAAAAAGGGATAAGTGGGTAAGCTTGTCACTGAAAGAATGGGATAGGTGGGTAAGCTTGTCACTGAAAGAATGGGATAGGTGGGTGAGTTCGTCACTGAAAGAATAAGATAGGTGGGTGAGTTTGTCACTGAAAGAATGGGATAGGTGGGTAAGCTTGTCACTGAAAGAGTGGGATAGGTGGGTGAGTTCGTCACTGAAAGAGTCGGATAGGTGGGTGAGTTCGTCACTGAAAGAATGGGATAGGTGGGTGAGTTCGTCACTGAAAGAATGGGATAGGTGGGTGAGTTCGTCACTGAAAGAATGGGATAGGTGGGTGAGTTCGTCACTGAAAGAATGGGATAGGTGGGTGAGTTCGTCACTGAAAGAGTCGGATAGGTGGGTGAGTTCGTCACTGAAAGAATGGGATAGGTGGGTGAGTTCGTCACTGAAAGAATGGGATAGGTGGGTGAGTTCGTCACTGAAAGAATGGGATAGGTGGGTGAGTTCGTCACTGAAAGAATGGTATAGGTGGGTGAGTTCGTCACTGAAAGAATGGGATAGGTGGGTGAGTTCGTCACTGAAAGAATGGGATAGGTGGGTGAGTTCGTCACTGAAAGAATGGGATAGGTGGGTGAGTTCGTCACTGAAAGAATGGGATAGGTGGGTGAGTTCGTCACTGAAAGAATGGGATAGGTGGGTGAGTTCGTCACTGAAAGAATGGGATAGGTGGGTGAGTTCGTCACTGAAAGAATGGGATAGGTGGGTGAGTTCGTCATTGAAAGAATGGGATAAGTGGATGAACTCGTCAATGAAAAAGAGTAATAAGTGGGTGAGCTCGACAATGAAAGAGAACATAAAAGGGTGGGATAAGTGGGTGAGCTCGACAATGAAGAGAACATAAAAGGGTGGGATAAGTGGGTGAGCTCGTCAATGAAAAAAGGAATAAGTGGGTGGGCTCATCTCTGAAAGTGTGGGATAAATAATGGAGCTCGTCACTGAAAGTGTGGGATAAATGGGTGAGCTCGTCACTGAAAGTATAGGAAAAATGGGTGAGCTCGTCACTGAAAGTGTGGGATAAATGGGTGAGCTCGTCACTGATAGTATAGGATAAATGGGTGAGCTCGTCACTGAAAGTATAGGATAAATGGGTGAGCTCGTCACTGAAAGTATAGGATAAATGGGTGAGCTCGTCACTGAAAGTATAGGATAAATGGGTGAGCTCGTCACTGAAAGTATAGGATAAATGGGTGAGCTCGTCACTGAAAGTATAGGATAAATGAGTGAGCTCGTCACTGAAAGTATAGGATAAATGGGTGAGCTCGTCACTGATAGTATAGGATAAATGTGTGAGCTCGTCACTGAAAGTATAGGATAAATGAGTGAGCTCGTCACTGAAAGTATAGGATAAATAGGTGAGCTCGTCACTGATAGTATAGGATAAATGGGTGAGCTCGTCACTGAAAGTATAGGATAGATGAGTGAGCTCGTCACTGAAAGTTTAGGATAAATGGGTGAGCTCGTCACTGATAGTATAGGATAAATGGGTGAGCTCGTCACTGATAGTATAGGACAAATGGGTGAGCTCGTCACTGAAAGTATATGATAAATGGGTGAGCTCGTCACTGATAGTATATAATAAATGGGTGAGCTCGTCACTTAAAGTATAGTATAAATGGGTGAGCTCGTCACTGAAAGAGTGGGATAGGTGGGTGAGCGCGTCACTGAAAGAGTGGGATAGGTGGTGAGCGCGTCACAGAAAGAGTGGGATAGGTGGGTGAGTTCGTCACTGAAAGAGTGGGATAGGTGGGTGAGTTCGTCACTGAAAGAGTGGGATAGGTGGGTGAGTTCGTCACTGAAAGAATGGGATAGGTGGGTGAGTTCGTCACTGAAAGAATGGGATAGGTGGGTGAGTTCGTCACTGAAAGAATGGGATAGGTGGGTGAGTTCGTCACTGAAAGAATGGGATAGGTGGGTGAGTTCGTCACTGAAAGAATGGGATAGGTGGGTGAGTTCGTCACTGAAAGAGTGGGATAGGTGGGTGAGTTCGTCACTGAAAGAGTGGGATAGGTGGGTGAGTTCGTCACTGAAAGAGTGGGATAGGTGGGTGAGTTCGTCACTGAAAGAGTGGGATAGGTGGGTGAGTTCGTCACTGAAAGAGTGGGATAGGTGGGTGAGTTCGTCACTGAAAGAGTGGGATAGGTGGGTGAGTTCGTCACTGAAAGAGTGGGATAGGTGGGTGAACGCGTCACTGAAAGAGTCGGATAGGTGGGTGAGTTCGTCACTGAAAGAATGGGATAGGTGGGTGAGTTCGTCACTGAAAGAATGGGATAGGTGGGTGAGTTCGTCACTGAAAGAATGGGATAGGTGGGTGAGTTCGTCACTGAAAGAATGGGATAGGTGGGTGAGTTCGTCACTGAAAGAATGGGATAGGTGGGTGAGTTCGTCACTGAAAGAATGGGATAGGTGGGTGAGTTCGTCACTGAAAGAATGGGATAGGTGGGTGAGTTCGTCACTGAAAGAATGGGATAGGTGGGTGAGTTCGTCACTGAAAGAATGGGATAGGTGGGTGAGTTCGTCATTGAAAGAATGGGATAAGTGGATGAACTCGTCAATGAAAAAGAGTAATAAGTGGGTGAGCTCGACAATGAAAGAGAACATAAAAGGGTGGGATAAGTGGGTGAGCTCGACAATGAAAGAGAACATAAAAGGGTGGGATAAGTGGGTGAGCTCGACAATGAAAGAGAACATAAAAGGGTGGGATAAGTGGGTGAGCTCGACAATGAAAGAGAACATAAAAGGGTGGGATAAGTGGGTGAGCTCGACAATGAAAGAGAACATAAAAGGGTGGGATAAGTGGGTGAGCTCGACAATGAAGAGAACATAAAAGGGTGGGATAAGTGGGTGAGCTCGTCAATGAAAAAAAGGAATAAGTGGGTGGGCTCATCTCTGAAAGTGTGGGATAAATGATGGAGCTCGTCACTGAAAGTGTGGGATAAATGGGTGAGCTCGTCACTGATAGTATAGGATAAATGGGTGAGCTCGTCACTGAAAGTGTGGGATAAATGGGTGAGCTCGTCACTGATAGTATAGGATAAATGGGTGAGCTCGTCACTGAAAGTATAGGAAAAATGGGTGAGCTCGTCACTGAAAGTATAGGATAAATGGGTGAGCTCGTCACTGAAAGTATAGGATAAATGGGTGAGCTCGTCACTGATAGTATAGGATAAATGGGTGAGCTCGTCACTGATAGTATAGGATAAATGGGTGAGCTCGTCACTGATAGTATAGGATAAATGTGTGAGCTCGTCACTGAAAGTATAGGATAAATGAGTGAGCTCGTCACTGAAAGTATAGGATAAATAGGTGAGCTCGTCACTGATAGTATAGGATAAATGGGTGAGCTCGTCACTGAAAGTATAGGATAGATGAGTGAGCTCGTCACTGAAAGTTTAGGATAAATGGGTGAGCTCGTCACTGATAGTATAGGATAAATGGGTGAGCTCGTCACTGATAGTATAGGACAAATGGGTGAGCTCGTCACTGAAAGAGTGGGATAGGTGGGTGAGCGCGTCACTGAAAGAGTGGGATAGGTGGTGAGCGCGTCACAGAAAGAGTGGGATAGGTGGGTGAACGCGTCACTGAAAGAGTGGGATAGATGGGTGAGCGCGTCACCGAAAGAGTGGGATAGATGGGTGAGCGCGTCACTGAAAGAGTGGGGTAGATGGGTGAGCGCGTCAGTGAAAGAGTGGGATAGATGGGTGAGCGCGTCACTGAAAGAGTGGGATAGATGGGTGAGCGCGTCACCGAAAGAGTGGGATAGATGGGTGAGCACGTCACTGAAGAGTGGGATAGATGGGTGAGCGCGTCACCGAAAGAGTGGGATAGTGGGTGAGCGCGTCACTGAAAGAGTGGGATAGATGGGTGAGCGCGTCACCGAAAGAGTGGGATAGGTGGGTGAGCGCGTCACTGAAAGAGCGGAAAAGGTTTGGATATGTAGGTGAGCTAGTCCATTTCGGAGCGGGATAAGTCGGTGACGTCGTCACTGAAAGAGTGGGATAGGTGGGTGAGCGCGTCACTGAAAGAGTGGGATAAGTGGTGAGCTCGTCACAGAACGATCGTGATATGTGGGTGAGGTCGTCACTGAAAGAAAGGGATAAGTCGGTGGATTCGTCACTGAAAGAGTGGAAAAAATGGGTGAGTTCGTCTCTAAAAGCGAAGTGAAAGGGTGAGAGTTAAGTTGATAGATAACCTTGTTGGAAAAGGACATAAGAAAAGACCGATGTATCACTATTTGGCAGTTTGTCGTGGGAATAGAGAAACAATTGTTCAATAAGTGAATAACTACGTGAAGAGATGAATACAAAAGGCTTGTTATGCTCGTGACTGCGTCACGTGGAGATAATTGAAACTATGAATGTGTGCAACTACGTGACACGATGGGAACTCGAAATGTAGCTTTAATGAGTAACATATTGAGAGGATGTAAACCCAAAATATAGGATTAATGAATAACGTGGTTAGATGATGTCAACCCAAAATATAGGATTAATGAATAACGTGGTTAGATGATGTCAACCCAAAATATAGGATTCATGAATAACATGGTTAGATGATGTCAACCCAAAATATAGGATTAATGAATAACGTGGTTAGATGATGTGAACCTAAAATATAGGATTAATGAATAACGTGGTTAGATGATGTCAACCCAAAATATAGGATTAATGAATAACGTGGTTAGATGATGTGAACCTAAAATATAGGATTAATTAATAACGTGGTTAGATGATGTCAACCCAAAATATAGGATTAATGAATAACAACGTGACGGTATGTGACCCCAAAAGTTTGGATACCTGAGTTATAATATGACAAGATGAAAAAAAGAGTGTAAGTTAATATTATCTACGTGACGCGATTCGAGCAAAAAAATTTGAGTTAAATATTAACTACGTGACGCGATGAGAACAAAACATGTAAGATACATGTATATGTGTAGCTACGTGACACGATGTGAACAGAAAATGTAAGATATATGTGTAGCTACGTGACACGATGTGAACATAAAATGTAAGATATATGTGTAGCTGCGTGACACGATGTGAACAGAAAATGTAAGTTATATGTGTAGCTACGTGATACGATGTGAACAGAAAATGTAAGACCTATGTGTAACTAAGTGAAACGATGTGAACAGAAAATGTAAGACCTATGTGTAACTAAGTGAAACGATGTGAACAGAAAATGTAAGACCTATGTGTAACTAAGTGAAACGATCTGAACAAAAAACGCCATCTACAGAATTAATGCTGCGGGTTGAAACGAAAACGCTAAATGACCCATACCAGCGTGACGCATGCTAGCTAAAGACGGATGACATTATTCTACCCACAACAACGACAGTTCAAAGATGAAAACGTCACAAAACTTGGGTGATTTTCTTTCCGCTGGACATGTTAATACTGTGATTATCGCTGTTAACACTTCTCTTGCTATTACTACAACTAGAACTATTACTACAACTAGAACTATTACTACAACTACAACTATTACTACAACTACAACTATTACTACAACTACAACTATCACTACAACTACAACTATTACTACAACTACAACTATTACTACAACTACAACTATCACTACAACTAGAACTATTACTACAACTACAACTATTACTACAACTACTACTATTACTACAACTACAACTATTACTACAACTACAACTATTACTACAGCTACTACTATTACTACAACTACTACTACTACTATTACTACAACTACTACTATTACTACAACTACAACTATTACTACAACTACTACTATTACTACAGCTACAACTATTACTACAACTACTACTATTACTACAACTACTACTATTACTACAGCTACAACTATTACTACAACTACTACTATTACTACAACTACTACTATTACTACAGCTACTACTATTAATACATCTACAACTATTACTACAACTACTACTATTACTACAACTACTACTATTACTACAACTACAACTATTACTACAGCTACAACTATTACTACAACTACTACTATTACTACAACTACTACTATTACTACATCTACAACTATTACTACAACTACAACTATTACTACAGCTACAACTATTACTACAACTACTACTATTACTACAACTACTACTATTACTACAACTACTACTATTACTACATCTACAACTATTACTACAACTAGAACTATTACTACAACTACAACTATTACTATAACTACAACTATTACTACAGCTACTACTATTACTACATCTACAACTATTACTACAACTATTACTACAACTACTACTATTACTACAACTACAACTATTACTACAACTACTACTATTACTACAACTACAACTATTACTACAACTACTACTATTACTACAACTACAACTATTACTACAACTACAACTATTACTACAACTACAACTATTACTACAACTTCAACTATTACTACAACTACAACTACAACTACAACTACAACTATTACTACAACTACAACTACAACTACAACTATTACTACAACTACAACTACAACTATTACTACAACTACAACTACAACTACAACTACAACTACAACTACTACCATTACTAACATTTATTATTACTACTACTTTTTCTTCTTCTACTACTACTACTACTGCTTCTAAAACTAATATTAATACGACTGCTTTTACTACTACTACTATTACTACTATTATTACTACTACTACTACTACTATTATTACTACTACCCCAACGACTATTACAGCTATATACCACTGCCACAACTATTCCTCCTACTATTACTACTGCTGCTACTACTAATGATGCTAGTACTACTTATGCAACCACTACTACTGCTATTACTATTTCTACTACTACTGGTGCCTTTGCGACTACGACAACTGCTACTACTTCTACTAATATTTCTACTACTACTACTATTACTACTACTATTACTACTATTATTATTATTTTTACTATTACTGCTACATTTATTGCTACTACTAATAACTATTACTGCTGCTGGTATTACTCCTAACACTAAAGCAACTACTTCTAATACTTCTACATCTACTACTACTACTTGTACTACTAATACTAATGCTACTACTACAACTAATTCGGCATCTACTACTACTATTTGTACTAATATTACTTGTAAGAGTACTACTACTACTACTTGTACTATTATTATTACTACTTGTATTACTACTACTACTTGTACAAATACTACTTCTACTTCTACTACTACTACTAATTGTACAACTAGTAATACTACTACTACCATTACTTGTACTACTATTACTACTACTTGTACCACTACTTGTACTACTACTATTACTAATACTTCTACTACTATTACTACTTGTACTACTACTATGACTGCAACTATTAATTGTCCTACTACTACTACTACGTGTACTACTATTACTACAACTTGTACTACTACTATGACTGCTACTATTAATTGTACCACTACTACAGCTACTTGTACTACTACAACAACTACTACTACTACTACTTGTACTAATATTATTACTATTTGTACTACTACTACTACTTCTACTAATACTACTACTACTAATTGTACTACTATTACTACTACTGCTACCACTAATAATACTACTTCTATTACTTGTACTATTGTTGCTACTACTGTTGCTACTACTATTACTACTACTTATACTACTACCATTACGTGTACTAATATTACTACTACTACTACTACTACTACTACGTGTACTACAACAACTACTAATACATTTACTACTACTATTACTACTACTTGTACGACTATAATTATACTTGTATTACTACTACTTCACCTACTTCACGTACTTGTACTACTATTACTACTACTTGTGCCACTATACTACAACGTATATTACTACAACTGCTACTTGTAAAACCACTACTACTAATGCTACTGATACTACTTGTACTACCACTACTTTTACTACTACTTTTGTACTAATTCTACTACTACCTGTACTACTTGTACTACTGCTACACATACTTGTACTATTACTACTACTACTTTTACTACTAAAACTTCTACTACTACTACTATTCAGTTACTACTACTACAACTACTACTTGTACTACTACCAATACTGAGTCTATTAATAATACTACTTCTACTTGATCTACTACTACTACTACTTATACTACTACAACTACTGCGTCTACTAATACTACTACTATTACTTGCACTACTACTGCTACTACTACTTCTAATACTACTATTACTACTACTATTACTACTACTATTAAAACTACTTCTTCTTCTACAACTAATACTTAATTTACCACTACTGCTACTTGTAATACAACATGTAATACCACTTCTACCTGAACTACTACTATTACAACTTCTACAACTACTACCACTTGTACTACTACTACTACTACTTTCACTACTACTACTACTACTGCTTGCACTACTATTACTACTACTACTACTTATACTGCTACCACTAATGGTACTGCTGCTGGTGCTGCTCCAACTACTACTACTAGTACATCTGCTGCTGCTGCTGCTACTACTACTTTATCTACTACCACTACTACTACTTCTACTTCTACTATTACCTCTTATACTACTTCTACTACTACATGTACTACTACTAATATTACTTGCTCTACTACTACTTCTACTTGTTCTACTACAACTAGTACCACCACCACTACTACTACTAATTGTTCTACTCCTACTTCTACTTGTACTACTACTACTACAACTACTTGTACTACTACTACTACTGCTACATGTACTAATGTTACTTCAAATACTACTACTACTACTACAACCACTTCTACTACTACACCTACTACTTGTACTACTACTACTACTGCTATGTGTACTACTACTTCTTCTATATCTACTACTAATACTACTACTACTACTACAACCACTTCTACTACTACTGCTACTACTACTACTACTATTACTACTACTACTACTACATGTACTACTACTACTTTTACTACAACTATACTTCTACAACTACTACTACTACTATTTATACTACAAATATTACTTGTACTACTCCTAGTACTACTACTACTGCTACTACTACTTGTACTACTACTACTGCTACTACTACTACTACTCCTGCTATTGGTGCTACTACTACTAGGCCTGCTGCAGCTACTACTACTACCAATATTTCTACTACTACTGTTGCTGCTCTAACTACTAATACTACTACTACTACTACTTCTTCTACTACTACTTGTACTACTTCTACTACTACTGCTGCTACTTCTACTTCTAATTCTACTTGTACTACTTCTACTTGTACTACTTCTACTACTACTACTGCTGCTGAAACTACTACTACTAATACTACTACTACTTCTACTATTACTTGTACTACTTCTACTACTACTGTTGCTACTACTACTACTACTACTTCTATTACTTCTACTGCTGCTACTTCTACTACTACTACACTACTACTACTACTGTTGCTGCTACTACTACAACTACTTCTATTGCTTCTGCTGCTGCTACTTCTACTACTACTTGTACTAGTTCTACTGCTACTGTTGCTGCTACTACTACTACTACTACTACTACTTCTACTACTACTGTTGTTGCTACTACTACTACTACTTCTACTACTACTTGCAATACTTCTACTTCTACTGTTGTTGCTACTACTACTACTACTTCTACTACTACTGTTGTTGCTACTACTACTACTACTTCTACTTCTACTGTTGTTGCTACTACTACTACTACTTCTACTACTACTGTTGTTGCTACTACTACTACTACTTCTACTTCTACTGTTGTTGCTACTACTACTACTACTTCTACTACTACTTGCAATACTTCTACTTCTACTGTTGTTGCTACTACTACTACTTCTACTACTACTGTTGTTGCTACTACTACTACTACTTCTACTTCTACTGTTGTTACTACTACTACTACTACTTCTACTTCTACTGTTGTTGCTACTACTACTACTACTTCTACTACTACTGTTGTTGCTACTACTACTACTACTTCTACTACTACTTGCAATACTTCTACTACTACTGTTGTTGCTACTACTACTACTACTACTGTTGTTGCTACTACTTCTACTACTACTGTTGTTGCTACTACTACTACTACTTCTACTACTACTTGCAATACTTCTACTACTACATTTACTGCTACTACTACAACTAATTCTATTACTTCTGCTGCTACTACTACTACTACTACTACTACTTGTACTAGTTCTACTGCTACTGTTGCTTCTCTACTACTACTACTACTACTACTACTACGTCTACTACTACTGTTGTTGCTACTACTACTACTACTACTTCTACTACTACTTGCAATACTTCTACTACTACTGTTGTTGCTACTACAACTACTACTTCTACTACTACTGTTGTTGCTACTACTACTACAACTACTACTTCTACTACTACTTGCAATACTTCTACTACTACTGTTGTTGCTACTACTACAGCTACTACTGCTTCTACTACTACTGTTGTTGCTACTACTACTACTACTTTTACTACTACTGTTGCTGCTACTACTACTACTACTACTTCTACTACTAATTGTACTACCTCTACTACTACTGTTGTTGCTACTACTACTACTACTACTACTACTAATACTACTTCTACTAATACTGTTGTTGCTACTATTACTACTACTACTTCTACTACTAATTGTACTAACTCTACTACTACTGTTGTTGCTACTACTATTACTACTTCTACTACTACTGTTGTTGCTACTACTACTACTACTACTTCTACTACTACTGTTGCTGCTATTACTACTGCTACTTCTACTACTAATTGTACTACCTCTACTACTGCTTCTACTACTACTTGTACTACTTCTACTACTACTGTTGTTGCTACTACTAATACTACTACTACTACTACTACTACTTCTACTACTATTGTTGCTACTACTACTACTACTACTACTACTGTTGCTGCTACTACTACTACTACTTCTACTACTAATTGTACTACCTCTACTACTATACTACTACTGTTGCTGCTACTACTACTACTACTACGTCTACTACTACTACTACTTCTACTACTAATTGTACTACCTCTACTACTACTGTTGTTGCTACTACTACTACTACTTCTACTACTACTGTTATTGCTACTATTACTACTACTTCTACTACCTCTACTACTACTGTTGTTGCTACTACAACTACTACTTCTACTACTACTGTTGTTGCTACTACTACTACTACTTCTACTACTACTGTTATTGCTACTATTACTACTACTTCTACTACCTCTACTACTACTGTTGTTGCTACTACTACTACTACGTCTACTACTACTGTTGTTGCTACTACTACTACTACGTCTACTACTACTACTTTTACTACTACTACTACTACTACTTCTACTACTACTGTTGTTGCTACTACTACTACTACGTCTACTACTACTACTTTTACTACTACTACTACTACTACTTCTACTACTACTGTTGTTGCTACTACTACTACTACTACGTCAACTACTACTACTTCTACTACTACTACTACTACTACTACTACGTTAACTACTACTACTTCTACTACTACTACTACTACTACTACTTCTCCTACTACTGTTGCTGCTACTACTACTTCTACTACTACTACTACTTCTACTACTACTACTACTTCTACTACTACTGTTGTTGCTACTACTACTACGTCTACTTATACTACTACTTCTACTACTAATTGTACTACCTCTACTACTACTGCTTTTAATGGTGGTTTGTCTGTTAAATGTCCATATATATGTTTTTTCCGTTATCCTTTACATGGCACATAGGGCTCTTGATAGTCACTTTTCAGTGTTACTGGATGTCGTCTTCTTTTCCTGTGACCTGAGGTTGCCCATTTCAGAGCCTATTTAATAATTCTCTGTTTTTTCCTTCTAAATGCATCCCGACATATGTCCATCTTTTTTTTCTTAATAATACACGAGATAGGGAGCTGCGATAGCTCAGTGGTTAGTGAACTGGACTACAAAGGACAAGAGGTAGAGTTCGATCCCAACCGACGGCATACCGGTTCACCCAGCCTTTAATGGGTACCGGATTTTTTCTGGGAAAGTAAAGCGGCACGAGCGTAATACCGACCACATAACCCCAAAAAATCATGTGCCGAAGGTCTATAAAATGTATGGTCACTAACACCATATTCCCTATACGCCACTTGGCGTGACGAGGGTACTTTACTTTTTTTTTTTTAATACACGAGATAAATGGTTGCATGGCCATCTCGCTTATTCCAGAATAAGTCTTGAATTCATTCCATTTAATCCATATTAATCATCATGTGCCATACCGGTTGGCGCAGGAGATCATTTCTGTCCACAATCTTCTATTCACAGTACAGTGTATCAATTCTGCTGTTGACTGTTTTCTATGCAATGACACCAATCTATCCAGTATCTTCTCTCTTTGTCGTCCGCCATATCTCTTTCCCTTTATTCTGCCAGTTGTAACTAAGTATTCCAACTTTCCTCTTCTCATGATGTGTCCAGAAAATGTTGATTGTTTATTTCTAATGTTTTATTTAAGAGCTCCCTTTTTGTGTTGGCCTCTTTGAGAATGTCCTCGTTGATCTTTTTAACTGTCCAGTGAACTTTCAATCTTGAGAAATCTAACCTTTGTGGCCTGTATCTCATATTACCAGAACACAAATAAATCCAACCTGGCAAGTAAACAAATACTAGAGGGACGTGTTTTAGCCATGGTCATAGCAGAAACATGCTTAGAACAATCAATTGTGGAATATTTAGTTCTGGCAAGATGAAGACAGCGATGATGATTTAAAATAAATACTTATTGACTGAAATGACAAATGATCGTCGAGATCGAAAGTGGTGGAGAGACATGATCACCTACGCCAGCAGGCCCGGTACTTGATGAGGTGACTTATTGACTCCTCCTTCCTTCTTTCCTTCCTTCTTTCCTTCCTTCCTTCCTTCCTTCCTCCAATATCCTCAGCATTTCATCTCCCCGCAGCTATTACCAAAGCGGATATTTGTACCCACGTTCTAGCCAACATCACGAACACCTTCCCCAACCAGCCGACCAAAGATCACACTCCGAGCTCAACCATCCATTCTACGCCTTCAACAAGTTACATCTCATTCATCAAATAGATCACATTCGAGATTTATTCCTTTGCTCTCTGTCACAAAATATGAGCCCCGATTCTGTTATTACACACATTTGAATCATTTTGAGTAAAATGACGAGAATTTAATGTTTCTGTTATCAGCTGTTAATCGCAGAGCTCACGCAGTTTACATCAATAATTTCCATATGTTATGCGCGTATTGGTAGAGGTTAATGATTTAATGTTCAAGATAAACTCTACTGATATTTCTATGACAAATGCTGGTTATCATTGATGAGGGTTCAAAATAACGACTGATGGATCATTATTTGCTGACTTATGTTGTATAGTACTGGATATATATGCCACCATATCCAACTCAATAGCTTGATGTCAGCAGATGCAATTTGAATCCGTTTTTTGTGGGCAAAGTCTGAGTTAGATTCTGTATTTTCAAATCAGCGAGTGATAGAAATGGTATGATTTTAAAACAATTTAATTTATGTTTATATTTTGATGCTTACAGTGCCAGCCAAATGTTTGTGATAATTATGTTGCTGTCGGGAGTGTCTCCCTCCATTCGGCATATATTGTCGTATTGAGCCTTTGCATTAATACTTCATTACCAGAGACAAACAATAAGGAATGAGAGAACTTCATTACTAGAGAGAAACAATAAGGAATGAGAGAACTTTCATTACTAGAGAGAAACAATAAGGAATGAGAGAACTTCATTACCAGAGAGAAACAATAAGGAATGAGAGAACTTCATTACTAGAGAGAAACAATAAGGAAGGGACATTATAATGAATGGAAGTCGCGATAGCTCAGTGGTTAGTTAACCGGACTACACAGGACAAGAAGTCGGGTTTGATCCTGATCGACGGCTTCCAGGTTCGCCCAGCCTTAAATGGTTACCGGATTTGTTTTCTGGGAAAGTAAAGCGACACGGGCGTTATGCCGTCCACATATCCCAAAAGGGGAGGGGGTCCTCGGTAGCCTAGCTTGGAAAACCACCCGACTGGGTAAAGTTGTACTCGTGGTTGGAAAAAATACCCCCGCGGTCGACCCAGCCGCTGGTTGAAATGGGTACCAGGTTAGTACTCTGAGAAGGGGAGGAATGCCACTTCGCATCGTGAGTTTTGATACTTGAAGCGACACTATCCAGAAGTCTCCGAACACTTCTGAATAAGCGGCCGAGCACATATGGGTGAAAATTCGCGTGCTAAGACGCCGATTTAGGTCTCGTACTTTAACTTAACCTGAAAAATGATGTGCCGAAGGTTTGTACAAATGAATGGTCTCTATCACCATATTACTATACGCCACTTGGTGTGACAGACACTTGACTTTTGTTTATGAATACGAGCTTGTCAAGGCGGCACATCAGCGAATCATTTGAGGGGAATAGGAATATTTGATAACACTGGGTAAAAAATTCATAAATAACCAGCAACAGAGAAAAAACAAAGCGCAATAGACAACCCAGAGCAGAATCGAACCCGTACTTCTCGACACATCGCCTTGCTACGAGAGTCTATGAAAATTATATTTATTTTTATGTTAAAGTTGTCCAAGAAAAGGTAAGTCATAGCAATAACTCATAGTGTTTATACATTTGCTGACAAGAATCTTCTGACAGGTGTCGCCTTCAGGACGAATTCCGTATACTGATGTATATCCTAGACATTTCCTATTTACCTGGTGGCTGAGTGAGACACAGGAGTTTTAAACTGCGTTTTATCGCAATAGCGGTACCAATTTAAAGGAAATTGAATCGATTGAGACTCGATCACAAGACGTCACCTACCAGGTGCGAGTAATCTACAAGTTGTGTACCGATGTCCTTAACTTATCCATAGTTTCAACGAGGGCACTGGAAGCCTAGTTGGACAAACACCCCCCCCCCCGCCCCCCTTCCACCCACCTCCCCTTCCAGCTACTGCCGTTCCGACAACCTGTGTATGATTCCCGCTGGAAGCAGTTTGAGAATTGTACTCGAGGTTGGATAAAAGATAGAGACCTGCGGTCGTCCAGACCCCGGTAATAATGCATAGCAGGGTTAATACTCTGGGAAGATGATGGATGGCGTCTCAGACGTTAGTTACACTGCTTCATCATCATGTGCCATACCGGTTGGCGTAGGCGATCATGTCCTTCCACAATCTTCCATCCACAGTGCATCGTATCAGTTCTGATGTTGACTGTTTTCCATGCCATGACACGTAGCTATCCAGCATTTTCTCTCTTTGTCGTCCGCGATCTCTATTTCCCTCTATTTTGCCAGTTGTAACCAAGTATTCCAACTTTCCTCTTCTCATGATGTGCCCACAAAATGTTGATTGTTTCTTTCTTATGTTTTTTACGAGATCCCTTCTTGTGTTGGCCTCTGTGAGAACTTCCTCATTGGTCTTTTTAGCTATCCATGGAACTTTCAACATTCTTCTGAGAAATCCCATCTCTGTGACTTCTAATCGTATTTTCGTCTGTTTGTCTACTGTCCATGATTCGCTTCCATAGGTCAGAATTGGTTCTATATAGCACCGATTAACTCTCTTTCACACTTCAATTGACATAGATTACAAGGCTTCAGGTGAGAATATACTGGAGTTTCCAAACACTTTTGGATAAGTGGTCGAGCACACATGGGTGAGAACCCTCATGATAATCTGATTTACGTCTCGTACCTTGATCTTGACCTTGACATTTACCTTGATGTTTCCACTTACCTTTACCTCTACATTGACATTGACATTCACTATCACCTTCACATTAACTTTACATTCACCACTACTTTCACCTTTACTTTAACTTTTGCCTTTACTGTTACATTTATCTTTATCTTCACCTTAACCTTAACCTACACCAACACCTTCATTTAACCTTAATTTTAATTCATTGTTTTTTCCCCTGAGGCATCCCTGGTTTGCATGGTCCTTAACTTCATCACTTGAACCATGTTTAAACATTTGCATATCTGAGTAAACATTTGTATATCTGAGTACACATTCGCATATCTGAGTAAACATTCGCATATCTGAGTAAACATTCGCATATCTGAGTAAACATTCGCATATCTGAGTAAACATTCGCATATCTGAGTAAACATTCGCATACCCGAGTAAACATTCGCATATATTAGTACTGAGTAAACATTCGCATATATGAGTAAACATTCGCATATCTGAGTAAACATTCTCTTATCTGAGTAAACATTAATATCTCTGAGTAAACATTTGCGTATCTGAGTAAACATTCGCATATCTGAGTAAACATTCGCATATCTGAGTAAACATTCGCATATCTGAGTAAACATTCGCATATCTGAGTAAACATTAATATATCTGAGTAAACATTCGCATATCTGAGTAAACATTCTCATATCAGAGTACACATTTTCATATCTGAGTAAACATTAATATATCTGACTAAACATTATCATATCTGAGTAAACATTTGGATATCTGAGTAAACATTCTCATATCAGAGTAGACATTTTCATATCTGAGTAAACATTCTCATATCTGAGTAAACATTCTCATATTTGAGTAAATATTCTCATATCTGAGTAAACATTCAAATACATTATATCCGAAGTTGTAGTTGTTTTGATCCTTTTGTTAACTTTTCTTCCAGGTCTCAAAATGATAGTTTGTTACAAAACTCTTGGTTGGTAGTCCATTTTCTTCCATACTCGACTCAACAAGTTTCTCGTGATGGCAACAACGGTTTCACTGTTGCGAACCTCTCAGCTGCATCCAAATCTCTGAGTCCACGTACGGCTGGTATTTCAACTTTTATGCTTCCGTTACAATCGATATATATACATATTCCTTTAGTATGGCGTTCATGTCTTTTGATTATGTAAACTTGACTATGTATTCTTTCACAATGGAGAGGTAGGAATAATCATTATTTTTTTTATATATTCTATGGGGAGGATTATTATTCGCATTTTTCTTTTCTTCATTTCTGATCTTATCTCTCAGGCTATTCCCTATCGTTCGTCTAACGCATTTAATCTCAGTAGAGGTTATTTTTCTTAGTGTTCTTGCATCTCGTTTCCAGAACTGGCATTGGTATCACAACGTTGGGATGGCGATAGTATTGTAGAGTGTCTGTTTTGCCTCTAGAGTAATTACTTTGTTGGATAATAGCAGTGATAGCTGTCCAATAATCTGACAAGCTTTGTTCCTTCTTGTGTCTATTTCTCCTGCTTGTGACTCGTCGTTTGTGTCTAGACTTCTGAGGTATGCCCATTTCTCCACTTGTTTTAGTTGTATGTTAACAATGTTCTTGTTGGATACCTAAACTATTTACTGAATACTAGATATGCCTGTGTCACAGAAACAAAAAATACAATGAAAATATCTTTCTCTCAACAGACACGAATTGTTTTGCTCTTGGCTCTCTCTTGTTTAGTCGGTGAGTCGAAATATTTTTATTTTTTATTTGGCCGCGATGATTTTTTGTGTGTGGAAAATTGTGTTGCGTTATTATATTTTGAGAGTTGGGTGTCTTTAATTAAAGGGCGAGTGACGCAGTATCTTCATCCCAACGTTGTGCGACATGTGTCTGGACTGTAGACTCAGGAACAACAAGAAAATAACACTACCGAGATGAACTGTGTGTCAGGCAAATGACAGGAAAGAGTCTGAGAAATTAAATAAGAAATTAATAATAGAGAAAAAAAGCTATGAATAAATATTGCTTTAGGAAACATACTAAACCACAGAAAATATAGTTGGGCTACGTGATAAGATAGATCGAAGCTCAACACGAGCCACTAATAAAAGTTGCGAGAACGCACGACTCAAGGGACGAGCACGAAAAAGATCTAGGAAACATAATAGTAGGAGAGGCCAAAAGTGGAGCAAAAGATGGATTGGTGGAATATTAGAAAATCTAGGAAACATAATAGTAGGAGAGGCCAAAAGTGGAGCAAAAGATGGATTGATGGAATATTAGAAAATCTAGGAAACATAATAGTAGGAGAGGCCAAAAGTGGAGCAAAAGATGGATTTATGGAATATTAGAAAATCTAGGAAACATAATAGTAGGAGAGGCCAAAAGTGGAGCAAAAGATGGATTGATGGAATATTAGAAAATCTAGGAAACATAATAGTAGGAGAGGCCAAAAGTGGAGCAAAAGATGGATTGATGGAATTTTAGAAAATCTAGGAAACATAATAGTAGGAGAGGCCAAAAGTGGAGCAAAAGATGAATTGATGGAATATTAGAAAATCTAGGAAACATAATAGTAGGAGAGGCCAAAAGTGGAGCAAAAGATGGATTGATGGAATATTAGAAAATCTAGGAAACATAATAGTAGGAGAGGCCAAAAGTGGAGCAAAAGATGGATTGATCTAATATTAGAAAATCTAGGAAACATAATAGTAGGAGAGGCCAAAAGTGGAGCAAAAGATGGATTGATGGAATATTAGAAAATCTAGGAAACATAATAGTAGGAGAGACCAAAAGTGGAGCAAAAGATGGATTGATGGAATATTAGAAAATCTAGGAAACATAATAGTAGGAGAGGCCAAAAGTGGAGCAAAAGATGGATTGATGGAATATTAGAAAATCTAGGAAACATAATAGTAGGAGAGGCCAAAAGTGGAGCAAAAGATGGATTGATGGAATATTAGAAAATCTAGGAAACATAATAGTAGGAGAGGCCAAAAGTGGAGCAAAAGATGGATTGGTGGAATATTAGAAAGTCTAGGAAACATAATAGTAGGAGAGGCCAAAAGTGGAGCAAAAGATGGATTGATGGAATATTAGAAAATCTAGGAAACATAATAGTAGGAGAGGCCAAAAGAGGAGCAAAAGATGGTTTGATGGAATATTAGAAAATCTAGGAAACATAATAGTAGGAGAGGCCAAAAGAGGAGCAAAAGATGGATTGAATGAACATTAGAAACATTAGGAAACATAACAGCAGAGAGCACATCAGAAGAGCAAATGATGGATTGATAGAACATTAGAAACACTAGGAAACATAACAGTAGGAGAGCTCAACAGAAGTCTAAAATGAAGCATATAATTTCTCCACTCAGCGCTGAAAGGCAAATGAGGAAGGAAAGAAACAGAAGAGAAGTGATTAGAATGATGATTTGTTGTCCTATTCTTGCAATGTAAACGGAGGGGGGGGGGGTAATTTTTAAATGGTCTACCTAGTTCTTATACACATTGCAAGGTCGATATATGCAGTTGTACGGTTGTAGTAGGTTTGATGTCCATAGACATTTAAGTCTATTTTTAGTAACAGCTTGGGTTATTTGTACTATATAACTGCTATACTGGGGAATACGGTGGCTGGTTGTACATTTGTAACCGTGAATGATGACACATACATATTTAGATCATAATTAAACATGGGACAAAACAGGACTAGACAAATTTAGCATAGGAATGACTAAGAGACCATGTTGAGAATGAAACCGCTATGACTGACCAAAAGGTTGTAAACTGGGAATGACCTTAGCTGTCGGTAAGGAACGTAGAACTCATAAACTAAAGGCTAGTCACACATTGTCAGATGGTTGGGGAGGGTCAAATGGAGTTCAGGAAGAGTGGAGCAGTGTTGGATGTCATTTTTATCTGGAGAAAGGATAGTTAGCAGGGAGGTAGAAGTTTAGCCAGAGAGGAGTGGAGCAGTATTGGATGTGATATTTATCTGGAGAAAGAATAGTTAACAGGGAGGTAGAAGTTTAGCCAGAGAGGAGTGGAGCAGTGTTGGATGTCATTTTTATCTGGAGAAAGAATAGTTAACAGGGAGGTAGAAGTTTAGTCAGAGAGGAGTGGAGCAGTGTTGGATGTGATATTTATCTGGAGAAAGAATAGTAGCAGGGAGGTAGAAGTTTAGCCAGAGAGGAAGACACGAAGATCAAGTTACTAGTAACGGATGCGAACCTGACCAAATGACCCCGCTCTGGGAAATTCCAGGGCTTGGCTCGGAGATCTGTCATGAGTGGACGGAGACAGGTAGGGAGTAAGGTTAACCGTCGGTCAAAGGACGGGAGTATAAAAGTTAGAGGGCAGACTTGAGACAGGGACTTCCACTTTTACACTTAGACTTCGACTTAGGAACACACAGAGATAGTCACGCACTAGCGACCGATAGGAACTGAGATAGTCACAGAAGAACTCCAACTTAGTGAAGAGACTAGAGGTAGAGAAGCAGAACTACAGGAGAGCAGAATTATAATTACAGAACAGAATTAGAAGTCACGCACTAGAACTAGAGGACGAGAACTAAAACAAGAGACGGAGAACTAGAGATAGTCATCGAGATAGCCATTGGAGAACGTTAAAAACAGAAAACAGACGAAAGAGAGCTAGATAGAGAGACAGCTAGAATATCCACTATAGGAATAGCTGAGGTACAACACTGACGGTGGTCAAAGTGCTTCAGCGGCCAAGACTGTTAACAGATCGAACAAGTATCTACAGAACGATAAAAAGGATAACCTGATAGTATCTATATATATATATGTATGTAATATAATAAATGATGACTGATTTGTAACGTAGAAAGTTTGTTCATTCTTGAATGTGTGGTGTCGTGTCATATACCAAGAACAATTAGAACACGGCTAAACATTGAACTCATTGAGCTGGAATGTGTTTGTGTTATGATTTCTGATCAAATATTAGAGAAGTCGTAGCCCTCCTTTGCCCCCTCTGAGCATCCGCCGCTGGTGATTCGGCCCGGATCCCGACAATTCTTCAATAATTCCAACCCCATTGAAGATATCGCAAGGAAACGTGAACCGGGGAATTTCATTGACTGAGAAATAAAACGACATGATTGTGGGTTGAGAAAATGCCTTCATTTTCCCATTCGTTGCATGGGAATAATAAAGAGAGGAATTATATAGCTGTACTCGCTGGCTGCAACAATAACGTTTTTTCTTTATGTACAGAATCCAAAGGAAGATGCACCATATCAGATGGAAGATGCACCATATCAGATGGAAGATGCACCACATCAGATGGAAGATGCACCACATCAGAAGGAAGATGAAACACATCAGATGGAAGATGCACCACATCAGATGGAAGATGCACCACATCAGAAGGAAGATGCAACACATCAGATGGAAGATGCAACACATCAGATGGAAGATGCACCACATCAGAAGGAAGATGCACCACATCAGATGGAAGATGCACCATATCAGAAGGAAGATGAAACACATCAGATGGAAGATGCACCACATCAGAAGGAAGATGCACCACATCAGATGGAAGATGCACCACATCAGAAGGAAGATGCACCACATCAGATGGAAGATGCACCACATCAGAAGGAAGATGCAACACATCAGATGGAAGATGCACCACATCAGAAGGAAGATGCACCACATGAGAAGGAAGATGCACCACATCAGATAGAAGATGCACCACATCAGATGGAAGATGCACCACATCAGAAGGAAGATGCAACACATCAGATGGAAGATGCACCACATCAGAAGGAAGATGCACCACATCAGAAGGAAGATGCACCACATCAGATGGAAGATGCACCACATCAGAAGGAAGATGCACCACATCTGAAGGAAGATGCACCACATCAGATGGAAGATGCACCACATCAGATGGAAGATGCACCACATCAGAAGGAAGATGAAACACATCAGATGGAAGATGCACCACATCAGAAGGAAGATGCACCACATCAGATGGAAGATGCACCACATCAGAAGGAAGATGCACCACATCAGATGGAAGATGCACCACATCAGAAGGAAGATGCAACACATCAGATGGAAGATGCACCACATCAGAAGGAAGATGCACCACATCAGAAGGAAGATGCACCACATCAGATAGAAGATGCACCACATCAGATGGAAGATGCACCACATCAGAAGGAAGATGCAACACATCAGATGGAAGATGCACCACATCAGAAGGAAGATGCACCACATCAGAAGGAAGATGCACCACATCAGAAGGAAGATGCACCACATCAGATGGAAGATGCACCACATCAGAAGGAAGATGCACCACATCTGAAGGAAGATGCACCACATCAGATGGAAGATGCACCACATCAGATGGAAGATGCACCACATCAGATGGAAGATGCACCACATCAGATGGAAGATGCACCACATCAGAAGGAAGATGCACCACATCAGAAGGAAGATGCACCACATCAGATGGAAGATGCACCACATCAGATGGAAGATGCACCACATCAGATGGAAGATGCACCACATCAGATGGAAGATGCACCACATCAGATGGAAGATGCACCACATCAGAAGGAAGATGAAACACATCAGATGGAAGATGCACCACATCAGAAGGAAGATGCACCACATCAGAAGGAAGATGCACCACATCAGAAGGAAGATGCACCACATCAGATGGAAGATGCACCACATCAGATGGAAGATGCACCACATCAGATGGAAGACGCACCACATCAGATGGAAGATGCACCACATCAGATAGAAGTTGCACCACATCAGATGGAAGATGCACCACATCAGATAGAAGATGCACCACATCAGAAGGAAGATGCAACACATGAGATGGAAGATGCACCACATCAGAAGGAAGATGCACCACATCAGAAGGAAGATGCACCACATCAGAAGGAAGATGCACCACATCAGATGGAAGATGCACCACATCAGAAGGAAGATGCACCACATCTGAAGGAAGATGCACCACATCAGATGGAAGATGCACCACATCAGATGGAAGATGCACCACATCAGATGGAAGATGCACCACATCAGAAGGAAGATGCACCACATCAGAAGGAAGATGCACCACATCAGAAGGAAGATGCACCACATCAGATGGAAGATGCACCACATCAGATGGAAGATGCACCACATCAGATGGAAGATGCACCACATCAGATGGAAGATGCACCACATCAGATGGAAGATGCACCACATCAGATGGAAGATGCACCACATATATAAAGCAGAATAGCTCAGGCCAAAATAGCACTTCAGAAAATTTAAAACGTCTTATGCAACAAATCTAAGTCATTCGAAGTGAGAAAAAGAGTTCATCTGTGCTATATAGAGCCAATTCTGACCTATGGAAGCGAATCACGGACAGTAAAAAAACCAACGAAAATACGATTAGAGGTCACGGAGATGGGATTTGAATGTTGAAAGTTTCCTGGGCAACTGAAAAGAAGAAAAAAAACAACAACTAATGAATAAATTCTCCAAGAGGCCAACACAAAAAGGGAGCTCCTAGAAAAAAAACATCAGAAAAAAACCATCAACTTTTTCGGACACATCGTGAGAAGAGGAAAGTTGGAATACTTGGTTACAACTGGCAAAATACAGAGAAAGAGAGATCGCGGACGACAAAGTGAGAAAATACTGGATAGCTTGGTGTCATGACACGGTAAACAGTCAACAACATAACTCATACGATGCAGGGTGGATAGAAGATTGTGGAAGGACATGATCGTTTACACCAATCAGAGCGGCGCATGATGATGATGACAGGAACCGCGATTAAGTCCGAAGAACAGAGAATATAGTTAATATATGTCGCTGTAATCATGGAATCCCTTGTTGTCTTTGTGTAGGGATAGATAGGAATTCCTTGTTGTCTTTGTGTAGGGATAGATAGGAATTCCTTGTTGTCTTTGTGTAGGGATAGATAGGAATTCCTTGTTGTCTTTGTGTAGGGATAGATAGGAATTCCTTGTTGTCTTTGTGTAGGGATAGATAGGAATTCCTTGTTGTCTTTGTGTAGGGATAGATAGGAATTCCTTGTTGTCTTTGTGTAGGGATAGATAGGAATTCCTTGTTGTCTTTGTGTAGGGATAGATAGGAATTCCTTGTTGTCTTTGTGTAGGGATAGATAGGAATTCCTTGTTGTCTTTGTGTAGGGATAGATAGGAATTCCTTGTTGTCTTTGTGTAGGGATAGATAGGAATTCCTTGTTGTCTTTGTGTAGGGATAGATAGGGATTCCTTGTTGTCTTTGTGTAGGGATAGATAGGAATTCCTTGTTGTCTTTGTGTAGGGATAGATAGGAATTCCTTGTTGTCTTTGTGTAGGGATAGATAGGAATTCCTTGTTGTCTTTGTGTAGGGATAGATATGAATTCCTTGTTGTCTTTGTGTAGGGATAGATAGGAATTCCTTGTTGTCTTTGTGTAGGGATAGATAGGAATTCCTTGTTGTCTTTGTGTAGGGATAGATAGGAATTCCTTGTTGTCTTTGTGTAGGGATATATAGAAATTCCTTGTTGTCTTTGTGTATGGATAGATAGGAATTCCTTGTTGTCTTTGTGTAGGGATAGATAGGAATTCCTTGTTGTCTTTGTGTAGGGATAGATAGGAATTCCTTGTTGTCTTTGTGTAGGGATAGATAGGAATTCCTTGTTGTCTTTGTGTAGGGATATATAGAAATTCCTTGTTGTCTTTGTGTATGGATAGATAGGAATTCCTTGTTGTCTTTGTGTAGGGATAGATAGGAATTCCTTGTTGTCTTTGTGTAGGGATAGATAGGAATTCCTTGTTGTCTTTGTGTAGGGATAGATAGGAATTCCTTGTTGTCTTTGTGTAGGGATAGATAGGAATTCCTTGTTGTCTTTGTGTAGGGATAGATAGGAATTCCTTGTTGTCTTTGTGTAGGGATAGATAGGGATTCCTTGTTGTCTATGTGTAGGGACAGATCGAATAATAGAGACTGTAATAAATAAATAAAATAATTTAAGGAATTTCATATTGTTGTCTATGTGTAGGAGTGACGACTGGAGCATGCCCTTCAAACTTTATTCTCTTCAAGGGATGGTGTTACTCGTTCCACGATGATTATCTAAGCTGGTATGATGCTGCAGTAAGTCTGACTTTCCTTTCTGTACTATCTTGTGTCGACACTTTTTAATTTAACACATTTTATTGATGTTTTCTTGTGTCGACACTTTTAAATTTAACACATTTTATTTCTGTTTTCTTGTGTCGACACTTTTAAATTTAACACATTTTCTTTTTGTTTTCTTGTGTTGACACTTTTAAATTTAACTCATTTTCTTTTTGTTTACTTGTGTCGTAGAATGTTGTGGTAGTAGTAGTAGTAGTAGTAGTAGTAGTGGTAGTAGTAGTAGTAGCAGTAGTGGTGGTAGTAGTAGTAGTGGTAGTATTAATAATAATAGTAGTAGTAGTAGTAGTGGTGGTAGTAGTAGTGGTAGTATTAATAATAATAGTAGTAGTAGCAGTAGTGGTAGTAGTAGTAGTGGTAGTATTAATAATAGTAGTAGTAGTAGTGGTGGTAGTAGTGGTAGTAGTAGCAGTAGTGGTAGTAGTAGTAGTGGTAGTGGTGGTAGTAGTAGTAGTAGTAGCAGTAGTGGTAGTAGTAGTAGTGGTGGTATTAATAATAGTAGTAGTAGTAGTGGTGGTAGTAGTGGTAGTAGTAGTAGTAGCAGTAGTGGTAGTAGTAGTAGTGGTAGTATTAATAATAGTAGTAGTAGTAGTAGTGGTAGTAGTAGTGGTAGTAGTAGTGGTGGTAATAGTCGTAGCAGTAGAAGATGTGATAGTAGTAGTAGTGGTGGTAGTATTAATAGTAGTAGTAGTGGTAGTAGTAGCAGTGGTAGTAGTAGTTGTAGTAGTAGTAATAGTGATAGTAGTAGTGATAGTATTAGTGGTAGTAGTCGTGGTAGTAGTAGTAGTGGTTGGATGCTAATGGTGCTGGTAGTAGTATTAGTAGTAGTATTAGTTGTAGTGGTGGTGGATGGGTGCTGATGGTGATTTTAGTAGTACTACTAGTAGTAGTGGTGGTTGTAATGGTGGTGGTGGCAGTAGTAGTAGTGGTAGTAGTAAAGGTGGTAGTAGTGGTTGTGGTAGTAGTAGTGGTGGTAGTAGTAGTGATAGTAATAGTAGTATTAGTAGTAGTGGTAGTAGTGGTGGTAGTAGTAGTAGTAGTGGTAGTAGTAGTAGTGGTAGTAGTGGTGGTAGTAGTAGTTGTGGTAGCAGTAGTGGTAGTAGTGGTGGTAGTAGTAGTGGTAGTAGTAGTGGTAGTAGTGGTGGTAGTAGTAGTAGTAGTGGTAGTAGTAGTAGTGGTAGTAGTGGTGGTAGTAGTAGTTGTGGTAGCAGTAGTGGTAGTAGTGGTGGTAGTAGTAGTTGTGGTAGCAGTAGTGGTAGTAGTGGTGGTAGTAGTAGTAGTGGTAGTAGTAGTAGTAGTAGTGGTAGTAGTAGTGGTGGTGCTAGTACACGTAGTAGTATTAGTAGAAGCACTAGTAGTAGTAGTGGTAGTAGTAGTGACAGTAGTAGTAGTGGTAGTAGTAGTGGTAGTGGTGGTAGTAGTAATAGTTGTAGCAGTAGTAGCAGTTGTAGCGACAGTAACAAAACCTGCTGTAGAAGTAGTAGTAGCAGTAGTAATTTGGTAGTAGCAGTAGCATGTGGTAGTAGCAGTAGCAGTATTGGTAGCAGTAACGTTAGTAACAATACATGCTGTGGAAGTCGTAGTAGCAGTAGAAGTAGTAGTAGCAGGAGTGGTAGTAGAAGTAGCATTAACAAGAACAACTTTAGAAGTGGTAGTAGCAGTGGTGGTAGTGGTAGCAGTGGTGGTAGTGGTAGCAGTAACAAAAGTAACAAAAGCTGCGGAATTATTATTTAAAACAGATTCTAAAAGATACAAAATAAAAAAAAAGATAAGGAAAAAATTGTAGGCATGAGATGATGAGGGAGCCGCGATAGCTCAGTGGTTAATGAACTGGACTACAAAGGACAAAGGGCAGGGTTCTATCCAAACCGAAGGCTTCCGGGTTCACCCAGCCTTAAATAGGTAGCTGATTTTTTTTCTGGGAAAGTAAAGCGGCACGGGCGTAATAAGGTCTGTAAAATTGACCTTCACTAACACCATATTCCCTATACACCACTTGACGTGAAGGGGGTACTTTACTTTATGTTTATGAGAGGATGAGAAAGAGAAGTAAGAGAAAGCAGGAGAAGTGGAGGTCTGCTTGAGAATAAGAGAAACCTGGAGAAGAGTGGAGGTCTGCATGACAATAAGAGAACGCATGAGAAGTGAAGGTCTGCTTGAGAATAAGAGAAAGCAGGAGAAGTGGAGGTTTTCTTGAGAATAAGAGCAAGCAGGAGAAGTGGAGGTTTGCTTGAGAATAAGAGAAAGCAGAAGTGGAGGTTTGCTTGAGAATAAGAGAAAGCAGAAGTGGAGGTTTGCTTGAGAATAAGAGAAAGCAGGAGAAGTAGAGGTTTGCTTGAGAATAAGAGAAAGCAGGAGAAGTGGAGGTTTTCTTGAGAATAAGAGAAATCAGAAGTGGAGGTTTGTTTGAGAATAAGAGAAAGCAGGAGAAGTGGAGGTTTGCTTGAGAATAAGAGAAAGCAGGAGAAGTGGAGGTTTGCTTGAGAATAAGAGAAAGCGGGAGAAGTGGAGGTTTGTTTGAGAATAAGAGAAAGCAGGAGAAGTGGAGGTTTGCTTGAGAATAAGAGAAAGCAGGAGAAGTGGAGGTTTGCTTGAGAATAAGAGAAAGCAGGAGAAGTGGAGGTTTGCTTGAGAATAAGAGAAAGCAGGAGAAGTGGAGGTTTGTTTGAGAATAATTTGAGACTCTACAAATATCGATATAGTTGATAAATATGTTTATAAATGATATCTGATGTTTTGTGACGTAAACTCATACTTTGCTTTGTTATCGATCAACCAGACAACCTGTAACCTGTACTACGGGTCACGGCTCGTGCAGGTCGACAACATCGAGGAGAACAACTGGCTGGCTGACGAGTCGAAAAAATTATCATGTCAGTTTTCTTTTTTATTGTCTGGATATGAGTTCAATGTTTGTCTTTATGTCAGTTTCTTGTTTGTGTGTATATACGGTTTTTACTTTTTTAGGATGTGGGTTTCTAATTTGTCTGGATGTGAGTTTAATGTTTGTCTGGATATGAGTTCAATGTTTGTCTTTATGTCAGTTTCTTGTTTGTGTGTATATACGTTTTTTACTTTTTTAGGATGTGGGTTTCTAATTTGTCTGGATGTGAGTTTAATGTTTGTCTGGATATGAGTTCAATGTTTGTCTTTATGTCAGTTTCTTGTTTGTGTGTATATACGTTTTTTTACTTTTTTAGGATGTGGGTTTCTAATTTGTCTGGATGTGAGTTTAATGTTTGTCTGGATATGAGTTCAATGTTTGTCTTTATGTCAGTTTCTTGTTTGTGTGTATATAAGTTTTTTACTTTTTTAGGATGTGGGTTTCTAATTTGTCTGGATGTGAGTTTAATGTTTGTCTGGATGTGAGTTTAATGTTTGTCTGGATGTGAGTTTAATGTTTGTCTGGATGTGAGTTTAATGTTTGTCTGGATGTGAGTTTAATGTTTGTCTAGATTGTGAGTTTAATGTTTGTCTGGATGTGAGTTTAATGTTTGTCTGGATGTGAGTTTAATGTTTGTCTAGATTGTGAGTTTAATGTTTGTCTGGATTATGAGTTTATTGTTAGTCCAGATGTGCGTTTATTGTCTGTCTGGATGTGGGTTACTTGTCTGTCCAGATGTGAGTTTAATGTTTGTCTGGATGTGAGTTAATTGTCTGTCCAGATGTGAGTTTAATGTTTGTCTGGATGTGAGTTAATTGTCTGTCCAGATGTGAGTTTAATGTTTGTCTGGATGTGAGTTAATTGTCTGTCCAGATGTGAGTTTAATGTTTGTCTGGATGTGAATTACGCGTTTGTCTGAATGTGACGTTTATGTATGTTTTATGTGAGTTTCTTATTTGTATGGATGTGAGTTTCTTATTTGTATGGATGTGAGTTTCTTATTTATATGAAAGTGGGAAAAAAACTGGTCACACAATGGTTATGATAATCTGAACAAGTGAAATAATGGCATCAAACATAAAAGGTTGCAGGTGTATATTTTGTTGTTTTCTACATGAACTATTTGGGTGCTATGGAATATATTTATATTTGGACAGACAATTTTGTGTCGGTCGTCCAGCAATACAATGAGACGGTAGAAAAAAGAGAACTCTTCAGTAAGTGTAATAATGTTTGGCGATCATTCCCTTCCACAATCCACCATGCATCGTATCAATTCTGTTGTTGACTGTTATGGTTATGGTTATGGTTATGGAAGGCCCCGGTATCACTGCAAACGAATTAAAATCCATAATTGCTCAACCGCCCGTGCCAGTGGAATCATCCGAATTGCTAACTCATCTCCCAAACAAAGAAAGGTAGCTGTAGTCCCCATCATATCAGTCTCAGCACACGCCAAGAGACATAGGGCGAAACCGCACAGAAAGTGAACACAGCTGTTCCTTGTCATACGATATCATCGTTCATTGTAAACAATTGGACTATTGATACACGATCAAAACGGATGAAACACACAGCTCACGGTGTGCACAGAGCACTTAACTCAGTAGCTCCTGCCACTGTTGACTGTTGTCCATGTGATGACACCAAACTATCTAGTAACTCCATTCTGTCGACCGCGAGCTCTCTTTCCCTGTATGTTGCCCATTGTAACCAAGTATTCCAACTTTTCTCTTCTTATGATGTGCCTGAAAAATGTTGATTGTTTCTTTCTGATGTTTTTCAGGAGCTCCCATTTTGCGTTGGTTTCATTTAGATGATTCCTCGTTGGTCTTCTTATCTGTTCAGGGAACTTGTAACGTACTTCTGTCAATCCCATTCCTGTGGCTTCTAATAAATCTTTTCATTAGTTTGTCCAATGTTCATGATTCGCTTCCATAAGTTAGAAATAACTCTATATAGCGCCGATGCACACTTTTTCTCACTTCTATTAACATAGTAAAAAGTAAAGTACCCCCTTCACGTCAAGTGGCGTATACGTAATATGGTGTTAGTGACCATACATTTTACAGACCTTCGGCACATGATCTTTGGGGTAGTGAGGTAAGTATTACGACCGTGCCGCTTTACTTTCCCAGAAAAAATCCGGTACCCATTAAAGGCTAGGTGAACTCGGTGGCCGTTGGTTGTGATCGAACCCTACCTCTTGTCCTTTGTAGTCCAGTTCACTAACCACTGAGCTATCACGGCTCCTCTATTAACATAGACTTATTGAATAAGACGATTTTCATTTTCTGAGATGCTACTTTTGGCCTGAGCTCTTCATGAAGGTATGATGAATTGTAACCCACGTCTAATCCAAATACAGCATGTCGTAGCCTTCCTTCTATCTCGGATCTGGCACTAGTGTTTACCCCGAGAAGTAATAAATCGTGACTCTTCACATTCAATATCCTTATAGATTGACTGTACTACTTGAAAACCACTGTCATTAAAGCCTCTTTTCATGATCTATAGAAGCAAAGAGAGATCGCGGACGAAAAAGAGAGAAAATACTAGAGAATTGGTATCATGGTATGGAAAACAGTCAACAACAGAACAGATACAATACACTGAAGATCACCATCATCAAACCAGGCCTGCTGTCGTAGGTGATCATATCTCTCCACAACTTTCGATCTCGACAGTTATTTATCATTTCTGTTGTTGACCTACTGCCAAGCCATTCTCTTAAGCTGTCTGATATTTTTTCTCTTTGTTTCCCTCTATCTCTTCGTCCATCAATTTTTCCAGTTGTTACAATATATTCAAGTTGTTCTCTTCTCATTACATGGCCAAAAAATGATGATTGTTTCTTCCTAATATTGGAAATTAGCTCTCTTTTTGCTTTGGTCTCTTTCAGGAAGTTTTCAATACTCTTCTTAGCTGTCCATGGTATTCTCAACATTCTTCTGTAAAACCACATTTCTACAGACTCAAGTGATTTTCTTGTCTGTTGTCCTATTGTCCATGATTCACATTCATATGTTAAGAGTGGCTCTACATAATATTTAAGAACTTTTATTTTTTAACTGAAGATAGAAGATTGTTAAAGAACATGATCGCCTACACCAACCGGTATGGCACATGATGGTGATGATGATAAAAGCAAAATCCTACACTAAATAAGTTTATAATAGATTTTTACATATTATATAACAATATTGTTTTAAAGTTGAAGATAATCTGAGATCGCATGCAAAATTTCACAGCAACACACCAAACAGTTTTCGATAAAAGTAATATTAGGCTTAGGCAACGTTTTATTTTTGTGAACCAATATATTATTATCTGGAGTAGATAAAGTTACAGCTGAAGCCTTCATTACTTATCTTATCATCATTTATCAATATCATGTGCCGTTCATTAAATTAATAATCTGGTAATTGACCTACCCTCAGTCTGGAATGTCTGGATTGGTGGTTCGTCCAATCTCCACCCGGCCAACTGGGAGTGGGTACCTTCCTTCACACCCATTCGGCAGTTCCTGAATTGGGGAGCCTATCGTCCAGATTACCGTGAGTGGTTGTCTTGTTGTGGTTAGCTAGTGTTGTTCTTATGGAGAGAGAGTGTGCGTGTGGGTATGTATGGGCAGCTGTGTGTGTTTATGGTAGTGACAGACTAAATGAGAAATGGGAAAATACGTTTGAGAGTTTGGTACATGAAATAAGAGAGGTATAACGAGAGGCAGAGATGAGTGTTAGAGAGAGAGAGAGAGAGAGGTATAGATGAATGTTAGAGAGAGAGGTAGAGATGAATGTTAGAGAGAGAGAGAGGCAGAGATGAATATTAGAGAGAGAGGTAGAGATGAATATTAGAGAGAGAGGTAGAGATGAATATTAGAGAGAGAGGCAGAGATGAATGCTAGAATTGAGAGAGGCAGAGATGAATGTTAGAATTGAGAGAGGCAGAGATGAATATTAGAGAGGGAGAGAGGCAAAAATGAATATTAGAGAGAGAGAGAGAGATAGGTAGAGATGAATATTAGAGAGGGAGAGAGGATGAGAAGAATATTAGAGAGAGAGGTAGAGATGAATATTAGAGAGGGAGAGAGGCTGAGAAGAATATTAGAGAGAGAGGTAGAGATGAATATTAGAGAGGGAGAGAGAGGCTGAGATGAATATTAGAGAGAGAGAGGTATAGATGAATGTTAGAGAGAGAGGCAGAGATGAATATTAGAGAGAGAGAGGTATAGATGAATGCTAGAGAGAGGTAGAGATTAATATTAGAGAGAGGTAGAGATTAATATTAGAGAGAGAGGTAGAGATGAATATTAGAGAGGGAGAGAAACTGAGATGAATATTAGAGAGAGAGGTAGAGATGAATATTAGAGAGGGAGAGAGGCAGAGAAGAATATTAGAGAGAGAGGTATAGATGAATGCTAGAGAGAGAGGTAGAGATTAATATTAGAGAGTGGTAGAGATTAATATTAGAGAGAGAGGTAGAGATGAATATTAGAGAGGGAGAGAGGCAGAGAAGAATATTAGAGAGAGAGAGAGAGGTATAGATAAATGTTAAAGAGAGAGGTATAGATGAATGTTAGAGAGAGAGAGAGGAAGAGATGAATATTAGAGAGAGAGAGGCAGAGATGAATATTAGAGAGAGAGAGGGGGGGTATATATGAATGTAGAGAGAGAGGCAGAGATGAATTTTAGAGAGAGAGAGAGGTAGAGATAGAGGGTGAGAGAGGAAGAGATTGTGAGAGGTATAACGAGAGGCAGAGATGGATACTATAGAGGGAGGTAGAGACAGAGTGTGAGAGAGAGGAAGAGAGAGTGAGAGGTATAACAAGGGGCAGAGATGAATATTAGAGAGAGAGGTAGAGATGCATGTTTGTAAGAGAGGTAGAGATAAAGGGTGAGAGAGAGGAAGAGAGAGTGAGAGGTATAACGAGAGGCAGAGATGAATATTAGAGAGAGAGGTATAGATAGAGGGTGTGAGAAAGGAAGAGAGTGTGAGAAATTACGAGAGATTGAGATGGAAGTGATTGTAGAGTGGGTAGATGAGGAGGAGATATTTATCTATCTATTGACCTTTCGAGCCGTAGCCGGCCCATTAGGCGTAGACCCAAATACTCCTTCTCGTATCTAAATTTCTATTCTAGAAATATATAGAGGGATATATCATCCACAACAAATTATGTTAATTATTGTTTAAGGTAATGAACCATTGTAAAAGAGAGAAAGAAAGCAAGGAATTTATATATATATATATATATATAGTTAATCATCCATAGCAAATTATGTTAATTATATTTAAAGGCCAATAAATATAGTAAAAGAGATAAATGAAGAAAGGAAGTGAGAGAGATATATAGAGAGAGAGAGCGGAAAAAAGAAGAAAAGAAATATTTGAGTATAATGAGACGAGGAAAATGTAGGAGGAGAAAGAGAATAAAAGTAGAAGAAGAAAGAAAGAAAGAAGGAAAGAAAGCCAGGAAGAAAGAAAGAAAGAAGGAAGGAAGGAAGGAATTAAGTGAGGAAGGAAGGAAGGAAGGAGGTAACGAGTTAGAAACAGAAGAGAAGAAATAAAGGAGTTCTATGGGAGAAATGAAGAAGACAGGAAAAAGAGAATAAAATAGAGAAAAAGAAAGAAAGCAGATAAAAAGAAATAATAAGAGAGAGAGAGAGAGAGAGAGAGAGAGAGAGAGAGAGAGATGGACACATAAGGAAAGAAATAATTAATGAAGTTCGTGAGACGAAAAAAATCCTGGGGCAGAAGGAGAGGAAAAAGAGAGGAAAAAGTGGGTTAAAAGAGAGGAAAAAATGGGTTAAAAGAGAGGAAAAAGTGGGTTAAAAGAGAGGAAAATATGGGTTAAAAGAGAGGAAAAAGTGAGTTAAAGAAAAAGGAAAAAGAGGGTTAAAAAAGAAGGAAAAAGAGGGTTAAAAAAGAAGGAAAAAGAGAGGCAAAGATGAGAAGAAGCGTATCTTCAATATAAGTGACAATGGCAGCCTTCTCTGGTATCTTAGCTTCTATATCTTTGTGTGTGAAATATGATGATGGCGGTCAAACATAAAGCAGGAAGTACATTACTCGTACATCGAGAACCCTAACTGACCGACTTCTCTGGTATCTTAGCTTCTATATCTTTGTGTGTGAAATATGATGATGGCGGTCAAACATAAAGCAGGAAGTACATTACTCGTACATCGAGAACCCTAACTGACCGACTTCTCTGGTATCTTAGCTTCTATATCTTTGTGTGTGAAATATGATGATGGCGGTCAAACATAGAGCAGGAAGTACATTACTCGTACATCGAGAACCCTAACTGACCGACTTCTCTGGTATCTTAGCTTCTATATCTTTGTGTGTGAAATATGATGATGGCGGTCAAACATAGAGCAGGAAGTACATTACTCGTACATCGAGAACCCTAACTGACCGACTTCTCTGGTATCTTAGCTTCTATATCTTTGTGTGTGAAATATGATGATGGCGGTCAAACATAAAGCAGGAAGTACATTACTCGTACATCGAGAACCCTAACTGACCGACTTCTCTGGTATCTTAGCTTCTATATCTTTGTGTGTGAAATATGATGATGGCGGTCAAACATAGAGCAGGAAGTACATTACTCGTACATCGAGAACCCTAACTGACCGACTTCTCTGGTATCTTAGCTTCTATATCTTTGTGTGTGAAATATGATGATGGCGGTCAAACATAGAGCAGGAAGTACATTACTCGTACATCGAGAACCCTAACTGACTGACTTCTCTGGTATCTTAGCTTCTATATCTTTGTGTGTGAAATATGATGATGGCGGTCAAACATAGAGCAGGAAGTACATTACTCGTACATCGAGAACCCTAACTGACCGACTTCTCTGGTATCTTAGCTTCTTATCTTTGTGTGTGAAATATGATGATGGCGGTCAAACATAGAGCAGGAAGTACATTACTCGTACATCGAGAACCCTAACTGACCGACTTCTCTGGTATCTTAGCTTCTATATCTTTGTGTGTGAAATATGATGATGGCGGTCAAACATAGAGCAGGAAGTACATTACTCGTACATCGAGAACCCTAACTGACCGACTTCTCTGGTATCTTAGCTTCTATATCTTTGTGTGTGAAATATGATGATCGCGGTAAAACATAGAGCAGGAAGTACATTACTCGTACATCGAGAACCCTAACTGACCGACTTCTCTGGTATCTTAGCTTCTATATCTTTGTGTGTGAAATATGATGATGACTGTCAAACATAAAGCAGGAAGTACATTACTCGTACATCGAGAACCCTAACTGACCGACTTCTCTGGTATCTTAGCTTCTATATATGTGTGTGAAATATGATGATGACGGTCAAACATAAAGCAGGAAGTACATTACTCGTACATCGAGAACCCTAACTGACCGACTTCTCTGGTATCTTAGATTCTATATATGTGTGTGAAATATGATGATGACGGTCAAACATAAAGCAGGAAGTACATTACTCGTACATTGAGAACCCTAAATGACCGACTACGTGCGTGTCTACAGCTAATTCCGAACGATGTCTCGAGATGAGATGGGACTTACAATACAAGTGGAACGACATTAGCTGTGTGGGTACGAACAGGTTCATCTGTGAGAAAAAGTAAGAGTTTCTATATCTCTGTTCTGTGTGAAAAAGTAAGAGTTTCAATATTTCTGTTCTGTGTGAGAAAAAGTAAGAGTTTCTATATTTCTGTTTAGTGTGAGAAACAGTAAGAGTTTCTATATTTAAGTTCATCTATGAGAAAAAGTAATGGTTTCTATATTTCTGTTCTGTGTGACAAAAATTAATAGTTTCTATATTTCTGTTCTGTGTGACAATAATGAATAGTCTCTATATTTCTATTATGTGTGAAAAAAGTTCTAGTTTCTATATTTCTATTTTGTGTGAGGAAAAGTAATAGTTGATATACTTCTATTATGCATAAAAAAGTAATTGCTTCTGTATTTCTATTTTGTGTGAGAAAATGTAAGTGTTTCTATATTTCTTTTATGAATGGCAAAAAGTAGAAGTTTCAATAATTCTATTTTGAATGAGAAAAAGTGTTTGACTAATTCACATTTGTCGCTGATAAAAGTAAGAATTAACAGTTGTTATTATATTTAGTCAAAGGTCCCGGTTTTACTACAAACGAATTAACATCCATAAACGCTCAACCGCCCGTGTCAGTGAAATCATCTGAATTAACATCCATAAGCGCTCAACCGCCCGTGTCAGTGAAATCATCTGAATTAACATCCATAAACGCTCAACCGCCCGTGTCAGTGAAATCATCTGAATTAACATCCATAAACGCTCAACCGCCCGTGTCAGTGAAATCATCTGAATTAACATCCATAAACGCTCAACCGCCCGTGTCAGTGAAATCATCTGAATTAACATCCATAAACGCTCAACCGCCCGTGCCAGTGAAATCATCTGAATTAACATCCATAAACGCTCAACCGCCCGTGCCAGTGAAATCATCTGAATTAACATCCATAAACGCTCAACCGCCCGTGCCAGTGAAATCATCTGAATTAACATCCCATCGTACTGAAGGGTCCAAACAAAGAAAGGCAGCTGCATTCCCCAACATAACAGATACAGCATACGTCAAATTACATAATGCGCAGCCTCACCGAAAGTGAACGCAGTCGAACTGTGCTTCATCATACGATATCATCATTCATCGTACGCAATCGGAATATTGAAACACGATCCGCATGAAAAACACAGCTCGTGATGTGCACAGAGCACTAAACTCAGTAGCTCCGACAGCAAGCCTGACTCGGAATATGAGGAAGCGGCAATAAGGAACGCTTTTCAAATAGAGCCTCAACGGTTCCCGTCGTCTATCCGCCATATTGAAGTCTTACATTGCATCACATTTGTTTGAAAATAATTACGAATATCAAGCATTCTTATTTGTCTAAGCCAATGGCGTATACTGGTTTTGGGGTCTGGGCTACCGCTGACATAATAAATAAAGACATACATTATATTCAGTAGGCTAACATGAAGTAATATTCGCTAAAGACATCACTACATTTTAAATTACTTACTTATTTATATGTAAACTCTATCCGTCTTGTTTGGGATGAAAATATCTCGATGACTTTGTCATTGAAAGTACTGTTGGGTTGGTTTCTAAGTTTCTGAAGGAATGATTTCTCAATGGATATTATTGCCAAACCAGACAAATGTTCTTGTGTCTGAGTTGAGCGACAATAAGATTTAATTCTCTTGAGAGTAGAAAAAGTTCTTTCTACAGATGCTGATGCGCATAACGTAGTTATAAATAGGTTAGTAAGTTCCGGTAATCAGACTACTTTCAGTTTCACTTTTTGATGCTTCTAATTGGCTAGAACTAAAAATAACCCATGAAATCGCATTTTGTATAGGTAGCTCCCGCCGTATTATTTTCACTGGAATTTTTTAATATCATTGTCATTAATACTAAGCCCGATGGAAGAGAACTGTACCGCTACTTATTAGTGGTTTCGTGTACTATCGTAGAGTAGTTTCGGATTCATTCACAAACGTTATAGTAGCCATAGGAAAACCTTGTTTTAATAAGTGCAAATCAAATCAAATAAATCATATTGGCCTACGAAATGTGAAATAGAATATTCGAAAATTTGTAATATAATTATGAAAAAAATATAATAAATTATCATTTCCTTTTGTATTTCGTTAATATGTTCAGGCTACCGGCGGTACCTGCGGTGGCATAGCGAATACGCCACTGGTCCAAGCATAAGGAACAGTCGTTAAACGTGTTTGTCTACGTTTCCTTTTTGTTGGGTGGTCGAGGAATAAGATGTTGATCTCTGGACATAAATGTTCAAAGCTCGAAACCCTCCACACACAAGACCTTCTGTATGAATCCATGAAATATTCTTCGTTTGATCATTACTACGTCTCTAGGTTCTGAATCCAGACGTCTCGAAGAATGTCAACAAGTAGGAGGTTCTATACGCACTCTGCGCACGTTGAAGAAACTAAGAAATATAGAAAGTGACAAATTAGCAATCTATCAAAGATAGAAAGTGACAAATTAACAATCTACGAAAGATACAAAGTGACAAATTAACAATCTAACAAAGATAGAAAGTGACAAATTAGCAATCTAACAAAGATAGAAAGTGACAAATTAACAATCTAACAAAGATAGAAAGTGGCAAAAGTGGCAAATTAACAATCTAACAAAGATAGAAAGTGACAAATTAACAATCTAACAAAGATAGAAAGTGGCAAATTAACAATCTAACAAAGATAGAAAGTGACAAATTAACAATCTAACAAAGATAGAAAGTGACAAATTAACAATCTAACTAAGATACTAAGTGACAACTTAACAATCTAACAAAGATAGAAAGTGACAAATCAACAATCTAACAAAGATAGAAAGTGACAAATTAACAATCTAACAAAGATAGAAAGTGACAAATTAACAATCTAACAAAGATACAAAGTGACAAATTAACAATATAAAAAATACAAAATGACAAATTAACAATCTAACAAAGATACAAAGTGCCAAATTAACAATCTAACAAAGATACAAAGTGACAAATTAACAATCTAACAAAGATGCAAAGTGCCAAATTAACAATCAAATAAAGATACAAAGTTACAAATTAAAAATTTAAAAAATATGCAAACTGATAAATAAAGAAGATAACAAACGCATAAACTGACAAATAAACAAGCTAACATAGAAACAGACTAACAAAAATAAAAAATGAAACAAAGTGATAAATAAACAAGCTAACAAAGGAAGAAATTGACAAATAAATAAGCTAACACAGACACAACGTGACAAATAAACAAGCTAAGAAAGAAAGAAAGTGGCAAATAAACAAGCAAACAAAAAACAAACAAACCGACAAATAAAAATGCTAACAAAGAAACAGACTGAAAAAAGACAAGCTAACAAAGAAACAAATTGACATGTAAAAAAGCTAACAAAGAAATATATTGACAACAAACAACCTAACAAAGAAACAAACTGACATATAAAAAGCTAACAAAAAATAAAGTGACAATAAACAAGCTAACAAAGAAACAAACTGACAAATAAACAAACTGACATATATGAAAGCTAACATAGAAGCAAAACGACATAAACAAGGTAACAATGAAACAAATTGACAAATAAACAAGATAACAAAGGCAATAACTGACAAATAAACAAGCAAACATAGAACAGCCTGACAAAAAGACAAGCTAAAAAAGAAACAAAGTGACAAATAAACAAGATAACAAAGAAACATAGTGACAAATAAACACGCTAACACAGACACAAAATGACAAATAAACAAGCTAAGAAAGAAACAAAGTGACAAATAAACAAGCTAAAAAGAAACAAAGTGACAAATAAACAAGCTAAGAAAGAAACAAAGTGACAAATAAACAAGCTAAGAAAGAAACAAAGTGACAAATAAACATGCTAAGAATGAGAAAAAGTGACAAATAAATAAGCTAAAAAGGAAACAAACTGACAAATAAACAAGCTAAGAAAGAAACAAAGTGACAAATAAACAAGATAACAAAGAAACATAGTGACAAATAAACAAGCTAAGACAGACACAAAATGACAAATAAACAAGCTAAGAAAGAAACAAAGTGACAAATAAACAAGCTAAAAAGAAACAAAGTGACAAATAAACAAGCTAAGAAAGAAACAAAGTGACAAATAAACAAGCTAAGAAAGAAACAAAGTGACAAATAAACAAGCTAAGAAAGAAACAATGTGACAAATGAACACGCTAACAAAGAAAGAAAGTGACAATAAATTGACTAAACAAGATAAAAACAAACTGACAAATAAACAAACATACTAATTAACTCAACAACTAACTAACCAAGTAACTAGCAAACTACCTAAACTGCTGATTAAAAAAAACTTTCTAAATAACAAATTACTGAATTATTTTAATAATTAGCTAAGTATCTATATAACTAACTATGTATTTCAACAAGTACTGACTGTCCATATTAGTTGTTAAATTATTCATCATCATGTGCCATACCGGTTGGCGTAGGCGATCATGTTCTTCTGTCCACAATCACCTATCGATAGTTCATCGTATCAGTTCTGTTGTTGACTGTTTTCCATGCCATGACACCAAGCTATCCAGCTTTTTCTCTCTTTGTTGTCCGCGATCTCTCTTTCCTTGTATTTTGCCAGTTGTAACCAAGTATTCCAACTTTCCTCTTCTCATGATGTGCCCGAACAATCTTGATTGTTTCTTTCTGATGTTTTTTAAGAGCTGCCTTTTTGTGTTGGCCTCTTTGAGAACTTCCTCATTGGTCTTTTTAGCTGTCCAGGGAACTTTCAACATTCTTCTGAGAAATCCCATCTCTGTGGCCTCTAATCGTCTTTTCATTTGTTTGTCTACTGTCCATGATTTGCTTCCACAGGTCAGAATTGGTTCTATATAGCACCGATGAACTCTCTTTCTCACTTCTATTAACATCTATTTGTTGCATAATATATTTTTCGCTTTCTGAAATTCAGTTTTGGCCTGAGCTATTCTGGTTTTTTTTTATTTCTGTGGTGCATCTTCCATCTGTTGTTATTATTGTGCCCAAGTATTTGAAGCGTTGCACTTGTTTCAGATTTGTCTTGTTTATTTTTATGCTGCATGATGGTGATGGTTGGCACTTTGTTATGACCAGTACTTCTGTCTTCTTACTATTTAGACTGAAATCTTACTTGTTGCTTTCTTCTACTATTATGTCTATCATTTCTTGTAGCTTATTCTCTGTCTCTGCTATTAAGGCTGTGTCGTCCGCATATCACAAATTATTTATATTGTGACCGTTGACTTCAATTCCTTTTTTTGTCTACTATTGATCTCATAATATTTTCACTGTAAATTGAAAACAAATCCGGTGACAGAACACAGCCTTGTCTGACTCCTTGTTTTATATATTGGAATTGCCCTGTTTGGTTGTTAATTCGTATAGCTGCTGTTTGTTGCCAGTACATGTTTTTTATGATTCGCAAATCCTTGCCATCAATGTTTAATTTTATCTGCATATTGAATATTTATACATGATTTACTTTGTCAAATGCTTTTTTGTAGTCTATAAAGCACATATATAGATCTTTCTTTACCTCTTTTGATCTTTCTATCAATGTCTTTAAGATGTATATTGCATTATTGGTGCCCTTTCCTTCCACAAATCCACATTGTTTTTCACTTATTTCTAGTTTTATTTGTTCCTTACATGTCTCATGATGATTCTTAGTAATATTTTAGTCATATGGTTGATGAGACTAATAGTGCGATGGTCTTCACAATCAGTGGCGTCTGACTTCTTCGGTATGGCTACAAAGATAGATTTTAGTAGATCTTCGTTTAAGTGTCCAGTGTTATATATGTCACTAAGTAGTTTAACATTACAAAATTAGATTAAATAATTATCTAACCGTTTAACTGACAGACTAATTAGATATTTAACTAAATCACAAAAAAAACAAATTATTTTCTACCGAAGTAACTATTTATCCGCTCAGGCAAAAGCAGCTTTCCAAAAAATGAGGAAGGTTCTATGCATTCTATTGTTGACAATAGAAACCAGAAAAAGAGTTCTTAAATATTATGTAGAGCCAGTCTTAACATATGGATGTGAATCATGGACAATAGGACAACAGACAAGAAACTCACTGGAGTCTGTAGAAATGTGGTTTTACAGAAGAATGTTGAGAATATCATGGACAGCTAAGAAGAGTAATGAAACCGTTCTGAAAGAGGTCAAAGCAAAAAGAGAGCTAATTTCCAATATTAGGGAGGAATAATCATCATTTTTGGCCATGTAATGAGAAAAGAACAACTGGAATATATTTTAACAAAAGGAAAATTGAGGGACGAAGAGATAGATGCAAGCAAAGAGAAAAAATACCAGACAGCTTAAGAGAATGGCTTGGCAGAAGGTTAACAACAGAAATGATAAATAGGGAATAATAGAACAAAGAAGTATGTGTTCTTTGTTCTATTATTCCCTATTATCGCCTCGGAAGTTCCCCATATAATAATATTTATGTATTATTATTTGTACCCAGAAATGATAAATAACTGTAGAGATCGAAAGTTGTGTAGAGACATGATCACCGACGCCAGCAGGCTTGGTACTTGATGATGATGATGAACTATTTACCTAACTAATTGACTGACTAATTAGCTATATAACTAAATTATTTTCTACCTAACTTACTAGTCATCTAATTATTTAACTATCTAACTAATTCACTAAGTAAATACATAACTAAACTATTATCTACATAACTAACTAGTTATCTAACTAATTAGCTAACTAGCTACATAACTAACTAAATTCTTATCTACATACTTAACTAGTTATTTAAACAATTATCTAACTAACTAGCTACATAACTAATTAAATTATTATCTACATAATTAACTAGTTATTTAAATAATTAACTATCTAACTAATTAACTAATTAGCTACATAACTAACTAAATTATTATCTACATACTTAATTAGTTGTTTAAATAATTAACTAGCTAACTAATTAACTAATTAGCTACATAACTAACTAAATTATTATCTACATACTTAATTAGTTGTTTAAATAATTAACTAGCTAACTAATTAACTAATTAGCTACATAACTAACTAAATTATTATCTACATACTTAATTAGTTGTTTAAATAATTAACTAGCTAACTAATTAACTAACTAGCTACATAACTAACTAAATTATTATCTGCATAATTAACTAGTTGTTTAAATAATTAACTATCTAACTAGCTAAATAACTAAGTGATTATCTCCCAAACTAACTAGTTACTTAACTAATGAACTGATTAAACTAAATTTTCTACAAATACATATGGCAGTTTAAGTGTAAATGAAAATGTCGTAATCTAAACTTATGTGATTGATATGTCATTTACTATGCCAATTGATATGTCATCTACTATGTTATTTGATATGTCATCTGTGTAACATTTTCCTGACCTTATTTCAGAGAAGCTTAAGAAATACAAACCTCGCCTTGAAGACAGAGGCAGCATGCAGGAACACATTAATAAGTGATACACTGAATAAAATAACATGAACAAATGATACACTGAATAAAAGTAGTGTTTCTGAGTAATGTATTCAAGTTTTCGTTTAATAATTTATACATGTATTGTCATTTTACCATCAAAAGTCATAAACATTATTAAAGACATGTATGATAGTTACATATGTGCAGTTCGAACAGAGGAAGGAATGAGCGAATGTTTGCCAATAGAAAATGGGGTTAAACAGGGATGTATTTTATCGCACATGTTATTTGGAATTGTTATGAACTACAAATATCACAGTTGAGGGAATACATCTGGAGACAGTCCAGAGTTACAACTACCTGGGACATACTATAACCAATGAAGGAAAATGTAAAATTGAAATAAACAAAAGAATAGGTATGGCAAACAGTAATTTTAATGCCATGAAAAATATACTATGCCATGAAAAATATACTAACATCAAAACAAATATCAGCTGGGCTGAAACTAAGAATAGCAAAATGTTACATCTTCTCAATATTCTTGTATGGTGCAGAAACATGGACATTAGACAAGAAAACAGAACAGAAAATTGAAGCCTTTGAAATGTGGATATATAGAATAATAGGTAGAATTGGATGAAAACAAAAGATAACAAACGATGAAGTTTTAAAACAACTGAAAATAAAAAGAGAACTACTAAACACAATTAAGACAAGACAAATGACATTTTTGGGGCATGTTAAAAGACACAACAGCCTACTAAAAGTAATATTAGAAGGAAAAATACAAGGTAAAAGAAGCAGAGGCAGACCAAGACTAACATGGACGAGTAACATCAAAAGATGGTCAAGTCAATCTATGACAGCCTGCACCATCAAAGCAAGAAACAGAGTAGAATGGCGATTCATGGTAGCCAACCTTCATTGCGGGGAAGGCACACGATGATGATGATGACGATATGAACTTCATAATGAAGAAATGCTGCACTGGTAATAAAGGCATCGAATGGATACAAGGAGACCATTTGGAGGACCTCGACTTTACTGATGACATAGTTCTCATCAGCAGTCAGATAAAAACAATGCAGGAAAACACAAATGAACTATCATCAATAGCCAGAAAAATTGGGTTTGAGATCAATCATGAAAAGACTAAAGTCATGGAAAGCTTAATTCCAACAGACAACAAAATATACATGGAAAACAAACCAAATGAAGAGATCAATTACTTGGAATCATATCTATCTTGGAAGTCACATTGATCGAGAAGGGGATACAAGTAAAGAAATTAGAATCAGAATAGCTAAAGCAGCAACGTCTTTCAGAAGCCTTGAAAAGTTGTGGAAATCAAAACTCATCAGCACAAACACAAAAATAAGACTATTCAAATCAAATGTACTATCAACCCTTACGTATGCGTGTGAAAGCTGGAAAACAACAAGAGATATAGAAACAAACTTGAACGCATTCGAAAATAAATGTCTAAGGTAAGTGTCGAGGGAGATGCTTCACTTTCTCTTCTACCTATTCAGAGGTCGAGGGAGATGATTCACTTTCTCTTTTACCTATTCAGGTGTCGAGGGAGATGATTCACTTTCTCTTTTACCTATTCAGGTGTCGAGGGAGATGATTCACTTTCTCTTTTACCTATTCAGGTGTCGTGGGAGATGCTTCACTTTCTCTTCTACCTATTCAGGTGTCGAGGAAGATGATTCACTTTCTCTTTTACCTATTCAGGTGTCGAGGGAGATGATTCACTTTCTCTTTTACCTATTCAGGTGTCGAGGGAGATGATTCACTTTCTCTTTTACCTATTCAGGTGTCGAGGGAGATGATTCACTTTCTCTTCTACCTATTCAGGTGTCGAAGGAGATGATTCACTTTCTCTTTTACCTATTCAGGTGTCGTGGGAGATGATTCACTTTCTCTTCTACCTATTCAGGTATCGAGGGAGATGATTCACTTTCTCTTTTACCTATTCAGGTGTCGAGGGAGATGATTCACTTTCTCTTTTACCTATTCAGGTGTCGAGGGAGATGATTCACTTTCTCTTCTACCTATTCAGGTGTCGAGGGAGATGATTCACTTTCTCTTGTTCCCATTCCTGTGTTGAGGGAGATGCTTCCCTTGCTCTTGTACCCATTCAGGTGTCGAGGGAGATGCTTCCCTTGCATTTGTACCCTTTTAGATGTTGAGGGAGATGATTCACTTTCTCTTGTACTCATTCAGGTGTCGAGGGAGATGATTCACTTTCTCTTGTACCCATTCAGATGTCGATTGAGATTATTCACTTTCTCTTGTACCCATTCAGATGTCGAGGGAGATGATTCACTTTCTCTTGTACCCATTCAGGTGTTGAAGGAGACGATTCACTTTCTCTTGTACCCATTCAGTTGTCGAGGGAGATGATTCACTTTCTCTTGTACCCATTCAGTTGTCGAGGGAGAGGATTCACTTTCTCTTGTACCCATTCAGTTGTCGAGGGAGAGGATTCACTTTCTCTTGTACCCATTCAGTTGTCGAGGGAGAGGATTAACTTTCTCTTGTACCCATTCAGTTGTCCAGGGAGAGGATTCACTTTCTCTTGTACCCATTCAGTTGTCGAGGGAGAGGATTCACTTTCTCTTGTACCCATTCAGTTGTCGAGGGAGAGGATTAACTTTCTCTTGTACCCATTCAGTTTTCGAGGAAGAGGATTCACTTTCTCTTGTACCCATTCAGTTGTCGAGGGAGAGGATTCACTTTCTCTTGTACCCATTCATATGTCGAGGGAGATGCTTCACTTTCTCTTGTACCCATTCAGCTTTCGAGGGAGAGGATTCACTTTCTCTTGTACCCATTCAGGTGTTGAGGGAGACGATTCACTTTCTCTTGTACCCATTCAGGTGTCGAGGGAGAGGATTCACTTTCTCTTGTACCCATTCAGCTTTCGAGGGAGAGGATTCACTTTCTCTTGTACCCATTCAGGTGTTGAAGGAGACGATTCACTTTCTCTTGTACCCATTCAGGTGTTGAAGGAGACGATTCACTTTCTCTTGTACCCATTTAGGTGTTGAGGGAGAGGATTCACTTTCTCTTGTACCCATTCAGGTGTTGAGGGAGACGATTCACTTTCTCTTGTACCCATTCAGGTGTTGAAGGAAACGATTCACTTTCTCTTGTACCCATTCAGTTGTCGAAGGAGATGATTCACTTTATCTTGCACTTTCTCTTGTACCCATTCAGTTGTCGAAGGAGATGATTCACTTTATCTTGTACCCATTCAGGTGTCGAGGGAGATGATTCACTTTCTCTTGTACCCATTCAGGTGTCGAGGGAGATGATTCACTTTCTCTTGTACCCATTCAGATGTCGAGGGAGATGCTTCACTTCTCATTAGCGTTTACCCGCTAAGTGGGAACCGCTATGTCGCTAGTCTACCACTCAGCCGAGGCATCTGAACCTTTCAACCCGACACATCCGCCTTCGACATGGATAGATTTAAGTAACGATTGTTGTCGAGGTCATTTCTCGTCCGCTCTACTCGATGTCACACTGTCTATGGTTGATCACAGTTGAAAACTATAACAGAATCAACACTACAATGAGTTTAGCACTACATCACTACAACATTACAACAGCTCCTACACTACACCAGTTTCAACATTACAACAGATTCAACACTGCAATGAGTTTAGCACTACAACATTACAACAGCTTTTACACTACACCAGTTTCAACATTACAACAAATTAAACAATACAATGAGTTTAGCACTACAACATTACAACAGCTCCTACACTACAATGAGTTTAGCACTACAACATTACAACAGCTCCTACACTACACCATTTTCAACATTACAACAGATTCAAAACACTGCAACAGGTTCAGCACTACCACATTACAACAAATTCAACACTACAATGAGTTTAGCACTACATCACTGCAAAATTACAACAGCTACACCAGTTTCAACATTACAACAGATTCAACACTACAATGAGTTTAGCACTACAACATTACAACAGCTCCTACACTACACCATTTTCAACATTACAGCAGATTCAACACTGCAACAGGTTCAGCACTACAAAACTACAACAGATCGAACACTACAACAGATCGAACAATACAATAGGTTCAACACTACAAGTGGTTAAATACTACAACAGATCGAAAAATGCAATAGGTTCAACACTACAAGTGGTTAAATACTACAACAGATTGAACAATACAATAGGTTCAACACTACAAGTGGTTAAATACTACAACAGATTGAACAATACAATAGGTTCAACACTACAAGTGGTTAAATACTACAACAGATTGAACAATACAATAGGTCCCACTACAAGTGGTTCAACACCACAACAGATCGAAAAATGCAATAGGTTCAATACTACAACAGATCGAACAATACAATAGGTTCAACATTACAAGAGGCTCAACACTACAAGTGGTTCAACAATACAACAGATCGAACAATACAATAGGTTCAACATTACAAGAGGCTCAACACTACAAGTGGTTCAACACCACAGCAGATCGAACAATACAATAGGCTCAACAATACAAGTGGTTCAACACTACAACAGATTGCACAATACAATAGGTTCAACACTACAAGTGGTTCAATACTACAACAGATTGAACAATGCAATAGGTTCAACACTACAAGTGGTTCAACACTACAACAGATTGAACAATACAATAGGTTCAACACTACAAGTGGTTCAATACTACAACAGATTTTACAATACAATAGGTTCAACATTACAAGAGGCTCAACACTACAAGTTGTTCAACACTACAACAGATTGAACACTACAATAGGTTCAACATTACAAGAGGCTCAACACTACAAGTGGTTCAACACTACAACAGATTGAACAATACAATAGGTTCAACACTACAAGTGGTTCAACACTACAACAGATTGAACACTACAATAGGTTCAACATTACAAGAGGCTCAACACTACAAGTGGTTTAATACTACAACAGATCGAACAATACAATAGGTTAAACATTACAAGAGGTTCAATAGTACAACAAATCTAACACTACAAGAGGTTCAACACTACAACAGATTGCACAATACAATAGGTTCAACACTACAAGTGGTTCAATACTACAACAGATTGAACAATACAATAGGTTCAACACTACAAGTGGTTCAACACTACAACGGATTGAATAATACAATAGGTTCAACACTACAAGTGGTTCAATACTACAACAGATTTAACAATACAATAGGTTCAACATTACAAGAGGCTCAACACTACAAGTTGTTCAACACTACAACAGATTGAACACTACAATAGGTTCAACATTACAAGAGGCTCAACACTACAAGTGGTTGAACACTACAACAGATTGAACAATACAATAGGTTCAACACTACAAGTGGTTCAACACTACAACAGATTGAACACTACAATAGGTTCAACATTACAAGAGGCTCAACACTACAAGTGGTTTAATACTACAACAGATCGAACAATACAATAGGTTCAACATTACAAGAGGTTCAATAGTACAACAAATCTAACACTACAAGAGGTTCAACACTACAAGAGGTTCAACACTACAAGAGGTTCAACACTACAACAGAATGATGTAATGTGTCGAAGATCTTTATATTTTATTGAAGAAAAAAGGCAGCATGTCCCTAACTTATCAACGTTTGTTGTTCTTAGATTATTACTTTTTGCCTCCCTTAGATTATCAACAATCGTTTTCAGTAGATTATTTCCCTTTGTCGCCTTTAAATTACCATTACTTGTCTTCCATAGTATATCATCTTTACTCTTCGATAGTTTGTCACAATTTATCTTTAAATTATAATTACTTGTCTCCCTTAGAACACATTCGATTAGGGCACGAGAGAGAAGATGTGAACTGAAATGATTAACTTGTGTGCCGTCTCCGCATCGAGTCTTGACTTCTTGGATTTGTTATTTTACACTGTCTCTTGACTTGATGAGACACACTATCATTTCACACTACCTCTTATCGTGATGATACACACTATCATTTCACACTACCTCTTACCGTGATGATACACACTATCATTTCACACTACCTCTTACCGTGATGATACACTCTATCATTTCACACTACCTCTTACCGTGATGATACACTCTATCATTTCACACTACCTCTTACCGTGATGATACACTCTATCATTTCACACTGTCTCTTACCGTGATGATACACTCTATCATTTCACACTACCTCTTACCGTGATGATACACACTATCATTTCACACTGTCTCTTACCGTGATGATACACTCTATCATTTCACACTACCTCTTACCGTGATGATACACTCTATCATTTCACACTACCTCTTACCGTGATGATACACTCTATCATTTCACACTACCTCTTACCGTGATGATACACTCTATCATTTCACACTACCTCTTACCGTGATGATACACACTATCATTTCACACTACCTCTTACCGTGATGATACACACTATCATTTCACACTACCTCTTACCGTGATGATACACTCTATCATTTCACACTACCTCTTACCGTGATGATACACTCTATCATTTCACACTACCTCTTACCGTGATGATACACTCTATCATTTCACACTACCTCTTACCGTGATGATACACACTATCATTTCACACTACCTCTTACCGTGATGATACACTCTATCATTTCACACTACCTCTTACCGTGATGATACACACTATCATTTCACACTACCTCTTACCGTGATGATACACTCTATCATTTCACACTACCTCTTACCGTGATGATACACTCTATCATTTCACACTACCTCTTACCGTGATGATACACTCTATCATTTCACACTACCTCTTACCGTGATGATACACTCTATCATTTCACACTACCTCTTACCGTGATGATACACTCTATCATTTCACACTGTCTCTTACCTTACACTATCATTTCATACTGGCTCTTACCTTACACTATCAGTTCACACTGTCTCTTACCTTGATGATACAATCTATCCTTTCACACTTTCTCTAGCCTTGATGATGCAATCTATCCTTTCACACTTTCTCTAGCCTTGATGATACACTCTATCATATGTTATCATAACCACCTCTCAATATTCCAATCTACTTGACTTCTAGCATCCCTCTGCCTCGATTTGCCTTGTACATTCCTCTCAACGACAGCATTCAATCATTTGTTACGTCCCTCCCTGTGTTCAAGACATCATTACCCCATGTTCTAATTGCTCTATAAACATCTTACATTACTCCCTTCTGTGCCAGAACTTTATAATTTATTATCTTCGCTGTCTACTCAATTTTTTAAACTGAGATTCACACCTCTCTGCCAATGTCATTAACTTTTCCTATGTCTACCGTTTATAAAGGCGTTTCAGTCGTTACGAAACCCAGGAAGCGAAGGACCCAAAGCTGATGGCTTGCGCCAAGATTGGTGAATCAAAATCATCCTGACCCTGCTCCACATTTGGTGGTGCCTTCAGTAACATATTAACTTGTCTAGTCTGGCCAACCGAGTTCGGATAGAAGAGGTAAACAAACCCGGTACTAAAAAATGTTCTGCTGAAGTCGGATGTATTGGGCCGAAAAGTGCAAATATCCCAATTATACTGCAAATCAAAACACAACGCAGACACTCCCACTTAGCTTTCTTTTAAGGGCGGATGACGAAGAAGTGTACTCCTTTAGTCATCGGGCGAACGCAAGTTAAAGTGCCCACTCTTTCATGTCCCAGCATCTCCGCATGTACCGCATTGTTAAAGCTGCTGCCACCTTCGACCGCCTTTCTAGAGGCATGACTGGCAACACAGCAAACTGACAATTCAAACATAGGCCGCAGTTTATAATGCTTGCATCATTAGTATCCTCCTCTATGACAGCGAATGTTGGACAACTTATGCAAAGTAGGAGAGAAGGCTAAATACATTTCATAAGCGAAGTTTGCGCTGTATTCTTGGTATCACCTGAAGGATAAATTGACAAAAATGGAGGTTTTGACTCGCACAGGCCTCCCGAACATTTACACGCTGCTCATACAAGGTTATATCTTAATGTGTTTCTGTGCTAGACATGGTTCATATTTTGGTGAGTTTCCGTGAAGCCATGGCTCATATCTTAATGTGTTTCTGTGCTTGCCACGGCTCATATCTTAGCTTGTGTGTGTGCTAGCCATTGGCTCATATCTTAGCTTGTGTGTGTGTGCTAGCCACGGCTCATATCTTAGCTTGTGTGTGTACTAGCCATGGCTCATATCTGGGTGTGTGTATGTCATGTTAGTCATATCTCATATCTTTATGTGCATGTTTATGTTAGTCATATCTCATATCTTTGTGCGTGTATATCTATGTCAATCATATCTCATATCTTTGTGTGCATGTCTATATTAGTCATGTATCATATCTTTGCGCGTATGTCTGTGTTAGTCATATCTCATATCTTGATGTGTGTCAGTGTTAGTCATGCCTCGTATCGCTGTTTGCACGTCTGTGTTAGTCACATCTCATATCTTAGTGTGTGCATGTCTGTGTTAGTCACCTCTAGTGACCCGCGCAGATGGTGCTCGTAAACCTGGGAGGGCCGACCATCTAAGGGCAGAATACCCCTACAGAACAGACAATCTGCTGCCTTGCAGGAAGATTGGGGACAATCAAAGGCTAAGGAAAGCAAACCTGAATAAAATGCTGGCTGAAATCGGATGCACTGGGCCACTGGCGCAGAAAACAGTGCAACGTTTTAACGGGTGTTCAATCAGATTTGATCTGGCAGACTCTAACTGTGATGTTCTGTCTGTGGGGGGGAATCAACACACTTAACCTGACAGTTGACTTTATGTGAGAGTCTGGAATCCTACTCTGATCGAGTCCTGATTGCAGTGAGTGAGAGAGAGAGAGAGAGAGAGAGAGAGATACAAGGTAGGTTACGCTGACTTGGCCACGTACACCGTGTGAAAGATGGCCGCATACCAAAAGGTATACTATATGGACAACTAGCAGATAGAAAAAAGGACTAGGGAGCAACCAAAATTGTGATTGACAGTGTGTAAATGTGACATGAAGTCTCTGAACCAAAACCGTTCTCCCTGGGAAGCTGCAAACCGCAATCTTTGAAAACACACTCTAAAGCTCCAACCCAAGCAAGAAGCAGACAGATTCATAGAAAAATGAGAATACACCGCGAAAGAAAAAAAAAATAACATTTCTATGTGCGCAGGAAAATCCACAATCAACTATGACTAACTGAGAATACTAACTCCTGCATGTCCAACGATGACTAACTGAGAATACTAACTCCTGCATGTCCAACTATGACTAACGGATGATACTAACTCCTGCATGTCCAACTATGACTGACGGAGAATACTAACTCCTGCATGTCCAACTATGACTGACGGAGAACACTAACTCCTGCATGTCCAACTATGACTGACGGATGATACCAACTCCTGCATGTCCAACTATGACTGACGGATGATACTAACTCCTGCATGTCCAACTATGACTGACGGATGATACTAACTCCTGCATGTCCAACTATGACTGACGGAGGATACTAACTCCTGCATGTCCAACTATGACTAACGGAGAATACTAACTCCTGCATGTCCAACTATGACTGACGGAGAATACTAACTCCTGCATGTCCAACTATGACTGACGGATGATACCAACTCCTGCATGTCCAACTATGACTGACGGAGGATACTAACTCCTGCATGTCCAACTATGACTGACGGAGAATACTAACTCCTGCATGTCCAACTATGACTAACGGAGAATACTAACTCCTGCATGTCCAACTATGACTGACGGAGAATACTAACTCCTGCATGTCCAACTATGACTAACGGAGAATACTAACTCCTGCATGTCCAACTATGACTGACGGAGAATACTAACTCCTGCATGTCCAACTATGACTAACGGAGAATACTAACTCCTGCATGTCCAACTATGACTAACGGAGAATACTAACTCCTGCATGTCCAACTATGACTAACGGAGAATACTAACTCCTGCATGTCCAACTATGACTAACGGAGAATACTAACTCCTGCATGTCCAACTATGACTAACGGAGAATACTAACTCCTGCATGTCCAACTATGACTAACGGAGAATACTAACTCCTGCATGTCCAACTATGACTGACGGAGAATACTAACTCCTGCATGTCCAACTATGACTAACGGAGAATACTAACTCCTGCATGTCCAACTATGACTAACGGAGAATACTAACTCCTGCATGTCCAACTATGACTGACGGAGAATACTAACTCCTGCATGTCCAACTATGACTGACGGATGATACTAACTCCTGCATGTTCAGGGACTTAGACAAAGGTGACTTTAGGTACTTTTGACTTCTGTAATGACTCTACCTTTTGTCTGCGAACAGAGCCCGCCCAATGATACCAGGTGCTTTAATCTGCTCACTTGTTTCAGCATTTTCCCATTTACATTTACTCTACATTCTTGTGTTTATTATTTGTTTATGCTATCCCAGTTTCTGTTTCACGGTGCTGAGACACGATCATAATTTTGAGGAAATTCCGGGTTTCATAGCGAGTGGAACATGATCTTTTCTGCTGATATTTTTTATTTCGTTTCAAGTTGTTTTTTACACCATTTTTTAAACTGGAATTTTCCATTTTCTATTTCTGGAATAAAATATTTCACTTTTTCTTATCTTCTAACATAAATACTTATTTACTCTTTCCTATTTTTTGGGCCCCATTCCTTCGTTGGATCGAATAATTCCAACAAAAATAGCTTCAGACACTATTTTCCCGTAACTTGATTTGTTATGTTCCTTTCTTAAGCTGGAACTAATAAACCACATTTATGTATCTGCTGCCAGTTAATGTTTTTTTTTTTCAAATAAAAACTCTGATCTTTAAAACGAACAAAAAATATGCGATAAAGATGAAACGTAAATAAAAGAAAGTTAGCAGGCAAGACTAGAAAAATGTGGCTAATTATCGGAACACACAGAGAAGAAATCGAGAAACTAGAAATGGCTAAACGGCTTTCTGTGATGATATTACGTTAATGCTTGAAGATCAAAGGCACAAGAGAAAATTGATGAGACCTCACAATGTAAACATATCTCCTTGATCGGTTTATTTTTTTGGGGGAATGGGGGGTGGGGTGGGATGGGGAGAACTGCTTCATTCTCATCATCGTAATCATCATCATCATCATCATCATCTTCTTGTACTTTTTCCTTTTCTCAAACTTCCTTTTTCTTTCTTCTTCTCATTCGTCTTCTTTATCTTCTTCATCGTCATCATTTTATTCTTCCATTTGTTCGTTTACTTCTTCTTGTTGTTTGTTCTTCTTCTTCTTCTTCTCCTTCCTCTTCTTCTTCTCCTTCTCCATATACTTTTAGTTTCCCTTCTTCTTCCTAATATTGGAAATTTGCTTTCAGTTTTGCTTTGGTCTCCCTTCAGAACGCTTTCATGACTCTTCTATCTGTCCATGTTATTCTCAACATTCTTTCGTAGAAACCACATCTCTACAGCCTCCAGTGATTTTCTTGTCTGTGTCCAATTGTCCATAATCCACATCTATATGTTAAGACAGGCATCACATTACATTTAAGAACTGTTGTTCTTGTTTTTATTGTCAAAAATGGATTGCACAGTGTCTTCCTTGTTTTCTGGAAAGCTGCTTTTGTCTGAGCCATTCTGTATCTCACCTCTTTTGTACATCTTCCGTCTATGGTTAACATTGTTCCCAAATATTTAAATTCATTTACCTGTTTTAACATTGTTCCACTTGTCTTTATTGTGCACTGTGGATATCAATATATCAAATATTAAAGGCCGCGAGTATAGCTGTAGAGAACATATCATCAACATCATCATCATCGAGTGTCGTCTCCGCAACGAAGGTTGGCCACCATGGAGCGCCATTTTGCTCTGTCTCATGCTTTGATGGTGCAGGTTGTCATAGGCTGATTTGTCAATCTTTTGATGTTACTCGTCCATGTTAGTCTTGGTCTGACCTCTGCCTCTTTTACCTTGTATTTTCCCCTCCGGGATTACTTTTATAGGTCGTTTCAAAATATTTTGAAGGTGTTTAAAATTCCATATCTCTGCAACCAATTGATTGATAATGCTGAAATTTTGCATATGGTCTTGTGATTTTTTGGTCCCAAGAAGTACATTCATTTCCTCACCAACAAACGTATAGTTTTAAATATTCTTTATTTGAAGTATACAAATTTAAGGCATTTTGGTCAAACCATATATTTGGAGGAATTACCGCTTCATATGAGTGAGCACCCACGGACTTGTCATCTTGAACGTAATGCGCGCCAATTTCCCTGTTTTAAGCACTAAAAAACACATAAAACGCGTCATAGTTATAATTTTATATCCGGTGCATCCCATTTCCTGTCGTTTTGTTGTGATTTATGTGCAACGGCGTATCCTAATTATTGGGTAATTTCGTTAAATTTGTGATCTGTTAGTCAATGGGTATAAAAGTAAAGTTCCTTACATTGCAATCAGTGGCAATAAAGGTGTATAAATATTTTTGCATAGAAGCTAAGCGTGGAAAACTGTATCCAAGCATCTCAAAGCCAGAAAAGAGAACTATTCACGCATTGGGTATAAGCAAACGCTTTTTCAAACAAGTGCTTAAAGCTAACGGAGTGTCCAGTTCAATCAAGACTAGGACGCTAGGAAGAAAGAAAGTAGTAGATAGTTTTGACAAGGAAGTGATTAGAAGAGCAATTTGTAAAATGTTCGATTCCAAAGAAACTGTGACTTTAAGAAAACTTAAAATTCGACTGAGAGCAGAAAATGACATTGTTGTGTCGAAAACAACATTATGGAGAACTGTTAGAAGCATCGGTTTTACGTTTAGAAAGTACGATAGTGGTAGAAATGTCATCTGCGAGAAGCCGCACTTAGTTTCTATGAGGAGTAAATATTTACGTGAAGTACGGGAAATGCGTAACCAAGGTTATGATATTGTATTTCTAGATGAATCTTGGATAAATTCTCACCACACAAGTGCAAAGGAATGGCAGTTATCAGATGGAAATATTAGAAGATGTGTACCCACTGGAAAAGGACAGCGTATTATAATGGCACATGCAGGCAGCCGAAAAGAAGGGTTGGTGAAAAATGCAGAACTTATATTCACCTCTAATTATACTGACAACAGGGACTATCACACCGAGATGAATGGCCATATATTTAGAGAGTGGATTGAAAATACTCTTCTTCCAATTCTAGACAGACCATCCTGTCTGGTAATGGACAACGCGTCGTACCACAACGCTGTGGCAGAAGAAGACAAAATTCCTACATCTACCAGTACAAAAGATGTTATAAAGATTTGGCTAAGAAAGGAAGGAATTCCATTTAACGAGGGATTTTTGAAACCTGAATTACTGTCACTTGTTAAGAAATCGCAAAAGACCAAAGTATTCCAAATAGACAAAATCATTCAACAGCATGGTCATACGTGCTTGAGACTGCCCCCTTATCATCCACAATTAAACCCCATTGAACTCGTTTGGGCAAAAATTAAAGGGCAGGTGGCAGCTGAGAATACAAGTTTTAAACTATGCGATATAAAAGGACTGACATATGCTGCTCTATCACAGATTGACAAAGATTTTTGGTGCAAATGTGAAGATCATGTCTTAAAAGAAGAAAATGACTATTGGAAAAAAAAGATGGACTATCGTTCGTTCAGCCCAGATTAGTAATCAATATGTTAGACTCCTCTGATTCAGAATAAATGAAATAATAATGGACGTTTTTATATGTCCGCATGATCAATCTTTAGCTAAAGTTGATAACGTTTTGAAAATGTAAAGATTCTTGATATGTGTACTGCAGGCATGCAAAGAAACTAAATCACTTTCATATGTCTTGTTTACGTAAAATAATGAAAGTCACATGGAAAGACATAAAACGAACAATGTAGCTCTTTACAGTGAAGAGGATCCCGTGCTTACATCGGACTCTTTAGTCACATGCGTACCCATAAACAATAACTTTGCTTGATATGTCATGCTCGTTATCGCTCGCAACGGATAATTAATTTTTTTAAATGTATTCTTTGTTGTATATTGTTTAAATAGTTTTCATTAATGGAACTGTTTATACGCTGATTTGTTTTAGACCGTCTGTAAAGGCTATAACATTGACATTCTCATAGTATTTTAAAGAAAGTAAACAATAGAAAGTAAACAGTTGATAACGCCTCCAACTTTCAAGTTGTGTAGAGACGCCTATGTCGAGAAGCTGATTTCCATTAATGTACGGTAAATTATTTTCTCCAGGAGCAAAAAGATCCGTAAATTCACTGAGATCAAAGGAAAGTGCTGCTTCATGATGAAGCATACTTCCTACATCATTCAATTTTGTGAAATCGGTGGGACCTTGGTAAAACAAGGCCAGATGCAAAAAATCAAGTTTGTAAGTGCAGGGAAAGAGGAGATATTTCATGTTAATCGTGAACATTTAGATTTGAAACGACCAATAGTAGGATGTTGTGTCTTTTAACATGGCCAAAAAATCGCATTTGTCTTGTTTGAATTGTGCTTAGTAGTTCTCTTTTCATTTTTAGTTGTTTTATGACTTCGTCGTTTGTTTGCTTTTCCTTCCATCCAATTCTACCTATAGAGAACATATATACTCTCAACATAAATTGGTATGGAGAGCTAAACTAGTAAATAGAAAGGCAAGTTACAACGTTTCGGCAAAAGCCTTAATCAGGTATAACAAGCAAACTATACACATTAAATACAGAAATCCAAGCCAGAAAATACAGCACAAATCTTCATGCGACCATTGTGGATGTCGACAAGGACCGTTAGGCGCACCCTGCCAGTGGTTTATGTCTGAGAGTTCTCTCATAGTTTTAGGAAGGCGACAAGGACCTTTAGGCGCACCCTGCCAGCGATTTATGTCTGAGAGTTCTCTCATAGTTTTAGGAAGGCGACAAGGACCTTTAGGCGCACCCTGCCAGTGGTTTATGTCTGAGAGTTCTCTCATAGTTTTAGGAAGGCGACAAGGACCGTTAGGCGCACCCTGCCAGCGGTTTATGTCTGAGAGTTCTCTCATAGTTTAAGGATGGCGACAAGGACCGTTAGGCGCACCCTGCCAGTGGTTTATGTCTGAGAGTTCTCTCATAGTTTTAGGATGGCGACAAGGACCTTTAGGCGCACCCTGCCAGTGGTTTATGTCTGAGAGTTCTCTCATAGTTTTAGGATGGCGACAAGGACCGTTAGGCGCACCCTGCCAGTGGTTTATGTCTGAGAGTTCTCTCATAGTTTAAGGATGGCGACAAGGACCGTTAGGCGCACCCTGCCAGCGGTTTATGTCTGAGAGTTCTCTCATAGTTTTAGGATGGCGACAAGGACCGTTAGGCGCACCCTGCCAGTGGTTTATGTCTGAGAGTTCTCTCATAGTTTTAGGATGGCGACAAGGACCTTTAGGCGCACCCTGCCAGTGGTTTATGTCTGAGAGTTCTCTCATAGTTTTAGGATGGCGACAAGGACCGTTAGGCGCACCCTGCCAGTGGTTTATGTCTGAGAGTTCTCTCATAGTTTTAGGATGGCGACAAGGACCTTTAGGCGCACCCTGCCAGTGGTTTATGTCTGAGAGTTCTCTCATAGTTTTAGGAAGGCAACAAGGACCGTTAGGCGCACCCTGCCAGTGGTTTATGTCTGAGAGTTCTCTCATAGTTTTAGGATGGCGACAAGGACCGTTAGGCGCACCCTGCCAGTGGTTTATGTCTGAGAGTTCTCTCATAGTTTTAGGAAGGCGACAAGGACCGTTAGGCGCACCCTGCCAGTGGTTTATGTCTGAGAGTTCTCTCATAGTTTTAGGATGGCGACAAGGACCGTTAGGCGCACCCTGCCAGTGGTTTATGTCTGAGAGTTCTCTCATAGTTTTAGGAAGGCGACAAGGACCGTTAGGCGCACCCTGCCAGTGGTTTATGTCTGAGAGTTCTCTCATAGTTTTAGGAAGGCGACAAGGACCGTTAGGCGCACCCTGCCAGTGGTTTATGTCTGAGAGTTCTCTCATAGTTTTAGGATGGCGACAAGGACCGTTAGGCGCACCCTGCCAGTGGTTTATGTCTGAGAGTTCTCTCATAGTTTTAGGAAGGCGACAAGGACCGTTAGGCGCACCCTGCCAGTGGTTTATGTCTGAGAGTTCTCTCATAGTTTTAGGAAGGCGACAAGGACCGTTAGGCGCACCCTGCCAGTGGTTTATGTCTGAGAGTTCTCTCATAGTTTTAGGATGGCGACAAGGACCGTGAGGCGCACCCTGCCAGTGGTTTATGTCTGAGAGTTCTCTCATAGTTTTAGGATGGCGACAAGGACCGTGAGGCGCACCCTGCCAGTGGTTTATGTCTGAGAGTTCTCTCATAGTTTTAGTTCCTCGTCTTTTTAATGTCGACAAAATCAGCAATTAAGGCGGAGGTGGAGGAGTGTGCGAGAAGAGGTATGATATGAGAGAAGGAGGAGAAGGTGAGAGAGAGAGAGAGTGAGAGAGAGAAGGAGGAGAGAGTGAGAGAGAGAGGAAGGGGCGGGTCAGAGAGAGGGAGTGGAGGGTTGAGCGAGAGATGGAGGGGAGGGTGAGCGAGAGAGGGAGGAGTGGGTGAGAGAGAGGTACGGGAGGTGAGAGAAAGAAAGGAGAGGATGAAAAGAGAGGTAATGGAGGGTGAGAGTGATGTATGGAAATGTGAGAGAAAGGGAGTAGAGTGTAAGAGAAAGGTACGGGAGTGTTAGAGACAGAAAGTGAGAGGTGGGAGATGGATGGGATGGTGAGAGAGAGAGAGAGGGAACGGAGGATGAGGAAGATAGGGAAGGAGAGTGAAAGACATGGAGAGAGAGATGATCGGTGGGGGGGTGAGTGAGGTATAAGGGTGAGATAGGGAGACAGAGAGGAGGGTGAGAAAGTGACTAGATGGTGAGAGAGGAAGGGAAGTGAGGGTGAGAGCGAGAGAGGGGAGGGTTTGAGATAGGGAGAAAAGGGTGAGAGAGGGAGGAGGTGAGAGAGAGAGGGAAGGAGATGAAGGTGAGAGAGAAAGAGAGCGGGGGGGGCCGATGAGATGGAGGGTAGGGTGTGAGAAATAGAGAGAGGGAGGTGAGGGTGTGAAAGATAAAGAGAGGGAGGGGAGGGTGTGAGAGATAAAGAGAGGGAGGGGATGGTGTTAGAGATAGAGAGAGGGATGGGAGGGTGTGAGAAATAGAGAGAGGGAGAGGAGGGTATGAGAGATAAAGAGAGGGAGGGGAGGGTGTGAAAGATAGAGAGAGGGAGGGGAGGGTGTGAGAGATAGAGAGAGGGAGGGGAGGGTATGAGAGATAAAGAGAGGCAGGGGAGGGTGTGAGAGATAAAGAGAGGGAGGGGAGGTTGTGAGAGATAGAGAGAGGGAGGGAAGGGTGTGAGAGATAGAGAGAGGGAGGGAAGGGTGTGAGAGATAAAGAGATGGAGGGGAGGGTGTGAGAGATAAAGAGAGGGAGGGGATGGTGTTAGAGATAGAGAGAGGGATGGGATGGTGTGAGAGATATAGAGAGGGAGAGGAGGGTATGAGAGATAAAGAGAGGGAGGGAATGGTGTTAGAGATAGAGAGAGGGATGGGAGGGTGTGAGAGATAGAGAAAGGGAGAGGAGGGTATGAGAGATAAAGAGAGGGAGGGGAGGGTGTGAAAGATAGAGAGAGGGAGGGGAGGGTGTGAGAGATAAAGAGAGGGAGGGGAGGGTATGAGAGATAAAGAGAGGGAGTGGAGGGTGTGAGAGATAGAGAGAGGGAGGGGAGGGTGTGAGAGATAGAGAGAGGGAGGGAAGGGTGTGAGAGACAGAGAGAGGGAGGGAAGGGTGTGAGAGATAAAGAGAGGGAGGGGAGGGTGTGAGAGATAAAGAGAGGGAGGGGAGGGTGTGAGAGATAAAGAGAGGGAGGGGAGGTTGTGAGAGATAGAGAGAGGGAGGGGAGGGTGTGAGAGATAAAGAGAGCGAGGGGAGGGTGTGAGAGATAGAGAGAGGGAGGGGAGGGTGTGAGAGATAAAGAGAGGGAGGGGAGGGTGTGAGAGATAGAGAGAGGGAAGGGAGGTTGTGAGAGATAGAGAGAGGGACTGAAGGGTGTGAGAGATAGAGAGAGGATGGTAAGAGGCAGAGACGGAGATGAGATTGAGAGAAGGAGATGAGGGTGAGAGACAGAGAGAGAGAGAGATGAGGGTGAGAGACAGAGAGAGAGAGAGAGAGAGAGATGAGGGTGAGAGACAGAGAGGGAGAGCAAGCAGCAAACGGAAAGAAAGAACATAATCATCTCCACATAGGTAATTTGTCAAGATATCCATCTTCAATTTCTTCCTTCCATTCTTCCAGCGCCACGTTCTCCGAACATTCCCCTCTCTCTCTCTTTCTCTCTCTCCACGCCAAGGCCGTGTCAATCACCGCCTAATGGTGTTTATTACGTTTCCCTAACATTTTTAGTTTTTCATGTTTTTTTTCTCATCTGATATTAAATTATCTCCCCTGTCATGTTGCGTGTTTCAACTTTCTAAACTGGATCAACATTTGTAGTAGTTGAATAACCGGTCTTTTATTCAAATCTGAGAATCTCTGTTTCTATGTTTTTGCAAATGTGTGTGTTTATGTATGTGCTATATATTCTGACCTAAAGAAGCGCATCATGGAGGTTAGATAAACAAATGGAAAGACAATTTGTGGCACACATACCACTTGAAAGTTAGATCAGGTGTCAGACAAGGGTGACTACTATCCCCCCTACTGTTTATTACATACATGGATTATATATGCAAGTTAGCCAACCCATAAGTGACAGAGTAGATCAACAAGGTTTTATTTGCAGACGATCAGGCACTAATACATGGAAAAATAGAAGACAGACAAGAACACTTAAATAAACTCAACAGCACAGGCACAAAATACAACGTGAAAATCAACATCAATAGAACAGAAGTCATGAATATCGCAAAAGAGAAACAGAACATCAACATAACTATAGACGACAGACAACTAAAACAACTAGAGGAATTTAAATACCTAGGAAATCTAGTGACAAACAACAACTCACAAACAGCAGAGATAGACTCAAGATGCATTAAAGCTTGTCAAATCATTGGACAGCTATCACCACTGTTGTCCAACAAGGAAATAACTGTAGAGGCAAAACGGGCACTCTACAATACAATCTTCATCCCAATGTTGTGCTACCAATGCCAGTCCTGGACCCTTGATACCAGAACTCATAAAAAAATAACCTCTACAAAGATGAAATGTGTTAGACGAATGACAGGAAACAGCCTGAGAGACAAGTCAGAAATGAGGAAATAAGAAAGAAATCTAGGGATAACCCCGCCATAGAATATATAAAGAAGCAACAGATAAAATGGTTTGGTTAGGTTTGGCCAAATAAAGGCAGTTGCAGTCCCCATCGTTGCAAACACAGCACACGTCAAAAGACATAAGGCGTATTATAGCACCGACAATGAACGCATCTGGACTATCCTTCGTCATACGATATAATCATTCATCGTAAGCAATCTGAATGTTGAAACACCATCCGGATGAAAAATAAAGCTCACGGTGCGCACAGATCAGAGCACTACTCAGTAACTCCGGCAACAAGCCGGACTTGGAATATGAGGAATCAAGGAACACTTTTCAGAGCGGGCCTAAACAGTTCCTTTGTTGCCTATCCGCCATATTGATCGGATGTTCTTTACTTTAAGTGGTTAGTGAAATGGACTACAAAGGACTGTCGGTGTAACAGTGAAGCTGGTGGAAGCTACCGCTTCTCAAATAGACGATAGCAGTATCATATAGTGGCGACCAGCAGATTTAACTATAATGATGGTATGTCAGTATAACTAGTGAGTCAGAAGTTTAGTTACAGTAGAGGTTATAGGAGAAGGGTAGTAACCTGGAGGAAGGAGTGAGGTTCAGAGTAATTGGACAAAGCGATGGGATTTTCCATGATCCCCACTCACCTGTTGTAGAGGGTGGGTGACATGCACCGAAGGAGAGGTCCAGAATAGTGGAACGACACAATGTCTCACTACATGGAAAAGTTTAGTTACATGCAACGACCGCGTGGTGTTATTGTCAGATCTCCACGAGTGTCCATCATGTTCACAACAACTAGTGGTTGTTATTGTGATGAGCATGCGTTGATCCCATGACTTTGGCCGGCTGATAAATAAGTGGTCATCCAACTTCCAGGAGAGGTCATTGTCATGAGGTAACATTATGTCGCCAAGTAGGCGAAAAACAGGATGCTTTGTCCAAAAGATGGGAAAGTTCAGGTGAGTCACAGATGGTGGACACAGGACACGTAAACATTGAGTGACCAGATCACGTTGGAGTGGTCAATTTGCGATGATCTTATTGGTCACCATCTCGCAGGTAGAAGAGAGTTGAGGAGTATTTAAAGCAGTTGAGTTAGGAAAAAACAAGCTAAGCCAGAGATTTTTAGAAGAGAAAGTAGAATGTAGACTAAGTCAGTTAAGTTAGGAGAGCGAACCAGCAGTTAAGTTAGGACAGCGTTAAGCTAGGAGAGACAGTCAGAAGGTTAGAAGTAGAAACATTTAGACAAGAAGCAGTTAAGCAGTTTAGAAACAGAGTCAGAACAGTTAGAATTCTACAAGTTACAGTCATAAGTCAGTGATAGATGATTAAGACACTAGAGAAGTTATCAGTAGAAGTTGTTTTACAAGTGTCCAAGAATTGTGTTCCATTGTGCTTCATATATTCTACATGTCGTAAGTAGACTCACAAGTTTGTAAGAAAATGAAGATGTTGATGAACAATGTTCCATTCCAATAAACATTAATAGTTGAACATTGAAGAGAGACTTATGTGCAAGTCTATTATATATCATATTGTGTGTTGTGATCATTGAAGTACTAGCCACTAACTATTCGAGATAAAGAACAAAGAATATCACAACGCTATAACATTTATTAATTTGGTCCATTGACTCAGCACGAAACCTGGGTTTGTCGCGGAGAGAAATCAAATAAATGAATGACAGAAAGTTAACGGAAGAATAAATAGCCTGCCCAGTCTTCAACTTAGAAATCACGGAGAAATCACCGTGTACCGTCTACCGGGTCAAAAGTTCAACACGACCACAATTCTACCTGTGTTGCACTCCTACCAGCTGAGATTGTCATTTTACCAATCAAGAGTACCTGTCCTTCAGGTCAAAAAGTCAAATTACACTGTTACAAGTCTGAAATTTACCTGTGTCAAGACAAGAGAGGCACTAACATTTTTAGTCAGCATTAAATCTGACCAGCCAAGAGATTGTCAAATTGTCAATCAATATTACCTGTTTTGTTGGTATCCAGTCATAGCGTCAAGTTTGCAACAAATCATCGTTTCAAGTTTCAATTCATTCAATGATCCCGACCTTTGACATGTGACCCATCACAGTTTGTTTATTTTGAAAGTTAGTCAGGAAGAGGCATAACTCTCAACAGAAAATCGTCATCGTCAGATAACTCCCGACACAATTGCAATTGTCCCACACATGTGTTGAAGTTGAGTAATGAGTTCATGGGTCATTTTGATTGAGAAATTGTGATTGATAATTAATAATTTCAAGTGGTGTAGTTTTTATTTAGAGACACAAGTCAAGTAACAAGTAAGAGTGTTAATATTTCAGTGTGATATGGCCATTCGCGTGTGTTAGAAATTAAATTAAAATAAATTAACATTAGACATTAGAAGACCAGAAGGAAGAAACCGATCATCAACAGCTGAGAAACAATAATTTATTTATTAAGTAATTAGTAATTAATTTATTTATTAAGTAGTTTGTTAAGTAATTAATTAATTAATGATTTTTAGAAAGTATTATTAATCAATATACCAGCGAATATTGTAAACAAGTTTTTTTAAACAGCTGGTTGACAGTTTTTAAAATAGTGTTCTGTTATTATGTAGTTAAGTTTGGTTAAATAATTATTATTTTAATTATTATTGATAAGGTGACATACCTTTTTTTTATATTGTTCTGTAACCATTTTTTAAATTGTACTGGATGTATTTTTTTAATAGTGTTTGAAATACTACATGGTTATTCCACAGGGAAATTAAATAATAATAATTTTTATACTACACTGTTTTTATTCCACAGGGAAAATAATAATAATTTCTATTTATTCCAGAAACCGAGGCCAGAGTAGAGCTCATAAAGTGCTGATAATTAGTACATGTAATATAACATATAATAAATTTTAAATTGATTGTTATATCAACAGTTAAGAGAGAGGTAGGTATTAGTATCATAGTGAAACATGGCCACCACCGTAGACCCCACAACCGAAACACTGAACGAACTGAGACTGGCGATAAACCATCAAAACATCAGCAATAGTATCCCCACATTTAAGGGTGAGCCATCAAAATTTAGAAGATGGATAGAAAATATAGAAAAATTTGCATATTTAACACAGAACAGAGACCCAAAGAATATAGCCTTCCAGACTTGTTCGGATGAGGTATCCACATTCATGAGAAGGAAACTAGAAACAGAACCAGAGGCAACATGGGAGGACACAAAACAAACATTAAGTTTGAGATATGCCGAAGAGAGAAATTCGCAAGACTTGTTTGCGAAATTACTTAAAATGAAACAAAAAGAAGGAGAAGCCGTGTGTACATATGGAGACAGATTAATCGGGCTAGCGGAAAGGGCATTTGTGAGAACTGGTATAAGAAATGAGGATATACAGTTGCAGATCATAACAATTTTTGTTGAAGGATTAACTAACAGAGGGCTAAAATTATATTTACTTAGGAAGGATCATAAGACAATTAATGAAACTTTAGAATTAGCCATCAAGGAAGAGAATCATATGAAAAGATGTGCGATTGAAGATAACCCCGTCTCTCAAGGGCACACAAGACGCGAAGAAACCAGGAGTGTAGGTCCAGCTGGGGAGTGGAGTCATCAACTAATGGAGGTAGATCAAGGTAGGCATGGAAGGAATAGAAGTGATAGAGAAGTAGGACACACATCCATGGAAGTGGATCATGCTAGACACAGTTGGAATAGAACAAGAAATGAAGGACCACCACGAAGAATAGAGGGAGTCGCAGGGAACAATAGATGTTTCAACTGCAATAAGCTCGGTCACCTACAGAGAGAATGTAGACAAAGATATAATGGGAATAACCGAAGAGATCAGAGGTTACCATATAACAGTGGATTTGGAGTCAGTCACAGAGCCAACCAGGGAAACTAATGCCTCGCTCTTGGACTCAGGCCCCAAAGAGTGAGAAAAGTCATAAGTGGCCAGAAGAAAAGAAAATGAAGAAAGGAGACCCCAGTTCCTGTATTGTTAAAGTAGACGGGCATAGATTTAGAGCATTAGTAGACACAGGAGCTGAGGTGAGTGTAATTAGAGAATCTGCATATAAACAGTTACAGAATAAGTACAAATTGAGGCGAACGACAAACAATCTCGAGTCGGTAAATGGAGGTTCACTAGGCGTAATAGGAATTACAAAACTTGATATACAGCTGGGAAAAACTAGGCTAAAACAGAAGTTCAGAGTAGCTAGAAATTGTAACCGAGTTATGATACTAGGACGGGATCTTTTACACCGTGAGGGAGTCAGAATATTCTTTGACATTGAGAAGATTCAGATGGGTCATGAATGGATGTCCATGGAAGAGGATATACATATAGCTAGCTTGGTTAGAACCAAGAAGACAGTAGTATTAAAGCCCCGTACAGTCAATATTATACAAGCAAGGGTCAAAAAGAGCCCATGCCTTCAAGCAGGTACCACAATAAAAACTAGAACCTTAAGGAGTTCCTTTATAGTGGATGAACCAGGGGTAGATTCCATAGATGGAATAGTAAGTCTTGGGAAGGATAATGAATTTCCACTCATGTTGCTCAATAATACAGGCAAGACTATACATTTAAAGAAAGGCTGTGTTGTAGCTGAAGTTGACAAGGAAGAAGAGACTGTTGAAGTAGCAATGGTGAGAGAAGACAAAATACAAAAGAATAAATTCCAAAGCAATTACAATACTTATAACCAGAGTAAATTCAAGAGCAATCATAGGGCACCAAGGAATGATGTCATAGGAAGGAATAGAAACAATTACAATTGTAATAAACATTGGAATAGTAACCTGGAGGAACCCTACCGGAGTTGTCAGGCCAGACCAGCCAAGTACAGCAGTCATCAGACTTACCCAATGGGCAAGTCCAATCATACGATACTAACAAACGAGCGGAAAGAGAGTTTATTGGCACAGTTAGCCACTGATGGAGAAAAAAGGAGGTTAGTTGAACCTCTAATATTGAAGAATCATGATGTGTTCGCGTTAAGTGATTTCGAGCTAGGCAGAACCACCACTACGGAGTTAGAGATTGATACTGGAGACTCACCACCGGTATACTCTAGACCTTATCGAACTCCATTAAAAGACAGAGAATTAGTGGAGAAGGCAGTTGAGGAAATGCTCAAGGCTAATGTTATCCAAAGGATTAAATCAGCTTGGTCATCGCCCATTGTATTAGTGACAAAGAAGGATGGTACTCAAAGATTCTGCTGTGACTACAGGGCACTGAACAAAGTCACCAAGAGCATATCTTACGCCATGCCTTTGATTGATGATATTCTAGGCATGTTAAATGGGGTTAAGTTCATATCGAAATTAGATGCCAAGTCCGGCTATTGGTGCATAAAGGTGAGTAGAGATTCTATTCATAAGACATCTTTTAGTACACACATAGGCAGCTTTGCCTGGAACGTGATGCCTTTTGGGCTCAAGAATGCACCTGCTACGTACATGAGTCTAATGGATGAGGTGTTGGCTGGTATGCAAAAATTTGCATTAGCGTACATGGATGATATCTTGGTGTTTACATCTAGCACTATCCAAGACCATCTTAAGCACCTTGAGCTGGTATTTGAACGACTGAGGCACCACTCCGTAAAATTAAAAATGAACAAATGTGAGTTTCTAAGAACAGAAACTAAATATTTAGGATTTGTGGTTTGTAGAGAAGGAATTAAACCAGACGGGGATAAAATTAAGACAATCAGAAACATGGCAAGCCCTACTAAGACCAGAGAAGTCAGGAGCTTTATAGGAATGTGCAGCTATTATCGGAGATTCATTCCAAACTTCTCTGAAATAGTGGAACCTTTAATTGCACTAACTAGAAAGTTTGCTAGGTTTAAATGGACAGCAGAATGTCAGAGATCATTTAATAGCTTAAAAGAAGAATTAACCTCCATACCACTTTTGGCACACCCAGATGCTAATAAAGACATGATCCTTTACACTGATGCATCAGACCAAGCCATTGGAGCTTGCTTGGTCCAACATAGTGGTGATGAGAATGAAATTATACCAGGAATTAAGAGTGAGAGACCTATTTACTTTTTATCACATAAGCTTAGTAGATCTCAAAGGAATTGGTCCACAGTTGAGAAAGAGGCATTTGCTATTCACTATGCGGTACAGAAGTTAGATTTTTATCTTCGTAATACGAGAGTCATCATTAAGACTGACCATAAACCTCTGAAGGATATGTTAAAGTCGCCGGTGCAAAATAGGAAAATCCAAGCTTGGGCTTTAAATCTGCAGAGCTATAATGCACACATAGAATATATACCTGGAACAGAGAATACCTGCGCAGATCTCTTGTCCAGAATCCCCTACAAGGAAAATGAAGAAGAGGATGAAGAGGAACAAGAACCAGAAGTAGATGATAGAAATCTCCAAGTCAACATAATCAATACTAACCGTCACAATAATACCATGGTCCAGAGACAAACTGAAGTAGAACAGAATGAAGGAACTGATGATAGTGAAGGAGAAGTGGAAATGTCTGTAGTCAGGCGAGAACAAGAGAAAGACACAACATCCAAAAGAATAATACAGGATCTGGAGAACAATAAGAATCTACAGAAATGGAAACAATTTCTAATCGATGAAGATGGGACCCTTTGTTACGTCTCTGGCAAGAACACAGATCATATATGTCAAGTCTACATACCTACTAGTTGCAGAAAACAGGTGATAGAGGCGTACCATGATAAGAATGGACACGTAGGTAGAGATAAGGTCCTAGATGCAACAAGAATTAAATACTATTGGCCAGGGATGTTCCAAGAGATCTCTAATTATGTGAAACGGTGCAAAATATGTAAATTAAGGAATATGCAAGCTGCAAAATGCCCCCTTCAAAGGATGGACAGGCAGCATTTCCCAATGCAAAAGGTAAGCATAGATATTACAGGTCCTTACCCAAGGACACTCTCAGGGAACAAATACATTGTACACTTTACGGATAGTTACAGTAGATGGCCAGAAAGCTTCCCAGTGTCAGACAAAACTAGCAATACTGTGCTTGATATTTTGTTGAATGAATTCATTCCAAGGTATAGTTGTCCACAAATCATACTTACGGACAATGGAGGTGAATTCACCAGTCATCAGTTTGAACAAACAATGAAGAAATTAAACATATTACCACATCTATATATCACCCCCAGTCGAACGGAATTAATGAGAGACAACATAGAACGTTAAACGACATCCTTGCTAAGACCACCAGTGATGGGAGTAAGGATTGGGATGTCGTACTGAATCACGCTTTAGCAGCGATAAGAGTAAATAAGAATGAAAGCACAAAATATTCCCCCTTCTTCTTATTGTTTGGTAGATATCCAATGTTGCCACTAGACAATTTACTCAAGCCTAGAAGGAAATATTATGGCGAAGATATCACTGAAATTATATTACAGCAAATGCACCACACACAACGGGCAGTATGGGCCAACCTTAAGAATATAGAAGAAAAAAGGAATAGAAGGTCGAAAGTAACTCAAACCCCTACTTTTGAAGTAGGAGAAAAGGTATTGTACAAGAAGCCCCACACAAGCTCAAAACTGGACCTACTAATTACAACATCAAACACCAACTGAAGAATACAATTATCAGAACTCACGTACAGTCCCTGAAAGCTGATGTAGAGCTATGGAATGAACCCATGAGTGAAAACAACCTAGGTAGGAAACCTCGTCAGGCCACCTATGCTGCTCCGAGAATAAATTATAATTCATCCACAACCACGGATGACACTGACACTGAGTTACATAGAGAAGATAACTTTCCGGCTCCCCGGGCATATTCAAAAAGTAATAAGGAGCAACTAATTGTGGAAGAGTCCAGCTCACTGGCATCATCGGAGGGGGAGGATATTGAACCACAAGCCCCTTTTCAGAACACTAGATTAGCTAGTAGAAGAAGAGCAGAGCAAAATAAGAAAAGACTCAGGAGGATGAGAAGACATTCCTCGAATGAAAGTGACATGCCTATCCCAGAACACAGACAACGGATAGCGGATAGAGAAGCCAGACTAGCTCAAGAAGATAGAGAAGAGTCTGTCACACAGACCGAAGAACAAGTCCGATGTAGTGAAACAGATCAAAGGTTAAGATTAAGGAGGACAAGAAGGCACTCGTCCGATGACCTGAACACCAACCCGGAATGCAAACTACGAGTAGTGGAGAGACAAACCCCATCTGATCAAGAGTGTAGAGAAGTCTCAGTCGCATCAACGGAAGAAGAAGAATGGGAAGATCATGAAACGGAGATACAAGTTTCATCAGAGAAGTGTGAGACAAGTGAGATGGGTGACCGAGGCAATAAACGACCTTATGGATTGTCTTCAGATGAGACTCCATGTCGTAAAAGAAGAGGTTAAGCGAAGCATAGAAGATGGCTGGATGAATCGATAGACTGACAGTTAGAAGATGTAACTTAATAAGAAATAGGTGGAACTTGTATAAGACTAAACGGTTCTTATGCTGCAATAAGAGATATTAATATTTACTATGTAGACAGGAGATGAATTATAAAGACTATATGTATGAAGATGTCAATAGAGGAACAATAAGGTTCCTAAAGTTATGATCATATAAGAGATACGAGAGTCGATAGACGAGAATGTAAACAAGGGTAAGGGATTCCCAAGTTTACCTGTGATGACTCACTAATGAGAAGCCAGGATTTAGTTAAGCCGTATAGGTGACCACTTGGGGAGTGAGTCACCCGAAGTAACGAATAAAAAAATGGTGATAACCATGTTTACATTGGCTTAATTAAGGCTTGAGTCGAGTTGAGAGGACGCTATTTACAGGCGCAGAAGTCTTAGCGTACCTAGAGTTAAGAGAACTCAGAATTGACAAACAAGAGATGATTTATAGAGAATGTCTGGAGACGATAGTAGTGTCAAGAGAATATAGAAGACAAGAGATGATTTATAGAGAATGTCTAGAGATGATAGTAGTGTCAAGAGAATATAGAAGACGAGAGATGATTTATAGAGAATGTCTAGAGATGATAGTAGTGTCAAGAGAATATAGAAGACAAGAGATGATTTATAGAGAGTGTCTAGAGATATGGAGAAGTAGTGTCAAGAGAATATAGAAGACAAGAGACCTGAGGAAATAGAGAGATTACCTCAGATGAACTAGGAGTTAAAAGAGTTACCAATGTGGAACATATGGTAACTAGCTGCGAGTTGGTCAGAGTTCTTAAACTGGCGAAGTTGGATGGTAATCCAAGGAACAACTGACCAATAATAGGTAATGAGAAAAGACAAAAGTGATAACCTGTGTTGAGTGAGACCTAAAAGGAAATTAGGTGATAAAGGTGATACTAGGAGAAGTATCATGAGAAAAGAAGTCTGGAAGAGACTCATGTGAAACATGTACCGAGTGATAACTCATAGAAAGGTTACATGAGGGAATTATAGGAGACTTACAAGAAGTCAGAGAAATGAGAGAATTATTGAGAGAACCTCAAGGAGAATTCTAAGTTGTGAAATTAATCATGTAACTGAGTGATAACTCATAGAAAAGTTACATGAAAAGAGAAGCTATATAAGATAGTGAGATGAAGAAGTAATGAGAACCTGAGAGGTTGATGCGATATATATATTCTGTTGTCGAATGACAAAGTTTGTACAGATATGAAGATACATACACAGAAATAGAGCATTATGAGGAATAGAAAAAGATGGAACTTGAGAGAGAGTTCCAGAATTATTGAGACTAGATAGTAGTCCTGTGTGAATACAGGAGATTAATGGATTAATCGCAGATTATTCTGAGTCAAATTAATGACTAGCAGATGCTGTCAAGTGGACTGTATCCAGATAATTCTGATATTGAGAGTAGAGAGGAGATACTAAAAGAGAGTATCATGAAGAAGTTGAGTTTTAAAATGAGGCTCAAAGAAGATATGTTGTAAATAAAGATAAGGCTTAAATAAGTAGGTATATTGATATATTATTGCTCAAGCTAAGTGTGGTTGGTGATCGTGTTGTGATTGTGATCTCCGGAGATATGTGCATTGTCTAAGTTTTGTCAGTATATGTTCTATGTCAATTGAGCGGATATGTTCTAAAGCATAAAGACTCGTAATAATGATGCATGATAATGAATGTTGTAAATGGTTTGTTTTTTTCTATGAGTTTATTCTTAGATTCTGATACTGGATCACAGATGCCAGTCGACAGAGGTTCTGCTGATGCCTGTAATGTAGCTCTCCTCAAGAAGCTGGCAATCAGTCATCAGAAGTAGTTAGAATGCTCAAGAAGACTTGAATTTTTTTATTATCAGGGGACACAACTGGACATATTTTGAAAAATTAAGTCCCTTGGAAATGTTACATTTTTTTGTTACATATAATGTTTATTGCTCAGTACCTTATTGTCTCCTAGATTGTGTTGATGCTTATGTATTATTAAAGAATGAATGTTATATTGTGACAATTATTTAGAGAAACATTTTACTCACATGACTTAGAATCTGCTATTGCATGTTATCAATTAGTAGACCATAGAATTCAAAGATGTATATATGTATACTGTTACTATTTTTATTATGATGTTACAAAATTTAATACTGCGTATGTAAATCTGGACATTAGGGGGAGATAATGTAACAGTGAAGCTGGTGGAAGCTACCGCTTCTCAAATAGACGATAGCAGTATCATATAGTGGCGACCAGCAGATTTAACTATAATGATGGTATTTCAGTATAACTAGTGAGTCAGAAGTTTAGTTACAGTAGAGGTTATAGGAGAAGGGTAGTAACCTGGAGGAAGGAGTGAGGTTCAGAGTAATTGGACAAAGCGATGGGATTTTCCATGATCCCCACTCACCTGTTGTAGAGGGTGGGTAGTGACATGCACCGAAGGAGAGGTCCAGAATAGTGGAACGACACAATGTCTCACTACATGGAAAAGTTTAGTTACATGCAACGACCGCGTGGTGTTATTGTCAGATCTCCACGAGTGTCCATCATGTTCACAACAACTAGTGGTTGTTATTGTGATGAGCATGCGTTGATCCCATGACTTTGGCCGGCTGATAAATAAGTGGTCATCCAACTTCCAGGAGAGGTCATTGTCATGAGGTAACATTATGTCGCCAAGTAGGCGAAAAACAGGATGCTTTGTCCAAAAGATGGGAAAGTTCAGGTGAGTCACAGATGGTGGACACTGGACACGTAAACATTGAGTGACCAGATCACGTTGGAGTGGTCAATTTGCGATGATCTTATTGGTCACCATCTCGCAGGTAGAAGAGAGTTGAGGAGTATTTAAAGCAGTTGAGTTAGGAAAAAACAAGCTAAGCCAGAGATTTTTAGAAGAGAAAGTAGAATGTAGACTAAGTCAGTTAAGTTAGGAGAGCGAACCAGCAGTTAAGTTAGGACAGCGTTAAGCTAGGAGAGACAGTCAGAAGGTTAGAAGTAGAAACATTTAGACAAGAAGCAGTTAAGCAGTTTAGAAACAGAGTCAGAACAGTTAGAATTCTACAAGTTACAGTCATAAGTCAGTGATAGATGATTAAGACACTAGAGAAGTTATCAGTAGAAGTTGTTTTACAAGTGTCCAAGAATTGTGTTCCATTGTGCTTCATATATTCTACATGTCGTAAGTAGACTCACAAGTTTGTAAGAAAATGAAGATGTTGATGAACAATGTTCCATTCCAATAAACATTAATAGTTGAACATTGAAGAGAGACTTATGTGCAAGTCTATTATATATCATATTGTGTGTTGTGATCATTGAAGTAATAGCCTCTAACTATTCGAGATAAAGAACAAAGAATATCACAACGCTATAACAGTCGGGTTCGATTCTGATTGTCGGCATCTGGGTTCAGCTAGCCTTAATTGGGTCCCTGATTATTTTGTGAAAGTAAAGAGGCACGAGAACAGGAGAAATGCCTCTACTAGACGTACAATCTTACATATATCTGGACAGTAACATAGACAAAGAGGGAGGAACAGAAAATGATACCAAAATGAAATCAAAAGCAAGACTAGCATTTGTTGCACTGAGAAACATGGAAGTCCAAGAAACTAGGTTAAACACTAAAATAGCAATTTTCAAATCCAATGTTAAGTCAGTCTTATTATATGGCCGTGAAACATGGAGAACAACAGAAATGACAATGTATTAAGATGCATACATTCATTAATGGATGCTTATACAGATTAAAGGGATGGAAATGGCAAGACACAATCACTAACATAGAATTATGGAAATGTACCAGTCAAATACCAGTGGATAAAGAGATGCAGCGAAGACGATGGGGCGGAATAGAACACATACTGCGGAAGCCAGCCAGGAGTATTACACAACAGGCCCTTTTTTGGAATCCCCAGGGAAAAAGATAAAGAGGAAGACCAAGAATTTCTTGGAGCAGACAAGTGGAAGCGGAAATGAAGATGATGGGGAAGACATGGAACGATCTTAAAAGAATGACAAGAAACAGAACGGCTTGTAAAGTGTTTGTTGAAGACTTCTGTTCCACATAAAGCTGAAAGTTTGAAGAAGACGAAGAAAGCGGCACGGACGTAATATCGATCATATTTCCTCAAAAATCATGTGCTGAAGGTCTGTAAACATTATGGTCACTGACACCATACACCACTTGGCGTAACGGGGCTCTTGACACTTGCTGTATGGCTTTGATACAGTGCATGATCTGAACATGAAACGGTTTTTCTGATGTTTGTACTGGTTCCTGTGTGTGTGTTTTTATTCCAGTGAATTGAATTTGGAAGTGACTGTGGGCACTCTCTTTTTGGTGACGTCATTTGAAATCGTCGCCCATGTACTCGACTTGGCTCGTATTGGAGCTCAACCTTGCTAACGGCAGCCAAACGTCAACGCAAAATCAAAATGGCGGCATGTATCCCTATATTTGGAGACATTAACGCAGTCGTTTAAACAGTTTCGGTTGCTTTGTTTGTTTTAAATGTGTGTTTTAAATGTGTGTTTTAAATGTGTGTTTTAAATGTGTGTTTTAAATGTGTATTTTAAATGTGTGTTTTAAATGTGTGTTTTAAATGTGTGTTTTAAATGTGTATTTTAAATGTGTGTTTTAAATGTGCGTTTTAAATGTTTTAAGTGTATGTTTTAAGTGTTTTAAATGTGTGTTTTAAATGTGTGTTTTAAATGTGTGTTTTAAGTGTTTAAATGTGTGTTTTAATGTGGGTTTTAAGTGTTTTAAATGTGTGTTTTAAATGTGGGTTTTAAGTGTTTTAAATGTGTGTTTTAAGTGTTTTAAATGTGTTTTAAGTGTTTTAAATGTGTGTTTTAAGTGTTTTAAATATGTGTCTTCGAGGAAACTGGAATAGGTAAGTGCATTTGCACTCACTATTCGAAGTCGTTTAGAATTATCGCCTGCGCGGGGAGTAGACTGCACCGTAGTCGACCATGTCAACATAATTTGTCACCGTGCCTTGACCGGAGCTTGACATGAGTGGAGCGGACATTGAAGATTCCCGACTGCAGTGACAGCGATTCCATGAAAAGAACAGGATGACCTGAATTTAAAAAAAAGCACTGATGTCAATGTTTGGATTATCAGCAGAGAATCTGTCAATCACCGCGGCAAACAACAAACGGGGCGTGGTCTTGTTCTCGGGGATTCCTAGAAATGTGTTCACAGAATTTGCAGACAAAAGTTTTAAGATTGTAGAAAACCCGGCCCCTGTATTAGGTCTGGCTGTAAAGTAACAGAATATCCACTCTATCCTCAGTGCAATTGGGCAATGGGGAATGTCTTTTTTTGGTTCTAGAAATCACTTTTATGGAGACCGACGTAGATAGTTCGAGGCAAAAAAGTTGTAGATTTTGTTCTAGTTGTAGATGTTATACTAATTGTAGATGCTATACTAGATGTAGAGGATGTACAAGTTATTAATATTATACTAATTATAGATGTTATACTACATGTTATACAAGATGTAGATGTTATCCAAATTGTACATGTTAAACTATCTGTAGATGATATGTAAGTTATTAATGTTATCGAAAACGTAGATGATATACAAATTCTTGATGTTGTACAAGATGTTAACGTTATAGAACATGTAGATGTTATAGAACTTGTATATGTTGTACGCGCTGTAGCTGTTACGCAAGATGTAGAATTTGTGCAATATGTAGAGGTTTTACAAGATGTAGATGTTATACGAAGTTTAGTTGTCATACAAGATGTAATTACACACAAGCTGTAGATTTAATATAAGATAAAAATGTTGTACAACATGTAGATATTATACAATATATAGATGGGATTAAACATGTAGATTTTGTGCAAGATGTAGATGTTATATAAGATGTAGATTGCATACAATTTATTGATGTTGTACAAGATGTAGATGGTATACATGATGTAGACTTTATAGAAGATGTACATTTTTATAGAACTTGTAGATTTTGTGCATGATGTAGATGGAATACAAGATGTAGATGTTATTCAACATGTAGACGTTATAGAAGATGTAGATGCTATACAAGGTTTAGATGTTGTACAAGATGTAGATGTTATACAAGTTGTAGAATTTGAACAACATGTAGATGATGTGGAAGATGTAGATTTTATAGCAATTGTAGATGTTATACAAGATGTTGATGTTATAGAAGCTGTAGATGATATAAGATGTTGATGTTGTAGACGTTAAATAAATTGTAGATTATGAACAACATGTAGATGTTGCGGAAGATGTAGATTTTATAGAAATTGTAGATGTTATACAAGATGTTGATGTTATAGAAGCTGTAGATGATATAAGATGTTGATGTTGTAGATGTTATATAAATTGTAGATTATGAAAAACATGTAGATGTTGTGGAAGATGTAGATTTTATAGAAATTGTAGATGTTATACAAGATGTTGATGTTATAGAAGCTGTAGATGATATAAGATGTTGATGTTGTAGATGTTATATAAATTGTAGATTATGAAAAACATGTAGATGATGTGGAAGATGTAGATTTTATAGAAATTGTAGATGTTATACAAGATGTTGATGTTATAGAAGCTGTAGATGATATAAGATGTTGATGTTGTAGATGTTATATAAATTGTAGATTATGAACAACATGTAGATGTTGTGGAAGATGTAGATTTTATAGAAATTGTAGATGTTATACAAGATGTTGATGCTATAGAAACTGTAGATGATATAAGATGTTGATGTTGTAGATGTTATATAAATTGTAGATTATGAACAACATGTAGATGTTGTGGAAGATGTAGATGTTATATAAATTGTAGATTATGAACAACATGTAGATGATGTGGAAGATGTAGATGTTATATAAATTGTAGATTATGAACAACATGTAGATGTTGTGAAAGATGTAGATGTTATATAAATTGTAGATTATGATCAACATGTAGATGTTGTGGAAGATGTAGATGTTATATAAATTGTAGATTATGAACAACATGTAGATGTTGTGGAAGATGTAGATGTTATATAAATTGTAGATTATGAACAACATGTAGATGATGTGGAAGATGTAGATGTTATATAAATTGTAGATTATGAACAACATGTAGATGATGTGGAAGATGTAGATGTTATATAAATTGTAGATTATGAACAACATGTAGATGATGTGGAAGATGTAGATGTTATATAAATTGTAGATTATGAACAACATGTAGATGATGTGGAAGATGTAGATGTTATATAAATTGTAGATTATGAACAACATGTAGATGATGTGGAAGATGTAGATGTTATATAAATTGTAGATTATGAACAACATGTAGATGTTGTGGAAGATGTAGATGTTATATAAATTGTAGATTATGAACAACATGTAGATGTTGTGGAAGATGTAGATGTTATATAAATTGTAGATTATGAACAACATGTAGATGATGTAGAAGATGTAGATTTTATATAAATTGTAGATTATGAACAACATGTAGATGTTGTGGAAGATGTAGATGTTATATAAATTGTAGATTATGAACAACATGTAGATGTTGTGGAAGATGTAGATGTTATATAAATTGTAGATTATGAACAACATGTAGATGATGAGGAAGATGTAGATGTTATATAAATTGTAGATTATGAACAACATGTAGATGATGTGGAAGATGTAGATGTTATATAAATTGTAGATGTTATATAAGTTACAGATCTAAACGTTCACCCTTGAAGTGGGCGCGGTTCCTTGAAGTGGGCGCGGTTCCTTGAAGTGGGCGCGGTTCCTTGAAGTGGGCGCGGTTCCTTGAAGTGGGCACGGTTCCTTGAAGTGGGCGCGGTTCCTGAAGTGGGCGCGGTTCCTTGAAGTGGGCGCGGTTGCGTTGGGTCGCTAATTTATCACAAGCGAGATATCTGCGCCCTTTGGCCCGACTCATCCGTCAACGTCGTAAATAAATCTTTGTTTACCAATTTTGCCCAGGCAGCGGTCAGTCCGACCTACTCTTTTCACCTCAAGATAGCAAAGGTTCGTTAACGAATTCTCAGTCCGGTATATTATCTTTCTACTACGCATCCGAGAGGACTGGTTATCTTCATTTATTTATACTTTGAGATTAGATTAGAAATGAAGAACTAAAGTTTAACTTTGAGATGAAAACAAACAGCCGTGCCGTACTTCTCAGAAGAATGTACGTGTTTTCTTATTTTTGTCAGGATCGTCAGAACTGCACACCGGATGAACCCATAGGTACACCAACATCTCGAGGATGTCCGATGAGAATCCTAACCCAGGGGCTCGAACTCAAGAAAGCAAGAAGTAGTTCTCACCATAGAATATATAATGGGCTAAAACTCAAGAAAACAATGAGTAGTTCCCACCATAGAATATCATCATCATCAAGTACCGGGCCTACTGGCGTAGGTGTTCATGTCTCTCCACAACTTTCGATCTCGGCAGCTATTTATCATTTCTGTTTTTTACCTTCTGCCAAGCCAATCTCATAAGCTGTCTTTTATTTTTTTCTCGTTGCTCCCCTCTATCTCTTCGTCCCTCAATTTTTCCAGTTGTTACAATATATTCAAGTTGTTCTCTTCTCATTACATGGCCAAAAAATGATGATTGCCTCTTCCTAACATTGGTAATTAGCTCTCTTTTTGCTTTGACCTCTCTCAGAACCTCTTCATTACTCTTCTTAGCAGTCAATGGTATTCTCAACATTCTTCTGTAAAACCACATTTGTACAGACTCCAGTGATTTTCTTGTCTGTTGTCCTATTGTCCATGACTCGCATTCATATGTTAAAACAAGGTTCGACGTAACATTTAAGAACTCTTTTTCTTGTTTATATTGTCAAAAATGAATTGCATAGTATTTTCCTCTTTTTTGGAAAGCTGCTTTTGCCTGAGCCATTCTGCATCTCACCTCTTCTGTACATCTTCCATCTGAGGTTAACAAAGTTCCCAAATATTTAAATTCATACCATAGAATATATAATGGGCTAAAACTGAAGAAAGCAAGAAGTAGTTCCCACCATAGAATATATAATGGGCTAAAACTCAAGAAAGCAAGAAGTAGTTCCCACCATAGAATATATAATGGGCTAAAACTGAAGAAAGCAAGAAGTAGTTCCCACCATAGAATATATAATGGGCTAAAACTGAAGAAAGCAAGAAGTAGTTCCCACCATAGAATATATAATGGGCTAAAACTGAAGAAAGCAAGAAGTAGTTCCCACCATAGAATATATAATGGGCTAAAACTCAAGAAAGCAAGAAGTAGTTCCCACCATGGCATACATAATGAGCTCGAACTCAAGAAAGCAAGTAGTTCCCAATAAAGAATATATAATGGGCTAAAACTCAAGAAAGTAAGTACTTCCCACTGTAGAATATATAATGATCTAGAACTCAAGAAAGCAAGGATTAGTTCCCCCCGTAGAATATATAATGATCTAGAACTCAAGAAAGCAAGGATTAGTTCCCACCGTAGAATATATAATGATCTAGAACTCAAGAAAGCAAGGATTAGTTCCCACCGTAGAATATATAATGATCTAGAACTCAAGAAAGCAAGGATTAGTTCCCACCGTAGAATATATAATGATCTAGAACTCAAGAAAGCAAGGATTAGTTCCCACCGTAGAATATATAATGATCTAGAACTCAAGAAAGCAAGGATTAGTTCCCACCGTAGAATATATAATGATCTAGAACTCAAGAAAGCAAGGATTAGTTCCCCCCGTAGAATATATAATGATCTAGAACTCAAGAAAGCAAGGATTAGTTCCCACCGTAGAATATATAATGATCTAGAACTCAAGAAAGCAAGGATTAGTTCCCACCGTAGAATATATAATGATCTAGAACTCAAGAAAGCAAGGATTAGTTCCCACCGTAGAATATATAATGATCTAGAACTCAAGAAAGCAAGGATTACTTCCCACCGTAGAATATATAATGATCTAGAACTCAAGAAAGCAAGGATTAGTTCCCACCGTAGAATATATAATGATCTAGAACTCAAGAAAGCAAGGATTAGTTCCCACCGTAGAATATATAATGATCTAGAACTCAAGAAAGCAAGGATTAGTTCCCACCGTAGAATATATAATGATCTAGAACTCAAGAAAGCAAGAAGTAGTTCCCCCCGTTGAATATATAATGATCTAGAACTCAAGAAAGCAAGGATTAGTTCCCACCGTAGAATATATAATGATCTAGAACTCAAGAAAGCAAGGATTAGTTCTCACCGTAGAATATATAATGATCTAGAACTCAAGAAAGCAAGGATTAGTTCCCACCGTAGAATATATAATGATCTAGAACTCAAGAAAGCAAGTAGTTCCCAATAAAGAATATATAATGGGCTAAAACTCAAGAAAGCAAGTAGTTCCCAATAAAGAATATATAATGGGCTAAAACTCAAGAAAGCAAGTAGTTCCCAATAAAGAATATATAATGGGCTAAAACTCAAGAAAGTAAGTAGTTACCATCATAGAATATATAATGATCTAGAACTCAAGAAAGCAAGGATTAGTTCCCATCATAGAATATATAATGATCTAGAACTCAAGAAAGCAAGGATTAGTTCCCCCCCCCCCCCCCCCCGTAGAATATATAATGGGCTCCATGAGCATGTTAAGTGAAGTAATATAAAAGTAAAATAATGGAAAATAAAAGTAAAGTAATAGAGAAAAGAAAAGTAAAGTAATAGAGAAACGAAAGTAAAGTAACAAAAAATAAAAGTAAATTAATACAAAACTGAAGGCAAAGTTATATATATATATATATATATATATATATAAAAGTAAAGTAATTCAAAACCAAAGTTTCCAAAAAGGAAAAAGGAATCCAAAAGGAAAGTAATTTTTTTTGTTGATTCCGTGAAACCAAATTTGGGAGGCAAGATCCACTCAATCGACGGGCCTTGTTCTGATGATCAGACTTCCCTAAGAAGCTATCACGACTTTTACAGAATATCATTTTGAAATATTTTAAATAAGACAATCTCTGCTGAGATGAAGTGTGTTAGACGAATGGCAGGAAACAGCCTGAGAAACAAGATTAGAAAAAAAGATCGGAGAAGAAAGCTTGCAATAACCACCCCCATTGAATATATAAAGAAACAACAGATAAAATGGTTTGGTCATATGACAAGGCAGAAAGATCAAAACACAACACAACGCGCTTTCAATAAACGTTGCGAGAACACCAGACCCAAGGGCCGACCACGAAAAAAGACGGATTTACGAAATATTAAAAGCACAAGGAAACATAACATCAGCAGAGGCGAACAGAAGAACAAAAGACCACAAATTATATCTCCCCTCGACGCTGACAGGAAAATGAGGAAGGAAAGAAGAAAAAAAGAAGTAAAATCAGGCTTGTATTATTTGTTATTCTCGTGAATCTAGCAAGATGTGCCTAGTTGGCGTTTTAATGAAAACCTGTCTTAATGCTCCGGCAATGATGTAACTATTTGTGAAACATACTTTCTTCGTTTCTTGCTGCTCCGATACCCACAGTCAGTTCGCATCGGAGAACAGACTCATAACGCTTTATGGCACTCTCGATCTGTGAGGGGGAGCCGCGATAGCTCAGTGGTTAGTGAACTGGGCTACAAAGGACAAGAGGTAGGGTTCTATCCCAACCGACGGCTTCCAGGTTCACCCAGCCTTTAATGGGTACCGGATTTATTTCTGATAAAGTAAAGCGGCACGGGCGTAATACCGACCACATTACCCCAAAAATCACGTGCGAAGGTCTGTAAAATTTATGGTCACTAACACATATTCCCTATACGCTACTTGACGTGGCAGGGCACTTTACATTACTTTTTACTATCTGTGAGGGTTAAACTCTTTTCACTCTTTCCTTCAATGGCTAATCTTCTCTTCCACTGTCTGTTGTGACCAGTCTGTATTCCTCGCCGCAATATCTTCATCGTCTCTCCTACTCTTCTTCCCCTCTTGCCACCTGTTTTATCCTTATCCTTCTACCCAAAGAACCTGTAATTCATATTTCCGTAACGAACCATTTATCCTTCTTCCATAAAGTTGGCTCCCTTTTGGCCCTCAAGATCCTACCTGCTCCATTGACCATTTACACATGTGACCAAGAGGCACAGACCTGGTCACCTGTCTGTTTTAGGGCTGGCCAATCCGAGAAGACAAAAATTACAAATTAATATTATTATATAGGACAATTTCCGAGACGATTGATTAGCGAATTAATTCAGGAGAAGATGTATGTTTACAGCACTCGGATAAAAGTTCACAAATAATCAACAACAGAAAACAAAGAACAACAGACAACCCGAAGCTGGATCGAACCCGTACTCCTCGCCAAAGCCCTTGCCACTAGAAACAAACGCTAGAGGGCACAGCCAACTAAGCAACCTAAAATCCAGGCTAACCCTAGCCTTCCTCCCTCATTCCGACCCCTCGGGTCCATCTAATCACATCGTCATTCTTAGACAATTTATCGTTTTCCGTATTTTTTTGTTGTTGCATTTTTTATTTAATGTATTCATCCGATGAAAGCTTTTGCCGAAACGTTGTAAATTGTCTTATCTCTCTACGGATTTAGCTCCTTAATTTCAAGTTACGTTTGTTTTTTTCAACGTAATATTTATGTTGCTCGATCTCGTTAATTGTCTGAGGAGTTATTTACGTCCCAGCGGTTCAGTGCCAGAGTTCCGGTGCCAGAGTTCCGGTGCCAGAGTTCCGGTGCCAGAGTTCCGGTGCCAGAGTTCCGGTGCCAGAGTTCCGATGCCAGAGTTCCGATGCCAGAGTTCCGGTGCCAGAGTTCCGGTGCCAGAGTTCCGGTGCCAGAGTTCCGGTGCCAGAGTTCCGATGCCAGAGTTCCGGTGCCAGAGTTCCGGTGCCTGAGTTCCGATGCCAGAGTTCCGGTGCCAGAGTTCCGATGCCAGAGTTCCGGTGCCAGAGTTCCGGTGCCAGAGCTTCGAATGTTGTCATTCTACTGGGATCCGTGTGAATAACCTAAAAGCTTTCGTTTAAGCCTTGTTACCGATACAGCTTGATAACCAAAGCTGTGTCCATCTAGAAGGAATGCCATGCGATTCTTGACTATACAACAAATATATGAGAAAAGAAGAAGGAAGAGGCATGCACAGAGTAAGATGGACATACATCAATGAAACGCTACGTCAACATTGACAATGACTGAACCGACAAAAGGGAATGAACCCATACTTTGAATCTATATCGAATATCGATTTGGTACAAAAGGAAATGAAAAAAAAAAGAAAGAAAACGAAAGAAAGAAAGAAACGGAAAGAAAAGAAGGAAGAAAGATATAACACGAAAGAAAGTTAAAATGCTTCACTTGCTATATAAGGGTAGATATGACTCGTAGACCGTGATAGATAACATTAACATGAGATTGTATACAGCAGATTTGTTCAACAGAAGACTGCAGACAATGATGAAAGTTTCGACCACCTGCCGTTTGTTATAGTGCAGGGACATACATCTGATAAGATGATATAATTGTATCTAACCATCAAGCAACAGACACCACACAGACGAATTGTGCATAAAACATTCATCATCATCATCATCATCATCATCATCACCATCAAGTAACATGTCCATTCTAGAATGTTGCTCTCACCACAGCTTGTCTGAAAGAATCTCTGTCTCCAGTCAGATCTCCCACAGAATGTTGCTCTCACCACAGCTTGTCTGAAAGAATCTCTGTCTCTAGCCAGATCTCCCACAGAACGTTGCTCTCACCACATCATGTTTGAAAGAATTTATATCTTTAGCCAGATCTTCAAAGGCCATGTTCAATGTCTCTTTGATGTCTTGAGACCAACTTCTTCTTGGTCTGCCCTTGATGCGTCGCCTAGGAACCATACCCTCCATTATTGTACTTTCCAGCCCGCTGTGTCTTTTGATGAGGTCGTAGTATTCAAACAAATGAAAATACGATTAGCGGCCACAGAGATGGGATTTCTTAGAAGAATGTTGAGAGTTCCCTGAATAGCTAAAAAGACCAACAACCCCATTCTCGAGAGGTCAACACGAAAAACGGAGCTCGTTAAAATCACAAGAAAAAAAAAACAATCGACAATTTTCGGGAACATTATGAGAAGAAGAAAGTGGGAATAGTTGGTTACAACTGGCAAAATACAGGGAAAGAGAGACTGCGGACGACAACGAGAGATAATACTAGATAGTTTGGTGTCAAGGAATGGAAAACAACGGAATTAAATCTATGTACTGTGGATAGAAGATTGTGTAAGAATATGATCGCCTACTCCAACCGGTATGTCACATGATTTGTATTATTATTCTACTCGTGTATTAGTTGATTTTTGCCTTACCCAGCATGCATATGGTAACCTCGTATCCAACAATTTCACATCAAAATCGGATACCTTTGGTTGCTATACTAAGTATGTCGCAGGTTCCTTTTACCGACAACACAGCGCATCTGCACCCATTTAAAGACTTTCTGAGGGCATAAAGGCAACTTATGCAAGGAATAGAGCAGGCTAAATGAATTCAAGAAACTGAACCCGCGATGGGGTTGCTGGAACGTTTACACCATGCAAGCTGGCCTATCTGACAATCGACACGTCTGCACTAATAGTATCATTTTATGTGGCAGCAAATCATGGACAACTTATACAAAGTAAGAGATAATGTTAAATACATTCCATATGCTATGCCAGTGCCTATTCTTGGTATTATCTGGAAGAATAAAGTCACAAATGTGGAGGTCCTTACTCACGCAGACCTCTCGAAAATCTACACGCAGACCTCTGGAACATCTACACGCAGAACTCTCGAACATCTACACGCAGACCTCTCGAACATCTACATGCAGACCTCTCGAGCATCTACATGCAGACCTCTCGAACATCTACACGCAGACCTCTCGAACATCTACACGCAGACCTCTCGAACATCTACATGCAGACCTCTCGAACATCTACATGCAGACCTCTCGAACATCTACACGCAGAACTCTCGAACATCTACATGCAGACCTCTCGAACATCTACACGCAGACCTCTCGAACATCTACACGCAGACCTCTCGAACATCTACACGCAGACCTCTCGAACATCTACACGCAGACCTCTCGAACATCTACACGCAGAACTCTCGAACATCTACACGCAGAACTCTCGAACATCTACACGCAGACCTCTCGAACATCTACACGCAGACCTCTCGAACATCTACACGCAGACCTCTCGAACATCTACACGCAGACCTCTCGAACATCTACACGCAGACCTCTCGAACATCTACACGCAGAACTCTCGAACATCTACACGCAGACCTCTCGAACATCTACACGCAGACCTCTCGAGCATCTACATGCAGACCTCTCGAACATCTACACGCAGACCTCTCGAACATCTACACGCAGACCTCTCGAACATCTACATGCAGACCTCTCGAACATCTACATGCAGACCTCTCGAACATCTACACGCAGAACTCTCGAACATCTACATGCAGACCTCTCGAACATCTACACGCAGACCTCTCGAACATCTACACGCAGAACTCTCGAACATCTACACGCAGAACTCTCGAACATCTACACGCAGACCTCTCGAACATCTACACGCAGAACTCTCGAACATCTACACGCAGACCTCTCGAACATCTACACGCAGACCTCTCGAACATCTACACGCAGAACTCTCGAACATCTACACGCAGAACTCTCGAACATCTACACGCAGACCTCTCGAACATCTACACGCAGACCTCTCGAACATCTACACGCAGACCTCTCGAACATCTACACGCAGACCTCTCGAACATCTACACGCAGAACTCTCGAACATCTACACGCAGACCTCTCGAACATCTACACGCAGACCTCTCGAACATCTACACGCAGAACTCTCGAACATCTACACGCAGAACTCTCGAACATCTACACGCAGACCTCTCGAACATCTACACGCAGACCTCTCGAACATCTACACGCAGAACTCTCGAACATCTACACGCAGAACTCTCGAACATCTACACGCAGACCTCTCGAACATCTACACGCAGACCTCTCGAACATCTACACGCAGCTCAAACAAGGTAGGTTATGCTGGCTTGGCCACTTACACTGTAAGAAAGATGGCCGCATACCAAATGATATATTTATGGACAACTAGCAGATGACAAAAGACCTACTGGGCGTCCAAAACTGTGATTTGTAGATGTGTGTAAACGTGACATGAAGTCTCTGAACATAAACCCTGAAGCCTGTGAACGACATAGCTGCAGACTGCAATCTTTGGAAACACACACTAAAGCTCTAACTCAAACAGGAAGCAGACAGATTCATAGAAAAAAATAGAATACACGACGAAAGTAAAGACAGAAATAACATTTCGCAGGGGAACTACAAAATGCATAGCCAAGCATGACTGACGAAGACTAATATAGTCAAATATGACTGACGAAGGCTATTATAGTCAGCTATGACTGAAGGAGGTTACTATAGTCAACCATGAATGACGGAGGCTACTATGGTCAAATACGACTGACGGAGGTTACTATAGTTAATTAAGACTGATGGAGGCTACTATAGTTAATTAAGAATGCTGGCCTCAACTATAGTCAGCTATGACTGATGGAGTCTACTAATGTCAACTATAACTGATGGCCTCAACTATAGTCAGCTATGACTGACGGAGTCTACTAATGTCAACTATAACTGATGGCCTCTACTATAGTCAGCTATAACTGATGGAGTCTACTAATGTCAACTATAACTGATGGCCTCAACTATAGTCAGCTATGACTGATGGAGTCTACTAATGTCAACTATAACTGATGGCCTCTACTATAGTCAGCTATGACTGAAGGCCTCTACTATAGGCAACTATAACTGACGGCCTCTACTATAGTCAGCTATGACTGACGGAGTCTACTAATGTCAACTATAACTGATGGCCTCAACTATAGTCAGCTATGACTGATGGAGTCTACTAATGTCAACTATAACTGATGGCCTCTACTATAGTCAGCTATGACTGAAGGCCTCTACTATAGACAACTATAACTGACGGCCTCTACTATAGTCAGCTATGACTGACGGAGTCTACTAATGTCAACTATAACTGATGGCCTCAACTATAGTCAGCTATGACTGATGGAGTCTACTAATGTCAACTATAACTGACGGCCTCTACTATAGTCAGCTATGACTGACGGAGTCTACTAATGTCAACTATAACTGATGGCATCTACTATAGTCAGCTATGACTTACGGGCTCCACTATAGTCATCTGTGACTGACACTATAGTCATCTATGACTGACACTATAGTAATCTATGACTGACAAAGGCTGCTATAGTCATCTATGACTAGTCATTAGTCATTAGTCGAAAGATCATCCTCCTTGCACAAGGGGCATACCCATAAGTGCTCCGATTTCCTTTCGAGTAAATTCACAAGTGTGTGACGGCTGATCGTGCCGGTTCGCAGTTGGTTAACCATACACCTCTGGCGTCCTGAAAAATGTTCGCTCTTAGCTGTGCCAAGCCTTACGCGACTATGCGTTAGTCTCGCCATTGCGTTTGAATCCTTGTCGTCTCGAGAGTCTGCTACTCTTCCCGCCTCGCGGATTGCGTGTAAAATGTCCGCGTTGTCCATGGCGTTGCCATCTGAAATTTTAGCCTTTTTTTTTTTTTAGTCATCTATGACTGATAGAGTTTAATATAGTTAACAATGACTGACGGCCTCTACTATAGTCAACTATAACTGACGGACTCTACTCTACTATAGTCAACTATGACTGACGGCCTCTACTATAGTCAACTATGACTGACGGCCTCTACTATAGTCAACTATGACTGATTGCCTCTACTATAGTCAACTATAACTGACGGACTCTACTCTACTATAGTCAACTATATCTGACGGCCTCTACTATAGTCAACTATGACTGACGGCCTCTACTATAGTCAACTATGACTGACGGCCTCTACTATAGTCAACTATGACTGACGGCCTCTACTATAGTCAACTATGACTGATTGCCTCTACTATAGTCAACTATGACTGACGGAGGCTGCTACACTCAACTATGACTGACGGAGGCTGCTACACTCAACTATGACTGACGGAGGCTGCTACACTCAACTATGACTGACGGAGGCTGCTAAACTCAACTATGACTGACGGAGGCTGCTACACTCAACTATGACTGACGGAGTCTGCTACACTCAACTATGACTGAAGGAGGCTGCTACACTCAACTATGACTGACGGAGGCTGCTACACTCAGCTATGACTGACGGAGGCTGCTACACTCAGCTATGACTGACGGAGGCTGCTACACTCAACTATGACTGACGGAGGCTGCTACACTCAACTATGACTGTCGAAGGCTACAACAAAGCTCGAGCGATAAAAATGAGATATCTTGAGAGGGATTTAAAGATCAAAAAAATTCTTGAAAAGTACAAAGCTCTTATTTTGGTTCTTTGCTTTATCGTTGAGTTATTAAAATAATCGAAAACGACAGTCACAAATGATCTCAAGACGCCGTGGAGTGTCTGACAGTTCGTTCCTGGTGTGCATTATTTCCATCGTGACCTACTAACACAACCGGCTTTCCTAATGAACACTGTTTGGGTACAACGATAGCTGTTCAACTTAACACGAAATTGGAAAAAGTATTGAAGCTTTTAACTTGAAAGCTTTCCATTAATATTACCAGTAACCAACTAAACTGAAACTGTCTGTTTGGAGTTTCCATGTTGAGTACGGTGCCTCAATTTCCCATTTGTTTGTTTTCTGTGAAAATTATGGTGCTCATGTTTTATTATGAGAGGAGAGAACGTGCACTCTGTTTTTGGATTTCTTTTTTGTTTTCTTCTTTCTTCTTTATGAGCTTCATGACCCGGTTGGAATAGGACACTGGATTGTCCTGAGGTCTTCGTCAATCAAACAATCATATAGAAACTTCATCAATCAAACAATCTTAGAGAAGCTTCATCATTCAAACAATCATATAGAAACTTCATCAATCAAACAATCTTAGAGAAGCTTCATCAATCAAACAATCATATAGAAACTTCATCAATCAAACAATCTTAGAGAAGCTTCATCAATCCAACAATCTTAGAGAAGCTTCATCAATCAAACAATCATATAGAAACTTCATCAATCAAACAATCTTAGAGAAGCTTCATCAATCAAACAATCATATAGAAACTTCATCAATCAAACAATCTTAGAGAAGCTTCATCAATCAAACAATCATATAGAAACTTCATCAATCAAACAATCTTAGAGAAGCTTCATCAATCAAACAATCATATAGAAACTTCATCAATCAAACAATCTTAGAGAAGCTTCATCAATCAAACAATCATATAGAAACTTCATCAATCAAACAATCTTAGAGAAGCTTCATCAATCAAACAATCATATAGAAACTTCATCAATCAAACAATCATAGAGAAGCTTCATCAATCAAACAATCATATAGAAACTTCATCAATCAAACAATCATATAGAAACTTCATCAATCAAACAATCTTAGAGAAGCTTCATCAATCAAACAATCTTAGAGAAGCTTCATCAATCAAACAATCATATAGAAACTTCATCAATCAAACAATCTTAGAGAAGCTTCATCAATCAAACAATCATATAGAAACTTCATCAATCAAACAATCTTAGAGAAGCTTCATCAATCAAACAATCATATAGAAACTTCATCAATCAAACAATCTTAGAGAAGCTTCATCAATCAAACAATCATATAGAAACTTCATCAATCAAACAATCATATAGAAACTTCATCAATCAAACAATCTTAGAGAAACTTCATCAATCAAACAATCTTAGAGAAGCTTCATCAATCAAACAATATTAGAGAAGCTTCATCAATCAAACAATCTTAGAGAAACTTCATCAATCAAACAATCTTAGAGAAGCTTCATCAATCAAACAATTTTAGAGAAGCTTCATCAATCAAACAATCTTAGAGAAGCTTCATCAATCAAACAATCATATAGAAACTTCATCAATCAAACAATCCTATAGAAACTTCATCAATCAAACAATTTTAGAGAAACTTCATTAATCAAACAATCTTAGAGAAGCTTCAGCAATCAAACAATCATATAGAAACTTCATCAATCAAACAATCTTAGAGAAGCTTCATCAATCAAACAATCATATAGAAACTTCATCAATCAAACAATCTTAGAGAAGCTTCATCATTCAAACAATCATATAGAATCTTCATCAATCAAACAATCGTAGAGAAACTTCATCAATCAAACAATTTTAGAGAAGCTTCATCAATCAAACAATCATATAGAACCTTCAGCAATCAAACAATCTTAGAGAAGCTTCATCAATCAAACAATCATAGAGAAACTTCAACAATCAAACAATCATATAGAAACTTCATCAATCAAACAATCTTAGAGAAACTTCATCAATCAAACAATCATATAGAAACTTCATCAATCAAACAATCTTATAGAAACTTCATCAATCAAACAATCTTAGAGAAACTTCATCAATCAAACAATCTTAGAGAAACTTCATCAATCAAACAATCTTAGAGAAATTTAATTAATCAAGCAATTATATAGAAACTTTATCAATCAAACAATAATAGAGGAGCTTAATAACTGAAACTTCATCAACCAAACAATCATAGAGAACATTCATAACTGAACCTTCATCAATCAAACAATCACAGACACAATTCATATAACCATTAAAAAAAACATTCATAGAAAACCTTCATCAAGCAAACACTCATACAGAAACTTTATAACCAAACCTTCATCAATCAAAAAATCTTGGAGAAACTTCATAACTGAATTTTCATCATTGAAACAATCATACAGAAATTTCATCAATCAAACCATATCTTTTCAATATTCTATTCTTTACAACAAACCATTACAACTTCTATTAAAAGACAGTATAACATTGGTGAGATGATGGCAGCTAGTGTCTCCATCTTGATATGAACTTCGTAGTGCGTTATCACTTGATGGGAGTCCTAACAAAAAGGAGAAATAGAGAAAAAAAATATTAAAAAATATAGAGAAAATGGTGTGGTTAAAGCTTTACCTAATAAGTGGACGAGACAAATTAGGACGACGTTTCGGCACAATAGGCGTTCAGCAGGAACAAAAATACACACACACACAGATCATCATCATTGAGTGTTTTCTCCGCCTCGAAGGTTGCCTACCATGCAGTGTCATCCACTCTGTCTCTTGCTTTGATGGTGCAGATTGTCATAGTCTGACTTGTACAACTTTTAATGGTGCTCGTCCATGTTAGTCTTGGTCTGCCTCTTGCTTTGATGGTGCAGATTGTCATATGCTGACTTGTCCAACTTTTGATGTTACTCGTCAGTGTTAGTCTTGGTCTGCCTTTTGATTTGATGGTGCCGATTGTCATTGGATGACTTGTCCAATTTTTGATGTTACTCGTTCATGTTAGTCTTGGTCTGCCTCTGCCTATTTTACCTTGTATTTTCCCTTTCCAAGATTGCTTTTAGTAGGCTGTTGTGCCATTTAACATGGCCCAAAAATCATATTTGTCTTGTTTGAATTGTTTTTAGTAGTTCTCTTTTCATTTTTAGTTGTTTCATTCTAGACCAGTGCCTCATCGTGTGTTTTCTTTTCTTTCCATATATTTCTTCATAATTCTTCTATAATTCCACATTTCAAAAGCTTCAATTTTCTGTTCTCTTTTCTTGTCTAATGTCCATGTTTCTTCACCATACATATTGAGAAGATGTAATATTTTGCTATTTTTAGTTTTAGCCCTGGTGCAATTTATTTGATGTTAGTGTAATATTCAAGGCATTACATTTACTTTTTACCATTCCTTTTCTTTTGTTTATTTTAGTTTTACATTTTCCATCACTGGTTATAGTATGTCCAAGGTAGTTAATACACACATGAAATGTTTTTATTCAAAATTTGTTAGATTGCAGGACTGAAATGTAACTGTTTTGTTGATGTTTGTAAACTATCTCATGTTTCCGTGTGAACGTGGTTGCTTGTGCAAAGTCTGCAAGGGTTGCCCTGTTTCTGTATTGTTCGTTAGACAAGCTCGAGTGCCCTCACAGCTTCCAAACAATCTGGTGAAATCATCTACAACAGAGTTCTTCAACCTGGGCGGTACCGCCCACTGGAGGCCGACCCCAGTCTCCAGATGTGCGATAGAAGAATTTCATTTGATACTCAAAACATACAAATTCGGGAGACGAGCACGTGCGAATAGACAAATAGCAGAAACCTGCCATCATTCTATGGGTGGCAACTCTAGATGGGCCTATGGAAGAGATACAAAAACAATAATCGGTAAACGACTTTGCAGATAAGGACAATACTTCAACGAATCGATAGGAAAGATACAGAGATAGATTACAGGGCACAGCTGTTTGTTTTCATCTAAAAATTATATTTTAGTTTTGAACTTGGTAAGTGTGCATCTTTTATGGACGAAGATGGCATGAGCCTAGTACATTTTACTCATTGTTAAAACCGATATTTTATGGGAGTGGTTTTAATTTGTGACACCACACACTCTCAATTAAAGCTTGTAGTTAAAGTTAGTGTCTCTACGTAAATGATAATTTAGTACTGTATCGACATAGCAAATAAATATAAGATTGGCAAATCTGAGAGTTTTGGGGGATTAGTATCGACATAGCAAATAGAGATAAGACTGGAAAATCTGAGAGTTTTGGGGGATTAGTATCGACATAGCAAATAGAGATAAGACTGGAAAATCTGAGAGTTTGGGGGATTAGTATAGACATAGCAAATAGAGATAAGATTGGCAAATCTGAGAGTTTTGGGGGATTAGTATCGACATAGCAAATAGATATAAGATTGGCAAATCTGAGAGTTTTTGGGGGATGCAATAATCAAGTTTTAATCAAAAAGTTTCCCAAATTTAGGACAAAACAGACATGGAATCCAGTTGTCACTGACCAAGCAACTTGATGATTTAGACTTTGCTGATGACAGAGCTCTTCTATCACACAGCCTTCAACAGATGCAGGATAAAATGAGTACACATGATGAGAGATCACAACAGCTAGGACTAAAGATTAATAGAGATAAGACCAACATTATGAGAATTAATGCAGTTGGCAATAACCAAATAAAACTAGGTGAAATACCTCTACTAGACGTACAATCTTACATATATCTGGGCAGTAATATAGATAAAGAGGGAGGAACAGAAAATTATACCAAAATAAGGATATCAAAAGCAAGAGGAGCTTTTGTTGCACTGGGAAACATATGCAAGTCCAAAGAAATTAGGTTAATTACAAAAATAAAATTTGCCAATTCCAATTTTAAGTCAGTCCTATTATATGGCTGTGAAACATGGAGAACAACAAAATTGACGATCATGATGATATAGCCTTTTATTAATGGATGCTTACGCAGAATAAAAGGATGGAAATGGTAGGACAAAATCACTTACATAGAATTATGGAAATGTACCAATCAAACACACGTGGATAAAGAGATATAGCGAAGACGATGGCGCTGGATAGGACACACACTGTGGAAGCCAGTTAAGAGTATTACACAACAGCCCCTTTTTTGGAATACCTAGGGGAAAAGACAAAGAGGAAGACCTAGGAATTCTTGTAGAAGAGAGATGGAAGCAAAGATGAAAATGATGGGGAGGTCATGGAATGATCTTAAAAGAATTGGAAGAAACATAACGACTTGGAAAGTGTTTGTTGAAGACCTATGTTCCACAGGGAGCTGAAAGGAAGAAGAGGACAAAACAGAACAGAAAATCGGAGCCTGTGAAATGTGGATTTGTTTAATAAGAGTTTAAAATAAAAGAATACAATAGGAATTATGGACAATCGGAAAACAGACAAGGAAATCACTAGAGTCTGTAGAAATGTGGTTTTACAGAAGAATGTTGGGAATACCATGAACAGCTAAAAAGAGTAACGAAAACTTTCTGAAAGAGACCAAATCAAAAAGAAAGTTAATTTCTAAAATTAGGAAGAAACAATCATCATTTTTTGGCCATGCAATGATAAGGGAACAGCTGGAATATATTGACAATAATTGGGGAAATTGAGGGACGAAGCGATAGAGGGAAGCAAAGATAAAAATGAAGCAAACAGCTCTAGAGAATGGCTTGGTAGAAGGTCAATAACAGAAATGACAAATAACTGTTGAGATCAAAAGTTGTGTAGAGACATGATCACCTATGCCAGCAGGCATGTTAGTTTATGATGATGATGATAATAAGAATGGGAAGAATTGGATGGAGAAAGAAAGAAAACCAACAATGATGTTTTAAAACAACTCAAAATGAAACGTGAACTACCAAACACATTTCAAACAAGACAAATGAGATGTTTGGGAACAGGTTAAAAGACACAGCAGCCTACTTGGATGAGTAAGATTCAAAGATGGACAAGTCAGTCTCTGACAGCCTGCACCATCAAAGCAAGAGACAGCGGAATGGCGCTCCATGGTAGCCAACCTGCGATACGGAGGCTAGACTCAATGATGATGATGAAGAACAAAAGTTATCAAACTTTCAGATGCACTTTCTTCTAATCACTTTACAAATAGAAAAGAAAGATTCATGTGATCTGTATTGTCTTGGAGAGACACGAATGGGCATATCAACCAAGGTATCAAGGACAGACAACTGCGAGTGATAAGTGAGACATTTCAAACTAATTCATGTGTTTAGATGGTCAACTATTTCAAACTAATTCATGTGTTTAGATGGTGAAATATTTCAAACTAATTCATGTGTTTAGATGGTGAAATATTTCAAACTAGTTAATGTGTTTAGATTGTGAAAAATTTCAAACTAATTCATGTGTTTAGATGGTGAAATATTTCAAACTAATTCACGTGTTTAGACGGTGAAATATTTCAAACAAATTCATGTGTTTAGATGGTGAAATATTTCAAACTAATTCATGTGTTTAGATGGTGAAAAATTTCAAACTAATTCATGTGTTTAGAGAGTGAAATATTTCAAACTAGTTAATGTGTTTAGAGGGTGAAATATTTCAAACTAATTCATGTGTTGTTAGAGGGAGAAATGTTTGAAACAAATTTAAGTGTTTAAGCTCGCTATCCTCGTGAAATGTTTGATAAAATTTCTCATTTTTGGAGGTTTAAATTTTTGGACATAAGGAGAAATAACCCTATTATGTCTAATTGAGTATATGGAACATAATACTAGTGCCTACATATATTTGCAGCCGGCATTACACAACTCAGAATTTTCAAATCAAATGTATTAACGACCCTTACTTATGCACTTGAGGGCTGGAAAACAAATAAAGAAATAGACAATAAACAGGATGCATTTGACAACAAGTTTCTCAGGAAAATACTTCGCATATCATGGAATGAATTAAAGACTAGACCAGAAAATACTTCGCATATCATGGAATGAATTAAAGACTAGACCAGAAAATACTTCGCATATCATGGAATGAATTAAAGACTAGACCAGAAAATACTTCATATATCATGGAATGAATTAAAGACTAGACCAGAAAATACTTCGTATAGCATGGAATGAATTAAAGACTAGACCAGAAAATGCTTCATATATCATGGAATGAATTAAAGACTAGTCCAGAAAATACTTCGTATAGCATGGAATGAATTAAAGACTAGACCACAAAATACTTCGTATAGCATGGAATGAATTAAAGACTAGACCAGAAAATACTTCGTATAGCATGGAATGAATTAAGGACTAGTTCAGAAAATACTTCGTGTAGCATGGAATGAATTAAGGACTAGTTCAGAAAATACTTCGTATAGCATGGAATGAATTAAGGACTAGTTCAGAAAATACTTCGTATAGCATGGAATGAATTAAAGACTAGACCAGATAATACTTCGTATAGCATGGAACGAATTAAAGACTAGGAAGAAAATACTTCGTATAGCATGGAATGAATTAAAGACTAGTCCAGAAAATACTTCGTATAGCATGGAATGAATTAAAGACTAGACCAGAAAATTCTTCGTATAGCATGGGATGAATTAAAGACTAGACCAGAAAATACTTCGTATAGCATGGGATGAATTAAAGACTAGTCCAGATAATACTTCGTATATCATGGAATGAATTAAAGACTAGGAAGAAAATACTTCGTATAGCATGGAATGAATTAAGGACTAGTTCAGAAAATACTTCGTATAGCATGGAATGAATTAAGGACTAGTTCAGAAAATACTTCGTATAGCATGGAATGAATTAAAGACTAGACCAGATAATACTTCGTATAGCATGGAATGAATTAAAGACTAGGAAGAAAATACTTCGTATAGCATGGAATGAATTAAAGACTAGACCAGAAAATACTTCGTATAGCATGGAATGAATTAAAGACTAGACCAGAAAATACTTCGTATAGCATGGGATGAATTAAAGACTAGTCCAGATAATACTTCGTATATCATGGGATGAATTAAAGACTAGGCCAGAAAATACTTCGTATAGCATGGAATGAATTAAAGACTAGTCCAGAAAATACTTCGTATAGCATGGGATGAATTAAAGACTAGATAAGAAAATATTTCGTATATCATGGATTGAACTAAAAGTCTGAAATGGGAAGCACAGGGTAAAAGAAAAAACGCCGACCTAGAGTAACACTGAAAACAACACTGAGGTGAGATGCAACAACAAGGCATCAACTCCCTCGCTGAGATTGAGCAACTAGCACAGAACATAGCAGAGAGGCGAGATACAATACAGGCTGTGTTTATTCTTTTCCTTTCTTTTCTTTTCTTTTTTCCTTTTCTTGTCTTGTCTTTTCTTTCTTTCTTTCTTGCTTTCTTGCTTTCTTTCTTTCTTTCTTTCTTTCTTTCTTTCTTTCTTTCCTTTCCTTTTCTTTTCTTTCCTTTTCTTTCCTTTTGTTTCATTTTTTTCTTTTCTTTCTTTCTTTCTTTCTTTCTTTCTTTCTTTCTTTCTTTCTTTCTTTCTTTCTTTCTTTCTTTCTTTCATTTATTTTTTTCCTTTCCTTTTCTTTTCTTTTCTTTTCTTTCTTTCTTTCTTTCTTTCTTTCTCTTTTCTTTCTTTCTTTCTTTCTTTCTTTCTTTCTTCCTTTCCTTTCCTTTCCTTTGCTTTCCTTTCCTTTTCTTTTATTTTCTTTTCTTTCTACTTTTCTTTTCTTTCTTTCTTTCTTTCTTTCTTTTATCTTTCTTTCTTTCTTTTATTTTTTCCTTTCGTTTTCTTTTCTTTTCTTTCTTTCTTTCTTTCTTTCATTATTTCTTTCTTTCTTTTATTTTTGTCCTTTCCTTTTCTTTTCTTTTCTTTCTTTCTTTCTTTCTTTCTTTCTTTCTTTCTTTCTTTCTTTCTTTCTTTCTTTCTTTCTTTCTTTCATTCTTACTTTCTTTCTTTCATTTATTTTTTTCCTTTCCTTTCCTTTTCTTTTCTTTTCTTTCTTTCTTTCTTTCTTTCTTTCTTTCTTTCTTTCTTTCTTTCTTCTTTCTTTCTTTCTTTCTTTCTTCCTTTCCTTTCCTTTCCTTTGCTTTCCTTTCCTTTTCTTTTATTTTCTTTTCTTTCTACTTTTCTTTTCTTTCTTTCTTTCTTTCTTTTATTCTTTCTTTCTTTCTTTTATTTTTTCCTTTCGTTTTCTTTTCTTTTCTTTCTTTCTTTCTTTCTTTCTTTCTTTCTTTCTTTCTTTCTTTCTTTCTTTCTTTCTTTCTTTCTTTCTTTCTTTCTTTCTTTCTTTCTTTCTTTCTTCCTTTCCTTTCCTTTCCTTTGCTTTCCTTTCCTTTTCTTTTATTTTCTTTTCTTTCTACTTTTCTTTTCTTTCTTTCTTTCTTTCTTTTATTCTTTCTTTCTTTCTTTTATTTTTTCCTTTCGTTTTCTTTTCTTTTCTTTCTTTCTTTCTTTCTTTCATTATTTCTTTCTTTCTTTTATTTTTGTCCTTTCCTTTTCTTTTCTTTTCTTTTCTTTCTTTCTTTCTTTCTTTCTTTCTTTCTTTCTTTCTTTCTTTCTTTCTTTCTTTCATTCTTACTTTCTTTCTTTCATTTATTTTTTTCCTTTCCTTTTCTTTTCTTTTCTTTTCTTTCTTTCTTTTCTTTCTTTCTTTCTTTCTCTTTCTTTCTTTCTTTCTTTCTTTCTTTCTTTCTTTTTTCTTTCTTTCTTTCTTTCTTTCTTTCTTTCTTCCTTTCCTTTCCTTTCCTTTGCTTTCCTTTCCTTTTCTTTTCTTTTCTTTTCTTTCTACTTTTCTTTTCTTTCTTTCTTTCTTTCTTTTATTCTTTCTTTCTTTATTTTATTTTTTCCTTTCGTTTTCTTTTCTTTTCTTTCTTTCTTTCTTTCTTTCTTTCATTATTTCTTTCTTTCTTTTATTTTTGTCCTTTCCTTTTCTTTTCTTTCTTTCTTTCTTTCTTTCTTTCTTTCTTTCTTTCTTTCTTTCTTTCTTTCATTTCTTTCTTTCTTTCTTTCTTTTTTTTCTTTATTTTTCTTTCATTCTTTCTCTCTTTCTGGCATGCTCCCACTGACTACTAAAAGAAGGAATCTCGTCGTCGACCTTAAATGACGTTACGTGGGAGTTGATGCGTTGTGTTAAAGTTTACAGTAAACCTGTTATATTTGCGTCTTTTGGCCCAATACATCCGATTTCAGCACTGTTCTTTAGTACGGGCTTGCCTTCTCTCTTCGGTCCCTATTGTATTGGTCAGAGTAGACTAGTTAGTCTGTTTCTACTGTCAGCTTGAAGAGATGGCGTATGGCTCTGATTGTTCTGGCGCAAACTATCAGCTATGGTTTGCTAACAGTTTCTAGTTCTGCTGCTGTTAGACGACTTTCTCCTCAGTAAGTTCGCAGTTCTGCTGCTGTGAGACGACTTTCTCCTCAGTAAGTTCTCAGTTCTGCTGCTGTGAGACGACTTTCTCCTCAGTACGTTCGCAGTTCTGCTGCTGTGAGACGACTTTCTCCTCAGTAAGTTCGCAGTTCTGCTGCTGTGAGACGACTTTCTCCTCAGTAAGTTCTCAGTTCTGCTGCTGTGAGACGACTTTCTCCTCAGTAAGTTCTCAGTTCTGCTGCTGTGAGACGACTTTCTCCTCAGTAAGTTCGCAGTTCTGCTGCTGTGAGACGACTTTCTCCTCCGTAAGTTCTCAGTTCTGCTGCTGTGAGACGACTTTCTCCTCAGTAAGTTCTAAATTTGTCAAAATAATCGCTGCAATTCAGTGGCGGATCCAGACCTTGTGAGCCCCCTCTCTTCAAAATTTACACCAGAGGGTCCCATAACTCTTGCAATCAGGAAGGTCAAGGTAAAGTACGAGATTTGAATCGGTATCTTAGCACGCAACTTTTCACCCATATGTGCTCGGCCGCCAATCCAGAAGTGTTCGGAGACTTCATGATGGTATCGCTTCAAGCATCGAAACTCACGATGCGAGACGGCATTCTTCACCTTCCCAGAATACAACCGTGGTATCCATTAGGGTGGATCGATCGCGGGGGTGTTTTATTTTCCATCCACGAGTACAACCCACACAACTTCCAGCGGGAACCGAACACACGGCTTGTCCGAACGTCGGTAGCCCAGTCGAACCCCCACATGAAATCATCAACCGGTATGTGAAAAGTGGAAATCGAAATCAAATTGTGAATATTGCTTGAGATCCTACGGGTTGTGTTGCTCCAAGATGTAGCTTCTTTATTTATCGTATAAGTAGATCCGCCTTCTGCTGCATTTGTCAAATATTACAAATTAGTTCATAACATTATGTTTGTTCTTACATTTTATGTAGCGCCAGTCTTAATATATGGATATGAATCATGGACAATAGGACACAAGAAAAGAAAGTCAATGGAAACTTTAGAAGGAGAAAGATGGAATATATTGTGACAACTGGGAAAATTGAGGAACGAAGAGATAGAGGGAAGCAAAGAGAAAAGATAGCGGACAGCTTAAGAGAATGGCTTGACAGAAAGTCAACAATTGAAATGACAAATAGCTGTCGAGACCGAGAGTTGTGGAGAGACATGATAACCTACACCAACAGGCATGGCACCTGATGGTGATAAAAGCTGTTTTTAATCAGTAATTGAAATTAAAGTTGACCGCAGCAATTAATGTAATTAATTTGATCTAACTCTAAATCCAATAATTTTGGGAACTTTGGTGTAAAAATTCTCTAAGAGTTCTCTCATCATCATCATCATCATCATCATCATCATCATCATCATCATCATCATCATCATCATCATCAAGTACCGGGCCTAGTGGCGTAGGTGATCATGTCTCTCCACAACTTTCGATCTCGGCAGCTATTTATCATTTCTGTTGTTGACCTTCTGCCGAGCCATTCTCTTAAGCTGTCTGTTATTTTTTCTCTTTGCTTCCCTATATCTCTTCGTCCCTCAATTTTTCCAGTTGTTACAATATATTCAAGTTGTTCTCCTCTCATTACACGGCCAAAAAATGATGATTGTCTTCCTAACATTGGAAATTAGCTCTCTTTTGTTTTGACCTTTCTCAGAACCTCTTCATTACTCATTTCTTCATTACAAGAGTAGTCATTACTTCATTACAAGAGTTCTCTATTAACTCTAAATCCAATAATTTTGGGAACTATGGTGTAACTATTCTCTAAGAGTTCTCTAGTATCTCTAAATCCAACAAATTTATAACTTTGGTGTAACTAATGTCTAGGGGTTCTCTATTAACTCTAAATCCAACAATTTTGGGAACTTTGGTGTAACTATTCTCTAGGGGTTCTCTAATTTACTCTAAATCCAACAATTGTAATGAATAAAAATAGGGGAAGCAAATGTATTTTCTCAATTTACTTCTTAATCTTAATTGTTGAGTTTAATACGTATTGTTTATTTGGTATTCCCGATGAAGGCTTTTGCTGAAACGTTGTAGTTTGTCTTTTTGTTATCCTAGCTGTTTAATACCATTTTATGCTCATTTTAATTGTTAATCACAGGCAAGAAACGATTACCATCATGGAAGTTACCGCAGTTGGGGTTAGATATACACGGGATGAAGACCGTTATCAAAGCTTTTTTGACATTTTAATATAACTCTAGATTCACATTTTTGGAGGATTGATGTAACTCTAGATCCAACATTCTGGAAATGTGTCTCCACAACTCAATTTGTTGTCCTCTTTGAAAGCATCATCATGTTTCACGTCTGTGATATTACACACTTCCCGAATTATTTCTATTTCCGGTGCCTCTTTATGGATTTATTCTTTGAGTCTTGTGGCGTATTCCTAATCCAATTTTCCTTCTTTGCGTATGCCAGCTTTGTGTCTCTTGTGTGAATTTTGAGTGAAAGCCACTCTTTCATGCACCGAAAAAAGAAGCAAAGTAGGACAAGCAAGGCGAGAATTCCATGGAATGAAAAAAAAACATTGCATGTAATAAATCATTGTCAATTAATGCTAGAAAACGTGTCCTAAAGTGCTACATTGAACCTGTTCTACTATATGGAAGAGAGTCATGGACGATAACCAAGACAACACAAGGAACATAAGAAGCAGCTGAGATGTGGTTTTTCAGAGGAATGTTACGATTTCCATGGATAGCAAATATTACAAATGAACAATGTTACGAGCTGAAGGAGCCAAAAATATAATCAAAGTCATAAAGAAAAGACAATCAACATTTATTGGACATGTGATGCAAAAAGAAGGCATTGATAATACTATGATAACTGGTAGAATGAATGGAAAGAAGGCATTGATAATACTATGATAACTGGTAGAATGAATGAAAAGAAGGCATTGATAATACTATGATAACTGGTAGAATGAATGAAAAGAAGGCATTGATAATACTATGATAACTGGTAGAATGAATGAAAAGAAGGCATTGATAATACTATGATAACTGGTAGAATGAATGGAAAGAAGGCATTGATAATATTATGATAACTGATAGAATGAATGGAAAGAAGGCATTGATAATACTATGATAACTGGTAGAATGAATGGAAAGAAGGCATTGATAATACTATGATAACTGGTAGAATGAATGGAAAGAAGAGCAGGGGAACCCAAGAGAACAAATATTGAACAGCTTATCCACATGGCATAACAAAAGATCACCGACTGAAATGAAGACATGTGTAAAGAACAGGGTAAAGTAAAGAGAGATGATCGCATACGCCAACCAACATGGAACCTGAGGATGATGACACACCGGTCACCGTGTACCCAGATCTCCCTCGCCGTACAGGCAGATATTCTCCAACTTCAGAGGTACACTAAACTTGTTATCGTCGAGAGTTATGACGTTTCGAGATATTCTCCAACTTCAGAGGTACACTAAATTTGTTATCGTCGAGAGTTATGACGTTTCGGGTCCATTATTCCCCCTCAAGTTTTGCCCGGGAAGCCACCGATTTAGGCCTACTCTTTTCGATTTCAGTCTGTCAAGTTTTCTCCAACATGCACATAGTGCACACGTGACCCCTGTACTTTGCTGTTATCCGAGAAGGCTAGACATTGAGAGACCTGGGGAAGGTAAAGCCACGAAGAAACCACTAATTCGATTTTTGAACAAAATTCCCACATAATCAGGTGGGATTCAAACCCGAGACCTTCTTGTCCGGAGGGCGACTTCTAGACCACGCAACCCACTCACAATCCAGCAGAAAGTGTAGCTTTAAAATTAATTCTGCTTCCAATTGAGGTGAAATATAACATAGAAGGTAGATTAAGTTTTACAGCTTGTGCATCGCCACGAAGAATACAATATCTGAAGGTCAAACCGGCAAGTCATCTCGTTCTCTAATCTTATATTCAACATTCATTTAAAGGCCAACCTGACAATCCATCACGCTTTCTAATCCTTATTGTCCAGGTCTCATTTGCACCATTTATTTGGTTTTATTTTTGAGCGTGTTCAATCTGCCACTACCTAACTCTGAAAAGTATCCCAATAGAAAGCCAAATTCTGCGGGGTATATTATTTTATGTGAACAAATAGTGACAAACATTCATTTATTGACTAGAATCACGTTTTACTTAAAGCATCAGCTCATTAATTTGCAATTTGGATATTTGGAAAGATTTGTTTTATTTGATAAAATTATAGTTAAATTTTTTGCGAGAGATAAGAACAGAAATGAAGAACTGATAAAAAAGTTAAAAATAATTCCCGATATAGAATACATAAAAAAATAATAAATACATTTGTATGGCCACGTGATAGGCAGAAAGAGCAAAAAATAGCACAATGAACCTTCAATGGATGTTACGAGAATACCATACTCAATAGTTGATTACAAAAAGATGGATTGATGGAATATCGTAAATATTAAGAAAAATAACACCAGCTGAGGCCAACAGAAGAGAAAAAGATGGATTAATTGAATAATAGAAACACTAATAAACATAACAGCATGAGAGGTCAACAGAAGAGCAAAAGACGGATTGATGGAATATTAGAAACTCTATGAAACATAGCAGCAGCGGTCAACAGAAGAGTAAAAGATGGATTGATGGAATACTAGAAACACTAGGAAACATAGCAGCAGCGGTCAACAGAAGAGTAAAAGATGGATTGATGGAATACTAGAAACACTAGGAAACATAACAGCAGGAGAGGTCAACAGAAGAATAAAAGATGGAATGATGGAATAATAGAAACACTAGGAAACATAACAGCAGGAGAGGTCAACAGAAGAATAAAAGATGGATTGATGGAATATTAGAAACACTAGGAAACATAACAGCAGGAGAGGTCAACAGAAGAATAAAAGATGGATTGATGGAATATTAGAAACACTAGGAAACATAACAGCAGGAGAGGTCAACAGAAGAGCAAAAGATGGATTGATGGAATAATAGAAACACTAGGAAACATAACAGCAGGAGAGGTCAACAGAAGAATAAAAGATGGATTGATGGAATATTAGAAACACTAGGAAACATAACAGCAGGAGAGGTCAACAGAAGAGCAAAAGATGGATTGATGGAATAATAGAAACACTAGGAAACATAACAGCAGGAGAGGTCAACAGAAGAATAAAAGATGGAATTATGGAATAATAGAAACACTAGGAAACATAACAGCAGGAGAGGTCAACAGAAGAATAAAAGATGGAATTATGGAATAATAGAAACACTAGGAAACATAACAGCAGGAGAGGTCAACAGAAGAATAAAAGATGGAATTATGGAATAATAGAAACACTAGGAAACATAACAGCAGGAGAGGTCAACAGAAGAATAAAAGATGGAATTATGGAATAATAGAAACACTAGGAAACATAACAGCAGGAGAGGTCAACAGAAGAATAAAAGATGGAATTATGGAATAATAGAAACACTAGGAAACATAACAGCAGGAGAGGTCAACAGAAGAATAAAAGATGGAATTATGGAATAATAGAAACACTAGGAAACATAACAGCAGGAGAGGTCAACAGAAGAGTGGATCATCGAAAATAATATCTCCCCTCAAGGCAGATAGACAAATGATGAAGGAAAGAAAAAAAGAGAAGAAGATGAAGAGTCTGATTGAAGTGGCTGGAGTTTGGAAATCAGATTTTATTTGTAAAAAGCCACGAACTACAAAAGTTGGGAAAGTGAAGTATCAAACGATGATGTCGGAACATCTCCTTGTGTCTCTTCCGGTGAGGTCTGCAGCATCCGTTGTTGTTGCAGCAAAGGGAGCTTATCCCCTGGAGTCAGGTAGCTCTGTGTATCAGACGTTTATTTTCTGCTTCTCTGGCGTCAGTAGACTCTTTGACGCGTGCTTAACGGAAGCCCTATAATGTCTTTATATTTGAGAGGAAATTCTCCTTCCCTCTCTCTCTCTCTCTCTTTATGTGTATGTGTTTGTATAGTCCGTATCGCATTCGCAGAAGTTTAAAGAAAGAAAGAAAGAAAGAAAGAAAAATAAGGATCTAGAAAAAGAAAAATAACGAGAAAGAAATAATATGATAGTGAAAGAAACTAAGAAATAAAGAAAGAAAGAGAAAAGAAAGATAGATAGATTGAAAGGAAGACAATAGTAAAAAGAAAGGAAAATAAAGAGAGATCGAAGGAACGGATGAAAGAACCAAAGAAAGCAAAGAAAGAAAGGAAGAAAGAGAAATGATGGGGTCAGCAGAAGAAAAAAAATAGACTATAACATTATGTTTAATTAAAGTCAAGTACCCCGTCACGCCAAGTGACGTATAGGGAATATGGTGTTAGTAACCATAAATTTTACAGACCTTAGGCACATGATTTTTTGGGGTAATGTGGTCGGTATTACGCCCGTGCCGCTTTGCTTTCCCATAAAAATATCCGGTACCCATTAAAGGCTGGGTGAACCGGAAGCCGTCGGTTGGGATCAAACCCTGCCTCTTGTCCTTTGTAGTCCAGTTCATTAACCACTGAGCTATTAATCATGTGACCAACAACTACGTAAATATTGGTCTATTAATCATGTGACCAACAACTACGTAAATATTGGTCTATTAATCATGTGACCAACAACTACGTAAATATTGGTCTATTAATCATGTGACCAACAACTACGTAAATATTGATCTATTAATCATGTGACCAACAACTACGTAAATATTGGTCTATTAATCATGTGACCAACAACTAGGTAAATATTGGTCTATTAATCATGTGACCAACAACTAGAGGTTATTTGGAGTTGTTATGGACTTCATAATGAAGAAATGTTAAACTGGTAACAAAGGCATCGAGTGGATAAAAGGAGACCATTTGGAGGACCTCGACTTTGTTGATGACATAGTTTTTATGAGCAGTCAGATAAAAACAATGCAGGAAAACACAAATGAACTATCATCAATAGCCAGCAAAATTGCGCTTGAGATCAATCATGAAAAGACTAAAGTCATGGAAAGCTTAATTCCAACAGACGACAAAATATACATGGAAAACAAACCAGTGGAAGAGATCAATCACTTTATCTATCTCGGAAGTCACATTGATCGAGAAGGGGATACAAGCAAAGAAATTAGAATCAGAATAGCTAAAGCAGCAATGTCTTTCAGAAGCCTTGAAAAGTTGTGGAAATCAAAACTCATCAGCACAAACACAAAACTTAGACTATTCAAATCAAATGTACTATCAAACCTTACATATGCGTGTGAAAGCTGGAAAACAACAAGAGATATAGAAACAAAGTTGAACGCATTCGAAAATAAATGTCTAAGGAAAATACTTGGTATAGCGTGGAACGAATTCAAAACAAACGAGGAAATTAGAGAAATCGACAATCAACCACTAATATCTTCAGTAATAAAGAAAAGATGATGGTCATATGTTGGACATGTGATGAGAAGAGATAATAACCGAATAGCAAAGCAAGCCCTCATATGGGAAACAACAGGTAAGAGAAAAAGAGGAAGACCCAGGGAGACAGTGAGAAGAACATTGATGAGAGAGGCAAGAGCAGCAGTAATCGGCTCCCTTATTGAGATAGAGCTGCTTGCACAGAACAGAGACAAATGGCAAGATTTGATAAACTATATTTAAAAGAATTGAAAACTGCTAGAACAAAAATTCAGATATGAGAAGGTGTATCTTGGTCTACGCTCTATGGGCCGGGTACGGCTCGAAAGGTCAATAGATAGATAGATAGACATATTTATTGTCTCTACATATTTATTGTCTCTACATATTTATTGTCTCTACATATTTATTTATCTCTGCATATTTATTGTCTCTACATATTTATTGTCTCTACATATTTATTGTCTCTACATATTTATTTATCTCTACATATTTATTTATCTCTACATATTTATTTATCTCTACATATTTATTGTCTCTACATATTTATTTATCTCTACATATTTATTTATCTCTACATATTTATTGTCTCTACATATTTATTTATCTCTACATATTTATTTATCTCTACATATTTATTGTCTCTACATATTTATTTATCTCTACATATTTATTGTCTCTACATATTTATTTATCTCTACATATTTATTTATCTCTACATATTTATTTATCTCTACATATTTATTGTCTCTACATATTTATTTATCTCTACATATTTATTTATCTCTACATATTTATTGTCTCTACATATTTATTGTCTCTACATATTTATTTATCTCTACATATTTATTGTCTCTACATACTTATTGTCTGTGTTGTGAGAAGCACATGTTGGCGTGATCAAAGCTTTAGCCACGAAAGACAGTGCTCTCAGAAACAAAGTCTTCGAATCTCTAGAAGAATTGACAATCAACGAACAGTTGATGAACAAGATCTTCGAATCTCTAGAAGAATTGACAATCAACGAACAGTTGATGAACAAGATCTTCGAATCTCTAGAAGAATTGACAATCAACGAACAGTTGATGAACAAGATCTTCGAATCTCTAGACTCTAGAAGAATTGACAATCAACGAACAGTTGATGAACAAGATCTTCGAATCTCTAGAAGAATTGACAATCAACGAACAGTTGATGAACAAGATCTTCTAATCTCAAGAAGAATTGACAATCAACGAACAGTTGATGAACAAGATCTTCTAAACTCTAGAAGAATTGACAATCAACGAACAGTTGATGGACACGATCTTTGAATCTCTTGAAGAATTGACAATCAACGAACAGTTGATGGACACGATCTTTGAATTCTAGAAGAATTGATAATCAACGAACAGTTGATGAACAAGATCTTTGAATTTCTAGAAGAATTGATAATCAACGAACAGTTGATGAACAAGATCTTTGAATCTCAAGAAGAATTGACAATCAACGAACAGTTGATGAACAAGATCTTCGAATCTCTAGAAGAATTGACAATCAACGAACAGTTGATGAACAAGATCTTTGAATCTCTTGAAGAATTGACAATCAACGAACAGTTGATGAACAAGATCTTTGAATCTCTTGAAGAATTGACAATCAACAAACAGTTGATGAACAAGATCTTCTAATCTCAAGAAGAATTGACAATCAACGAACAGTTGATGGACACGATCTTTGAATCTCTTGAAGAATTGACAATCAACGAACAGTTGATGAACAAGATCTTTGAATCTATAGAAGAATTGACAATCAACGAACAGTTGATGAACAAGATCTTCTAATCTCAAGAAGAATTGACAATCAACGAACAGTTGATGAACAAGATCTTTGAATCTATAGAAGAATTGACAATCAACGAACAGTTGATGAACAAGATCTTTGAATCTATAGAAGAATTGACAATCAACGAACAGTTGATGAACAAGATCTTTGAATCTATAGAAGAATTGACAATCAACGAACAGTTGATGAACAAGATCTTCGAATCTATAGAAGAATTGACAATCAACGAACAGTTGATGAACAAGATCTTCTAAACTCTAGAAGAATTGACAATCAACGAACAGTTGATGAACAAGATCTTTGAATCTCTTGAAGAATTGACAATCAACGAACAGTTGATGAACAAGATCTTCTAAACTCTAGAAGAATTGACAATCAACGAACAGTTGATGAACAAGATCTTCTAAACTCTAGAAGAATTGACAATCAACGAACAGTTGATGAACAAGATCTTCTAAACTCTTGAAGAATTGACAATCAACGAACAGTTGATGAACAAGATCTTCTAAACTCTAGAAGAATTGACAATCAACGAACAGTTGATGGACACGATCTTTGAATCTCTTGAAGAATTGATAATCAACGAACAGTTGATGAACAAGATCTTCTAATCTCTAGAAGAATTGACAATCAACGAACAGTTGATGAACAAGATCTTCGAATCTCTAGAAGACCCGACAACCAAAGGGCCGTTGAACAAAATCTTCGAATCTCTGTTACAAATTCGAGAGTGCCCACAGAGACTCTGGACAAGAAGAACAAGCCAGCTCTGTTTAGGGGTCCTCCGTGACCTAGTTGGGAGAGTCACTCTGCTGGGCCACCGACGTTCGGACAACCCGTGTTCGGTTCCCGCTGGAAGCAGTGTCAGTTCGTCTCCTGGTTGGGGAAAAAAAAATACAACCGCGGTTGACCCAGCCGCTGGCAGAAATAGGTACCAGGGTAGTACTTTGGGAAGGTGAGGAATGCCGCCCTCACCCCCACATCGTGAGTTTCGATGCTTGAAACGACACTATTCAGAAGTCTTCGAACACTTCTGGACAGGCGACCTAGCACATATGGGTGGAAACTTGCGTGCGAATAAAGTCTCGTAGTAAATTAAAGAGCCTCCGTCACACCAAGTGCCGTACAGGGAATATGGTGTTAGTGACCATCAGTTTTACAGACACATGATTATTTTATGAAATGTGGTCGGTATTACGCCCGTGCCGCTGTACTTTGTCTTAAAAAAATCCGGTACCTATTTAAGGCTGGATGAACACGGAAGCCGTCGGTTTGGATTGAACACTACCTCTTGTCCTTTGTAGTCCAGTCCACTAACCACTGAGCTATCGCGGCTCCCTTGATTGAAGCCTCGTACCTCTATCTGACATTTGTTGAATTCTCTAACTAAAACATTGTGCCTCTCTCTCTCTCTCTCTCTCTCTCTCTCTCTCTCTCTCTCTCTCTCTAATGTACACATACTGGTGTTAATGACTACATATTTTATGTGGTTTCAATCACTTTCTCTCTCTCTAATGTACACATACTGGCGTTAATGACTATATATTTTATGTGGTTTCAATCACTTTCTCTGTCTCTAATGTACACATACTGGCGTTAATGACTACATATTCTTTGTGGTTTCGTTCACTTTCTCTCTCTCTAATGTACACATACTGGCGTTAATGACTACATATTTTATGTGGTTTCGTTCACTTTCTCTCTCTCTAATGTACACATACTGGCGTTAATGACTACATATTTTATGTGGTTTCGTTCACTTTCTCTCTCTCTAATGTACACATACTGGCGTTAATGACTACATATTTTATGTGGTTTCGTTCACTTTCTCTCTCTCTAATGTACACATACTGGCGTTAATGACTACATATTTATGTGGTTTCGTTCACTTTCTCTCTCTCTAATGTACACATACTGGTGTTAATGACTACATATTTTATGTGGTTTCGTTCACTTTCTCTGTCTCTAATGTACACATACTGGCGTTAATGACTACATATTTTATGTGTTTCGTTCACTTTCTCTCTCTCTAATGTACACATACTGGCGTTAATGACTACATATTTTATGTGGTTTCGTTCACTTTCTCTGTCTCTAATATACACATACTGGCGTTAATGACTACATATTTTATGTGGTTTCGTTCACTTTCTCTGTCTCTAATGTACACATACTGGCGTTAATGACTACATATTTTATGTGGTTTCGTTCACTTTCTCTGTCTCTAATGTACACATACTGGCGTTAATGACTACATATTTTATGTGGTTTCGTTCACTTTCTCTGTCTCTAATGTACACATACTGGCGTTAATGACTACATATTTTATGTGGTTTCGTTCACTTTCTCTACTTTCTTTCTTTCCCACATCTCTCTTTGTCTCCTCTCTTCCTTGTTTTCTTCTTTCTCTCACTCTTTCTTTCTCCCCTCTCCATTTCTCTCCTCTCTCTTTCTCTTACCTGTCTCATTCTCTCTTTTCTCTTTCTTGCCTCTCTTTTGTTTTCTGGTCTCCTATCTCTCTCTTTCTCTCCTCTCTAGTTTTCTTCTTTCTCTCATACTTGCCTCTCTCTTTTATTATCGCCTCTCTCCTTCTCTTATTTACGCCTCTCTCTCCGATTATTTACTCTCACTCTCACTCTTCTCTTTCTTTCTCTCCACTCTCACCTCTCTCTTTGTCTCTCCTCTCCATTTGTCTCTCCTCTCCATTTCTCTCCTCTTTCTTTCTATTTTCTGTCTCTTTCTTTCCTCTCTCTCATCTCTTTCTCTTCTTTCCTCTCTTTCTTTCTCTCTCTCTCTCATTTTCGCCTCCCTTTCATTCTCCCATTTTCTCATTCTCGCTTCTCTCTCTCATTCTCGCTTCTCTCTCTCATTCTCGCTTCTCTCTCTCATTCTCGCTTCTCTCTCTCATTCTCGCTTCTCTCTCTCATTCTCGCTTCTCTCTCCGATTATCTACCATCTCTCTTTCATTAGTCTCTCTCCCTCTCTTTATCACATCTCTGTCTTTCTCACTTTCTCTTCTCTCTCTCAATCTTCTTTCCTCTCTCTTTTTCTTTCTCGACCACTATCTTATCGTCCTCCGCTTCTCTCTATCCCAGACTCCCAGGTTTAGTTAAGTTTGTCTTTGCCTCTCTATCTGATATTATTCTGTCCTCTCTATCTTCATTCTCTATCTCCTCTCTCTGTCTCTCTCTGTCTCTCTATGTCTCTCTCTGTCTCTCTCTCTGTCTCTCTCTGTCTCTCTCTGTCTCTCTCTCTGTCTCTATTTTTCTTTCTCGACCACTATCTTATCGCCCTCCGCTTCTCTCTATCCCAGACTCCCAGGTTTTAGTTAAGTTTGTCTTTGCCTCTCTATCTGATATTATTCTGTCCTCTCTATCTTCATTCTCTGTCTCCTCTCTCTGTCTCTCTCTTTTCACTTTTTCTTTATTTCTCCAAAGCTCTTCACAAACTGTTGTACTCTTGATTTTTTTCTCTTTTATTTAACCAATTTGCTTGTTTTTTTTTTCTTTCTTCTTTATTTCTTTCTTTCTTTCTTTCTTTCACTCTTTTATTCTTTAATTCCTTCCTTCTTTCTTCCTTTCTCTCTCATTATTTCATTCCTTCTCTCTCGTGCTTTCTTTCTTTTTTTTCTCATTATTTTTTCCATCTCTTTCTCGACATTTATTACTTTATATATTTCTTCCTTTCTAATAATTTCTCCGTCTCTCTCGTTCTTTATATTTTTCTTTCATTTTTTTTCATTCTATTTTCAGTCTTTCATTCATTCATTCTTTCTCATTCATTCTCATCATTTCTCTCTTTCTCTATCTTTTTTCTTTCGTTTTTCTTTCTTTCTCTCTCGTCCTTTACCTTTCTTTCTATTTTTTTTTCTTTGCAAGATTACCAACTTTCATTCTCGCGGATGCGACCATGATATCTACCAATTAAATCTTTATTTAATTTCGCATTTATCGCTGGTTGTGAGCCTGCCGTTGATAAGGCCAGTGCTTTTGTCTAATCCACTTTGGCCTGAGCTTGAAATCACGAAGCTTATCTTAATGGCTTCCAAGTCTGCACTCTCTTCCTGAACGTTTGACTTTCATGTTTCTGTTTGCCGTTTTTGATGGATTTCAGATTAGAATAAAAACACGGGAACATCAACAGGTTGAAAGAAATATAATTCAAATACAGCTATCATAAGTTGTACAACAATTCATATATATGTGCTTCGTTACAAATAATGTGCTTTACAATGACGAGATGTATGTATATGTAACACGTAAACAAACACACAATAAATTCTACTCGGAGTTAGAGAAAAGGTTGGATATCAGAGACTACGGTGACCCCGGAGACAAGCTACAAATATTCTAGCAGACCATTATCTTCCACATGAGAACCGGTGACTGTAGCCTTCTATGTCACCTCTACCAGCTCAAAGTGTTCAGCACAAACGAATGCCCGTGGTCCCACACAAACAAATGCCCGTGATCCCACACAATCGAATTCCTGTGGTCCCACACAAACGAATGCCCGTGTGGAGCTGGTATCCAAGACAAATATCACATATCTTCCATCTGTGTCCAGCCCACAAAGAGAAACGATGTCAATTCTAGGCCGTGGGTGTCGATCTAAACCTGTCAAAGCTGGATCATCTGAAGCCGGACATGCTCTGATCCCACACTCACCTCATAGCAAGGCCAGCGCGCTACCTCTTCGCTGCCGACTCCAGGATGAAGTTATTTGTTCAGCCTCTGGCGGAGTTCCCCAAGTAGCCATGTGGGAAAATATCGCCTGAAGTGCTGCCATCTTAACTACACTTCGTCAACGCAATCACTTCACCAGAATGTCTGCACGCTCCTATTACCTAGTCCAGTTATCGACTTAACCTACCAGGTGTACCAACCAAAACTGCTCACGATGGATCTAAAACACAGAAACTGCCAATTTCGACCACAGAATTAGAACAGCGACGAAATGCCTTGATTGCGCACCTGCAGAACATTATTTTTTTTGTTGTCAAAATTGCATCCGGTGTTAGGCTATTTTTTCTGTAAAGTGGTTTTGAGTTTAACAAATAAAAACACCTGGAGTATCGACTTACAGTTTACATCTGTAGACAGCGTTTCGACATTTCCGTCTTCAGCAGTCGACTTCTCTGTTACATACAGTTATAAAAGTCTGCTTCGTCAGGCAAGACATCAGACTATAGCGCAACTTGACGTTGTTTCATTAGCGCAACTTGACCGTTGTTCCATTAGCGCAACATTACGTTGTTCCATTAGCGGAACTTGACGTTGTTCCATTAGCGCAACTTGACGTTGTTCCATTAACGCAACTTGACGTTGTTCCATTAGCGCAACTTGACGTTGTTCCATTAGCGCAACTTGACGTTGTTCCATTAACGCAACGTGACGTTGTTCCATTAGCGCAACGTGATGTTGTTCCATTAGCGCAACGTGACGTTGTTCCATTAGCGCAACGTGACGTTGTTCCATTAACGCAACTTGACATTGTTTCATTAGCGCAACTTGACGTTGTTCCATTAACGCAACTTGACGTTGTTCCATTAGCGCAACTTGACGTTGTTTCATTAGCGCAACTTGACATTGTTCCATTAGCGCAACTCGACGTTGGTTCATTAGCGCAAATTGACATTGTTCCATTAGCGCAACTTGACGTTGTTCCATTAGCGCAACTCGACGTTGTTCCATTAGCGCAACTTGACGTTGTTCCATTAGCGCAACGTGACGTTGTTCCATTAGCGCAACTTGACATTGTTCCATTAGCGCAACGTGACGTTGTTCCATTAGCGCAACTTGACGTTGTTCCATTAGTACAACTTGACGTTGTTCCATTAACGCAACGTGACGTTGTTTCATTAGCGCAACTTGACATTGTTCCATTAGCGCAACTCGACGTTGGTTCATTAGCGCAAATTGACATTGTTCCATTAGCGCAACTTGACGTTGTTCCATTAGCGCAACTCGACGTTGTTCCATTAGCGCAACTTGACGTTGTTCCATTAGCGCAACGTGACGTTGTTCCATTAGCGCAACTTGACATTGTTCCATTAGCGCAACGTGACGTTGTTCCATTAGCGCAACTTGACGTTGTTCCATTAGTACAACTTGACGTTGTTCCATTAACGCAACGTGACGTTGTTTCATTAGCGCAACTTGACGTTGTTCCATTAGCGCAACTTGACGTTGTTTCATTAGCGCAACTTGACGTTGTTCCATTAACGCAACTTGACGTTGTTTCATTAACGCAACTCGACGTTGGTTCATTAGCGCAACTTGACGTTGTTCCATTAACGCAACTTGACGTTGGTTCATTAGCGCAAATTGACATTGTTCCATTAGCGCAACTTGACGTTGTTCCATTAGAGCAACTCGACGTTGTTTCATTAACGCAACACGACGTTGGTTCATTAGCACAACTTGACGTTGTTCCATTAACGCAACTTGACGTTGTTCCATTAGCGCAACTCGACGTTGGTTCATTAGCGCAACTTGACGTTGTTCCATTAACGCAACTTGACGTTGTTTCATTAACGCAACTTGACGTTGTTTCATTAACGCAACTTGACGTTGTTCCATTAGCGCAACTTGACATTGTTCCATTAGCGCAACTCGACGTTGTTCATTAGCGCAAATTGACATTGTTCCATTAGCGCAACTTGACGTTGTTCCATTAGCGCAACTCGACGTTGTTCCATTAGCGCAACTTGACGTTGTTCCATTAGCGCAACTTGACGTTGTTCCATTAGCGCAACTTGACGTTGTTCCATTAGCGCAACGTGACGTTGTTCCATTAGCGCAACTTGACGTTGTTTCATTAACGCAACTCGACGTTGGTTCATTAGCGCAACTTGACGTTGTTCCATTAGCGCAACTTGACGTTGTTTCATTAACGCAACTCGACGTTGGTTCATTAGCGCAACTTGACGTTGTTCCATTAGCGCAACTTGACGTTGGTTCATTAGCGCAAATTGACATTGTTCCATTAGCGCAACTTGACGTTGTTCCATTAGCGCAACTCGACGTTGGTTCATTAGCGCAACTTGACGTTGTTCCATTAGCGCAACTTGACGTTGTTTCATTAACGCAACTTGACGTTGTTCCATTAGCGCAACTCGACGTTGGTTCATTAGCGCAACTTGACGTTGTTCCATTAACGCAACTTGACGTTGTTTCATTAACGCAACTTGACGTTGTTCCATTAGCGCAAATTGACATTGTTCCATTAGCGCAACTTGACGTTGTTCCATTAGCGCAACTCGACGTTGGTTCATTAGCGCAACTTGACGTTGTTCCATTAGCGCAACTTGACGTTGTTCCATTAGCGCAACTTGACGTTGTTCCATTAGCGCAAAGTGACGTTGTTCCATTAACGCAACTTGACGTTGTTCCATTAGCGCAACTCGACGTTGGTCATTAGCGCAACTTGACGTTGTTCCATTAGCGCAACTTGACGTTGTTTCATTAACGCAACTCGACGTTGGTTCATTAGCGCAACTTGACGTTGTTCCATTAGCGCAACTTGACGTTGTTTCATTAACGCAACTCGACGTTGGTTCATTAGCGCAACTTGACGTTGTTCCATTAGCGCAACTTGACGTTGGTTCATTAGCGCAAATTGACATTGTTCCATTAGCGCAACTTGACGTTGTTCCATTAGCGCAACTCGACGTTGCTTCATTAACGCAACTTGACGTTGTTCCATTAGCGCAACTCGACGTTGGTTCATTAGCGCAACTTGACGTTGTTCCATTAACGCAACTTGACGTTGTTTCATTAACGCAACTTGACGTTGTTCCATTAGCGCAAATTGACATTGTTCCATTAGCGCAACTTGACGTTGTTCCATTAGCGCAACTCGACGTTGGTTCATTAGCGCAACTTGACGTTGTTCCATTAGCGCAGCTTGACGTTGTTCCATTAACGCAACTTGACGTTGTTTCATTAACGCAACTCGACGTTGTTCCATTAGCGCAACTTGACGTTGTTCCATTAGCGCAGCTTGACGTTGTTCCATTAGCGCAACTTGACGTTGTTTCATTAACGCAACTCGACGTTGGTTCATTAGCGCAACTTGACGTTGTTCCATTAGCGCAACTTGACGTTGTTCCATTAACGCAACTTGACGTTGTTCCATTAACGCAACTTGACGTTGTTTCATTAACGCAACTCGACGTTGGTTCATTAGCGCAACTTGACGTTGTTCCATTAACGCAACTTGACGTTGTTCCATTAACGCAACTTGACGTTGTTTCATTAACGCAACTCGACGTTGGTTCATTAACGCAACTTGACGTTGGTTCATTAGCGCAAATTGACATTGTTCCATTAGCGCAACTTGACGTTGTTCCATTAGCGCAACTCGACGTTGTTTCATTAACGCAACTCGACGTTGGTTCATTAGCACAACTTGACGTTGTTCCATTAACGCAACTTGACGTTGTTCCATTAGCGCAACTCGACGTTGGTTCATTAGCGCAACTTGACGTTGTTCCATTAACGCAACTTGACGTTGTTTCATTAACGCAACTTGACGTTGTTTCATTAACGCAACTTGACGTTGTTCCATTAGCGCAACTTGACATTGTTCCATTAGCGCAACTTGACGTTGTTCCATTAGCGCAACTCGCCGTTGTTCCATTAGCGCAACTTGACGTTGTTCCATTAGCGCAACGTGACGTTGTTCCATTAGCGCAACTTGACATTTTTCCATTAGCGCAACGTGACGTTGTTCCATTAGCGCAACTTGACGTTGTTCCATTAGCGCAACTTGACGTTGTTCCATTAACGCAACGTGACGTTGTTTCATTAGCGCAACTTGACGTTGTTCCATTAGCGCAACTTGACGTTGTTTCATTAGCGCAACTTGACGTTGTTCCATTAACGCAACTTGACGTTGTTTCATTAACGCAACTCGACGTTGGTTCATTAGCGCAACTTGACGTTGTTCCATTAGCGCAACTTGACGTTGGTTCATTAGCGCAAATTGACATTGTTCCATTAGCGCAACTTGACGTTGTTCCATTAGCGCAACTCGACGTTGTTTCATTAATGCAACTCGACGTTGGTTCATTAGCGCAACTTGACGTTGTTCCATTAGCGCAACGTGACGTTGGTTCATTAGCGCAAATTGACATTGTTCCATTAGCGCAACTTGACGTTGTTCCATTAGCGCAACTCGACGTTGTTCCATTAGCGCAACTTGACGTTGTTCCATTAGCGCAACGTGACGTTGTTCCATTAGCGCAACTTGACGTTGTTCCATTAGCGCAACTTGACGTTGTTCCATTAACGCAACTTGACGTTGTTCCATTAGCGCAACTTGACGTTGTTCCATTAGCGCAACTTGACGTTGTTCCATTAGCGCAACTTGACGTTGTTCCATTAACGCAACGTGACGTTGTTTCATTAGCGCAACTTGACGTTTTTCCATTAGCGCAACTTGACGTTGTTCCATTAGCGCAAAGTGACGTTGTTCCATTAACGCAACTTGACGTTGTTCCATTAACGCAACTTGACGTTGGTTCATTAGCGCAAATTGACATTGTTCCATTAGCGCAACTTGACGTTGTTCCATTAGCGAAACTCGACGTTGTTTCATTAACGCAACTCGACGTTGGTTCATTAGCGCAACTTGACGTTGTTCCATTAGCGCAACTTGACGTTGGTTCATTAGCGCAAATTGACATTGTTCCATTAGCGCAACTTGACGTTGTTCCATTAGCGCAACTCGACGTGGTTCATTAGCGCAACTTGACGTTGTTCCATTAGCGCAACTTGACGTTGTTTCATTAACGCAACTCGACGTTGGTTCATTAGCGCAACTTGACGTTGTTCCATTAGCGCAACTTGACGTTGTTTCATTAAGCAACTCGACGTTGGTTCATTAGCGCAACTTGACGTTGTTCCATTAGCGCAACTTGACGTTGGTTCATTAGCGCAAATTGACATTGTTCCATTAGCGCAACTTGACGTTGTTCCATTAGCGCAACTCGACGTTGGTTCATTAGCGCAACTTGACGTTGTTCCATTAGCGCAACTTGACGTTGTTTCATTAACGCAACTTGACGTTGTTCCATTAGCGCAACTCGACGTTGGTTCATTAGCGCAACTTGACGTTGTTCCATTAACGCAACTTGACGTTGTTTCATTAACGCAACTTGACGTTGTTCCATTAGCGCAAATTGACATTGTTCCATTAGCGCAACTTGACGTTGTTCCATTAGCGCAACTCGACGTTGGTTCATTAGCGCAACTTGACGTTGTTCCATTAGCGCAGCTTGACGTTGTTCCATTAGCGCAACTTGACGTTGTTCCATTAACGCAACTTGACGTTGTTCCATTAGCGCAAAGTGACGTTGTTCCATTAGCGCAACTTGACGTTGTTCCATTAGCGCAACTTGACGTTGTTCCATTAGCGCAAAGTGACGTTGTTCCATTAGCGCAAGGTGACGTTGTTCCATTAGCGCAAGGTGACGTTGTTCCATTACGAAGCAGTGTCTGATTGCAATGATCAAATCTGAACAGGGATTTACCACATGAACATTAATTCATTCTCAGCACAGTCGGTGGGCATTTTTCCAAAAAAAATCTAACCCGCGGTTTCTTTTATGTCTTTACCCTCTCATGGTCTCTGGGTAGTGAGTTTTTACCCTCTGGGTAGTGAGTTTTTACCCTCTCTGGGTTTTGAGTTTTTACCCTCTCTGGGTAGTGAGTCTTTACCCTCTCTGGGTAGTGAGTCTTTACCCTCTCTGGGTAGTGAGTCTTTACCCTCTCTGGGTAGTGAGTCCTTACCCTCTCTGGGTAGTGAGTCTTTACCCTCTCTGGGTAGTGAGTCTTTACCCTCTCTGGGTAGTGAGTTTTTACCCTCTCTGGGTAGTGAGTCCTTACCCTCTCTGGGTAGTGAGTCTTTACCCTCTCTGGGTAGTGAGTTTTTACCCTCTCTGGGTAGTGAGTCTTTACCCTCTCTGGGTAGTGAGTCTTTACCCTCTCTGGGTAGTGAGTCTTTACCCTCTCATGGTCTCTGGGTAGTGAGTCTTTACCCTCTCTGGATAGTGAGTCTTTACCCTCTCATGGTCTCTGGGTAGTAAGTCTTTACCCTCCCATGATCTCTGATTAGTGAGATCCGATGACTACCCCTCTAGGAAAAAGGCGAAAAACCGGAGACCCCGTGTGCACTCGCGTACGTTAAAGAACTCTTGGCAGTTAAAGTTGAAAAGATGCTACAAAATGGCCGCTATCAGAACAAAAAGTGTTCAGCAAAAATACCAATCCATGTTGAAGACGAATGTTTCGGGCCGATAAGCGCATATATTCTGCGAATATTCTGTAAGCTAACGACACAACGGCTATTTAACGGGTGAGAAAGAAGCAATGGGGACACACGTCCGCAAACATTGATATGCTTCATTTGCTATTCATTTGTCTGTTCTCTCGTTCAGTGAGATAGATCTCATCTTCACGCCTCTACAGACCGTGTTTGTGTAAAGAAAGATATAGAGATGCGATCGCTTCAATGTTTACAAGTTCACATTCAGGCACTACATAAAAAAAGCGTAAGTTAATTAATTAAAACTATCAGACACCGCGGTGGACAGCATGACATTGACCTTTGTCCTGCACTGCCTAGTCCAGCGGTCGTCAAACTTTCAATGTCAAGGCAGCCCGAACTCTTAACCCCAAACCACCTTATATCAACGATGACACAAACAACCATATTTTAGCGACATATTTAACATGTTATTTTGGCTCATGAGGTAAACAAACTAACGTTTTCATGAAAAATTAAATAAATTAATGTCATTTGTGTAATTTTTCTTCCTCATTCCGTCCTCATTTGCCTTTCAGCGTCGAGGGGAGATACAATTTGCGGTCTCTTGCCCTTCTGTTCGCCTCTGCTGCTGTTATGTTTTCTATTGCTTCTAATATTCCTTCGATCCATCTTTTTCGTGGTCGACCCTAAGGTCTGGTATGCCCACAACGTTTATTGAAGGCTCGACTCTGTAACTGAAATAAAAAAAAATAAAAAAAACTGAATCAATTGACATTGTGATATGTTTGTCCTGAAACACATTCAATTGAAGGAATAAGCTTGTCTCATCTTCATTGGGTCTTTTTGACTTCCGGTCAATATATCGGATTGACGGGTGGAACCGTTGAGGTTGTTTGAAGAGTGTTTCTTGTTGCAGTTTCCTCATATTCCAAGTCCGGCTTGCTGCCTGAGCTACTGAGTTTAATGCTCTGTGTACACAGTGAGCTGTATTATTCATCCGGCTCTTGTTTCGATATTTCGATTGATTACGATGAATGCTGATATCGTATGACGAAGGACAGCTCTGCTGCGTTCACTTTCGGTGCCGCTTCGCCTGATGTCTTTTGGCGTGTGCTGTTGCTGCTATGGTGGGGACTGCAGCTATCTTTCTTGGTTTGGATCCTCCAATGAGACGAGATGTTAATTCGGATGCTTCCACTGGCACGGGCGGTTGAGAAATTATGGATTTTAATTTGTTTGCAGTGATACCGGGGCCTTCGACAAACTACTACAACTAGGTCTTCGAATCTAGGCACAAGTTTGGAGGCTGCTGTTCTAATCTCTCTCTCAGCGCTCGCATGTGATCTGTATTTGGTTTTTATGGCTGCTACTGCTGGAAACCCGGTCTCACATAAGTAGGTAGTAGTAAAAAAAAAGTAAAGTACCCCCGTCACGCCAAGTGGCGTAAAGGGAATATGGTGTTAGTGACCATAAAGTTTACAGACCTTCAGCACATTATTTTTGGTGTAATGTGGTCGGTATTACGCCCGTGCCGCTTTACTTTCCCAGAAAAAAATCCGGTACAAAATAAGGCTGGGTGAACCGCAAGCCGTCGGTTGGAATGGAACCCTTAATTAGGTAGCAGATAAAAGAATTACAACTCATAGGGCCTTCTTGCCTACTTCTGGGTATTCTTGCTTTACACAGTTCCAATGTAAAGAAGGAAAGAGAGATCTCAGGCGATATAGAAAAATAACATTAGAGAGCTTAAACATTAGAGCTTACACAGCTTAACCCGTAGAGCTTAGTAAGTTTAACCCATAGAGCTTAGTTAGCTTAACCCATAGAGCATAGACAGCTTAACCCTTAGAACTTAGAGCTTAAACTTTAGAGTTAAGACAGCTTAACACATAGAGTTTAAACAGCTTAACCGTTACAGTTTAGACAGCTGAACACTTAAAGCTAGACAGCTTATCCCTTAGAGTTTAGAGAGCTGAGACAGCTTAACCATTAGAATTTAGAGAGCTGAGACAGCTTAACCCTTAGAGTTTAGAGAGGTGAGACAGCTTAACCCTTAGAGTTTAGAGAGCTGAGAGAACTTAACCTTAGAGTTTAGAGAGCTGAGACAGCTTAACCCTTTGAGTTTAGAGAGCTGAGACAGCTTAACCCTTAGAGTTTAGAGAGCTGAGACAGCTTAACCCTAAGAGTTTTGAGAGCTGAGACAGCTTAACCCTTAGAGTTTAGATAGCTGAGACAGCTTAACCCTTAGAGTTTAGACAGCTGAGACAGCTTAACACTTACAGTTTAGAGAGCTAAACCTTAGTAATCTGTGAAGAGTTTAAGGAAAATGGTTTAATTAAAATAATTTTTATTGCTTTTTTAAAATTTCCCAACAAAATTCGTTTAACCTGTTTGTGTTGACTTGGCAGAAAAATAAATAAATAAATATATATACATAAATATATATATATATATATATAAACAGCTACCTCTGCCTTTTAAGTCCCAATCGGTACAAGAATGTTGTACTGCTGATGCCATGGAAATGCCTGGTAACCACTTCCTCGGGAAACAGGTCCATGTAGTACAGAAAAGGACGGTGAGTCGCAATCCTGCTATCTGTAGCACACCAGATGCAAGGCTTCTTTCAGAATGTCTTTGTCCAGGATTTTCCAAGCTGCCACACTTGCACCCAAACGGGTGTTTTTGAAAATACCACGGGAATGTTTTATTTATTTATTCTTTCCGGTCTCCAGCTTTCATCTCCGGCGAGGTTCCTAGAAACTAGGAATTGAATTTTGCTAGTTAATACGTTTTCCCTGGTAGCCGTGTGCACAAGGGTCCCTCGCCGTACAGGCAGATAACTCCGCCTTCGAAGATACTCACATTTGTTTGCCTATGAGTAATTAACGTTACAATCCGGACCTCGCTGCTGAGACCAGGAGTCGTTGACGCAGAGAGAAATCACAAGCACAATCCAAACTGGTTCAGCCGGGATTTGAACTTACAACCTCTCTGTCTCGAGACTGGCGTCTTGCCACCTCACGTAGTCAAACCATTTTATATGTTGTTTCTTTATATATTTATTTCGAGGGTTATTCCTATTTTGTTTCTCAGCTCTTCATTTCTAGTGTTATCTCTCAAGCTGTTTTCTGTCATTCTGTTAACACATTTCATCTCAGTGGAGATTAAGTTTCTTATTGTTCTTGCATCTCGGGTCCAGGACTGGCATTGGTAGCACAACGTTGGGATGAAGATTGTATTGTATATTGCCCGTTTTGCCTCTAGAGTTATTTCCTGGTTGGACAATAGCGGTGACAGCTATCCAATGAGTTGACAAGCTTTGTTGCATCTTATATTAGAAAGAGAAAACTCTTTGATTCAACAAGTTGATAGAAGCAAGAAAGCGATTTTATCTGGGCTCTAGAGGGCCAATTCTGACCTATGGAAGCGAATCATGGACAGTAGACAAACAAAAGAAAAGACGATTAGAGGCCACAGAGACAGAATTTCTGAGAAGAATGTTGAAAGTTGACTGGACCTCTGAAAAGTCCAACGAGGCAATTCTCAAAGAGGCCAATACAAAAAGGGATCCCCGAAAAAAAACATCAGAAAGAAACAATCAACATTTTTCAGGTACATCATGAGAAGAGAAAAGTTGCAATACTTGATTACAACTGGCAAAATATGTGGAAAGAGAGATCGCGGACGACAAAGTGAGAAGATACTAGGGAATAATAGAACAAATAAGTATGTGTTAGCACTCGGAAAAATTAACAGACAAACAACAACAGAAAAAAACGAAGAACAATATATGGTCCGAAGTGGGATCGAACCCGTACTCCCTGGCACCACGCCTTGCCACGAGAAGCCGAACGCTTGGCACACTGCCACTCAGCCAACTAAAAAATTGGTTATTGTAGTAGTGTCTTCCACGAAAGGCGCTCTCAATGACTATAGCATAGGGTAACTGAGAAGATACTAGATAGTTTGATGTCATGGCATGGAAAACAGAATGGCTAACAACAGAATTGATACTATGTACTATGGATAGAAGATCATGGATGGACATGATCGCCTACGCCAACCGGTATGGCAGATGATAATGATGACATCATGGACGGAGTTGATGAGTTGCACTTGTGATAGAGGTGTGACATCACCTTCGCTGAGCACTTTATAATGATGATAATTATGTGCACGGAGCCCCTAGCAGACACTTGGCGAGCACCTGGGCACCGCGGAGCACAGTTTGACGATCACTGGTATATTTATTAGCCTCGATGGCAACACACGAAGACTATTCCAGGAACCTAAGATAACTTGTTCCCCCTATTTTTAACAAACTGTTCCTTCATCGCTGACTGTTATTTCCAGCTCTGTATAAGAGAGAGATTGTTCCCTCAGGGGATAAGTATCTCGGCTGAGAATATGTTGCTCTGGTGATATTTGTGTTTGTTTAGTCTGGCTGGTCGTCTTGTCCTCTACAAACTCCTCGAGGGTTAGTATCTTCTCGAGTTTCGTGCTTCTGCAAACATCTTATCGGATATTTCGTTCACTCTCTTATAGCTACTTCGCTCTTTTCTGTCTCTTTCATTCTTTATATCTTATTCTTCTCCATTTTCGTTGTTTCGTTAAAATCATTATTTTCCTTCCTTCCTTCCTTCCTTCCTTCATTCCTTCCTTCCTTCCTTCCTTACTCACTTACTTCCCTCCATCCCTCCATCCCTCCATCCTTCCTTCCTTTCCACTCTTTTTTTTTCTATCTTTCTCGTTTTCTTTCTTTTTGTCTCTTCCTTCCATCAACTCTGCACAATTACTTACCATTTTCTTACTCATCTGTGCCATCTCTTCATTGTTTTCATTTTCATTCGTTGATTTCTCTTTTCTCTTATATTGTAGACTTTATGACCTGATCATCCTGCCCTGCAACGTTCATGGGTTTGTCAAACAGCGCCTGTCTCAGTCCTTTTTGCTGATGAACGTTTTTGAGCAGAAAATTGGATCAACTTTAGGTGTGTCCGGAGTGCAGTAATCATGACCTTAACATGACATCCATCATCATCAAGTACCATGTCTGCTGATGTAGGTGATCATGTCTGTCCACAACTTTCGATCTCAACAGTTATTTATCATTTCTATTGTTGACCTTCTGCCAAGCCATTCTTTTAAGCTGTCTGGTATCTTTTCTCTTTGTTTACCTCTATCTCTTCGTTCCTCAATTTTCCTGTTGTTACAATATATTCCAGCTGTTCTCTTCTCATTACATGGCAGCCACAAAATTAAGCTTTTTTCCTCCTGTAAGTAAGTAAAGTACCCCGTCACGCCAAGTGGCGTATAGGGAAATATGGAGTTAGTTACCCGTCACGCCAAGTGGCGTATAGGGAAATATGGAGTTAGTGACCCGTCACGCCAAGTGGCGTATAGAGAAATATGGAGTTAGTGACCCGTCACGCCAAGTGGCGTATAGGGAAATATGGAGTTAGTGACCCGTCACGCCAAGTGGCGTATAGGGAAATATGGAGTTAGTGACCCGTCACGCCAAGTGGCGTATAGGGAAATATGGAGTTAGTGACCCGTCACGCCAAGTGGCGTATAGGGAAATATGGTGTTAGTGACCCTATATTTACAGACCTTCAGCACATAATTTCTGGGGTAATGTGGTCAGTATTACGCCCGTGCTGCTTTACTTTCCCAGAAAAAAATCCGGTATCCATTTAAGGCTGGGTGGACCCGGAAGCCGTCGGTTGGGATCGAACCCTACCCCTTGTCCTTTGTAGTCCAGTTCACTAACCACTGAGCTATCGCGGCTCCCATTTTCCCTCCTAATATTGGAAATTAGCTATTTTTTTGCTTTGACCTTTTTTAGAACGTTTTCATTACTCTTCTTAGTTGCCCATGGTATTCTCAACATTCTTCTGTAAACCACATTTCTACAGCCTCCAGCGATTTTCTTGTCTGTTGTCCTATTGTCCATGTTTCACATTGATATACGTTACGACTGTCTCTGCTTAACATTTAAGAACTTTTTTTTCTTGTTTCTATTGTCAAATGTCGATTGCATAGTACTTTCCCTATTTTTTTTTTAAAGCTGCTTTTGCCTGAGTCATTCTACATCCCACCTCAGTTCTCCATCTACCATCTCATCTGTGTTGTACATCTACCATCTCACCTGTGTTGTACATCTACCATCTTACCTGTGTTGTACATCTATCATCCCACATCTGCTCTACATCTACCATCTCACCTCTGTTGTACATCTACCATCTCACCTGTGTTCTACATCTACCATCCACCTCTGTTCTACATCTATCATCTCACCTCTGTTGTACATCACCCATCCCACCTCTCTTCTTCATCTACCATCCCACCTATGTTCTACATCTACCATCTCACCTCTGTTGTACATCTACCATCTCACCTCTGTTGTACATCTACCATCCCACTTCTCTTCTTCATCTACCATCCCACCTATGTTCTACATCTACCATCTCACATCTGTTGTACATCTACCATCTCACCTCTGTTCTTCATCTACCATCCCACCTCTGTTCTTCATCTACCATCCCACCTCCGCTCTTCATCTACCATCTCACCTGTGTTGTACATCTACCATCTCACCTCTGTTCTTCATCTACTATCCCACCTCTGTTCTTCATCTACCATTTCACCTCTGTTCTTCATCTACCATCCCACCTCTGTTCTACATCTACCATCTCACCTCTGTTGTACATCTACTATCCCACCTCTGTTCTTCATCTACCATCCCACCTCTGTTCTTCATCTACCATCCCACCTCTATTCTTCATCTGCCATCCCACCTCTGTTCTTCATCTACCCTCTCACCTGTGTTGTACATCTATCATCTGAGTTGAACATTGTCCCCACGTATTTAAATTCATTTACATTCATGTTTTAATATTAACACAACATTACTTAACATAATTACTTTCTTATCATGTTTACCTCTGACGTCACATTTCAAATCCTTCTACTGGAGAACTGGTTGGTCTCGAGTCAAGACGCCGGTCTCCAGACAGGGAGGTTGTGAGTTCAAATCCCAGCTGCACCATTGCATGTTTTTGTGATTTCTCTCTGCGGCCAACACCCCGGGCATCAACAGCGACGTTCTGCTTGAAACATCCATTATAGAAACTGACTGATCAAGGGAAATAATATGAGTACCTCGGACGACGGAGTTAACTGCCTGTGCAGCGAGAGAACCCTGTGCACACGGCTTCCAGGAAAATACAGTTTAACGTGCAAAATTCGGTTCCTAGTCTCTAGTGACCTCGAGTGAAATCTGGCGAACGCAAAATAAATGGCGTTACTTTGGCGAATGTGCGTAGTGTTGTGCTTGCAGTAGAACTGCAACATTTGCTACTTTCGGTCCAATACATCCGACTTCAGCAATATATTTTTGATTAACGGGTTGTCTTTCCTCTGTGATTCTACACGCTTGGCCAGAGGAGACAACTTCATTTATTTCTGGATTCACCGCGAGAAGGTGGAGTGGTGACTCGCTACTTCTCATTCACCAATCCAACGCAAACCATCAGCTATGAGTCGGAGATAGCTTCCATCTTCTTCTAAACACATTGTATGTATAACAGAAGAAGCATGTGTATCTTCCCTCCCTAGTAACTCAATATAACAGAAGAAGCATGTGTATCTTCCCTCCCTAGTAACTCAATGTAACAGAAGAAGCATGTGTATCTTCCCTCCCTAGTAACTCAATATAACAGAAGAAGCATGTGTATCTTCCCTCCCTAGTAAATCAGTATAACAGAAGAAGCATGTGTATCTTCCCTCCCTAGTAACTCAATATAACAGAAGAAGCATGTGTATCTTCCCTCCCTAGTAACTCAATATAACAGAAGAAGCATGTGTATCTTCCCTCTCTAGTAAATCAGTATAACAGAAGAAGCATGTGTATCTTCCCTCCCTAGTAACTCAATATAACAGAAGAAGCATGTGTATCTTCCCTCCCTAGTAAATCAAATTAACAGAAGAAGCATGTGTATCTTCCCTCCCTAGTAAATCAATATAACAGAAGAAGCATGTGTATCTTCCCTCCCTAGTAAATCAATATAACAGAAGAAGCATGTGTATCTTCCCTCCCTAGTAAATCAATATAACAGAAGAAGCATGTGTATCTTCCCTCCCTAGTAAATCAGTATAACAGAAGAAGCATGTGTATCTTCCCTCCCTAGTAAATCAATATAACAGAAGAAGCATGTGTATCTTCCCTCCCTAGTAACTCAATATAACAGAAGAAGCATGTGTATCTTCCCTCCCTAGTAAATCAGTATAACAGAAGAAGCATGTGTATCTTCCCTCCTAGTAAATCAGTATAACAGAAGAAGCATGTGTATCTTCCCTCCCTAGTAAATCAGTATAACAGAAGAAGCATGTGTATCTTCCCTCCCTAGTAAATCAATATAACAGAAGAAGCATGTGTATCTTCCTCCCTAGTAAATCAGTATAACAGAAGAAGCATGTGTATCTTCCCTCCCTAGTAAATCAATATAACAGAAGAAGCATGTGTATCTTCCCTCCCTAGTAACTCAATATAACAGAAGAAGCATGTGTATCTTCCCTCCCTAGTAAATCAGTATAACAGAAGAAGCATGTGTATCTTCCCTCCCTAGTAAATCAGTATAACAGAAGAAGCATGTGTATCTTCCCTCCCTAGTAAATCAATAAAACAGAAGAAGCATGTGTATCTTCCCTCCCTAGTAAATCAATATAACAGAAGAAGCATGTGTATCTTCCCTCCCTAGTAAATCAATATAACAGAAGAAGCATGTGTATCTTCCCTCCCTAGTAAATCAATATAACAGAAGAAGCATGTGTATCTTCCCTCCCTAGTAAATCAATATAACAGAAGAAGCATGTGTATCTTCCCTCCCTAGTAAATCAATATAACAGAAGATGCATGTGTATCTTCCCTCCCTAGTAAATCTGTATAACAGAAGAAGCATGTGTATCTTCCCTCCCTAGTAAATCAATATAACAGAAGAAGCATGTGTATCTTCCCTCTCTAGTAAATCAGTATAACAGAAGAAGCATGTGTATCTTCCCTCCCTAGTAACTCAATATAACAGAAGAAGCATATGTATCTTCCCTCCCTAGTAAATCAATATAACAGAAGAGGCATGTGTATCTTCCCTCTCTAGTAAATCAATATAACAGAAGATGCATGTGTATCTTCCCTCCCTAGTAAATCTGTATAACAGAAGAAGCATGTGTATCTTCCCTCCCTAGTAAATCAATATAACAGAAGAAGCATGTGTAACTTCCCTCTCTAGTAAATCAGTATAACAGAAGAAGCATGTGTATCTTCCCTCCCTAGTAACTCAATATAACAGAAGAAGCATGTGTATCTTCCCTCCCTAGTAAATCAATATAACAGAAGAGGCATGTGTATCTTCCCTCTCTAGTAAATCAGTATAACAGAAGAAGCATGTGTATCTTCCCTCCCTAGTAAATCTGTATAACAGAAGAAGCATGTGTATCTTCCTTCCCTAGTAAATCTGTATAACAGAAGAAGCATGTGTATCTCCCTCCCTAGTAAATCTGTATAACAGAAGAAGCATGTGTATCTTCCCTCCCTAGTGAATCTGTATAACAGAAGAAGCATGTGTATCTTCCCTCCCTAGTAAATCAATATAACAGAAGAAGCATGTGTATCTTCCCTCCCTAGTAAATCTGTATAACAGAAGAAGCATGTGTATCTTCCCTCCCTAGTAAATCTGTATAACAGAAGAAGCATGTGTATCTTTCCTCCCTAGTAAATCTGTATAACAGAAGAAGCATGTGTATCTTCCCTCCCTAGTAAATCTGTATAACAGAAGAAGCATGTGTATCTTCCCTCCCTAGTAAATCAATATAACAGAAGAAGCATGTGTATCTTCCCTCCCTAGTAAATCACAAATCAACAAATCAACTAAAGTTTCACCGACAAAACAAAACTGTGTTTCACGTTCAATCTTAATTTTCCGCTCCTTGAGGCCGATAGACTCATCACTTGCAGGCGCATCTCCCAATGGGCGTACAGCCAACGCTTCCTGCGTCTCTCCACATCTTTCCGAGATTATTCCACATCTTTCACTCTCTGTCTCTCGGGTTCCAATTTTTACAAAATAAAAGATTCCAAATATTTTTCACGTCTTCTCCACAACTTGCTGACTTGGCATTTCGTGTTTATGTCTTTGATTTGATCTGCAAGCAGTGTTTCTACATCCTGTATGGGGAAAACAATCAGTTGTGGAATAATACGAACCCCGATATTTACACAACAAGGCAGAACAAATGTTGCGTTCCTTGCATTATTATTGTTATTACAATCTCAAATGAGATAGCCAGAAACTAGTACATCGCTCTCAATTTTTAAATGGATATTTTCTGTAAGTGGTTTCAATTTCTAACACCACATACACGCTCAATGTAAAATATGTTAGCTAAACTAAATTGAGTTATTTGCGGGCCATCTCCGAACATGCCCTCCAGTTCTGTGTCGGTTGATAAGTCTTATTACACGCCCACTAACTTTCTCGTCTCTGGCTGTGCCCATCTTAACTCCCATCTCTTTCATCAGAGGGAGTGACGTGGACTCATGGTTGTCGAAGTCCTGTGCCTTTCTCACATCTCGGAGGGCATTGACGATGTCCGCCCGATCCATTGATTTGACCGTCCTCATTGAGAGCGCAGCTAGTCAACCTGACCGCTCTATCATTTCCTCGTACTCCCGCATGTGCAAGGACGTAGACAAAAGTGACCTTTCGTACTTTTGACTTCAATGACTCTACCCATTGCATGCGTGTAGAGCCTGCCTTCATTTTTTGTATCATGCATCATCGAATCACTCAGTATGCATGCGTTGGTATAGTCTTGCGACTCTAACCAGATAAAAGCCTTGGTCACTGCCATCACCTCCATCGTCATACTACTGGTGGTCATAACGTATGCATCACTGTCTTCCTTGACTATTCTGCCTGCCGAGCGTGCTGTAAATCCCATGCATTCCATTGGTGACGTATTACAGATCCGTCTGTATAGATGACTGCATCTTTCTTATCGGTGTTGTCCCAGATGCGACCGTTGACCTCCGCATTGACCACGACTGAGTTCTATCCCTACATTTCCTGTCAAGTGTGACAATACACGAGAATGTGCTCCTGAATGACGTAAGCACCGGTATCCACTCCTTGCCAGTGTTGATATTGATCACACAGACCTGTTTGATGACATCTTCAACTCGGCCCACCCATGATTTACCTCTTTTTAGCCTGACACCTTTCTCTGTGTTAAGCTCATGATGCAATGGATGCTCTTTATCTGCACCCATCTTTGGATATGCTCGTGACTTACAGATCTTGATTCTGTCATCCATGGTTGGAGAGTCGAGAAGATACCTCATTGCTACACAGGGAGTGTCCCTTGTCCATCACAAGATAATGCGCGTGGCTTCATTCTGTATTTTCTCCAGCCTGTCAATTTGAGTAGAACTGACAGTAAGAAATGTCAGGGCATACTCGATTGGTGCGAGGACTAATCCCTGGAACAGAAGAGTAAGTAGCCTCTGATCGATGTTGGCAGCTGCCATGACCTTCAAGGCGGCTAATACTTTGCGGGTTTTGTTATCACATGGTCGACGTGGTCCCGAAAACACAGGCTGCGATCAAACTTAACTCTGAAGTATGTCATCAAACTGTCCCGAGTTTCATCTTTAAAGTAAATATTCTTTGTTTATATTGCAGGGTATCAAAAAGACTAAAATGATGATCAAAAACAAAGATAATAATTATTACCTACAAGTGAATATAAAAGTTGAAGGAATAAACCTGGAGACAGTTCAGAACTACAACTACATTGGACATATTATTACCAGTGATGGAAAATGTTAAAAAAAAAAGTAAAGTACACCCGTCACGCCATGTGCCGTATAGGGAATATGGTGTTAGTAACCATACATTTTACAGACCTTCGGCACATGACTTTTGGGATAATGAGGTCGGTATTACGCCCGTGCAGCTTCACTTTCCCAGAAAAAAATCCGGTACCCATTAAAGGCTGGATGAACCCGGAAGCCGTCGGTTGGGATCGAACTCTACCTCTTATCTTGTGTAGTCCAGTTGACTAACCACTGAGCTATTACGGCTCCCTGATGGAAAATGTAAATCATGAAAAACAAACAAAAGAACGGGAACAGCAAGAAGTAATTTTAGTGCCATGAAAAATATGCTGACTATATAAACTAAGAATAGCACATTGTTATATCTCATAAACATTCCAGTATGGTGCAGTAACAGTGACACATCACAAGAAAACTGAACAGGAGAATGGAAGCCTTTGAAATGTGGATTTAGAAAAGAATAGGAAGAATTGGATGAAAATAAAATAAAATAAAATAAAACAAACGCTGAAGTCTTAAAACAACTAAAAATGAAAGAGAACTACTTAACACAATTGAAACAAGACAAATGAGATTTTGGTAGCATGTTAGAAGACACAACAGCCTACTAAAAGTAAGCTTGGAAGGTGCAATTCAAGGTAATAGAGGCAGAGGCCGATCAAGACTAACATGGACGAGTAACATCAAAAGATGGACCAGTCATGGATCAGCCAATGACAATCTGCACTATCAAAGCAAAAGACATAGCGGAATGATGCTCCATGGTAGCCATCATTCAATGAGAGGATGGCACTCAATGATGCTTATGAGATAGCAGAAATTATATGCAGGCGTTGATGATGTCCGCCCGATCTGGAGTTCATTGATGATTTCAACTCTTCCTGCGTCTCTCCACATCTTAACGATATTATTCTACATCTCTCTTCTACAATTCTACAAATGCCACTAGAAATGGAGGGGGAAGTGTGTTCTTGACGCTGAATAATCAGGACAGATCACCAAGTCAATAGCTACTGGAAAATTTTCAAACAGCTTTAAAGCAGAGGCTGAGGCCATCAGAGATGCTGCAACACTGGCTACTCAACACAAAAATAACATGCACAATAAATTGGTGATTCTGACTGATGCACTGTCAGTACTATCAGTTCTAAAAAGCCCCAAGAACAATGAACTAGATGACTTGAGAACAACTCTGGGCCAACTATACAATAACATCCAGAGAGTAGTCATTCAGTGGATACCATCACACTGTAATATACACGGGAACGAACTCGCAGACAAATTAGCTAAAGAGGGAGGGAGGTTACCACAAGAGAACCATCCGCTCAGTTATGATGAAGCCAAATCCAACCTCAAGGGTCAGTTCCATGAAAAATGGAATCAAGAACACCCAAAGCATAACGAGAGTGACGGATACCACCAACTATCAAGGAGGGATCAAGTCATCATACTTCGCCTACGCACTGGCCACAATAGAATGAGAAATCACATGCTCACCAAATTCAAAAGAGGTACAACCAGCCTATGCCACTGTACACTGCACAATATGACTACAAAACATGTTCTACAGGATTGCCCCAGTACACAGACCTGAGAAGAGCAATGTGGCACACGCCACCCTCCCTGGAAGAGAAACTATATGGGGCAATCGATTCGCTTAAAAAGACAGCTGACTTCATGAGAGAGTCTGGAATCCTACTCTGATTGAGTCTTGATCGCAGAGAGAGAGAGAGAGAGAGAGAGAGAGAGAGAGAGAGAGAGAGAGATAGCAGAAATAGACTCAAGATGCAACAAAGTTTGTCAAACCATCTGACAGCTATCACTACTATTGTCCAACAAGGAAATAACTATAAAGGCAAAACGGACACTCTACGTTACAATCTTCATCCCAACGTTGTGCTGTCAATGCCAGTCCTGGAACCTATATGCAAGAACAATAAGAAAAATTACCTCTACTGAGATTACATTTGTTAGTCGAATGATAGGAAACAGCCTAAGAAGTAAGATCAGAAATGAAGAACTGAGAAAAAAATCTAGGAATAATCCCCACTATATAATATATAATGAAATAACATATATTGGCTTGGCTTGGCCGCGTGACAAAACAGAAAGATCAAAACACAACACAAGGAGCCTTCAATAAACGCTGCGAGAACTCTAAACTAAAGGGTCGACCACGAAAAAGATGAATTGACTGAATATTAGAAACACTAGGAAACATAACAATAGAATAGACAAATAGAAGAAGCCTTACTGAGATGGGATCAGAGCACTTATGGACTTGTTAGCAATGCATTGATGATGACCTTCAAACTACTCAATAACTCAACAACTCAGACCAATAGAAGGCTAATAGATCGCAAATTATATCTCTCTTTGACGATTATAGGTAAATTAGGAAAGAAAGAAGGAATGAAGGAAGAATGAAAGAAAGAAAGAAATAAATAAAGAAAGAAAGAAGGAAGGAAGGAAGGAAGGAAGGAAGGAAGGAAGGAAGGAAGGAAGGAAGGAAGGAAGGAAGGAATGAAGGAAGGAAGGAAGGAAGGAAGGAAGGAAGGAAGGAAGGAAGGAAGGAAGGAAGGAAGGAAGGAAGGAAGAACAGAATGATAAGAAAGTTCTGAGGGGACAGATCAGCGAATGAGTTTAAGTGAAGAGCTATGTTTACAACACTCGAAAATGATCACAAATAAACATAAGAAAAAAAACAGATAAAATAGACAGCCCGAAGCAGGATCGAACTCGCACTCCTTGACACAGCGCCTTGCCACGAGAGACACAATCTAGGGCACCTGGCCAACTAAGCAACCTAAAAATGCTGCTCTCATTGGCGCTGTCTTTCATTGACCGTCTACTGTTGTTCATAGCTTCTCGTGGCTAGGAGCAAAGGTCCAGAATCTAGGGTTCCATCTGTCTGTTGCTCATAGCTTCTCGTGGCTAGGAGCAAGGGCCAGAATCTAGGGTTCCATCTGTCTGTTGCTCATAGTTTTTCGTGGTTAGGACCAGGGGCCAGAGTCTAGGGTTCCATCTGTCTGTTGCTCATAGCTTCTCGTGGCTAGGAGCAAGGGACCAGAATCTAGGGATGAGCAACTGTCTGTTGCTCATAGTTTTTCGTGGCCAGGACCAAGGGGCCAGAGTCTAGGGTTCCATCTGTCTGTTGCTAATAGCTTCTCGTGGCTAGGAGCAAAGGAACAGAATCTAGGGTTCCATCTGTCTGTTGCTCATAGCTTCTCGTGGCTAGGAGCAAGGGGCCAGAATCTAGGGTTCCATCTGTCTGTTGCTCATAGCTTCTCGTGGCTAGGAGCAAGGGGCCAGAATCTAGGGTTCCATCTGTCTGTTGCTCATAGCTTCTAGTGGCTAGAAGCAATGTACCAGAATCTAGGGTTCCATCTGTCTGTTGCTCATAGTTTTTCGTGGCTAGGACCAGGGGCCAGAGTCTAGGGTTCCATCTGTCTGTTGCTCATAGCTTCTCGTGGCTAGGAGCAAAGGTCCAGAATCTAGGGTTCCATCTGTCTGTTGCTCATAGCTTCTCGTGGCTAGGAGCAAGGGGCCAGAATCTAGGGTTCCATCTGTCCGTTGCTCATAGTTTTTCGTGGCTAGGACCAGGGGCCAGAGTCTAGTGTTCCATCTGTCTGTTGCTGATAGCTTTTCGTGGCTAGGAGCAAGGGACCAGAATCTAGGGTTCCATCTGTCTGTTGCTCATAGCTTCTCGTGGCTAAGAGCAAGGGACCAGAATCTAGGGTTCCATCTGTCTGTTGCTCATAGCTTCTCGTGGCTAGGAGCAAGGGGCCAGAATCTAGGGTTCCATCTGTCTGTTGTTCATAGTTTCTCGTGGCTAGGATCAAGGGGCCAGAATCTAGGGTTCCATCTGTCTGTTGCTCATAGCTTCTCGTGGCTAGGAGCAAGGGACCAGAATCTAGGGTTCCATCTGTCTGTTGCTCATAGCTTCTCGTGGCTAGGAGCAAGGGACCAGAATCTAGGGTTCCATCTGTCTGTTGCTCATAGCTTCTCGTGGCTAGGAGCAAGGGACCAGAATCTAGGGTTCCATCTGTCTGTTGCTCATAGATTCTCGTGGCTAGGAGCAAAGGTCCAGAATCTAGGGTTACATCTGTATGTTGTTCATAGCTTCTCGTGGCTAGGAACAAAGGGCCAGAATCTAGGGTTCCATCTGTCTGTTGCTCATAGCTTCTGGTGGCTAGGAGCAAAGGGCCAGAATCTAGGGTTCCATCTGTCTGTTGCTGATAGCTTCTCGTGGCTAGCAGCAAAGGGCCAGAATCTAGGGTTCCATCTGTCTGTTGCTCATAGCTTCTCGTGGCTAGGAGCAAAGGGCCAGAATCTAGGGTTCCATCTGTCTGTTGCTGATAGCTTCTCGTGGCTAGGAACAAAGGGCCAGCATCTAGGGTTCCATCTGTCTGTTGCTGATAGCTTCTCGTGGCTAGGAACAAAGGGCCAGAATCTAGGGTTCCATCTGTCTGTTGCTCATAGCTTCTCGTGGCTAGCAGCAAGGGGCCACAATCTAGGGTTCCATCTGTCTGTTGCTCATAGCTTCTCGTGGCTAGGAGCAAAGGGCTAGAATCTAGGGTTCCATCTATCTGTTGCTGATAGCTTCTCGTGGCTAGGAGCAAGGGACCAGAATCTAGGGTTCCATCTGTCTGTTGCTCATAGCTTCTCGTGGCTAGGAGCAAAGGGCTAGAATCTAGGGTTCCATCCTTTTTCGCTGCTGTCTTTTGTTCTTTACGTTTTATTCTGTTGTTGATTATTTGTGATTTATTTGCGAGGGTTGTAAATATACCTCTCAGCCTGAACGGATTCGCTGATATATAGAAGTGAGAAGACAGGCCTCAACGTCATCTCATTGACCATGTCAGTAGAAGTTTTCTTCTCTATGAAGAAGAGAAAAGACAAATGTTGTGACAACAGAAAAAAAGAGGACAAAAAGAAGCGGAGGAAGGTAAATTGAGAAGAATCTTATTATCGTCATGTACCATTCCGGTTCTCGTAGGCGATCATGCCCTTCCACAATCTTCTATCCACAGTACATCGGACCAATTCTCTTGTTGATTTTTCAATGCCATGACACCAAGCTATCTTCACTCTGTCGTCCACGACGTCTCTATCCCTCTGTTTTGCCAGTTGTAACCAAATATTCTAACTTTCCTTTTCACATGATGTGCCCACAAAATTTTAATTGTTTCTTTCTGATATTTTATAGGATTACCCTTTTTGTGTTGGCCTCTTTGAGAATTTCCTCGTTGGTTTTTTTAGCTGTGCAAGGGACTTTCAACATTCTTCTGAGAAATCCCATCTCTGTGGCCTCTAATCATCTTTTCATTTGTTTGTCTACTGTCCATGATTCGCTTCTATAGTTCAAAATTAGCTCTACATATTACCAATGAACTCTCTTTCTCATTTCTATTGACATAGTTTTGTTGCATAAGACGTTTTTCATTTTCTGAACTGCTATTTTGGCCCGAGCTATTCTGCTTTTTATTTCTATGGTCTTTTGGCATCTGATGTTATTATTGTGCCCAAGTATTTGACGTGTTGCACTTGTTTCAGATTTGTCCTGTATATAACTATATTATATAACTATATTATATAACTATATTGTATAACTATATTATATAACTATATTATATAACTATATTATATAACTATATTATATAACTATATTATATAACTATATTATATAACTATATTATATAACTATATTATATAACTATATTATATATACTATATTATATAACTATATTATATAACTATATAATATCAGTTGCAAGCGTCGGCCACAGAGGTATCACCAGGGACATTGATACTAAGTACTCCCGTAACACACACGCGCGCGCGCGCTCACACACACAATCTCAGAGAGAGAGATGGAGAGACACGATCGTCAACGCTTCCAGATATGTCAACTGATCATGATATAGAAATCACATAATTGTCAATCAGAGTGCATGTAGTCTTGCCCACTCTGCCAATCTAACCAATTATCAACCACACTCGTTTTCCTTATGTACGTGCATCTTTCCTCAGGGGTTTATTTCGTGACGTCACTTGCCAAATGTTCCCAATTGCTTCGTTACTTATTCTTTTTTTTTAAATATATTTTCTCTCGTTTTTCTCTTTGTCTATTTGGGTTCTGCGTCTTGTCCACCTCCATGTCTCATGAAGGAAGACACAACATTTTCTTGTAATGTTGGTACTGAAGTCTTATAAAATAAAAAGTAAAGTACCCCTGTCACGCCAAGGGAATATGTTGTTCGTGACCATACATTTTACAGAACTTCGGCACATTATTTTTGGGGTAATGTGGTCGGTATTGCGCCCGTGCCGCTTTACTTTCCCAGAAAAAATCCGATACCCATTTAAGGCTGGGTGAACCCGGAAGCCAGCGGTTGGGATCGAACCCTACCTCTTGTCCTTTGTATTCCAGTTCACTAACCACTAAGCTATCACGGCTCAATGAAGTTTTATAGAAAGTATGAAAACACACACGCTGTGTATCTCACTCTCTCCATGCTTGTTATCTTAACGCCCGGTCCTCTGCGTACCCCTCCACACCTATAGGAGCCCAGCCTGATTGAAACCGAGTAAAACCTGCGCCCAAAACAGCACTTGAGAAATCAGCAACTCTCGCAAGGTTCTCGTCAAGTGCAAGAGGTACGAGTGGTGCTCACCAGACTGGATTCGTCTCTGTACTCGTGAAACACGTGGTGCTTGTGTCCCTGTGATTTTAGCAAAACATCGAGGCTTGTACGAGTATTATTTAACAGCTGCAGTCTTTGAGTGTCGTGTATCAACTTACGGATATTAATGGATTATAATTAATTTCTTATAAAATGTGTCATAAATTTATAAATAATGCTCAAATTATTAATTAATATAAATTTGGGATATGTAATAATGCTAATAAATAATCTTTTCTTATTATGGTTCTTTAAAAAAAAGGTTCTATAATTTTCGGAAAAATGAAGAAAGAAGCACGTGTATTAGGAATGTTCATTAATTATGAATATAATGTCAATATATTACGGTAAAATCACTATCAATCCACTATGAATATAGTGAAAAAGTAAAGATCCCCGTCACACCAAGTGGTGTATAGAGAATATGTTGTTAGTGACCATAAATTCTACAGACCTTCGGCTTATGATTTTTAGGTAATGTTGTCGGTATTACGCCCGTGCCGCTTTACTTTCCCAGAAAAAAATCCGATACCCATTTAAGGCTGGGTGAACCCTGGAAGCCGTCGATCAGGATCGAACCCGACCTCTTTTTCCTTTGTAGTCCAGTTCACTATAATCGACATAAATTGTTTGTAATTGAAAGTGTTAACATCACAGTTACAAGATGAGGAACGTCGTGCAGCGCGATTAGTCAACCAGGAAGGGGCTGTAGTAACACAAAAGTACTTGTTTAAACAATTGATTGTATCCTTCCTTCCTTCTTTCCTTCCTTCTTTCCTTTCTCCTTTCTACCTTTCTCCATCTCTCCCTTCCTTCTTTCCTTCTTTCCTTTCTACTTTCTTCCTTTCTCCATCTCTCCCTCCATCTCTTCCTTCCTTCCTTTTTTCCTTCCTTCCTACTGTCGCTCCTGTCCTTCATTTTCGTTTTTCTTTGTTTCATCCATTCATTCCTTTTTCTCTGTTCTTTCTTCTATTCCTTCATTCTGTTTTCCCTTCCATCATTCCATCTTCACCTACCCTTTTACCAACATCTTGGAACTTTAGAAGCATAACTTTTCTCATCTAGCTAGACTATAAGATTTAATCTGTCATCTGTCATCTGTCATCTGTCATCTCGTATCTGTTCGTGTTGGCAAAAAGTTTTCTCGTCACTTTCTAGTTCTGCCCCTATCCCTCCTTTATTCATTATCTTCTTGTATTCTTTCTTTTTTTTCACTTTTACTTACTATCTAGCAATACTATTCTTCAATCTGTTCTTCATTCGCTTTTTTTTTTTACTGATTCTTCTTCTGCTTTTTTCTGCTTCACCTTCTTCCTCTTCTTCTTCTTCTTCCTCTTCTGCTTCTTCTTCTTCTTCCTCTTCTGCTTCACCTTCTTCTTCCTCCTCCTCTTATTCTTCTTCTGCTTCACCTTTTTCCTCTTCCACCTCCTCTTATTCTTTTTCTGCTTCACCTTCTTCCTCCCCCTCTTCTTCTTCTTCTTCTTGTTCTGCTTCACCTTCTTCCTCCTCCTCCTCCTCCTCCTCTTCTTCCTCTTCTTCTCTTCTACTTCTTCTTCTACTGCTTCACCTTCTTTTTTTTTCTTCTTCTTCTTCTTCTTCTGCTTCACCTTCTTCTTCTTCTTCTGCTTCACCTTCTTCTTATTCTTCTTCTCTCTTCTTCTTCTTCTGCTCCACCTTCTTCTTCTTTTTCTTCTGCTTCACTTTCTTCTTCTTTTTCTGCTTCTTCTGCTTCACCTTTTTCTTCTTCTTCTTCTTCTTTTACTTCTGCTTCACCTTTTTTCTTCTTCTTCTTCTTCTTTTACTTCTGCTTCACCTTTTTCTTCTTCTTCTTCTTCTTCTGCTTCACCTTTTCTTCTTCTTCTTCTTCTTCTGCTTCACCTTTTTTCTTCTTCTTCTTCTTCTTCTGCTTCACCTTTTTCTTCTTCTTCTTCTTCTTTTACTTCTGCTTCACCTTTTTTCTTCTTCTTCTTCTTCTTCTGCTTCACCTTTTTCTTCTTCTTCTTCTTCTTCTGCTTCACCTTTTTCTTCTTCTTCTTCTTCTTCTTCTTCTGCTTCACCTTTTTTCTTCTTCTTCTTCTTCTTCTGCTTCACCTTTTTCTCTTCTTCTTCTTCTTTTACTTCTGCTTCACCTTTTTCTTCTCTTCTTCTTCTTCTGCTTCACTTTTTCTTCTTCTTCTTCTTCTTTTACTTCTGCTTCACCTTTTTCTTCTTCTTCTTCTTCTTCTGCTTCACCTTTTTCTTCTTCTTCTTCTTCTTCTTCTTCTTCTGCTTCACCTTTTTTTCTTCTTCTTCTTCCCTTCTTCTGCTTCACCTTTTCTTCTTCTTCTTTTACTTCTGCTTCACCTTCTTCTTCTTCTGCTTCACCTTCTTCTTCTTCTTCTTCTGCTTCACCTTCTTCTTCTTCTTTTACTTCTGCTTCACCTTCTTCTTCTTCTGCTTCACCTTCTTCTTCTTTTCTTCTGCTTCACCTTCTTCTTCATCCTCTTCTTCTTCTGCTTCACCTTCTTCTTCTTCATCCTCTTCTTCTTCCTCTTCTGCTTCACCTTCTTCCTCCTCCTCTTCTTCTTCTTCTTCCTCTTCTTCTTCTTCCTCCTCGTCTTCTTCTTCTGCTTCACCTTCTTCCTCTTCCACCTCCTCTTCTACTTTTTCGGCTTCACCTTATTCCTCCCCTTCTTCCTCTTCTTCTCTTTCTTCTGCTTCACCTTCTTCCTCCTCCTCCTCCTCTCTTCTTCTTCTTCTCCTTCTTCCTCTTCTCTCTGCTTCACCTTCTTCTTCCTCCTCCTATTCTTCTTCTTCTTCTTCTCCTCCTCCTCTTCTTCTTCTGCTTCACCTTCTTCCTCTTCCACCTCTTCTTCTTCTCCTTCTTCCTCTTCTTCTGCTTCACCTTCTTCTTCCTCCTCCTATTCTTCTTCTACTTCTTCCTCCTCCTCCTCTTCCTCTTCTGCTTCACCTTCTTCCTCCCCTCTTCTTCCTCTTCTGCTTCACCTTCTTCCTCCCCCTCTTCTTCTTCTTCTGCTTCACCTTCTTCCTCCCCCTCTTCTTCTTCTTCTTCTGCTTCACCTTCTTCCTCCCCCTCTTCTTCATCTTCTGCTTCACCTTCTTCCTCCCCCTCTTCTTCCTCTTCTGCTTCACCTTCTTCCTCCCCCTCTTCTTCCTCTTCTGCTTCACCTTCTTCCTCCCCCTCTTCTTCCTCTTCTGCTTCACCTTCTTCCTCCCCCTCTTCTTCTTCTTCTGCTTCACCTTCTTCCTCCCCTCTTCTTCCTCTTCTGCTTCACCTTCTTCCTCCCCCTCTTCTTCTACTTCTTCTGCTTCACCTTCTTCCTCCTCCTCTTCTTCTTCTACTTATGCTTAACCTTCGTTCTCCCCCTCTTCTTCCTCTTCCTCTTCTGCTTCACCTTCTTCCTCCGCCTCCTCTTCTTCTTCTTCTGCTTCACCTTCTTCCTCCGCCTCCTCTTCTTCTTCTTCTGCTTCACTTTCTTCTTTCTCCACCTTCGCCTCCTCCACTTCGTCTTCTTCTTCCTCCTCCTCCACCTCCTCCACTTCTTCTTCTTCTGCTTCTTTTTCTTCTTTCTCCACCTTCGCCTCCTCCACTTCTTCTACTTCTTCCTCCTCCCCCACCTCCACCTCCACCTCCTCTTATTCTTCTCCTTCTGCTTCACCTTTCTCCGCCTCCTCTTCTTTTCTCTTCGTCTGCTTCAAGTTCCTCCTCCACTTCTTCTTCTTTTTTTTCTACCTCCTCCTCCTCCTCCTCTTCTTCTTCTTCTACTTCACCTTCTACCTCCTCTTCTACTTCTTTTTCTTCCTCTGCTTTAAGTTCCTCCTCCACTTCTTATTCTTCACCTTCCTCCTCCTCCCCTTCCTCTTTCGCTTCACCTTTCTCCTCCTCCTCCTCTTCTCCTTCTTCTGCTTCACCTTCTCCCTCCTCCTCTTCTTCATCCCCTTCTCCTCCTGTCCCTCCTCTTCTTCTTCACCTTCTACAACCTCCTGCTCATCTTCCTCTTCTGTTATCTATACAGATTCATTAAATATGCAAGTCACAGCGAATTAATTAAACTGATCCTCATTTGTATTGCGTTAGCTCGACGGTCGCACCATTTTGTTTCTTCTTATTTATTGACATTAAAAATCCGCAGCTGTGTTGTATCTCCATTTTCACAAGTCTGCGTCATTAGCGCCTATCAACCCAGCACATCCGAATGCACGAATCATTCATTACGTGGATGCTTTCCTTCCCTTCCAGGTGCTTAATCATTCAGCAAAGATTGGATGCCTGTTTTCGGAGGAAGTGGTGTATACTCTTTATTAGGTCCGTGTCACTGCTCGGTCAGTTATGATTTGCTGATCACTAACAGTCCATGCGTTGTGCTGTATCGTGGTCATCGCCTGCTCTATCGTTATTAGGTTGCGCTTTTAAAATATGTAAATGAAGATAAGTCGTAACTTTTTCTTTAAGTTCCTCTTATTTGACCCTCACACTACTAGTTCCTCTTATTTGACCCTCATACATCTACTTCCTCCAATTTGACCCTCACGCTTCTAGTTCCTCTTATTTGGCGCACACACTTATACTTTCTCATATTTGAACTTCACACAACTAGTTCCTCTTATTTGACGCTCACACTTATACTTCCTCAGTTTTGACCTTTACGCTAATAGTTCCTCTTATTTGACCCTCACACTACGAGTTCCTCCTATTTAATTCTCACATTTTCATTTCCTCTTATTTGACGTCACACATCAACTTCCTCTTGTCTGTCCCTCACACTTCAATTACCTCTTATTTTACCATCGCATTTCAAGTTCCTCTTATTTTACTCCACACTTCAACTCCTTTTATCTGACCTTCACACACAAAGGCTTCCGCTCTGCTACAGACACATGCCGTGGCCTTTGTAGATAAGTATTCTTTTTCTTCTTTCTTTCTTATTTTCCTTTTAGCTTCGAGGAAAGATATAATTTGCAGTCTTTTTGCTCTTCTGTTTGCTTCTGTTATGTTGTCCTAGCGTTTCTATATCTAATCAATCCATCTTTTTTTGTGGTCTGCCCTTGGGTCTGGTGTTCTTGCAACGTTTATTGAAGGCTCGTTGTGCTTTATTGTGATCTTCTTGTCCTATCCCGTTACCAAATGATTTATATGTTGTTTCTTTATATATTCTATAGCAGGGGTTATTTCTAGCTTTTTTTCTAAAAGACAGAATTAAGGAAACTCTAGAACATCACTAAATGTCAAAGTTAGTTCAATAGAGAAAACAGCATCCAGGAAACTCTACAACATCACAAAATGTCAAAGTTAGTTCAATAGAGAAGACAACATCAAGGAAACTCTACAACATCACTAAATGTCAAAGTTAGTTCTATTGAGGAGACACAATCAAAAACTCAGCAACATCAATAAATGTCAAAGTTAGTTCTATTGAGGAGACACAATCAAAGAAACTCTACAACATCACTAAATGTCAAAGTTAGTTCTATTGAGGAGACACAATCAAAGAAACTCTGCAACATCACTAAATGCCAAAGTTAGTTCTATTGAGGAGACACAATCAAAGAAACTCTACAACATCACTAAATGTCAAAGTTAGTTCTATTGAGGAGACACAATCAAAGAAACTCTACAACATCACTAAATGTCAAAGTTAGTTCTATTGAGGAGACACAATCAAAGAAACTCTGCAACATCACTAAATGTCAAAGTTAGTTCTATTGAGGAAACACAATCAAAGAAAATCTACAACATCACTAAATGTCAAAGTTAGTTCTATTGAGGAGACACAATCAAAGAAACTCTACAACATCACTAAATGTCAAAGTTTGTCCAGTGAAGGAGACAACATCAAGGAAACTCTACAACATCACTAAATGTCAAACTTTGTCCAGTGAAGGAGACAACATCAAGGAAACTCTACAACATCACTAAATGTAAACGTTAGTTCTATTGAGGAGACACAATCAAAGAAACTCTACAACATCACTAAATGTCAAAGTTTGTCCAGTGAAGGAGACAACATCAAGGAAACTCTACAACATCACTAAATGTCAAAGTTTGTCCAGTGAAGGAGACAACATCAAGGAAACTCTACAACATCACTAAATGTCAAAGTTTGTCCAGTGAAGGAGACAACATCAAGGAAACTCTACAACATCACTAAATGTCAAAGTTAGTTCTATTGAGGAGACACAATCAAAGAAACTCTACAACATCACTAAATGTCAAACTTTGTCCAGTGAAGGAGACAACATCAAGGAAACTCTACAACATCACTAAATGTCAAAGTTTGTCCAGTGAAGGAGACAACATCAAGGAAACTCTACAACATCACTAAATGTAAACGTTAGTTCTATTGAGGAGACACAATCAAAGAAACTCTACAACATCACTAAATGTCAAAGTTAGTTCTATTGAGGAGACACAATCAAAGAAACTCTACAACATCACTAAATGTCAAAGTTTGCCCAGTGAAGGAGACAACATCAAGGAAACTCTACAACATCACTAAATGTCAAACTTTGTCCAGTGAAGGAGACAACATCAAGGAAACTCTACAACATCACTAAATGTCAAAGTTTGTCCAGTGAAGGAGACAACATCAAGGAAACTCTACAACATCACTAAATGTCAAAGTTTGCCCAGTGAAGGAGACAACATCAAGGAAACTCTACAACATCACTAAATGTCAAACTTTGTCCAGTGAAGGAGACAACATCATGGAAACTCTACAACATCACTAAATGTCAAAGTTTGTCCAGTGAAGGAGACAACATCAAGGAAACTCTACAACATCACTAAATGTCAAACTTTGTCCAGTGAAGAAGACAACATCAAGGAAACTCTACAACATCACTAAATGTCAAACTTTGTCCAGTGAAGGAGACAACATCAAGGAAACTCTACAACATCACTAAATGTCAAACTTTGTCCAGTGAAGGAAACAACATCAAGGAAACTCTACAACATCACTAAATGTCAAACTTTGTCCAGTGAAGGTGACAACATCGAGGAAACTCTACAACATCACTAAATGTCAAACTTTGTCCAGTGAAGGAGACAACATCAAGGAAACTCTACAACATCACTAAATGTCAAAGTTTGCCCAGTGAAGGAGACAACATCAAGGAAACTCTACAACATCACTAAATGTCAAACTTTGTCCAGTGAAGGAGACAACATCATGGAAACTCTACAACATCACTAAATGTCAAAGTTTGTCCAGTGAAGGAGACAACATCAAGGAAACTCTACAACATCACTAAATGTCAAACTTTGTCCAGTGAAGAAGACAACATCAAGGAAACTCTACAACATCACTAAATGTCAAACTTTGTCCAGTGAAGGAGACAACATCAAGGAAACTCTACAACATCACTAAATGTCAAACTTTGTCCAGTGAAGGAAACAACATCAAGGAAACTCTACAACATCACTAAATGTCAAACTTTGCCCAGTGAAGGTGACAACATCGAGGAAACTCTACAACATCACTAAATGTCAAACTTTGTCCAGTGAAGGAGACAACATCAAGGAAACTCTACAACATCACTAAATGTCAAAGTTTGTCCAGTGAAGGAAACAACATCATGGAAACTCTACAACATCACTAAATGTCAAAGTTTGTCCAGTAGATTGATACATCATAAAGGAAACTCTACAACCTCACTGGATGTCACAGAATTACTGTACCTGCCATGAGGGTCTGCCAACTGTGCATCTCCCTCGACACCTGAAGCTGCCTCAGCTAAAGCTAAGGTGTGGATAGAATGAAGGCACGTACCACATACCTGTGTTGCTGACACCTGCCACGGATGTTGGGAGGACGAGTTATGTCAATGAATCGAGACCGATAAATTAGTTCTGGACGAGTTCATTTCTGAGTTTAATTAGTTCTTCTTAATTTTTAACAGTTTGTCGGAACATTTGTTTGTGTACTGGAGGTATCCGCCGGTTTATGAGTGTATTCGCTTAATTGCATCTCCTTCTGTAACTTAGGACACAGTTTTGCTTTAATTATAAGTGTTGATAGTTTTGTTAAGTCCTTTGATAAATATATATGTTTCTTCTATCCTTGAAGTCCTTTGATAAATATATATGTTTTTTCTATCCTTGAAGTCCTTTGATAGCTTATATTTGTTTCTTCTATCCTCGAAGTCCTTTGATAGCTTATATTTGTTTTTTTCTATCCTTGAAGTCTTTTGATAACTTATATATGTTTCTTCTATCCTTGAAGTCTTTTGATAACTTATATATGTTTCTTCTATCCTTGAAGTCTTTTGATAACTTATGTATGTTTCTTCTATCTTTGAAGTCCTTTTATAACTTATATTTATCTCTTCTATCCTTAAAGTCCTTTGATAACTTATATCTGTTTCTTCTGTCCTTGAAATCATTTGATAACTTATATTTGTTTCTTCTATCCTTGAATTCCTTTGACAACTTATATTTGTTTCTTCTATCCTTGAATTCCTTTGACAACTTATATTTGTTTCTTCTATCCTTGAATTCCTTTGATAATTTATATTTGTTTCTTCTATCCTTGAACTCTTTTGATAGCGTATATATGTTTCTTCTATCCTTGAATCCCTTTAATATCATAAACCTGTTTCTTCTAGCCATGACGTCATTAACGAATATAGCAGCGGTGGAAGATGGGTAGAAAGTTCAGTAGGACTGACGTTGAGTTTGAACTTTTGCTTGACCTTTGACTTGATAATTTGCAAAATAACGATATTAAGGCTACGAAAATAGTTCCTTCAATTTGTTGTCCTAAAATCGCATACTTGCATCATGATATCTCAGTTGTTTGTATTGCAAGATATGAAAGAAAGTTACTTTTGCTGTTAACATCTCTTATCTTTGTGTTCAGGTTGTTCCTGTATAAAGACGCAGCGCAGTGATTTCAGGAGTTTGTTAATTAAACTCTCCTCCTTTCTGCTCTCCTTCTAGTAAAAGTAAGTCAGGGATCCCTCCACGCCTCGCTGGTCGTATGTGGAATAAGGTGTTAGAGACCATATTATCCTATGACCGCGGCACATTTTTGGGTGATGTGGTCGGTATCACACCAGGCCGCCTTTACTTCCCAGAAAAATCTCTGGTTCCCGTTTTTAGAGGCTGGGTGAACCACGGAGCCTTCTCAGCCTGAAAAAAATCTGCCACTGCTGGGGATCGAATACGGTCCCTTCTGGTCAGGAAGCGAGCTCACTAACCACTCAGCCACCGAGGCTCCTCTACTTCTAGATGTTACGATAAAAAGAGAAAAAGAAACACCGTATTATTTGAATCAATGTCGTTATGGCAACCAGGGAGCTGATTGCTGTAATGACCTGTATAGTTCGCATGTACATTAAAATGTCAATGGATGTCGCTGTGTTGTAATAGGTTTATCTCCATAGACACTGAAGCCTATTTACTTGTAACGAATCGAATTACTTGAACTACATCACGGCAGAACGGATACAGTGGCTGGTTGTGCACTGACATTGAACTCAATGAGCTGGAGTGCGTGGCTGGTACTGGCAGTACTGCACTGACATTGAACTCAATGAGCTGGAGTGCGTGGCTGGTACTGGCAGTACTGCACTGACATTGAACTCAATGAGCTGGAGTGCGTGGCTGGTACTGGCAGTACTGCACTGACATTGAACTCAATGAGCTGGAGTGCGTGGCTGGTACTGGCAGTACTACACTGACATTGAACTCAATGAGCTGGAGTGCGTGGCTGGTACTGGCAGTACTACACTGACATTGAACTCAATGAGCTGGAGTGCGTGGCTGGTACTGGCAGTACTACACTACACTGACATTGAACTCAATGAGCTGGAGTGCGTGGCTGGTACTGGCAGTACTACACTGACATTGAACTCAATAAGCTGGAGGGCGTGGCTGGTACTGGCAGTACTGCACTGACATTGAACTCAATAAGCTGGAGTGCGTGGCTGGTACTGGCAGTACTGCACTGACATTGAACTCAATGAGCTGGAGTGCGTGGCTGGTACTGGCAGTACTGCACTGACATTGAACTCAATGAGCTGGAGTGCGTGGCTGGTACTGGCAGTACTGCACTGACATTGAACTCAATGAGCTGGAGTGCTTGGCTGGTACTGGCAGTACTACACTGACATTGAACTCAATGAGCTGGAATGTGTTTGTGGTATGTATTCCGATAAAATATTAGTGTTTGCGTGCCCTCTGGTGCCTCCTCTGAATATTCGCCTCTGGAGTGTATTCAAGATTACAGTATCTGGATGGTTTTATACACGATCTTCTTGTCTTCTTGAAACTTGGCTTGAAAGTGTAGTAGTTAGTGCGATACTTGGCTACTCTCTAAGATTTGAATCGAAACCAACAGGAAGCTCTTCATTTCTTATTTGAAGAAAAGTGTTATTTTTTTCAGTACAACTGACTTGAAGTAGATTCGATAAAGTCAAAGTGTGAATCAACTTACATCGTCATCAGAAGATGTGACAACTTCATCTTCTTCTTCCTCTTTCAAATTCCTGTGGGACGTAAAACTTCAACAAACACATTTCAAGCCGTTATGTTTCTTGCAATTATTTTAAAATCATCACATGTGTTTCCCATCATCTTGATCTCTACTTCCCCCTGTTTTCTGCATATCTCTCTTCCTCTTTGTTTCTTTCCCTGGGGATTCCAGAAAAGGGCTTGTCGTGTAATACTCTTAATTGGCCTCAGAAGTGAGCGTCTTCTCAAGCGCCATAGTCTACGTTGTATCTCTTTGCTCACTGCTATTTGACTTTTACTTTTCCATAATTCTAAGTTAGCGATTGTTTTTTTTTTTCCATTTCCATCGTTTTATTCTGCACAAGCATCCGTTAACGAAGGACTGAATCTGCGTCTTACATCTTTTAGACAGAGCCTTGTCTTTACTGGATGGCGGATTTACTTTCTTTTCTTTTCTTTGACTTGTCCATGTTTGTCAAGTTTTTGCTGCTTACTTTTGTTTTAAAGGACGGGAGAGGTAACAACGTAGTAGCTTCAAGCATTTTCATCTCAACGTTCATTTAATGTGCATCGGTCTGTCCGTCTTCCAGGACAGCAGTCAATATGTCCGTATCCTGTTTGCTTATTTGTGCCATTTCTTCGTAGCATGCTCCTAACCTTGGAACAAAGTACATGTTCATCTTTCATTATACGTTGAAGTAACAGTGGTAGTTGTGGTGGAAGTAGTAGTAGCAGTGGTGGTGGTAGTAGTAGTAGTTGTAGTAGGAGTGGTAGTAGTAGTGGTGGTAGTTATGGTAGAAGTAGTAGTAGTAGTAGTATTAGTAGCAGCAGTAGTTGTTGTAGTGGTAGTTGCAGCAGTAGTAATGGTAGTAGTATTGATAGCAGTAGCAGTAGTAGTTGTTGTAGTGGTAGTTGAAGCAGTAGTAATGGTAGTAGTATTGATAGCAGTAGTTGTTGTAGTGGTAGTTGCAGCAGTAGTTATGGTAGTAGTATTGATAGCAGAAGTGGCAGTAGTAGTTGTTGTAGTGGTAGTTGCAGCAGTAGTAATGGTAGTAGTATTGATAGCAGTAGTAGCAGTAGTTGTTGTAGTGGTAGTTGAAGCAGTAGTAATGGTAGTAGTATTGATAGCAGTAGTAGCAGTAGTTGTTGTAGTGGAAGTTGCAGCAGTAGTAATGGTAGTAGTATTGATAGCAGTAGTAGCAGTAGTTGTTGTAGTGGTAGTTGCAGCAGTAGTAATGGTAGTAGTATTGATAGCAGTAGTAGTTGTTGTAGTGGTAGTTGCAGCAGTAGTAATGGTAGTAGTATTGATAGCAGTAGTTGTTGTAGTGGTAGTTGAAGCAGTAGTTATGGTAGTAGTATTGATAGCAGTAGTAGCAGTAGTTGTTGTAGTGGTAGTTGAAGCAGTAGTAATGGTAGTAGTATTGATAGCAGTAGTAGCAGTAGTTGCTGTAGTGGTAGTTGCAGCAGTAGTAATGGTAGTAGTATTGATAACAGTAGTAGCAGTAGTTATTGTAGTGGTATTTGCAGCAGTAGTAATGGTAGTAGTATTGATAGCAGTAGCAGCAGTAGTTGCTGTAGTGGTAGTTGCAGCAGTAGTAATGGTAGTAGTATTGATAGCAGTAGTTGTTGTAGTGGTAGTTGAAGCAGTAGTAATGGTAGTAGTTTTGATAGCAGTAGTTGTTGTAGTGGTAGTTGAAGCAGTAGTAATGGTAGTAGTATTGATAGCAGTAGTTGTTGTAGTGGTAGTTGAAGCAGTAGTAATGGTAGTAGTTTTGATAGCAGTAGTTGTTGTAGTGGTAGTTGAAGCAGTAGTAATGGTAGTAGTTTTGATAGCAGTAGTTGTTGTAGTGGTAGTTGAAGCAGTAGTAATGGTAGTAGTATTGATAGCAGTAGTTGTTGTAGTGGTAGTTGAAGCAGTAGTAATGGTAGTAGTATTGATAGCAGTAGTAGCAGTAGTTGTTGTAGTGGTAGTTGAAGCAGTAGTAATGGTAGTAGTATTGATAGCAGTAGTAGCAGTAGTTGTTGTAGTGGTAGTTGAAGCAGTAGTAATGGTAGTAGTATTGATAGCAGTAGTTGTTGTAGTGGTAGTTGCAGCAGTAGTTATGGTAGTAGTATTGATAGCAGAAGTGGCAGTAGTAGTTGTTGTAGTGGTAGTTGCAGCAGTAGTAATGGTAGTAGTATTGATAGCAGTAGTAGCAGTAGTTGTTGTAGTGGTAGTTGAAGCAGTAGTAATGGTAGTAGCATTGATAGCAGTAGTAGCAGTAGTTGTTGTAGTGGTAGTTGAAGCAGTAGTAATGGTAGTAGTATTGATAGCAGTAGTAGCAGTAGTTGTTGTAGTGGTAGTTGCAGCAGTAGTAATGGTAGTAGTATTGATAGCAGTAGTAGCAGTAGTTGTTGTAGTGGTAGTTGCAGCAGTAGTAATGGTAGTAGTATTGATAGCAGTAGTAGTTGTTGTAGTGGTAGTTGCAGCAGTAGTAATGGTAGTAGTATTGATAGCAGTAGTTGTTGTAGTGGTAGTTGAAGCAGTAGTTATGGTAGTAGTATTGATAGCAGTAGTAGCAGTAGTTGTTGTAGTGGTAGTTGAAGCAGTAGTAATGGTAGTAGTATTGATAGCAGTAGTAGCTGTAGTTGTTGTAGTGGTAGTTGCAGCAGTAGTAATGGTAGTAGTATTGATAGCAGTAGTTGTTGTAGTGGTAGTTGAAGCAGTAGTAATGGTAGTAGTATTGATAGCAGTAGTTGTTGTAGTGGTAGTTGAAGCAGTAGTAATGGTAGTAGTTTTGATAGCAGTAGTTGTTGTAGTGGTAGTTGAAGCAGTAGTAATGGTAGTAGTTTTGATAGCAGTAGTTGTTGTAGTGGTAGTTGAAGCAGTAGTAATGGTAGTAGTATTGATAGCAGTAGTTGTTGTAGTGGTAGTTGAAGCAGTAGTAATGGTAGTAGTATTGATAGCAGTAGTAGCAGTAGTTGTTGTAGTGGTAGTTGAAGCAGTAGTAATGGTAGTAGTATTGATAGCAGTAGTAGCAGTAGTTGTTGTAGTGGTAGTTGAAGCAGTAGTAATGGTAGTAGTATTGATAGCAGTAGTTGTTGTAGTGGTAGTTGCAGCAGTAGTTATGGTAGTAGTATTGATAGCAGAAGTGGCAGTAGTAGTTGTTGTAGTGGTAGTTGCAGCAGTAGTAATGGTAGTAGTATTGATAGCAGTAGTAGCAGTAGTTGTTGTAGTGGTAGTTGAAGCAGTAGTAATGGTAGTAGCATTGATAGCAGTAGTAGCAGTAGTTGTTGTAGTGGTAGTTGAAGCAGTAGTAATGGTAGTAGTATTGATAGCAGTAGTAGCAGTAGTTGTTGTAGTGGTAGTTGCAGCAGTAGTAATGGTAGTAGTATTGATAGCAGTAGTAGCAGTAGTTGTTGTAGTGGTAGTTGCAGCAGTAGTAATGGTAGTAGTATTGATAGCAGTAGTAGTTGTTGTAGTGGTAGTTGCAGCAGTAGTAATGGTAGTAGTATTGATAGCAGTAGTTGTTGTAGTGGTAGTTGAAGCAGTAGTTATGGTAGTAGTATTGATAGCAGTAGTAGCAGTAGTTGTTGTAGTGGTAGTTGAAGCAGTAGTAATGGTAGTAGTATTGATAGCAGTAGTAGCTGTAGTTGTTGTAGTGGTAGTTGCAGCAGTAGTAATGGTAGTAGTATTGATAACAGTAGTAGCAGTAGTTGTTGTAGTGGTATTTGCAGCAGTAGTAATGGTAGTAGTATTGATAGCAGTAGCAGCAGTAGTTGCTGTAGTGGTAGTTGCAGCAGTAGTAATGGTAGTAGTATTGATAGCAGTAGTTGTTGTAGTGGTAGTTGAAGCAGTAGTAATGGTAGTAGTTTTGATAGCAGTAGTTGTTGTAGTGGTAGTTGAAGCAGTAGTGATTGTAGTAGTATTGATAGCAGTAGTTGTTGTAGTGGTAGTTGAAGCAGTAGTAATGGTAGTAGTTTTGATAGCAGTAGTTGTTGTAGTGGTAGTTGAAGCAGTAGTAATGGTAGTAGTTTTGATAGCAGTAGTTGTTGTAGTGGTAGTTGAAGCAGTAGTAATGGTAGTAGTATTGATAGCAGTAGTTGTTGTAGTGGTAGTTGAAGCAGTAGTAATGGTAGTAGTATTGATAGCAGTAGTAGCAGTAGTTGTTGTAGTGGTAGTTGAAGCAGTAGTAATGGTAGTAGTATTGATAGCAGTAGTAGCAGTAGTTGTTGTAGTGGTAGTTGAAGCAGTAGTAATGGTAGTAGTATTGATAGCAGTAGTTGTTGTAGTGGTAGTTGCAGCAGTAGTAATGGTAGTAGTATTGATAGCAGTAGTGGCAGTAGTAGTTGTTGTAGTGGTAGTTGAAGCAGTAGTAATGGTAGTAGTATTGATAGCAGTAGTAGCAGTAGTTGTTGTAGTGGTAGTTGAAGCAGTAGTAATGGTAGTAGTATTGATAGCAGTAGTTGTTGTAGTGGTAGTTGAAGCAGTAGTAATGGTAAGTGTATTGATAGCAGTAGTTGTTGTAGTGGTAGTTGCAGCAGTAGTAATGGTAGCAGTATTGATAGCAGTAGCAGTAGTAGTTGTTGTAGTGGTAGTTGCAGCTGTAGTAATGGTAGTAGTATTGATAGCAGTAGCAGTAGTAGTTGTTGTAGTGCTAGTTGCAGCAGTAGTAATGGTAGTAGTATTGATAGCAGTAGCAGTAGTAGTTGTTGTAGTGGTAGTTGCAGCAGTAGTAATGGTAGTAGTATTGATAGCAGTAGTAGCAGTAGTTGTTGTAGTGGTAGTTGAAGCAGTAGTAATGGTAGTAGTATTGATAGCAGTAGTAGCAGTAGTTGTTGTAGTGGTAGTTGAAGCAGTAGTAATGGTAGTAGTATTGATAGCAGTAGTTGTTGTAGTGGTAGTTGCAGCAGTAGTAATGGTAGTAGTATTGATAGCAGTAGTGGCAGTAGTAGTTGTTGTAGTGGTAGTTGAAGCAGTAGTAATGGTAGTAGTATTGATAGCAGTAGTAGCAGTAGTTGTTGTAGTGGTAGTTGAAGCAGTAGTAATGGTAGTAGTATTGATAGCGGTAGTTGTTGTAGTGGTAGTTGAAGCAGTAGTAATGGTAGTAGTATTGATAGCAGTAGTTGTTGTAGTGGTAGTTGAAGCAGTAGTAATGGTAGTAGTATTGATAGCAGTAGTTGTTGTAGTGGTAGTTGAAGCAGTAGTAATGGTAAGTGTATTGATAGCAGTAGTTGTTGTAGTGGTAGTTGCAGCAGTAGTAATGGTAGCAGTATTGATAGCAGTAGCAGTAGTAGTTGTTGTAGTGGTAGTTGCAGCAGTAGTAATGGTAGCAGTATTGATAGCAGTAGCTGTAGTAGTTGTTGTAGTGGTAGTTGCAGCAGTAACTGAAGAAAAGTGTACGGTATACGACACATGTGGTTATTTATTAAGCGTTAACTGTCAATCTCACCTCAACGCTGTAAGCACAAATGGACCAAAAAACAGAACAGATCTTTGTTCAAGAGCACAGTTTGAAATGTCAGTTAAATCTCACACTCTCTTTGCAATTCCATTCCACATCTCACCCAACGGCTGCATTTGTCGTTCCTGGCTGTCAAAGAACGATAACCTATCGCAATTTTGTCATTTCTAGACTTAATTGGGACTGTCAAGACAGATTTATCGCCCCTAATGTATTCGCCCCTGGTCTATTTTGATATCATTCTTTGTCTTGAATTACTCCACCATGGTCTCCCCTTACAGGAAGCTGGATTTCTCCGCGATGTCCATCTTAATGTGGCATGATATGGCTCCTTCACTCTTGGCTTATAAGAGAATTATGTTTTTGGAATAAGAAGAATTTAATAAGCGAGTTGTCAACGATTTAGAGGAATGTGGGTGGGCTGTTTTGTGGGATTGTTTGATGGTGTTGAGCAGATTTTTCTTAGACCCGGAATGGTGAGGTCTCAATCAGGATGACTTTCTTGTCCCTTTTGCACTCCTGGAATGCTATTGTTATATAAACGCACTAATGTACTAGGTCATCTATATCAACATATCTAATCACTGCGGAAACTTCGGTCTGTTTGATTGATCCAATCACTGCGGATACTTCGGCTATCATCACCTCGTTAGCTAGTCTGTTTTGATAGACCCAGTCACTGCGGATACTTCTGCTATCATCACCTCGTTAGCTAGTCTGTTTTGATAGACCCTGTCACTGCGGATACTTCGGCTATCATCACCTCGTTAGCTAGTCTGTTTTGATAGACCCTGTCACTGCGGATACTTCGGCTATCATCACCTCGTTAGCTAGTCTGTTTTGATAGACCCTGTCACTGCGGATACTTCGGCTATCATCACCTCGTTAGCTAGTCTGTTTTGATAGACCCAATCACTGCGGATACTTCTGCTATCATCACCTCGTTAGCTAGTCTGTTTTGATAGATCCAATCACTGCGGATACTTCGGCTAACATCACCTCGTTAGCGAGTCTGTTTTGATAGACCCAGTCACTACGGATACTTCGGCTATCATCACCTCGTTAGCTAGTCTGTTTTGATAGACCAGTCACTGCGGATACTTCTGCTATCATCACCTCGTTAGCTAGTCTGTTTTGATAGACCCTGTCACTGCGGATACTTCGGCTATCATCACCTCGTTAGCTAGTCTGTTTTGATAGACCCTGTCACTGCGGATACTTCGGCTATCATCACCTCGTTAGCTAGTCTGTTTTGATAGACCCTGTCACTGCGGATACTTCGGCTATCATCACCTCGTTAGCTAGTCTGTTTTGATAGACCCAATCACTGCGGATACTTCTGCTATCATCACCTCGTTAGCTAGTCTGTTTTGATAGATCCAATCACTGCGGATACTTCGGCTATCATCACCTCGTTAGCGAGTCTGTTTTGATAGACCCAGTCACTACGGATACTTCGGCTATCATCACCTCGTTAGCTAGTCTGTTTTGATAGACCCAGTCACTGCGGATACTTCGGCTATCATCACCTCGTTAGCTAGTCTGTTTTGATAGATCATATCACTGCGGATACTTCGGCTATCATCACCTCGTTACCTAGTCTGTTTTGATAGACCCTGCCACTGTGGATACTTCGGCTATCATCACCTCGTTAGCTAGTCTGTTTTGATAGATCATATCACTGCGGATACTTCGGCTATCATCACCTCGTTAGCTAGTCTGTTTTGATAGACCCTGCCACTGTGGATACTTCGGCTATCATCACCTCGTTAGCTAGTCTGTTTTGATAGACCCAGTCATTGTGATAGACCCAGAACGTTGTGGTTAGCGCACTCGCGCGCCGATCTGAATGTTTTGAGTTCAAATCCCATTTTCAGGCAAACATTTTATTATCCTACCTAAGAGACTCACATGATCCACCCAGCATCTGAAAATGGGTACCAGAGATATTCTTTTAGAAGGAAAGGTAGCGAGGCAGGGTAGCAAGGCAGGGTAGCGAGGTAGGATAGCGAGGCAGGGTAGCGAGGCAGGGTAGCGAGGTAGGGTAGCGAGGTAGGGGATTTGTTGCCTAACCATCTAACTTTCGTTACTGCCCCGTGGACTGTCTAGATGTAAGTGCACCACTAGCTTTCGTTACTGCCCCGTGGACTGTCTAGATGTAAGTGCACCACTAGCTTTCGTTACTGCCCCGTGGACTGTCTAGATGTAAGTGCACCACTAGCTTTCGTTACTGCCCCGTGGACTGTCTAGATGTAAGTGCACCACTAGCTTTCGTTACTGCCCCGTGGACTGTCTAGATGTAAGTGCACCACTAGCTTTCGTTACTGCCCCGTGGACTGTCTAGATGTAAGTGCACCACTAGCTTTCGTTACTGCCCCGTGGACTGTCTAGATGTAAGTGCACCACTAGCTTTCGTTACTGCCCCGTGGACTGTCTAGATGTAAGTGCACCACTAGCTTTCGTTACTGCCACGTTGGCTATCGCGATTTACGTGAACCACTAATTTTGTTACTGCCACGTAGCTTGTCACGATGTACGTGAACCGCTAACTTTTATTACAATGACCTGCCGATAAGAACAAGCACAGAAAGGTCGTTATTTCACGCCCCTCATTTCTCGTGACTTCCCTCTCCCGTTGTCTCAATGCTTGACATTTACTCGTCATTTCTGACATCATTACCAGCTTCTCTCTCATTGCTCACACCTGCTCTATGTTTGTCATTCTTAAAAAATTATTGACATTTTCTTTTATTATTGATCGACACTAAGCTGTCTCCAATGAAAAATGATTGACATTTTCTCTTATTATTGATCGACACTAAGCTGTCTCCAATAAAAATGATTGACATTTTCTCTTATTATTGATCGACACTAAGCTACTGTCTCCAATGAAAAATGATTGACATTTTCTCTTATTATTGATCGACGCTAAGCTGTCTCCAATGAAAAATGATTGACATTTTCTCTTATTATTGGTCCGCACTAAGCTACTGTCTCCAATGAAAAATGATTGACATTTTCTCTTATTATTGGTCCGCACTAAGCTACTGTCTCCAATGAAAAATGATTGACATTTTCTCTTATTATTGATCGACACTAAGCTGTCTCCAATGAAAAATGATTGACATTTTCTCTTATTATTGATCGACACTAAGCTACTGTCTCCAATGAAAAATGATTGACATTTTCTCTTATTATTGATCGACGCTAAGCTGTCTCCAATAAAAAATGATTGACATTTTCTCTTATTATTGGTCCGCACTAAGCTACTGTCTCCAATGAAAAATGATTGACATTTTCTCTTATTATTGGTCCGCACTAAGCTACTGTCTCCAATGAAAAATGATTGACATTTTCTCTTATTATTGATCGACACTAAGCTGTCTCCAATGAAAAATGATTGACATTTTCTCTTATTATTGATCGACACTAAGCTACTGTCTCCAATGAAAAATGATTGACATTTTCTCTTATTATTGATCGACGCTAAGCTGTCTCCAATGAAAAATGATTGACATTTTCTCTTATTATTGGTCCGCACTAAGCTACTGTCTCCAATGAAAAATGATTGACATTTTCTCTTATTATTGGTCCGCACTAAGCTACTGTCTCCAATGAAAAATGATTGACATTTTCTCTTATTATTGGTCCGCACTAAGCTACTGTCTCCAATGAAAAATGATTGACATTTTCTCTTATTATTGGTCCGCACTAAGCTACTGTCTCCAATGAAAAATGATTGACATTTTCTTTTATTATTGATCGACGCTAAGCTACTGTCTCCAACGAAAAATGATTGACATTTTCTCTTATTATCGATCGAAACTAAGCTACTGTCTCCAGCGAAAAATGATTGACATTTTCTCTTATTATTGATCGACGCTAAGCTGTCTCCAATGAAAAATGATTGACATTTTCTCTTATTATTGATCGACACTAAGCTACTGTCTCCAATGAAAAATGATTGACATTTTCTCTTATTATTGGTCCGCACTAAGCTACTGTCTCCAATGAAAAATGATTGACATTTTCTTTTATTATTGATCGACGCTAAGCTACTGTCTCCAACGAAAAATGATTGACATTTTCTCTTATTATCGATCGAAACTAAGCTACTGTCTCCAGCGAAAAATGATTGACATTTTCTCTTATTATTGATCGACACTAAGCTACTGTCTCCAACGAAAAATTATTGACATTTTCTCTTATTATTGATCGACGCTAAGCTACTGTCTCCAACGAAAAATGATTGACATTTTCTCTTATTGTTGATCGACACTAAGCTACTGTCTCCAATTCATCATCATCATGTGCCATATTGGTTGGCTTAGACGATCATGTCCTTCCACAATCTTTTATCCACAGTACATCTTATCTATTCTATTGTTGACTATTTTCCACGCCATGGCACCAAGCGATCTAGTATCTTCTCTCTTTGTCATCCATGTTCTATCTTTCCCTGTATTTTATAAACAAGTATTCCAACTTTTCTCTTCTCATGATGTGTCCGAAAAATGTCGACTCTTTCTTTC